>CM002530.2:16063037-16663037 GCA_000338895.3 Oryza meridionalis
GAAAAGACGTCGTCGTCGTCGTCCCTCAAGCCAGAGTGGTAGCTAGCCCTCGAAGGAATTCGCGCAGGCAAGTGATGTAAAGATATGATTGTTAGATTTTTAATATAATTAAGATTATTAGATTATTAGACTTACTAAATGTGAGTGTTAGAGATTATTATTAGAGTAGACTTAGCATATGTGAGTGTTAGAGATTGTTAGAGATTTAATATAAGATTATTATTAGACTTAGCATAAATGATTATTTGACTTCTAATATACGACACTTAGACTTAGCATATATGATTGTTAGAGTTTTAATATAAGATTATTATATTTTTAATATTGGACTAATAATATAAGACTATTAGATTTAATAGACGACACTTAGATTTAGCATATATGATTATCTAGGGTTCTAATATACGACACTTAGACTTAGCATATATGATTATTTGAGTTCTAATATACGACACTTAGACTTAGCATATATGATCGTTAGAGTTTTTATATAAGATTATTAGATTTTTAATATAGGACTAATAATATAAGACTATTAGATTTAATATATATGCGACACTTAGACTTAGCATATATGATTATCTAGGGTTCTAATGTACGACACTTAGACTTAGCATATAAGATTATTTGAGTTCTAATATACGACACTTAGACTTAGCATATATGATTGTTAGAGGTTTAATATAAGATTATTAGATTTTTAATATAGTACTAATAATATAAGACTATTAGATTTTTAATATAAGATTATTAGAGTTTTAATATAAGATTATTTGATTTGTAATTAGACTTAGCATATATGATTATCTAGGGTTCTAATATACGACACTTAGGCTTAGCATATATGATTGTTAGAGTTTTAATACAAGATTAGTACAGCTTTAATGATTATCTAGGGTTTTAATATACGACACTTAGACTTAGCATATATGATTGTTAGCGTATATGATTGTTAAAGCAAATATGACCTATAGACTTAGCAAATATTTCTTGTATGAACAGATGGCTGATCGCGATGAGGAACAGATACTGTACGATACAATCGCAGAGGGAAGCAGCTAGTACTGGAATGAAGAAGAGGGGAACGAGGATCCAAACCAGTACTTGAACGAGGAAGGGAACGTGGAGAGGGATGAGGAGGGGAACGAGGAGGGGAACGTGGAGAGGGATGCGGAGGGGAACGAGGAGGAGGAGGCTAGTGGAAGTCAACCCTTCGCTGGACAGAAGAGGGCACGCGGACAACGAGGTGTCGCGAAGAAGATAGAGGGTCGACACATCATAACGGAAGTGGACGAAGACGGCTGACCTAGTGCCCCGGCAGAAGCAGCCAAGAACTACGTACATCACAGCGGTTGGGTTGTGCGGGATAACGTGCCTTTCAGTACGGTGTACTGGTGCAGAACAAGGGCACGTGGAGATCATGAGAGCTTTGTCCCAGATTCGGAGAAAGAGATGCTGTGGACCACAATGCTCGAGACATTCACCCTTCCCGCGGATACAGAGAACATAGTGAAAAGGTGGACTTTAAAGAAAATGGCAGAACAGTTTCAGAGCTACAAGGGAGATCTGTACTAGAAATACATCCTGAAGGGACAGACACCGAACTTCAACACATTCCCGAAGCTAAGGGATCACTGGGACGAGTTCGTTGCTTACAGGACAGGTCAACAAGGGCAGGCAATGACGGAAAGAAACAAAGAAAATGCCGCCAAGAAGAAGTACCATCACCACTTGGGGTCAGGCGGCTATAGCGTCGCGATGCCCAAGTGGGAGAAGATGGAGGCAAGCTTGCTTGAGAGGGGTATCGAACCGGCCACCGCTAAATGGCTGGATCGATCGAAGTTTTGGTACTATGCTCACGGTGGAACGCTCAACCCAGTTGATGGCTCCCTGGTCTTCAGCGATCAGATACGCGAGGCTGCGAGTCGACTAATGGACGCAGTAGAAGCCTCTTCTCAGGGCACGTTCCGACCCGACAGAGAGAAGGACGAGCTGTCACTCGCCCTACAGACTCCCGAGCATCCAGGACTAACACGAGGGAAAGGGGTGATTCCTTCGAAGATTGGATTCAAAGAGGACATCCACACGTACAGGAGTCGAATGAGGAGCAAGAGAGATACCGAGGCGAAGATTGCAGATCTTGAGTACAGGGTATCGAGCTACGAGCTCAGCATGCAAGAGGAGGTGGCAAGGAAGGTGGATGAACGCATGGCCGCAAATCGGTCCCAGGATCCCCAGCCGTACATTCCTCCTGCAATGGTCAACCCTTCAGGCAATCATAGCAGCTGCGCCTCAACTGGGCAGATAGGATCACAGAGCATGGACGCCATGCAAACCCAAGATGAAACCACCTGCCCCGTTGATGACATCACTCAGCGGACACCATGTGAGCTGCATATTCCCTTCAAGAACTTATCAATAAAGGTAAGCTCGTAGTTTATAGATTTTAGACTTTTCCATTCCGCAAGTTGCTGCTTATATATGTTAATTACTAATAGATAACCTCTCACCACGTGAAGGTGGCGTTGGGCATGGCCATCCCAACGGACCCTCTCACCACTACAGGCCGATTCCAGCAGGATACTCCAAGGTCGAAGTTGAGTTGGTAGATGTCACGTACGAGGACCTCGAGTTGGACTACCCTGGAGGAGACGGTGAGACGCATCTACGAGACACAAGCCACGCCATTATATTATGGCGCAAGCGGTACATTATCCTCCCTGGGCGACAAGTGGCGTCTCGTGCACCATCTCCTCTAGCTCCGCCACCTCCTCCTCAGGCTCCTGCACCGTCTCCTCCTCATGCTCCAGCACCATCTCCACCTCAAGCTCCTGCACCGACTCCTCCTCAGGTTCCTGCACCGACTCCTCCTCAGGCTCCAGCACCGACTCCTCCTCAGGCTCCTTCACCGTCTCCTCCTCATGCTCCATCACCATCTCCTCCTCAGGCTCCTGCATCGACTCCTCCTCAAGCTCCTACACCGACTCCTCCTCTAGCTCCTCGTCCGGCACCTTCCAAGTCAAGGGTATCGGACTATGAGCGAACACTTAAGAAAGCATCTTCTGGAAAGTCCAAACCAGTCCCTCAGCTTGGAGAGCAACCAAACCAGGAGATCGAGCCGTTGGTGACCGGTGAAGAATTTGGAATACAAGATTTTATTAATGACACCGGGCTAACTACGGATCAATTGCTACGAGGCGCACCAATTGAAAAGGCGGAAGTGAAATACATGTACGAACTCGGTAAACTGCTTGTCAAGCCTGAGCAGCTGCAGTCCCTACCGACACAAATGTACAAATTCCATCAACTGTTGTCACACCCTAAAAATCCCAAAAATATAAATTATTGTGTAAATGGAATTTTAGAAATAATTTTAAAAAAAAGCCTAGAAGAAAAGATTTAATTGTAAATAATAAATTCTAATATAAAATTGGGCCAGATAAAATTTTATTAAATACTTTGCTTAATTCTATAATTTCTAGATTTTTCTGGGAATTATTTGAGCTAAGGAAGTATTTTTAATAAATGAAAGTGCATTTCATGAATTATTTAAATTGAAAAAGGTTTTAAAAAGTCTTCTTTTGGCTTTGGGCCGAAAGTCGACCCAAAACCCCTCTCTTCTCTCTCTTCGGCCCAGTCCGGCCCAGCCCAGCCGAGCCGCCGCGCGCGCGCGCCGCTCCCTCTCTCTCGCTCGCTGACAGGTGGGGCCAGTCGTGCGCCGCCATCGCTCCGGTCATCGCCGTCGCTCGGGGAGCTCGCCAACGTGGTTGCCGTCGCGTCGCCGTCCTCGTCCGACCCTTCGCCGTCGCTGTGGACCGCCGGAACATCGCCGTCGCCGTCGACCCGAAGCTCTTTGCCGTTCGTCCTCATCGCCGGCGTCGTCCGTTGCTCCTCCGCCGCTAGTTCGGTCGTCGGTGAGTTCGCCATGCTCCCCGCTGGGGAGTCCATGCCTTGTTTATAAGGGGGTGACTATGATCCGGGAATGGTGCACTGTGGTGGATTGTGTTGTGTGAGGGGTAATGTCACAGCTCCTTTCCGAGGTACCGTGGTGGTATTGAGGCACATGGTGACATGATGTGGGGCTGTGTCTTGTGGGTACAGTGGTACACCTCTGATCAGAGAAAAACTATTCGAATAGCCGTGGCCGCGGTTATGGGCGGGTCTAACAATGTCTTTCGTGATTAGTCTCACCCTTCCCACTATAATGAAAGATGCTATAACTGGTTATAATTGATTAGCTCCTGGTTTGGAATGGTATATTCCTGGTTTGGAGATTAGAACTGTGCAGCCGGGATTGGTTGTACTAAATGGTTGGGCCTATACAACAGGGTATGTTGTATAGTGTTGGATTAATACTGTTTAATTAATACTCTACTGTTTTATTAAATTCTGAAATATTCTTTAAATGCTGTTTATGCAAAGAAGCCTATATTATGCCATCCTTGGTTATCCTGTGCACTTGCATATTTGCTGCGTGGCTTGCTGAGTATGTCATATACTCACCTTGCAATCATTCATCAGAGGAGGAGTTCTACAATGAGGCTGATGGTGGTGAAGGTTTGGCGTAGTCCTTGTCAAGCTGCCTGTGGAGTGGAGTCGTCTGCGCTATTTATTTCTTTATTTTCCGCTGCTTAGATTTTTATTGTTTGAGAGGAACTATCCACCTCTGTAATGACAATTTATTCGTTTATTAGTTAGAGTAATAATCGTACTCTATTATCAATTTGTTATTGTGTGCCTCGGCTGATGCCTGGACGAGGGTTTACACACATGTAAGCGTTTGGAATTTTGGATAGAAATTCCGGGCGTGACAAGTTGGTATCAGAGCTCCCTTGACCATAGGTTATGCTAAACAGTACCTATAAGAGCCCTCTAGAAATATTGGAAAACTAGAACTGTTCTCCTCCCGTTCTCTTTTAATTAAACCAAGCTAATGGCACATGCAGTTTATAGCCTTTTAAATTGTTCCTTCTAAAATTTACTTTTTGCCTTTCTGTGTGGTTAGTACCGTACATCCATTACTGTATTGATGACCCATTTATTAGCAAAAGTTTTGTGACATTGATTTATTTAATCTTGCTACAATACACTTAGCATGTTGATTTTATAACCTCTATTAATTTATTTCTTTTGAAACCTGTTATTCAAAAGTGCAAAACCAGTGATCCTGTTTTTTTTAACCGTTTCAACTTATCTTGCAAGAATGGTTTATTTTATTCATTTACCTTTTATTTTGAATTTTCAAATTTTATTCAAAGTAACCGGAAAACTTGTGCTATTAATTGGATAAATGTCTTAACTCCCTCCTTTCACTTGTCTTTAGATGACGCGTGTCAAGCCTGAGTACTTGTTTGGTACTGAGGGGTTTGTCCTGGAGTTGCGTACGATGTCCTTTGCCATAGGATTTGGGACTGCTCCTTTGTACGCCCAGATTTCTCATGATCGCGATGAAGAGGAGTGCCGTGTCAAAGTTACCTTGATCAGTAATCGTGAAGATATCCCATCAGTGATGTTCGAAGCTGGAGGGAGAAGCTATATGCATGCATGCCAGGAGGGGGCAAGAATCGCCATCGGAGAGCTCCGTGACCGCTACAGCAAGCAGTTGGCCAATACGGAGTATCGCTACCATCCTCGGCAACCTCAGGGGAGTGACCGTGGCATCTACCTTGAACCTGCAGGAATCGAGAATGATGCCACCACAAGACATTTGGTTGAGATGCTATGGGCTATGGATGAGACCCGTGCTGAGATTGTGATAGTAGCTCATGATCGTGAGAACTGGAACCGTATGAAGATTTGCAAGCTGGAATACAAGGTGGAGAGTTTGGAGAAGGAGTTGGCAGCACTGAAGGGAGAAGCACCACCCCAGAAAGCCAGAGCTCGTCTTACTGCAAGAAAGAGAGCTATTTTTGTTCCTCGGTATCAGTTGGCGCCAAAGGTTCGTGTGGTGGAAAAGGAAGTTACCCCAGCGAAGCCCCCGGTCGTCAACATAAGTGATGATGAAGAAGAAGAATCAAAGAACACCCATTCCAAGTATTTTTGTTCCTCGGTATCAGTTGGCGCCAAAGGTTCGTGAATCAAAGAACACCCATTCCAAGTATTTTTGTTCCTCGGTATCAGTTGGCGCCAAAGGTTCGTGTGGTGGAAAAGGAAGTTACCCCAGCGAAGCCCCCGGTCGTCAACATAAGTGATGATGAAGAAGAAGAATCAAAGAACACCCATTCCAAGGTCGAGTGGTGTAACGTCCCGCCTTCCCCAGGCCGGGCCCACTTACATCTGATAGCTTTCATAGGTCATAAACTGCCCTGACAGACCAACACATGTCTTTTCTGCACACTTTGTCCTCACTCGTGTGCACCCGGGAAGAATTTCCCGGTCGGTCACCCATCCCAAATTGCTCCAGGCCAAGCACGCTTAACCCTGGAGTTCTTTGGAGATTGGCTTCCGGAAAAGAAGTTGCAACTTGTTGGCATGAGTATCCTATCAATCCTATTATGCCTTGGGTCGGGGTGTTACATCCTCACCCCCTTAAGAGATCGACGTCCTCGTCGATCAACCCCAAGCCAGGAACTCCCTCTCTTGGCCACGTCCGTGTGTCCAGTGCCAGCGCATGTGCCATGCTGTGTGACCATACCGGGTCCACACCAGCCATGCACACCATGCCTGCGCAACTGCGACACACCCATGTCCAGTGCCAGCGCATGTGCCATGCTGTGTGACCACACCAGGTCCACACCAGCCATGCGCACCATGCCTGCGCAACTGCGACACACGCGCCCGTGAAACCGCGAGAGTCGGCTCTGATACCAGCTTGTCGCGACCGGGAAAATTGCCTTTTTCCGAACGCTAGTGTATTAATCCCCGTCCCAGGAAAAGCCGGGGTACACCATACAAACATGATATAAAAGACACATCTTTATTATATCGATAATATTTACATTATTACAAAGGCGCTTCAGGCCTGACAATCAAAAATAAACAGCAGCGGACTAGCGAGCCTACGGCTCCATCTTCACAGGCGCTCAACTGGGGTATAAGCCAGGACTCCACCTAAGACATCTTCTCCAAACCTTCTCTTACTGAAGGGGGAAAAGATTGAGCAAGAATGAGTATAACCACAGTACTCAGCAAGTCACACCGGCAGATGCATGATTAATGCAAGGGGGTACAAGGGGATAATAATAGGGGTTAACTTTTGCAGTAAACAGCATTTAAAAGTCACTTAGTTGCTCAAGCTATTTTATAAAGACGATCCTAGAGCTACACAGTATTATTAAACAAGGCCGTGAACCCTCACGAACCTGCCTTAACCCAAGGCCTACGATGATTCAGACCGAACTGGCAACCCGACCCTGGGTTCCAGCTCGTCCCAAGCCAACCCAGGCCAACCATTCCACATTTTAGTTGTTGAGCAAATTTTAAGAATTAAAACACTGACTTGGGTACATTGCTCGGCTTGCCCATAACCGAGGGCGCGGCTATTCGAATAGATTATACTCTGATCAGAGGTGTACATCTTTACCCACAAGACACGTCTTCCTCACGTGCAACCACGTGCCACATACCACCACGGTATACAGACGGAAGACGTGACATAGTTTCCGACCCATCCTAGCCATAGACAAGAGTACCGACCCAATCCCACCTACGGCCGGAACCTCCGGGACAGGTAGGCAGGATTGAGCCCCCTAGCAGCAGGGCACCAACCCTCTGCCATGACATCTCGACTACCGGGCCGCAGCTCGTGTAGCCTTCATTTGTCCTAGAGAATGTCCATCGACCCCCGACTTCATCCATCTCCATCCGTGTACTTTTGTTTATGACCAGACTGAGCCACAAACTAAGCCTTACCCACTAGACATGTGGAAGTACGGTAGTGCTTTGCAACAGAGGCCCGAGCTTAATCCTTATAGTGGCCGGGGTGCTACTTCCCACAACTGGCATGCACCCAAACCCCACCGAAAACAGGTTTTAGGGGTTTTGAAAGAGGAAGAGAGGTGTATGTCCAATTCTACCATAAACCAACAATTCCATAGTGTCCAAATGATATGAATATTCCCAAAGTCTAGAGTTATAAAACCATCTAATGTTGCCTAATTAATCAGCGAAGCATCTACCTAAATTCATACTAGTGGAACCATGAATAGAATACCCACTAGTTGGGGTTTTATTTTCCTAGGGTGAACAAGGTAATAATAACAATAGCAATAATAATGTCTTAACAATGATAAATAGGCATGGCTAAATAAAACAGTGATAACGCGGGAATTTAAATAAAGCGGTAATGCATTAATTTAAATCAAAATAATTTTATAAACTGGGATTCAATATGCTCAAGGATGATGTGACTTGCCTTGCTCAGAGAGAACGGCCTTCCGAACCTTCGGCGACGACCGCGAACCACGCTTCGGGAACCTCCGGAACGACAGAAGCTACGCGAAGCACACAAGCAAAGCTACAAGCCTATAAAGAAGCAATAACAATACATAAAAAGAAAACACAGGGTTCTTTAGGTTATAACAAACATTAAGAGACTTGAACGGGTCGATTCGGAGCTCGTGTGACCAAGATATGATCATCCGAAGTTTAATGCTGTTATATGGAGATTTGCGGATTATTATAATTAAGCTTTGCAGCTATAAAACAGGTGTAAGCGCTAGCCTGGAAAAGACAGGAAGGCTGCGCCGTTGACATGCGGACCCCACATGTCAACAAAAAGGACCGCGGTAGACCGAGTACACAGAGACGGTCCACGGGTCGATGGAAGCGGATCCCGTGTGTCAACCGAGGCGAGTGGCCGACAAACGGATTCCACTAGACACCACACGGGTTACACACGTGGAAACCACGTGGCTACCGAGCGGGCACACTAACACGGTCACCACACGCACACATGGACGACTACCGACACCGGTGCACGGGTACCGGGGCCGACAACCGCACAACGAGCACGGGTGACACCGAAAGGACGAGGACGGGGCAGCGGGAGGACGGATCCTTACCACCACGCGACGAGGCGTGGGAACGACAACGACGAACGGGCGCGGCGGAGACAGACGGGCACAACGGAGACGAAAGGCGAGGGGACGGCTTCGGCGGCGATCCTTGGACGAAGGCGAGACGCGGCCGGCACGAGGCTTGACGACGCGGAGCCGAGGACGAAGACGAGGACGGGGCTGCAGCGGCTCGCTTGACGAACGCGGACGACGGACGAGAACGGCTCGACGGAGGGACGAACGCCACGACGACCGGGAACGACGAGAGGACGACGACGACGACGACGACCGGGACCGGCGAGGAGACGACGAGGACAGCCGGCAGCGGCTGCACGGGGACGAGGACGGCGTGGAACACGCCGCAGCGATGACGATGACGGAGGCGGCGCCGCGAGACGACGAGCCGTGCAACCGACGGGACGATGACGACGACGACGAACACCGGCGGGGTTCGGTCGAAGGGGAGGCGAGGCCGAGGGCGTCCTTGCCGTTGCGATGCCGGAGGGGAAGACGGCGACGTCGGCCGGCGCACTGGCACGGCGAAAGGGGCTGCCGGAGTGGGTGCCGACGGGACCGAGGGAAAGGCGGCACGCGTGACGGCGGTGTTCCGGCGAAACCGAGGAGCAGCCGGAGGAGAGGGCGATGCGGCGACGCCGAGGGAGGTGGTGGCGACGTCGGCCGGCGCACGGGAAACGCGACAGTGGCGGCCGGAGGTGGAACAGTGGCGGCAACGCCACTGTTTTGCCGGCGAGAACGCGTCTCCGGTGTTTTCCCCGCGAAACGGAGGGCTGACCGAGGGAGAGGGGGTGGCTGCGAGGCCGAGGGAGAAGACGGCGCGGCCGGACGGCGCACGGGCGAGGCGGGAGAGGCGGCTGGAGGCGGCCGGCGCGGAGAAAAGAGAAGGGCGACGGCGGGAACGTAGCTCCGGGGGTCACCGCGCGAAACGGAGGGCAGGCCGGCGAAGAGGAGGTGGCGGCGACGCTGGAGGAGGCGACGGCACGGCCGGCCGGTGCGCGGGCGAGGCGGCACAGGCGGCTGGAGGCGGCCGGCGGCGTGGGAGAGAGAGGAGGGCGGCGGGGAGGTGGCTAGGGACCACGGGAGAGCTCGGGAGGAGACTAAAACGGTAGAACGCAAAGAGGGGGTTCTATTTTATAGGATGGGGGAGGGAGCCGGGCACGGGAGAGGGCGGAACGGCGACGGGAATGGCGGCCGGCGGCCATGGTTGGTGGCCGGAGAAAACGCGGGCGTTCCCGGCGATTGGGGGCGGCATTCAAGGGGGAAATTGGGGGGAATTGAAGAGGAATCAATGGGGATTAAAACCCCCTAATCAATTTTGGAATTAACCAAGTGAATCAAGCGGATTTGGAGGAGGGAGCGAGCTAGGGTTCGCACGGGGGAGAGAGAAGCCGGGCGGCGGCTGGAGGAAGAAGGCGACGGCGGCCTGGCGCGTGGGCCCCACGCGGGGCGCGCGCTCAGCGCGCGTGCGACGCGCGTGCACGCGGGAAGGAGGGGGCGGCTTGGGCCGGGCGGCCGGCCCAGGAAGAGAGGAGGGAGAGGCGGCCCGGGGAAGAGAGGGAGGAGGAGGGAATGGGCCGGGAGGGGAAGAGGGGCCCAAGAGGAGGGAGAGAAGGAGAGGGAGAGAAAGAGAGGGAGGAAAGGGAGACTTCGGCCGCGGGCCGAGAGGGGGAGGGGAGGACTTTGGGCCAGATTTGGCCCAAAAGAAAAAAGGAGGATTATTTTTAGATTTTCTTTTTATTGAACTTTGATAATTGTTTTTGTTGTTTAATAATTATTTCCGGTGCTCTGAAAATTCGAGTAAAATTTGGGGGCTCTTTTCAGACCAAGGAGAATTTAACAAAAATTCTCCGGGCCACATTCGAATTTTTCTTATACGTATTTTAGTGTTTGCCAATTTCTTTTCGAATTTTTAATTAATTCTATTATTCCTTTTAGAAAATGAATTTTATTTCGGGATGAATTTATCAGGACGTGACAAATCCACCCCCCTTACAAGAATCTCGTCCCCGAGATTCGAGGAGGCTAGCAAGAAGATAGGTTGGGCAGTCTTCTCTTCTTGTCTGACTTCTTCCGCTCCGTCTTCTATAGCAAACTTGCCTAACAAAACTTCTCCACTCTGGACTGCTTGGCTCGATCTCCTGTTGCAGATGGAATCTTCTCTCCACCTGACTTGTCCCTGGTTGAACCTTTAGCTGACTTCGACTGGGTTGCGGCACTTGAAGATGGGGCTTCAGTTCCAGAACTTTGCATAGTTCATATCTTTGGAGTCAACCTCATACAAGTTATCAACTTCATGTCATGTGTCGTAACCTGCTTGTCATTACTAGGATACCATGCTTGTCATCATGAGAATACCATGCTTGTCATTTACTTCTAGCTTGCCACCAACTGCCTCATATTAGCTTTCCTGGTCTCCGGGTGCTAGCTACTTCTGCTATTCGATGCGAGGGTCGATAACTTTGCCTTTGAATTATGTTTCTCAACAGAACCAACTTATCCCACTATTATCTTCATGTTGTCATTATTTAGCATTCAAAGTATTCCTTTACACATTCAACCCTGACATCCGAAAAAGACACATCTGAAACTCTTGTCCAAACAAATGTCTCTTTGGTTAATCGCTTGATTTTCTTTTCCATCATCAGGTTGGTTATTAACTCGAGGTTAGAACATAGTTCCTCTGGAATGAGACCCTAGGTCTCCTTTATCAGTAAGCAATTATACACATTATCACATATCCGCATCTTCCAAAAGAATCCTCATAGAACTTGTCTGTATTACACATTTCTCCCTCATTACATGAATACTAAGCATTGCCTAAAAGGAAGGGTGCTTAGCATTGGTACATTGCATCCTCAACATGAATCTTCCATAAACATAACAAACTCATTGTTTATAATCATGAATATATTTATTTATTACATGATTGCTGCAAACTCCTGATTACAGTGATAAGTAGCGAACTGAAAATCACAAACATGGATACATAGCTGGCATTGTTCTAGTGACTGCATCCTTGATTGGTTCTGTGATGATGTGATAGGACTGCATATTGCTATCATTCACAGGAGAAGTTTCCTTCGGATTGCTGGTTGAGGCGAATAACGGTCTTCTGCTTGGTATCGCCCTCCGGAGGTTGATTGCCCTTCGCTTGGCCTGGAGTAGGTCGGAGAGAGACACAACTTCTTTCATCGACGACAATTCTTTGCTGAGGCTGTCGGTGCAGAGAATGGTTGGTGCTGAAGGTATTATCGCTATGATTTACTGCAGAGTCAGGTGCAGCAGGAGGAGCATTGGTGCTGTGGATGATATCGTCGATGTTGCTGTTGGAGCTGACTAGCTGATGAGACAATCGTAGGGTTGTTCGTTGGATTTCTGCGGTCTTGGTCTACAACACACTGAGTTGGCAATCCTTGGGCACATGGTTTGTACCTTCGCACAGAAAACATGTGATCTTGCGGGTGGGACACTCCCCTGGTGGATGGTCTTCTTCATAGTGAGAGCAGAGTGTGAGACACATGCTAGCGACGTGTCCAGTTTCTCCACAACGGGTGCATTCCTCTGATCCGAAGAAGACACATCTGAAACTCTCAGTCCAAACAAATGTCTCTTTGGTTGATCACTTGATTTTCTTCGCCATCAATCGCTAGGTTATTTGATTCATAATAGATTATGAGCTTACGGAAATGAGACCCTAGGTCTCCCTAACCAGCAACAAAATGTACACAACTCACAGCACTTGCAATCTTAACATGGACCCCTCAATAAACTTATCAAACTCATTCATTATCTCATGTTTCTCTGTTATTACATGATTGACGGGGAACAACTATAAAACAAAAGTATTTGAACACTAATGCTCGGGTTCTTCATCTGGTACTTGATTTCTTGGCTGCCGTGCTGGAACATCCAAAGGTACAATGCCGATACTGGCCTCTGTCTTGTCAATTGATGGCTGGGGCTGAAATTGAGCATTGACACCTTGTGGTAATGCACTCGCTGGAGTTGGAGCTGTTGCAACGCGGGCTATAGGACTGCTTCGGGATGCATGGATGACAATTCGCTGAGGAACAAGCTTCTGATTGCAGGGGGCTGCGTGGACTGACGTGCTGGCAGCTATGTTTCTCGGTTTTGGGCACTTGTCGGCGAAATGACCCATTCCTTGACAATTGAAGCAACAGATATCTTCCCGGACTCGGCATTTTCTTTTCTCATTTTGATTCCTCTGTCCTGGCACTGGAGTTAGGCTGAAACTGTAATCTTGGCGAGGATTTGTGTTGCCTTGATGCTTCTCTCCGTTGGAACTGGCGGGTTGGTGGGCCATCTTCTTCGTTAGCAGAAAACTGAATTGACAATCTTTTGGTACATGATCAGTTCCTTCACAAAAGAAACAAGTGATCTTGCTCGTTGGACACCTGTCGGGTGGATGGTCTTCCTCACAATGAACGCATGTAGGGGCACACGAGCTGGCAACATGACCGATTTCTCCACAACGGGAACATGCCTTATGTTCCATTTTATTCTGGTTGAAACCTTGGGGAGACTTCTCCTCTTCATCATCTGAGGAGACTTGATCTGAATCTTCACTATCAGACACTCTACCTCCATTAGCTAAAAGATGCTCTGTCAACTGTGGTGCCCCTCGGAAGGTATTTCTTCTCTGACGTTTTGTCATTCCTGGTGGAGGCCATTCTGTGCTGGTAATGATCATCTTACGGACTTCATCTTCGGTTCGCATTGGTGTTTTTCTTTTCTGCTGGGGATACTCCCTTGCATAGTGCCCTTGCTCATCACACATAAAACAAATGATACTTGCGTCTTTTGAGTCAACATGTGGCACGTCACCATGGGTCCTTCGGGATGCTGGCGGCATGCTGACTTGTGGTGTGAGTGCTTGGACTGCCTCCAACTGCACTTGAGGTTGTATTTGACTCAGGTTCAGAATTGGCATCTGATGCTGCTGTAGTATCTCTATAAGCAATCGGTTCTGGTTAATCAGGTGTTGGACCAGTGTCACACAACTGGTGTCTGGTGCTTCATTCACTCGGGAGCTTGAGGTACCAATGTCCTGTCTTCTGACCTTATTGCCTTTCTCATTGTCAGCCATCTGTTGCAAAGGTTTGGAGAGGGAGAGAGGGAAAACAAAAGGGGAGAAACAGATTAGAAACTAAGGATAGGACCTTAACAGATCTATGCCTTTTGCTGTTATGATGTATGTTGGGCTTATTCTGCAAGTTGATTAAGCAAACAACCTAGCATGGTTACATCACAACCCACTGATGCAAACCATGCGCTACACACACAAGCAAGGAAACACACGACTAACGACTCTGCCCTAGAGGGTGGCTTAGGTTCTGCGACGGGTTCTCCAAGATCTTCACTCCTTCACAGCTGGCTTCACTGCTTCCTCCACTTCGCTAGCGGATCCTCCAGCCTTCCAGAGCTTCGGCAGACAACTGACGATGTCTTCTTCTTCACTGACCTGACCATCTGGTACTAGTTGAAATTTGAAGAAGGAAGAAAAGAGTAAACCTTTTGCAAATAGCATTAGGGGAAGGAGAAAAAGAGGAACTTTCGCAAATAATTTTATTTATAAAATATGTCCTTAGGTTTTATCCACTTGGCTTATCCTACAGTCGAGATGGCTCTGATAAGTGGGGAGCAACTCAAGATGATGTTAAAGATGAGCCAGACGAGCCCTCAATCAACTCCGATGCCCGGAAGACCTAGAACGCCTTGCTAAGCTTTTGCCTTAGATCGTTGTGTTAGTTTGCTTGTTTAAGTTTGGTTGTGTGTGTGGGTCTCGCATGTGATTTACATCAGTGTTGGGATGTAAGTGCATGCGTTTGTTTGCTTTCGAGTGTTTAGTAGTTGGTGAGTTTAGTGGTGTGAGAGTCTTCAAGTCTTTGTAATAATGAAACCCAGTTAAGATCAATAAAAGTTAAGGGAGAAGAAAAGTTAATTCTCTGTCCTAAGTAGTTTTTCCCCGGTTTCTCTTCTTGTGCTCCTGTCCATGGCAGATGGTACTCACTCGCAGTGTTGGAAATGGCCCCAACAACAGCAACAGCAATAACAGCAATAGCAACAATGGAGAGAATCCCACCCTTGCCCAAGTTTTGGCTCAGCAGACACAGCTTATGCATATGATGATGCAGCAACTCCAGAACCAGCAAAACCAGCAGAACCAGCAGAACCAAGGGAATAACCAAGCACCTCCCCAGAACAAGTTATCAGAATTTCTTCGTGTGAGGCCACCTACATTTTCTAGCACTACT
Source organism: Oryza meridionalis (assembly GCA_000338895.3). Taxonomy (NCBI): domain Eukaryota; kingdom Viridiplantae; phylum Streptophyta; class Magnoliopsida; order Poales; family Poaceae; genus Oryza; species Oryza meridionalis. The sequence continues at coordinate 16,078,327 of CM002530.2, forward strand.
AATCCAGTAGAGGCTGGTGATTGGCTGCACGCCATAGAAAAGAAGTTGGACTTGCTTCAGTGCACTGATCAGGAGAAGGTTTCTTTTGCATCACATCAGTTGCATGGCCCTGCTTCTGAGTGGTGGGATCACTTCCGTCTCAACAGGACTACGGCGGAACCTATCACTTGGCTAGAATTCACTGCTGCCTTTCGCAAGACGCACATACCATCAGGAGTGGTGTCTCTTAAGAAAAGGGAATTCAGAGCGCTCACTCAAGGATCTCGCTCTGTTACGGAATACTTGCATGAGTTTAATCGCCTAGCTCGTTATGCTCCGGAGGAAGTACGCACTGATGAAGAGCGTCAAGAGAAGTTCCTGGAAGGACTGAATGATGAGCTTTCTTACCCATTGATGACTGGAGATTATCCTGATTTCCAGAAGTTGGTGGATAAGGCTATTCGCCAGGAGGATAAGTACAACCGCATGGAGCAGAAGAAGCGCAGGATTGCTCACTTCAAGGCTCAACAAGGGAATAATCAGAGACCACGTCTTGTTTTGGGATCTCAGTCAATGCCTCAGGGAGGTTCTTCGTCTGTTGTTCGTCCGCAGCGTCAGTTCTTCAACAACAATGTTGGCAACAACAACCGCAATCAAGCTCTGCGTCCGGTGATAGCTCCGACACCGCATCAGCCTGTCAGGAGGGAACAAGGAAACAAGCCCGGAGTATGTTTCAACTGTGGTGACCCAGGCCATTACTCCGACAAGTGTCCGAAGCCCCGACGCGTGAAGGTTGTCCCTGCACAGAATAACTCCGCCGCACCAGCGACAAAGGCTCGTGTCAACCACGTTGCTGCTGCAGAAGCTCAAGATGCTCCAGATGTGATTTTGGGTACGTTCCCTGTTAACTCAGTACCTGCAACAGTTCTTTTCGACTCTGGTGCTACGCATTCATTTTTATCTATGAGTTTTGCGGGAAATCATGGGATGGAAGTAGAAGATCTTAGACGTCCTTTGATGGTTAGTACCCCGAGTAATCAAGCACTCTCAGTGCAACGTAGTCCCTCTGTCAGAATAGAGATTCAAGGAGTGCCATTTCTGGCCAGTCTTATTCTGTTAGAATCCAAAGACCTTGATGTCATCCTAGGGATGGACTGGTTAGCCAGATATAAAGGTGTGATAGACTGTGCTAATAGGAAAGTAACTCTCACCAGTGCTTATGGCCAAATTGTGACTGTTCACGCATTGCCTTCAGAGCCCTTAAGGTCAAGTCTGAACCAAATAACCATGGAACAGATTCCTATAGTACGAGAATACCCAGATGTGTTCCCGGATGATTTACCTGGTATGCCGCCTAAAAGAGATATAGAGTTCAGAATAGACTTGGTACCTGGTACAGCTCCAATCCATAAGAGACCTTATAGAATGGCAGCCAATGAGTTAGCAGAAATCAAGAGGCAAGTAGATGATTTGCTTCAGAAAGGATACATTAGACCAAGTTCGTCTCCATGGGGTGCTCCAGTTATTTTTGTTGAAAAGAAAGATCATACCCAGAGGATGTGTGTGGACTACCGTGCCCTAAATGATGTGACTATCAAGAATAAGTATCCGCTACCCAGAATTGATGATTTGTTTGATCAGCTTAAGGGTGCCACTGTTTTCTCCAAGATCGATCTCCGATCAGGATATCACCAGTTAAGGATTAAAGAGGAAGACATACCTAAGACAGCTTTCACTACTCGATATGGGTTGTTTGAATGTACTGTTATGTCTTTCGGACTTACCAATGCCCCCGCTTTCTTCATGAACTTGATGAATAAGGTGTTTATGGAATACTTAGACAAGTTCGTGGTTGTCTTTATTGATGACATTCTTATTTACTCTCGAACCAAAGAAGAGCATGAAGAACATCTTCGCCTTGCATTAGAGAAACTACGAGAACATCAGTTGTATGCCAAGTTTAGCAAGTGTGAATTCTGGTTGTCTGAAGTGAAGTTCCTTGGTCACGTCATCACAGCCGGAGGAGTTGCCGTTGATCCTAGTAATGTGGAATCAGTAACCAGCTGGAAACAACCAAAGACTGTTTCAGAGATTCGTAGTTTCCTGGGTCTTGCAGGATATTACCGGAGATTTATAGAGAATTTCTCCAAGATTGCTAAGCCCATGACACGACTGCTTCAGAAAGATGTGAAGTACAAGTGGTCGGAAGAATGTGAGCGGAGTTTTCAGGAGTTGAAAAGTCGCTTAATATCAGCACCAATTTTGATTTTGCCTGATCCAAAAAAGGGCTTTCAAGTGTATTGCGATGCATCTAAGCTTGGGTTAGGATGTGTTCTGATGCAAGATGGGAAGGTGGTTGCCTATGCATCTCGTCAGTTACGTCCGCATGAGAAGAACTACCCTACTCATGATCTCGAGCTAGCTTCAGTAGTTCATGCATTGAAGATTTGGCGTCATTATCTTTTCGGAACTCGTACAGAGGTGTATACCGATCACAAGAGTTTAAAGTACATCTTTACTCAACCGGATCTGAACATGAGACAACGGAGATGGTTGGAATTAATCAAGGATTATGACTTGGGAATTCATTATCACCCGGGAAAGGCTAATGTTGTAGCAGATGCTCTTAGCAGGAAAGGCTATTGCAATGCTACGGAAGGACGACAGTTGCCATTGGAGTTATGCAAGGAATTTGAGAGATTAAATTTGGAAATTGTCACTAGAGGTTTTGTTGCAACCTTAGAAGCCAAGCCTACTCTCATTGATCAGGTTAGAGAAACTCAGATTAGTGACCCTGATATTCATGAGATCAAGAAGAATATGAGAAGAGGAAAAGCTATCGGTTTCTTGGAAGATGAGCAAGGGACCGTATGGTTGGGCGAAAGAATTTGTGTTCCAGAGAATAAAGAGTTGAAAGATACAATTCTGAAAGAAGCTCATGATACTCTGTACTCCATTCACCCTGGTAGTACCAAGATGTATCAAGATCTCAAAGAAAGATTTTGGTGGACAAGTATGAAGCGTGAGATAGCAGAGTTTGTAGCTAGGTGTGATGTTTGTCAGCGAGTTAAAGCAGAACATCAGAAGCCCGCAGGTTTGTTGCAACCTTTGAAGATACCAGAATGGAAGTGGGAAGAAATCGGTATGGATTTTATCACGGGTTTACCCAGAACGTCATCAGGCCACGACTCTATTTGGGTGATAGTCGATAGACTTACCAAAGTAGCTCATTTCATTCCCGTGAAGACAACATATTCCGGAAGTCGTTTGGCGGAATTGTATATGGCCAGGATTGTGTGTTTGCATGGCGTCCCTAAGAAAATAGTATCTGATCGAGGTAGTCAGTTTACTTCAAAGTTTTGGAAGAAGCTTCAGGAAGAGATGGGTTCTAAGCTGAACTTCAGTACTGCTTATCATCCGCAAACAGACGGACAAACTGAAAGGGTGAATCAGATTTTGGAAGACATGTTGAGAGCCTGTGCTCTAGATTTCGGTGGAAGTTGGGATAAGAATTTGCCTTACGCAGAATTTTCGTACAACAACAGTTATCAAACTAGTCTTCAGATGGCTCCTTACGAAGCACTGTATGGTCGTAAGTGTCGTACTCCGCTTTTGTGGGATCAGACGGGACAACGTCAAGTGTTCGGAACTGATATCCTAAGGGAAGCAGAAGAAAAGGTAAAGCTTATTCAAGAAAGATTGCGTGTAGCTCAGTCCCGTCACAAGAGTTATGCAGACAATCGCCGCCGAGACTTGAGTTTTGAAGAAGGAGATCATGTGTACCTTCGTGTCATGCCCCTCCGAGGGGTTCATCGTTTTCAGACCAAAGGAAAGTTGGCTCCGCGTTTTGTGGGACCTTATAAGATTATCAGTCGAAGAGGTGAGGTTGCTTATCAGTTGGAATTACCTCAATCGTTGACAGGAGTCCATGATGTGTTCCATGTGTCACAATTGAAGAAGTGTTTGAGGGTACCTACTGAGGAAGCTAATCTTGAACAGATAGAAATCCAAGAGGATCTGACATATGTCGAGAGACCAATTCGTATTTTGGAGACAAATGAGAGAAGGACCAGGAATCGAGTTATCCGTTTCTGTAAGGTTCAGTGGAGTAATCACTCAGAGGAAGAAGCAACATGGGAACGAGAAGATGAATTAAAGTCCGCTCATCCGCATCTTTTCGCCAGTTCTTCCGAATCTCGAGGACGAGATTCTGTTTAAGGGGGGGTAGGTTTGTCACACCCTAAAAATCCCAAAAATATAAATTATTGTGTAAATGGAATTTTAGAAATAATTTTAAAAAAAAGCCTAGAAGAAAAGATTTAATTGTAAATAATAAATTCTAATATAAAATTGGGCCAGATAAAATTTTATTAAATACTTTGCTTAATTCTATAATTTCTAGATTTTTCTGGGAATTATTTGAGCTAAGGAAGTATTTTTAATAAATGAAAGTGCATTTCATGAATTATTTAAATTGAAAAAGGTTTTAAAAAGTCTTCTTTTGGCTTTGGGCCGAAAGTCGGCCCAAAACCCCTCTCTTCTCTCTCTTCGGCCCAGTCCGGCCCAGCCCAGCCGAGCCGCCGCGCGCGCGCGCCGCTCCCTCTCTCTCGCTCGCTGACAGGTGGGGCCCGCCTGTCGGAGTCGTCGTCTTCGTCGCGCCGGCCGCGCCCGAAACCCTAGCCGCCGCTGCCCTTCCAAATTTCGCCGCGCCTCTCCTTCTCCGGCGAAATTGTTTGAGGGGAAATGCATCCCGTGATCTCCTCTACCTTTTCTCTTTTGGAAACATCGGCCGATTCGCTTTGGAAAGAGAGGACTCGAGCTCGGATCGGATTCAGCCGAACCCTAGCTTTCCTTCGCCGTCGTCGGGCCGCCGTGGGCTTCGCCGCTGCCTCCCGACCCCTATAAAAGGACCCCCGTGCTCTCCTCTACCCTCCGCAGCCCTCGCCTTCGCCTCTCGTCGCCCGAGCCGCCCTAGCGCCGTGCATCCCGTGCGCCGCCGTCGCCGCCGCCGCTCCAGTCGTGCGCCGCCATCGCTCCGGTCATCGCCGTCGCTCGGGGAGCTCGCCAACGTGGTCGCCGTCGCGTCGCCGTCCTCGTCCGACCCTTCGCCGTCGCTGTGGACCGCCGGAACATCGCCGTCGCCGTTGACCCGAAGCTCTTCGCCGTTCGTCCTCATCGCCGGCGTCGTCCGTTGCTCCTCCGCCGCTAGCTCGGTCGTCGGTGAGTTCGCCGTGCTCCCCGCTATCCGTTGCTGCCTTCCGTTCGTGCTGCCGCGCCGTCGTTCGCCGACGAGCACGTGAGTCCGAGCCGCCGTCGCCGCCGTCGGTCGGGATGACGTCATCGCTGACGTCATCACCGCTGTCGCCCGTGAGCCGGCCGTGAGCCGTTTAATCTCGACCATTCGTTCGGTCGGATTAGATCTCACCCGTCCGTTCCCGTAGACCGTAGCCGTGGACCCGGTCCACCGTAGACCCCGAGCCCGCTGACGCAATAAAGCCCCTTTTTCTTTTCAAAAATAATTCATTATTGCGTCATAATTCAATTAAAATTTATATAAATGATTTAAACCGATTAAATCTTTAAAAATTCATAACTAATTCATCTTAGCTCGGATTTAGTTGGTTCAAGTCTCTAAATTTTTCTAAAATTGAGATCTACATGTTAAAAATATCCACATGTACTGTTCATGCTTGCTTATGTGCTGTTTTGGTGTTTTTGTTCTTTTCCGTTTAGAATCCGACGTTTCCGGAGAGTCCGCTTTTGCAGGAGAAGATTTAGAAGAGTTCCAAGGCCAGCAAGGCAAGTCACACAGATCCTAATCGATCCTTTGAGCATGTTGATCCCGTTTAAAGCTATTGTTTCTATTCAACTATTGCATTTATTTTTGAATGTCATTGGGTGGAATTAGCCTATTGTTTGTTATAGCCCTTTTGTTCTTGATTATCCTATTCCTTGATACCTTGGGTTATTATAACTTGACTAGTTGAGCTTTATGTTGGTTCAACTAGATATTAGGTGCAATTGCTTAGCCATGCTTAGAAACTTTAGCACACTAATGGGATAATTTATGAATCATTATCACTTAATGATGGCTTAATGCTAGTTCACGATGGTCAATCGTGATTGGTTAATTAATTAATGTGACAACTAAAACCTGATAATGGTGTGTTGTGAGTACATGGTTTTGATGGTCGTGCTCATGACAATTAAGGACCGGTTCACGAACTTCGGTTGTGAAACATTAACCGTGCCAACCACAAGCCAGCGTGGGCAACGGCTTTATCTTTTACATAGCATAGTTCATTACAGAGCACTAGACTGAGAAGTGGCGGAGATAAGCCCACGGGGGTCGCTGGGGAGTCCATGCCTTGTTTATAAGGGGGTGACTATGATCCGGGAATGGTGCACTGTGGTGGATTGTGTTGTGTGAGGGGTAATGTCACAGCTCCTTTCCGAGGTACCGTGGTGGTATTGAGGCACATGGTGACATGATGTGGGGCTGTGTCTTGTGGGTACAGTGGTACACCTCTGATCAGAGAAAAACTATTCGAATAGCCGTGCCCGCGGTTATGGGCGGGTCTAACAATGTCTTTCGTGATTAGTCTCACCCTTCCCACTATAATGAAAGATGTTATAACTGGTTATAATTGATTAGCTCCTGGTTTGGAATGGTATATTCCTGGTTTGGAGATTAGAACTGTGCAGCCGGGATTGGTTGTACTAAATGGTTGGGCCTATACAATAGGGTATGTTGTATAGTGTTGGATTAATACTGTTTAATTAATACTCTACTGTTTTATTAAATTCTGAAATATTCTTTAAATGCTGTTTATGCAAAGAAGCCTATATTATGCCATCCTTGGTTATCCTGTGCACTTGCATATTTGCTGCGTGGCTTGCTGAGTATGTCATATACTCACCTTGCAATCATTCATCAGAGGAGGAGTTCTACAATGAGGCTGATGGTGGTGAAGGTTTGGCATAGTCCTTGTCAAGCTGCCTGTGGAGTGGAGTCGTCTGCGCTATTTATTTTTTTATTTTCCGCTGCTTAGATTTTTATTGTTTGAGAGGAACTATCCACCTCTGTAATGACAATTTATTCGTTTATTAGTTAGAGTAATAATCGTACTCTATTATCAATTTGTTATTGTGTGCCTCGGCTGATGCCTGGACGAGGGTTTACACACATGTAAGCGTTTGGAATTTTGGATAGAAATTCCGGGCGTGACAACTGTACATGGAGATGAGCGCCACGGTAGAGAGATGATCGGAGCGAGGATCAGGGACACGGACTTCTTGCAAGGAGAAGATATTCTCTGGATCAATTTCAAGGTACTGGACGCCCTCGACGTCTCTATTATGAGTTGTTAGAATTTGTAAGTATCGTTCAGTTAGATTTCTTATTACGTTTCCTTTAATTAATTAGGTCCTTATACATAAGTACACCATATATAATACATACTTTCTTTTATCGTTGTAGAATAGAGATTCAAAGGTCCCGACGGTGGGGGGTTTTCGATACTGGATTCATCGACCCTCGGAAAGTAAACGTCGAAATGATCACCAAGTATCCGCAAGCTACAGAGGACAATCTCATCCATCTCCTGAAGGCGCAGCATTACAAGACGTTCATACTATTGCCGTACAACATAAAGTTAGTTTTTACTGTCTTCCTACCAAATTTCATTCCCGTATGAACATGCTAAGTGTTTCATATATAATGCATCCGACGCACATTGCAGATTCCACTTGGTCCTTTTACTCTTCGACTTGGAGGCCTGCGTAGTCAATGTATATGACTCAATGGATAAAAAAGAGTCTACGTTTTACCAGGTTTTTGAACTTATAGACATGTACGACTGTCATAAGTTCCAATGTTAATTACGAATCATGTTATAATTAATCCATGTAGGGCTTGGTATCGATTCAGTCATTTGGTCCGCGGCAAATGGAGAGAAAGGCTTAGGCGGAAGTTTAAATTTCATGTGAGTACACATGCTCTACATTTATATTGAATCTCCAATTTAAAAACAAGTGTATATTAGTTAGATTTCTCGCCGTTTGTATATATAGTGCGCAAAGCAAGCCCAGGGAACTAATTTGTGCGGCTACTACGTGTGTGAGTATTGCCACTGCCTTGCAGACCAAATTATCAACACAAGAGAGCTCGATGTACGTACAAATAAATTGAAAATTTCATTGCGTACGTATCGATTTGTTGTTTACTAATTAATTTCATACATTCATAGGTTATTCGCATGAGGGATAACCTTACACACAAGGAATTTATCGTGGCGGTTCAAAAACAACTCATGGGATTCATCAACGAATAAATCCTTGATCCCGACGGTGAATTCTACTACGACGGAAATACAATTCATAGGTCGTTAGTTTCTGAGATAACGACTACTACTACGTCGAAGTCGTAGCTAGCTAGGACATCATAATGAATTGTAATTAATACATGTCTATTTTTCTATATGCATGTAATATATATATATATATATATATATATATATATGCATTTGCATAACATACATGTATAAATACATATATATTATGCATGTATATGTATTGAAACATATATAAATATTATATATAAAAAAAAAGGGCAGCTCGATCTTTAGTCCCGGTTTAAAAAGGGACTACAGAACGGTTACCAACCGAAATTAATAAGGGTTTGTCACCACCATTGTATCCCTCACGGTGCCGTTCGTGGTGAGCCCTCTCCTCGCTCGGCCTTCTTCAGCTTGCGCGACTGGTTCACCAGCTCGCCGGCCGCCGGGTCCCTGTTCGAGGTGGCGCACGGATGCTCCCAGTGGGAGATGGCGAGCAAGGACCCCACGCTGAACAGCGCCCTCAACGCCGCCATGGCCGCGGAGACCAAGATCTTCCTCGAGGCTGTGGTTGCGGACAAGGGGATGAGGGGCGACGTGTTCACCGGGCTGAGCTCGCTCGTCGACGTTGGCGGTGGCCATGGCGCGGCTATGCAGGTCATCGCCCGGGAGTTCCCGCACATCAAGTGCACCGTTCTGGACCTACCTCACGTGGTTTGCCTGGCCCCCGCCGCAGGAGATGACAAAGTGCACTTCATCGCTGGCGACATGTTTGAGTCCATTCCACCGGCAGATGCAGTACTACTCAAGGTATTGACATGGTTGATTTTTATATTCTACTAGAAAAAATACCAGCATGTTGCAACATGTGAAGATTATTTTAATCTTATTATTATTATATAATTTAGTTAAGATAAAATTTATGATAGAAATTTGCTTGTGTATATATATATGTATGAGCTACAATTAGGAGTCTTTTATGTATTTCCAAAAATCAAAAGAAATTAAAAACCGACTCAAATACGGATATGCATGTATTTCTAAAAGCGAATGGAATTTAAAACCGACTCATAGACGAATAATTTATTAAAGTACCGGCAAAAACATCTTTAATTTTTATAATAGTAGAGATACCCACCACTTTCCACTTTCCACTATCGATATTATATGCGTAGTCGTATATATACTCAATGTGTTGGTATCATTTCTTTTTACGTTGTATAGCAGTATACATACTTACTTTTTTGTTTATAATTAATATTTCATTGGGGGCTGCTAGCTGGCGCGTGCGCACCAGCAGCGAGCACTCCCCCTCCCCTTTAGTCTCCCCTCCCCTTTAGTCTTAACTACTAATATAGGTAATATACTTAACACTAATTATAGTAATTAGGAAAGATTCTACATATTTTTTTTACTAACAGATTGAAAACTTTTTAAGTTACATTTGAAAACTTTTGATTCAAGTTTTAAATTTTAAAGTCAAATTTTAAAAACTTTCAACTCAGATTTGAAAACTTTCAACTTGAGATTTGAAAACTTTCAACTCAGATTCGAAAACTTTCAACTCGAGAATCAAGATTCGAAAACTTTCAAGTCCATATTTGGAAAATTTGAAAACTTTCATTTGAGATTTAAAAACTTTCATCTCGAGATTTGAAAACTTTCAACTCGATATTCAAAAACTTTCAAATCAAGATTTGAAAATTTTGAAAACTTTCAACTCATAATTTGAAAACTTTCAAGTCGAGATTTAAAAACTTTCAAGTTCAGATTTGAAAATTTTCAACTCAAAATTTAAAAACTTTCAAACTCAAAACATGCTAAAGATAAAAAAAATCAAAAAAAGTGGGAAAAAAGGAAAAAAAAAGGTAAAAAAAGAAAAAAAAAGCATGGAGGAGGCGCGCGTGCAGGGTTTTCTAGGCTTGAAACGCGTGCCGCCTGGGCGTGCGCTAACTAGCTTTTCCGTATTTCATTACGCAAACAAATACACCCGTCATCTTTACCAGCAGATCGAAAGCAAAAAAGAATAAATACCTAGAACAAATATGAATGTATCGTACTGCTAGCAACTACTCTCTCTCCTTTTTTAAGAGTAATGCTATGCGCGTGTTTTTTTCGACTTTGGGAAAGTAGGATGGTGGGGAGTAGGACGAGTATAGATAAACAACAATTAGAGTAGAGCAGGTACAACATACCTAGTACATCGGTATGTGATAGTGATCTCCACGTCTGATTAATGCGTAGGCCCCGTTTAGTTCCCCAAAAGTTTTTCCTAAAAACATCACATCGAATCTTTGGACACATATATGGCGCATTAAATATAGATTAAAAGAAAAACTAATTGCACAGTTAAGGGGAAAATCGCGAGACGAATCTTTTGAGTCTAATTAATCCATGATTAGTCATAAGTGCTACAGTAACCCACATGTGCTAATAACGGATTAATTAGGCTTAAAAGATTCGCCTCGCGGTTTCCATGCGAGTTATGAAATTAATTTTTTCATTCGTATCCAAAACCCCCTTCCGACATCCGATCAAACATCCGATATAATACCTAAAAATTTTTATTTCGCGAACTAAACATGCCCAAAAATTTACCGTCGAGCTATACACTTGTCCCATGAAAAAGTCCGTAGTACCACGGCGCCATGTTAACCTCCTCGGAAGTGTTGACTGTGGGAGACTAAAATAAATTTTCTTGGACAGTTTGGACCATAGCTAATTGTTGTGTTTGTTGACTACTAAGAGCAAGTTTAATAATATGGACAAGTACTAACTCCAAAATTTAAAATATTATCTATAATCAATCAAATAGCTCACTCATACAATAGTTAGCTGTAGAAATATACTACATCATTGATGCATATTCCACCCATCTCTCTCACATAGTTTATTTAAGTTTGTACTGCAGCTGGCTATAAATTTGTAGCCCGCTTTTGTTCTCTCTCTTCTCATCTCTCCTCCACACAAGCACAAATCTGATGTGGTAACTTGTATAACCCGCTTATATCATCTTATTGTACTCACTCTAAGTTATCTACGCTGATGTGGACAAAAATTGCCGTAAACAACTATCTACACTATTGACCTTGCTCTTAACTGTCACACCCGGAATTTCTATCCAAAATTCCAAACGCTTACATGTGTGTTAAGTCCCCGTCCAGGAATCAGCCGAGGCACACAATAACAAATTGATAATAGAGTACTAATAAACAACTAATTAATATTCGCGATAAAATAAATTATTACAGAGGTAGATAGTTCCTCTCAGAGAATAAAATTCTACGCAGCGGAAAAAGAAAATAAAACAAACTACGGAACAGCTATGGCGACTCCACTCCACAGGCAACTTAACCCGGATCTAAGCCTAGTCCTCCAGATCATCACCTTCACTGAAGCACTCTTCCTCTGATGAATGAATATTGCAAGAATGAGCATATGACATACTCAACAAGCCACACAGCAAATATGCAAGTGCACAGGATAACAAAGGATGGTATAATATAGCTCATTTGCATAAACAGCATTTAGTAAATATTTAAAAGAATGGTAAAACAGTTGATTAATTAATCAGTATTAAATAAACACCATACAACACACCCGTGTTGCACAGGCCCAACCTCATCTGAACAACCAACCCCGGTTGTACAAATTAAACCACCAAACCAGGAATATACCATTCCAAACCAGGAGTCAATTTAATTATCACATTTTATCACCAATAATGAGTAGTGTGAGACTAATCACGAAAAACATTGTTAGACTCACCCATAACCGCGGGTACGGCTATTCGAATAGTTTTACTCTGATCAGAGATGTACCACTGTACCCACAAGACACAATCCCACAACATGTCACCATGCGCCTCAGCACCACCACGGTACCTCGAAAAGGAACTGTGACAATACCCTTCGCACAACACAACTCACCACAGTGCACCGTTCCTGGATCATAATCTCCCCTCCAGAATCAGAGGCAATCGACTCCCCAACGACCCCCACAGACTTCTCGCCGCTTCTCAGTCTGGCACACCATAATGAATCATGCTATACAAAAGATAAAGCCGTTGCCCACGCTGGCTTGTGGTTGGCACGGTAAATGTTTCACAACAGTAGCTCGTGAACCGGTCCTTAACTGCTATGAGCACGACCTTCAAAACCACATGCTCACAACCCACCTTAACCAGGTTTTAATTATTAATTAATTATTATAACACGATTAACCATCATGAGCTACCATTGAATACATAAATAATAATGTAGTATATATATGATTCATCCCATTAATGAGCTTATCTTTCTAAGCATGGCTAAGCAATTATATATATAGCATTTAGCTGAACCAATCCAATATATAAGGTTCAAGCTAATCAAATTATAACCCATAGGAAAATAAAGTCATCTTCGGCCATAATTAATTGGGAAAGGCTCACCACCCGATGACATTCGAACATAATGTATAAGTTGAAATAAAACATTAGCTTTAAACGGGTTCAACATGCTCAAAGGGTTGTTTGGGATCTGTGTGACTTGCCTTGAGCTTCTGCAAACGCTTTCGAACCTTCCTCAACGAAAACGCTCTCCTCCGGAACGTCGGAAACTAAAGCAAATAAACAAAATCAACAAAACAGTACAAAAACAAGCATAAACAGTACATGTGGATATTTTTATCATGTAGATCTCAATTTTAGAAGAATTTAGCAACTTGAACCACCTGAAACGGATCTACGGTTATTTAGTTATGATTTTCCGAAGATTTACTCTATTAGAAAAACGGGAAAAAGAAAAAAAACCGACGATGACGTCATGATGACATCATCAATGGCCGAACCAAGAGGGCAACCTCGCCGGAGCTAGGAGGGTCGGCCGGGGATTTGGAGGACACCTACACGAAGAGGGCGCCGAGACGAACCCAACGATACTCACCACAACGACAAACGACAAATGACGACGGCCGGCGACGAAGGAGCGGCGGCGGCGGCTCGGGCGGCTCGACGGCGACGGGCTACGGCGGCCGGCGGCGAAGGGGGACGGCCGGCCGGGCTTCCCCACCCCTTGGCGCACCTAGAGGCGGCGGCGGCGGCAAGCGGCGGCGACAGCGAAGACGGCGGCGCGGCACGGCTGCAAGATGGCCGGCGGCGGCGGCGACTATAGCGGCGCGGCGGCGAGGCTACGGTGCACGGGAGAGCTCGGGAAAGGGGGCAAACGAGAGAGGACGACAAGGGGGTGCTATATAAAGGCTTGGATTGAAGAGATCGGACTCCAAACGAGAGGAATCGAACCCGGAAAAATCAAAACTCGGTTTTGGAGATAAACTCGAAAACGAGTTTGATTCGGACAAAATACCCAACGATTTGCTCCGATTTTTGGGGGTAAAGATAGAGGACAACAAGGGGATAAAAACCCCTCAACCAATCGGAAGAAACGGGGTCGGATTGGGGTGGATTTGGAGGGAGAAGGCGACGGCTCGGGCTAGGGTTGGCCGGCCGGTTAGAGGTTAGGGATGAATCCGACATGTGGGCCCCACATGTCGGTGGCTAGAGGAGGAGGGGCGGTCGGCTCGGGCTGGGCCGGCTTGGGCCGGTTCGCCCACGAAGAGAGAAAAAGATGTTGGGCCGAATTCGGCCCAACAGCATAGGAGAGGATTTTAAAAACTTTTTCAATTAAAATAATTCGTGAAATGATATTTCATTTATTAAAAATACTTCCCTTGCTCAAAAAATTCCTAGAAAAATCTAGAAAATAGAGGAACAAGCAAAGTATTTAATAAAATTTTATCTAGCTCAATTTTATGTTGAAAATTTTTCCTAGATTATTAAAGTTTAAATTGTAGGCTTTTAAAATGATTTCTAAAAATAATTTAAAATATGAATTATTAATTTAGGCGATTTTTAGGGCGTGACATTAACTCACTCTTCTACATCCAGATAAGGAAACAAATTACAATACACCAATCCAACTCCTAGAGAACAAGGCCTTCGCATTTAATACAACACTTCTCTGGCAATATGTTGGTATTTGTTACGGTCAAAAATAAATACACAAGTGTACGGATACCACTGTAACACTTCACCTTTTTGAATTGTGTAAGGGTATCGAAACAAAGAGAACCCGTGTATATCTAATTAACAACAGAATTTAATACAAACACAACAACTATCGGTAAGGTTAGACTAGAGAGGATTCATATAGTTTCATTAACTGTACTTAAAGTTAAAGGTAAAACCCTATTAATTGCTTTGGGCACTGGCTCTTCCCTGGTCTACCAAGCTGAGTTCAGCCTGTAGCTCTATATATGATGTATCTGAATGCATAGGATACAAAGGACGGATATGGTTGTTACCACATGCCACCTACTTCACTTTCCATAGAGCACACAACAAACGATGGTAACCACTAACCTAGACACCACGGCTAAGTTATTCGTTAGTATTCTAGCCTCGTGCAGCAGCTTACTTCTTCATCCTAGTACTAGAGCACTCAATATAAGTACTAAGCGCTTGCAACGATGGGAATATATCTCACTTAGGTAAGTAATGTAAGTAATTTAAATACCAAAAGGAAATATCGAACACTTATTTTATTAAAGATGCATCTGCCGAGGCATATGAAAGTAGAGAGTGTCGACATCTCCAGCACTCCACCAGACTTTCCTTTCACTCTCTGCCTATTTTCTCTAAACTACTAAAGTGATGCCTAATATATAAAAGTAAGTTGTACTCCATTTTATTGTGTTGTGAGTGAAGTAAGTTTCTCCTTTTATTACAGTAGCTCAATGACGGTCGTAGGTTGGTAGTTAAGTCAGTAAATACTTTTAACCATCATTGGGAACCAATAGAGAAGTAGACGTGGAAGCTGATGGCCGAGGGCACCAAGGCTGGTCCGGTCGAACTAGCTAGGCCACCGTCTTTAGTCTCCAACCTTCCTTGGTGAGGCTGACAGGTGGGCTCTTATGGCGGTGCACCGTGAATAGGTTTAATTTCAGTTGGTTTTGACTGGTATGTGGGCCCTTCAATTCTTGTGCTCGCGTATGATTAGTCGGAGGTACAATTTGTCATAGGACAGGTGTGTTTTTATCCAGAAATCATCTGCATACCAATATTAACAAGTGGAAACGGTTAATAATAAACCACTGCCACTAAGTTTGATATTTTATTTTATTTCTTTTTATGCATGAGCTAACGTTTAAAGTGGGTACTTAACTACCGTCATCACACTATTATTCATAAAAGTAATCCACTTAATAACTGGCTTTGTTTCCTTGAAATTTTGCCGACTAAAACATGGTGACGTGTGCTTGGCAGACTAACTGGGCCACATCAAGGACCATCTTCAGGCTCTGTTCTTATCTCCAATTTCCCAACACCTCTCTCTCTTGTTTTCCGCGCGCACGATTTTTAAACTACTAAACGGTGCGTTTTTTTAAAATGTTTATATATAAAAGTTGCTTAAAAAAATCAAATTAATCTATTTTTAAAAAAAATTTAGCTAATACTTAATTAATTATGTAGTAACGCGTACTTCCTTTTACGTGCCGGGAGGAGGGGTTTTCCAACCCCTCCTACTGAACCCAGCCTAAGACTGTTGTCGCCCTGTCTGGTCTGATCAGAGCTTCTTTAAAGGCCGGTTCACTGAAAAACTTCTCGGTTTTACCGGTCCAAAGCGGCCCGCATGCTTGTCTTGTTTTTCAATGCAACCAGACCGTGCCTACCTTTTTCCGTTTTTGTCCCGGTTGAACCGTCGGCCCAGTCTAGTTTTTGAGAGGTTTTAAGATGTTTACATTCCAAAAAGGGTAAAGATCCAACGCTCCTTAATCAAAGGTACCATGTTAAAGGTATTTAAATATTGATAAAGGTACTTAAATACTAAGGGTAAAAATATAATTTTGCTAATAGAGAGAAAAGGGTAGAATCGTCTCCCAAATTATAAAAGGTACCGCATAGATAAAACGCATAGATATAACGGTACGCGTTAACACCGTAAAACCTCTCTCTGCACGGTTTAATTTTCTGTTTTGCATGGTTTCTTGTAGATTTACTTTGTATTGAAGTCTAGATTTACATTGTGTTCTTATAACACATTATTGGCCTAATTATGCGATTTTTTTCTACATTTACATTTTATTCCAACGAATATGTAAAAAATCCTACCTTAATTCTGTTTAAAATTATATTTTATTTCCAACAAGAGATTTATATTGTGTTATATTGTTATATTGCGCCAGTTTGAGCCTAACTAGTCGTCGACCAGGCGATTTAGTCTCCTATTCAACCCTCAACTATGCCTACACTTTTCCCTCTGTCTCCTTCCGGTGAACCCTGTCTCCTTCCGGTGAAACGTTCAAACCCTAGAACAAGAACAAAGCAGGGAAAGAAGACGATGCGATCTAGTATAGATAGATCGGATATCCGTGATTTACTCTTTTTTCTGATGGCATACCGATCGATGGATGTTAGATTTACTCTTTTTTCTGATGGCATACCGATCGATGGATGTTAGTATTTAATTAAGTATAATGCCCACGTTTTACAAGTTAATTACTCCACTGCCATCATGTTACGATAAATTTGTTCCGTACCTTGCCCCTCTATTAATCAATGGTGCACGTTGTTCCACCTCCAAGTACCTCTATATACCTCGCAAACACCGTAAAACATCTCCTAGTTTTTTCATTACGAGTATAGTTTTTTTTTCGCGGAGAAAAAGAGCTTTATAAATTAACCAACAGCTTGATTACAATCTTGAGCTAGATAAACACAACTACGAGCCTGAAAACGGGACACAGCCGACTGTCTTGATTGTAGCGCCATATGGGCAAGGTTATGAGCGACCCTATTTGCTCTCCTACCTATCCTGCTCAGGCGGAACTCCCGAAGCAACGCCAGGCCTGCTTTAGCTTCACGAATAATCTCCCAAAGACTCTAGAGCTAGCACCACATTTGCACAATCAGTCTCCACAGTCAGAGGCATTCTCACCCATTCTGCAGCTAAACGAAACCCATCCCGACACGCAATCGCCTCCGCCTCCTCAACCGAAGAGCAAATACGAATCAACTGCCAAGACGACAATATAACCTTACCTTTGTGATCTCTAATGATTGCTCCAGCACTAGCAAGCTCTGAATTAGGCAGGAAAGCACCATCCACATTTAACTTGGCCCATCCCGGAGGAGGAGGAACCCAGTTGGTCTGCGGCCTGCAGGGTATGGTGACCATCTCAGCATTGTCCACCATCGGTTTCTTTCCTTTTATATCCAGACCCGCATTCTGCCTCGGCTGTGATAACGATTCCCAGTAGCTTTGCAGGAATAACACTGAGGCCAAAACAGGAGATTTTACAGTACCAAACAGGCCAGGCCCGCCAAAGCAAGAGGAGAAACTTTGCTTTCACATCCGAATTCACCCTATCAAGGATTAAAAGCAGCCAATCCGGTCCAGATCTCACAAGCCATGTTTCATCTGGTAATGTCCACTCTTGATGAAGTGCATCACGAAGAGCCTTTGCTCTGCTACAAGAGATAACAGTGTGAAAAGCATCCTCATCCTCGCATCCACAGATGCAGCAGCGCGCACTCGTCACTAGGTTGTGTTTCCTTCTATTCATCTGAGTGGCCAGACAATCCCGGGACAGCCTCCAAGCAAAAATTTTCACCTTCGACGGGACATTGGTATTCCAGATATTCCGCCAGATAGACCTGTCACCATTCGGTACCCGGCTGGAGGACCCCATGCAGGAATTAATTTGTTGAGTCATAGCTAGCTTGTAAACACTGCGGACTGAATAAATTCCTGTCTTCTCGTAATGCCATGCAACAAAGTCGTCCGAAGGATTCATCGGGATTTTAATCTTTAGAACTTCTCTGGAATCATGTGGAAGACATACTTGATTAACAAGGTTCACATCCCAGGCCTTCTCTTCTTGCCGGATAAGCTGAGAAACCCAACGAAGACGACATCTGCCCTTCCTCCCGCTCAACTTTAAAGAGGATTCTCTAGGGATCCATTGATCCCCCCAAATTCTAATCTTCCTGCCATCTCCAA
The DNA here is from genome assembly GCA_000338895.3 of Oryza meridionalis. Classification (NCBI taxonomy): domain Eukaryota; kingdom Viridiplantae; phylum Streptophyta; class Magnoliopsida; order Poales; family Poaceae; genus Oryza; species Oryza meridionalis. The sequence goes on from CM002530.2 coordinate 16,096,682, forward strand.
CACGCCAAATTAAACCCTTTTTTAGCAGTTGCAGCCCATGTTCAATGCCTTTCTAGGAAGGAAAGTAGTTAACAGGGAAGATAGCATCCACCAACTCCACATTAGGGTAGTATTTTGCCTTTAATAATCGGGTGCAGAGGCTTCTGATAATTGGATCAGACGCCAAGCCTGCTTTCCCAACAGAGCTTGGTCAAACAATTTCAAATCCTTGAAACCCAAACCACCCATACTCTTTGGAGCAGCAGTTGATCCCATCCAATCCAGTGCACCTTCCGCTTATTTTCATCATCTCCCCACCAGAAATCTCTGATCAGCTTCATATATCTTTCACAGGCACCTGCAGGTAACTTGAAGACACCCATAATATAAGTCGGGATTGCCTGGGCTACAGATTTTATGAGAACATCTTTTGTACCCGAAGACATAAATTTCTCAGTCCAGTTGTTCATCCTTTTAACTAGCCTTTCTTGAGTTGATTTGAACCTCTCGGCGTTCATTCTGCCCTCAAGGGTAGGGAGCCCAAGATATTTACGTTCAAAAGCAGAGGTTTCAACTTGCAAAATCAACTTTATGTCCTGTACCACCTTATCCGGGCAGCTTTCATTCACCAAGAGGGAGCACTTTGCAGGGCTTAGCAATTGTCTCGTGGCTTGTTGGAACCCTCGGAGTGCTTGCTGGACTACAGCCGCCTGTTGTGGGCAAGCTTTAAAAAACAGAAGGCTATCATCTGCAAAGAGAAGATGAGAGATACCCGGGGCTCTTCGGCACACTTTTAACTCCTCCAAGCGTCTAGCAGCAACTTCATTATTCAGGATACATGGCAATCCTTTCGTGACAAACAGAAAGAGGTAAGGAGATAAAGGATCTCCTTGCCGCAGCCCACGAGTAGGAGAAAACTGTTGAAGCGGATTTCCATTCAAAGAGACCGAGTACTTTACCGTGGTGACACATTCCACTATCCAATTGACCCATCTGGGACAGAAGCCCACCTTTAACAGAGCGGCTTTCAGGTAAGACCAATCAACATGATCGTAGGCCTTACTTTGATCCAGCTTATAAACACAAAACTGACTACCATCAGATCTCTCCTTCTGGATGGAGTAAATACATTCAAACGCAATGAGTGCATTATCCGTAATCATCCTCCCTGGAATGAAAGCACTTTGAGTAGGGGAAATAAAGTCTTTTAGGACCAGTCGAAGACAATTTAATAGACACTTGGAAACCGCCTTGTAGATAACATTACAAAGACTGATAGGGCGGAAGTCCTTCAACTGTTCTGGCTGATTAATCGTAGGGATTAGAACAATTGAGGCATTATTCACTCCCTAAGGCATTACTCATCAAAGAACTTCTTCACTGCTGCTATAATTTCCGACTTCAGGATGGCCCAATTGCGTTGGAAAAAATGGGCTAGTAGGCCGTTCGGACCAGGGGCTTTCAGCGACCCAATTTGGAACAAAGCATTGGAGATCTCTTCATCCGTAAAAGCTTTGCATAGCTCCAAATTCATTGCTTCATCCACCTGTGAACTTATCAGCTCAATAAGATGATCCGGTATCACATGTGTATCCTTCGTAAAGAGGTTCTGAAAGAAAGATGTTGCCATATTCTCCAACTCTTCTTTATTTTCCACAAAACGATTATCTTCATCCTTCAGCCGGGTGATTCTATTCTTCTCTGCACGCCAGGAAGCTTGTCTAAGGAAAAATTTAGTATTGCGATCACCTTCTTTGAGCCATGCCACTCTACTACGTTGCAACCACATCATCTCCTATCTGTAAAGTAATTCATCCATTCTCCGATACAAGGCACTAACCTCCTCTTCGATGGCTAAAAAGCCTGCACTAGACAACTCTTCTATTTTGGCCCTAATTTCTTTAATCTCCTTGTTAACAAACCCAAAAACCCTAGTGCTCCAAGCACGCAAAGCAGACATAACAACCCCGAGCTTAAAGGCCACTTCTCCCAAATCACTTGCACTCATTTCTCCTGGTGGGGCTCGCCATGAGCACCCACCAGGGAATCAACCTGCATCTCAAACAGTTGTTCATTATTTGCTTCATTCGCACCGGTCCTCTCATCCCCAACAGCCTCTAGCTTCTACTTCTCTATCCCAGAGCGAGCTAGGTCATTGATATTTCACATCGAAGGACGGCCTGTTTTATAAGCCTCCAGTGCTTCCGCCGACAAACAAACAGTGATTTTCTTCGATTTCCCAATGTCGCGTCCAATACTTGATACCTTTGGCTTCAAAAACCTGTCCGCATCTTTAGTGGAGATCAGAGGAAACACGGTCAAGAAATGCAATCCGATTAGGTTTCTGGAGAAACCCTAAGTGATTGCCTTGCCGCCTCTTACGCAAAATCCGGAGCCATGGAGCTTATTATATTATGAGTATGGTTGTTGGTGATACCAAACGACAACCCCCCTCCCCCCCCCCCCCAAAAAAAAAAAAGATTCTAAAGAACCCTAAAAGCATATACGTGCGCGTATGTGCACGATTTGGTAATGCAAAACAAAACACATAAAAATTTATGCTAAAATTATCAGTTTACATTTACTCTTTTATATATTTTATATGCTATTTGTAGTTGGTTAAATTTAGGGGGCTGACAATAAGAAAATAAATAAGATGAATGACAAAGAAGAAAAGTGTATATTCTTTATTCAAATTGTGCAATTCCATTTTCATTTCTTAAAAATTTCTCTATACCTGCTCTAGAATATTTTGCACGACTGGAATGATGATGAATGTGTCAAGATTCTTCAACGTTGCAAGGAAGCAATTCCTGCAAGGAAAGCTGGAGGAAAGGTGATAATCATGGACATGGTGAGAGGATCAGGACTACGAGATATCAGCATTAACGAGATGGAAGCCAATCGGAGCCTGTTTATGCTACACATCAATGGAATGGAACGAGATGTCCCCGCAAAAAAAAAAGAATGGAACGAGATGAACATGAGTGGAAAAAGATTTTTCGCGCTGCTAGATTTAGTGACAGTTACAAAATCATGCCAGTACTGGGTCCTTTCTCAGTAATTGAGATCTACTCGTGAATATATACGACGAGCAAAATTGTCATCATACGAGACTACCACCATATATAGCAGACAATAAAAGAATGGATGTGCATTCCTGGTACTCAGTTGATACATATATGTAAGTATGCGTTTGAGCTCGTGTGTTGTTACGAAGCATGCAAACATAAATAATATGTCTCGTCTGCAGTTACTGTTATCGTTTATCCCGTAATAAATATATACGTCATGTCCGTGTCAATTCTCAATATGGGCTTCAATGTTTTTGAGATTTGTGATTTAACAAGAACACACGAACGTACATAGACAGATGTGTTTAGATGTTTTTTTTTACATATACAGATGTATGTAGTTTTTTGTGTAATGGGTAAATCAGCGGTATCTAACATGGAAAAGTTAACCGCACAAAAATAATTTGACGACTATTTAAGATAGAGTGGCAATAACAAAAGAAACATGGGCCGACATCGCCATGGACTTCGTCGAGGGACTTCCGCGCGTTCACGGCAAGACAGTCATCCTTAGCTCTGGCCCATCCGTACACGGCGATGATGGTGGCCACGGCGTTCTTTACGGATATCGTCCGTTTACATGGTATTCCGGCTTCCATCGTCAGTGACCGCGACCCTGTCTTCACCAGCAGCTTTTGGAACGAGCTATTTCGCTTGGCCGGTGTGCACCTTCGCCGGTCGTCGGCGTACCATCCACAGTCCGACGGCCAGTCAGAGGTCACAAACAAAATCATCGCCATGTATTTGTGGTGAATGACGGGCGATCGACCGCGGCAGTGGCTGCGCTGGCTTCCGTGGGCTGCATACTGTTACCATACCTCCTATCAGTCGTCGCTTCGCACTTCTCCTTTTCGTGTGGTCTATGGACGGGAGTCTCCATCAATTCGTTCTTATGAGCCGGGTGCAGCCCGTCTTCCTGCCGTACAGCATTCCTTGTCGGAGCGCGATGAATTCTTGGCTGCTATACGAGATCGCTTGGAACAGGCGCAGCAGACTTACAAGGCAGCATATGATAGAAAACATCGTGAAGTGGAGTTTGGTGTCGGTGATTGGGTTTGGCTTCGTCTTCTCCATCGGCCGATGGCGTCTTTGGATGTTAAAGGGACAGGGAAGCTGGGTCCTAAGTTTTTTGGGCCTTATTAGGTGATTGAGCGCATTGGTTCCGTTGCTTATCGCCTTCGTCTACCGCCGCGTTCACGACTCCATAATGTTTTTCATGTTGGCCTGCTCAAACAATTCAAGGGAGTTCCGCCTGAACTGGTACCACCATTGCCACCAACAAGTTATGGTCGTGTTTGCTTGCAACCAGCATCCGTTCAACGCAGTCGTTTGGCTCAGGGTGTTCGTGAAGTCCTTGTGCAATGGAAAGACAAACCTACTGCAGACGCATCCTGGTTACCACTAGATGAGTTTCAAGCCCTATATCTGGATTTTCAGCTCGAGGACGAGCTGCTTCTCGAGGGAGAGAGAGATGTCATGTGGGGGCTCACGTATGAACGCAGGCCTCGCAGCAGTTTGCGGCAGCAACGTCCAGACGAGCAACAGTAGTTCGGATAGGATTTACCTTTGCAATTTGTTATTAGGCTTAATCTTTGAGTTAGTTAGCATCTTTATCTCTAAGAGTTTGTTAGGATTACATCTCATGTACTATTTAATGCCGATTGTGGCCAGGGAATAGAGACAACAATTAAGTCCATAACTAGTTTATATCCCTGCCTCACCGGTGCGTCGCCGATCACGGCTCCGCCGCACCGACGAGGTCCAGGGCCACGTCCTGTAACTTCCTTCAAGTATTCGCTTCGCCGTAATCCTGCCTCCAATTCCCTTGTCCGTGACAGATACAGTGGCAATAAGAAAAGAAACACAGGACACAAAATTTTACTCCCTGAATTATTTATACTGTCTCGGCATGACGACCGATCTATCCCAATCACTTAATTTAAGTATATATTGACATAGGGGTTATATACTTTTAATATCTACAGCCGATCGAGTAGATTTAGTTCTTCTTTAATTACTTATAACTGCCGATCGATGTACACATAACATCGGCTTAAAATAAATGATTTGTCATCGGCACCTAGGCGATCAGCTATCATTTATAGGATTAATTGCGGTTTCTTTGTCTTTATTTCTTGTTGATTGCAGGATCAAATCAACTGGCACGCTCATACATCCGAAGGTAAGTTTTGAACCTGCACTGGAGTTAAGCAGATCTCCCAGGCCTCGTGTTTTCTATCAACACGCTTTTGGCACGCCTGGTGGGACCGATTAGAAGTTAGAAAGCAATTTTCCTCATGGCCGAGAAGCCGCCACCATCGCCGTCCTCGGCTAGCCCGGGTTCTGTTAAAGGGAAGATCCAGCAATTAGATCAATCTGAAGTTAATGAGGGCAACGTCATGACCATTACTCCGGATAAGTTGACACCTGATCAGAAGGAGTTTGAAGCAATCATGCAGCAAGCACGGAACCAGTTCTTGAACTCATTCATGCAGACCCGCAAGGGAACAGTGGTGCAAAAGTATCAGGTGCGAGTAGTGGCTGATGTTCCAGGGACCGGTTCTTCCAAGGATGGGGGACTGAGACAAGCCCTAGATAGCTCGGCTCAACCGAGCGACAAAGGCACTACAGATGGATCGGCTCAGGAGAGTCATGGTAACTACTCTCAAGGGGTACATGGAGTTCAAGGTGATGGCACTCAGGGACCACAGGGAGGAAATCTTAATCAAGATGGCAGCGTGAAGAGTTTTTCAATAATTTTCAAGACCGGGTTGACTATGCTGTGCACAATGCTTTAATCAATTAATCTGGGGTATTAGTCAATACCTTATCAAACATGATGAAATCGATAGCCGATGGTTCAATAGCTAAACATCAGGCTGCAGGCCCAGCTTATTTGCCAGGAGGTGCTTTTCCAAACTATCGGCCTCTGGTCACTGATATTCATCCATCTATTCAAGCGGTTCCCCACATCACATCACCAGCCCAGCCGACGACGCCGACATCAATTCCCCCACCTGCTCCATCAACGCCGGCACCGGGCCAGCTGGTTAATCCTCGGCTGTTGATGAGAGAGCAGCCACAGCATAATGAGCAAGTTGCGAATCGGCTAACGCAAGATCAGGTTGCTGCCATGTTTCTGCCACCTCAGTCTACTGTTGATCCAGTCCAGCAGTAGCCGATTCAACAAACACCCCCAATCCAACAAGTTGTGCAGCTAGTTCAACAAACGCCACCAAGGCAGCAGATTGTGCAACCAATTCAGCAAACGCCGTCAGGACAGCAAATTATCCGGCCGATTCACCAGCAGGGCTTGATGAATCTATCGGCCGAGCGACATAATCTGAATCAGGTTGTCCCAGAGCATTTGGTCCATCACGTGCAGCCAGACCACACGGTAGTACCTCAGATTGTCCCTGAGCACTTGGTACGGAATATTCAGCCAAACTACCAAAATTACCAGGGGGCAATTTAAATTGTCAATATCAACCTCCTTCTCCGCAAGCCCAATATCAGCAAGGGGGATTAATTCAGCCTTAGTACGGTCAATACGAGCCGATGCAGCAACAATCGCAAGGAGCAGCTCAACAACGACCGTGGGCCGATGTGATCGCTGACGTGATGAGGGAACAATTCGGGCTTAAACCGAAAGATACTGGGAACTTGTACCGACAACCGTATCCTGAGTGGTTTGAGAGAGTTCCACTTCCTAACAGGTTCAAAGTTCCAGATTTTTCAAAATTCTTAGGGCAGGATAGTACATCAACTTATGAGCATATTAGCCGATTTTTAGCTCAGTGTGGTGAAGCATCGGCTGTAGATGCCTTGAGGGTTAGGTTGTTTCGGTTGTCTTTGGCTAGATCGGCTTTTACTTGGTTTTCTGCTTTACCGTGTGGATCAATTAACAGCTGGGCCGATCTGGAAAAGCAGATTCATAGCTATTTCTATAGTGGGGTACATGAGATGAAGTTGTCCGACTTAACAGCAATCAGGCAGAAGCATGATCAGCCGGTGCATGAATATATTCAGAGGTTCAGAGAGATGAGGAATAAATGCTTTAGCTTGAGTTTAACTGATGCCCAGTTAGCCGATTTGGCTTTTCAGGGTATGATTGCTCCGATCAGGGAGAAATTCTCATCTGAGGACTTTGAGAGCTTATCGCACCTTACACAAAAGGTAACTTTGCATGAGCAGAGGTTTGCTGAAGCTAGGAGGAATTCAAGGAAGGTTAATCCCGTCTGTTCTTATATGTGTGGATCGGACGATGAGGATGATGATGACCCTGAAATAGCTGCAGCCGAATGGGTAAGGAGTAAAAAGGTTATACCATGCCAATGGGTGAAGAATTCTGGAAAAGAGGAGAGGTATGATTTTGACATTACCAAAGCTGACAAGATTTTTGATCTGTTGCTCCGAGAAAAGCAAATTCAACTCCCTGCTGGTCATACCATTCCATCAGCTGAGAAATTAGGCAAGAAAAGGTATTGCAAATGGCACAATTCTGGATCTCATACTACCAATGATTGCAAAGTCTTTAGGCAGCAGATCCAGGCGGCTATCGAAGGAGGCAAAATCAAATTTGACGATTCCAAGAAGCCGATGAAGGTTGATGGCAATCATTTTCCTGTCAATATGGTGCATACAGCTGGCCGAATAGCCGATGGGGGTCGTGCAAGAGGTTTTCAAGTTAATTCGGCTAAGATCATCAATAAGTACCAAAGGAGGTATGATAAGCAACAGGAGAGGCATTATGAGGAGGATAATAGTGGTTTTAATCCTCATTAGGGCTGTGAGTTCTTTAGATTCTGCTGGAATGAGGGTACGAGACTACCATCTATCGAGGACTATCCTGGATGCGGTGGTGATACAAGGGGTTCAAGCCGGCCGTATATTAAAAGCAATCGGCTGAAGCATCCCAAGGTTCCTGTTCATCAAAGATTGGGCCCAGTAAATCAGGATCATGACCCTAAGGATGATGAGGATAGGAAAATTCAGTGGTGTCCTGCTGGTATTTTTACAAAGAATCAGAAGAGAATGGTTCAAAGATTGAGAAGCCGGGAACGCTTTTAGGAAGTCGAGCAGGAAATCAATCATCGGTTAAAGAAAACAAAGCCGAAGCAGGAATGGCGCATTAAGAAGCAAGTTCCTGTAGCCGATGAAGCTGTGGTTGATGAAGCAAAGAGATTGGCCAAAGGGAAAAGCGTTGTGATTGCGTCGGTTAACATGGTTTTTACCTTGCCAGCCGAATTTGGGGTCGACCAAGCCGATGTTGATGAGATAGAAGAAGAATCGGCTAAGTTGGTTCTATCGCCAGAACAAGCAGTCTTTGAAAAGCCTGAGGGTATGGAGAATCGGCATCTTAAACCATTATATATAAATGGCTATGTTAATGGGAAGCCGATGTCTAAGATGATGGTCGATGGTGGGGCTGCAGTAAATTTGATGCCTTATGCTACATTCAGGAAATTAGGCAGAAAAGCCGAAGATCTCATCAAAACAAACATGGTGCTCAAAGACTTTGGTGGCAATCCATTAGAAACCAAGGGTGTTCTAAATGTGGAGCTGACAGTCGGCAGTAAGACTATTCCTACTACGTTTTATGTCATCGATGGGAAGGGTTCTTACAGTTTGTTGCTTGGAAGGGATTGGATTCATGCCAATTGTTGCATTCCTTCAACTATGCATCAGTGCTTGATTCAATCGCAAGGCGACAAGATAGAGATCGTGCCAGCCGACAGGTCAGTCAATGTTGCTAGTGCCGATTTAGTTCTTTGGGAGATGGACGGCCTTGATTGTTTATCTGGGAAGGTTTGGGATGGAGATTTTCTAAAAGTGTCCGATTCTAGTATACAGCCAATTGAAGATGGAGAGCCCAAGTTATTACTTTGAGGGCGTCATGGAGGGTTCAAACGACTACAGCAAGGACACGGTAGATGATCTCGATGACAAACAAGGACAGGGTTTTATGTCGGCCGATGATTTGGAGGAAATAGATATAGGTCCAGGTGATCGGCCAAGGCCGACATATATTAGTAAGAATTTACCCGCAGAATTTAGAACCAAGTTGATAGAGCTGTTGAAAGAATTCAGAGATTGCTTCGCTTGGGAGTATTATGAGATGCCAGGACTCAGCCGATCGATCGTTGAACATCGGCTACCTCTTAAACCGAGGGTTAGACCGCACCAACAGCCTCCGAGAAGATGTAAAGCTGATATGCTCGAACCTGTCAAGGCTGAGATTAAGTGTTTATATGATGCTGGTTTTATTCGTTCTTGCCGATATGCCGAATGGGTTTCTAGCATAGTTCTAGTTATCAAGAAAAATTGCAAGGTCAGGATATGCATTGATTTCCGAGATTTAAATAAAGCTACCCTAAAGGACGGATATCCAATGCTAGTAGCCGATCAACTAGTTGATGCTGCTTCGGGACATAAGATTTTGAGTTTTATGGATGGAAACGCAGGGTATAATCAGATCTTCATGGGTGAGGAAGATATTCATAAAACATCTTTTAGGTGTCCTGGTGTAATTAGCTTGTTTGAATGGGTTGTGATGACTTTCGGCTTAAAGAGTGTTGGGGCTACTTATCAACGAGCTATGAATTACATTTACCATGATCTAATCGGCTGGTTGGTTGAGGTCTATATTGATGATGTGCTTGTTAAGTCTAAAGAAATAAAGGACCACATAGCCGATTTGAAAAAGGTTTTTGAGAGGACCAGGAAGTATGGCTTGAAGATGAATCCGACAAAGTGTGCTTTTGGTGTATCGGCTGGCCAATTCTTGGGATTTCTTGTTCATGAGAGGGGGATTGAAATAACTCAGAGAAGTGTCAATGCAATCAAGAAGATTAAACCTCCGGAGGACAAGACAGAATTGCAGGAGATGATCGGCAAAATTAATTTTGTTCGAAGGTTTATTTCTAATTTGTCCGGAAGGTTAGAACCTTTTACACCATTGTTGAGATTGAAAGCTGATCAGCAGTTTACTTGAGGTGCAGAACAACAGAAGGCTTTGGATAGTATTAAAGAATATTTGAGTTCCCCTCCAGTTTTGATTCCTCCACAGAAAGGAATACCTTTTCGGTTATATTTATTGGCCGGTGATAAGTCAATCGGCTCGGTCTTGATTCAGGAGCTCGAAGGAAAAGAGAGGGTTGTGTTCTATTTGAGCCGTCGGCTCTTGGATGCAGATACTAGATATTCCCCTGTGGAGAAGTTATGCTTGTGTTTATATTTTTCATGTACAAGATTGAGGCATTATCTATTGTCCAACAAATGTACTGTCATTTGCAAGGCCAATGTCGTCAAATACATGTTATCGGCTCCAATTTTGAAAGGAAGGGTTGGAAAGTGGATATTCTCTTTAACTGAGTTTGATCTTCGGTATGAATCGCCGAAGGCAATTAAGGGTCAAGCTATAGCCGATTTTATTGTGGAACATCGTGATGATTCAATCGGCTCGGTTGAGGTCGTGCCGTGGACTTTATTCTTCGATGGGTCAGTCTATACTCATGGTTGTGGCATCGGCTTGGTTATAATCTGCCCTCGGGGGGCATGCTTTGAGTTTGCCTATACTATTAGACCTTATGCGACTAGTAATCAAGTAGAGTATGAGGCAGTTCTCAAGGGGTTGTAGCTACTCCAGGAAATTGAAGCCGATACTATTGAAATTATGGGGACTCTTTGTTAGTGATCAGTCAATTGGCGGGAGAATATGAGTGCAAGAATGATGTGTTGCTAGTTTATAATGAGAAGTGCCAAGAACTGATGAAGAAATTTCGGCTAGTAACTTTGAAGCATTTGTCCCGAGAGCAGAATATTGAAGCTTGATCTAGCCCAAGGGGCATCGGGATATAAGCCGATGATCAAAGATGTTCAGATTGAAGTTGCTGCCATAATAGCCGATGATTGGAGATATGATGTTTATCGGTATTTACGGGATCCATCTCAGTCGGCTTCTCGGAAGTTAAGATATAAAGCATTGAAGTATACATTGTTGGATGATGAGCTTTATTATCAGACAATTGATGGGGTGTTGCTTAAATGTTTGAGTATCGATCAGGCAAAAGTTGCAATCGATGAAGTTCATGAAGGGATATGTGGTACTCATCAATCGGCTCATAAAATGAAATGGCTGCTTTGACGTGCTGGATATTTTTGGCCGATAATGCTGGAGGATTGTTTCAAATATTATAAGGGTTGTCAAGATTGTCCGAAATTTGGAACAATCCAGAGAGCGCCAGCATCGGCTATGAATTATATTATTAAACCATGGCCGTTTGGAGGTTGGGGAATTGATATGATCGGTATGATTAACCCACCATCGAGTAAAGGACATAAGTTTATATTGGTGGCAACCGATTATTTTACCAAGTGGGTAGAGGCGATTCCTTTGAAGAAAGTTGATTCTGGGGATGCTATACAGTTTGTTCAAGAGCATATAATTTACCGATTTGGTATTCCTCAGACCATTACGACCGATCAAGGTTCAATCTTTGTGTCTGATGAGTTTGTTCAGTTTGCCGATAGCATGGGAATCAAATTGTTGAATTCTTCACCGTATTATGCACAAGCTAATGGGCAGGCTGAGGCATCTAACAAGAGCTTGATCAAGTTAATTAAGAGGAAGATTTATGATTATCCTCGGCAATGGCATACTCGTTTAGCCAAAGCATTGTGGTCTTATCGGATGGCTTGTCATGGGTCGATACAGGTTCCTCCTTATAAACTTGTTTATGGACATGAAGCTGTTTTGCCATGGGAAGTTAGAATCGGCTCTAGGAGAACGGAATTGCAAAATGATTTAACAGCCGATGAGTATTACAATCTTATGGCCGATGAGAGGGAGGATCTGGTTCACTCACGGTTACGAGCCCTTGCAAAGGTTACCAAGGATAAGGAGCGAGTTGCTCGGCATTATAACAAGAAAGTAGTGCCCAAAGATTTTTCGGAAGGTGAACTGGTATGGAAGTTGATTTTGCCAATTGGGACTCGGGATAGCAAGTTCGGCAAGTGGTCACCGAATTTGGAAGGACCGTTCCAAATTCATAAAGTGGTATCTAAGGGAGCTTACATATTGCAAGGACTCGATGGTGAAGTTTATGGCAGAGCACTCAATGGCAAATACTTGAAGAAATATTACCCCAGTGTTTGGGTTAACGCATGATCGGCTGATGTTGCCGATGCATGATAGGCGATGTGTTCACATCGCCTTGAAATGGCCGATATTTGTTATATCGCCCTTAGTTCTTTTTATATTTTAATCGGTTGTGGTTTGCCGATATACAATGGCCGATACTGTTATATCGCCCTTCGTTGTTTTCATAATTTTATCAATGCTTTTTGACATTGTAAAATTAGGGGGGCATATATATACAAATAATGGAAATTTTTTAGCAAATTTCGAAGTTATATTAATCGGCACAAAAGATTATCAATATAGCAAAGTAATTAGAGTATCTTAGCCGATTACAAAAAAATTTCTAAAGTCTATTACACAGAAAGTCATTGAGACAAGTAGCGCTGGATAGCCGAAATAGCCCTTTGCCTAATTTGTTCTACTTCCTCAATAGCTTGGACATCTTGAGCATCGGTTCCAGGGATGACTTTCAGAGACTTGGTCAAATCCGCAACATTCTTGATAGCCGATTTGAGTCTGGCTTTTTGATCTTCGATAGACTTCGGGAGATCGGCTAACTTTTTGTGCTCCATGTCCAGCTTGGCGTTGCATTCTTGAAGTTGTGCCATGAGGTCAATCTTACGAGCTTCAAGCCGATCGATATTTGACTTGATCGGGCCCTCAAACAGCTGATCAAGCTTGGATTTCTCTACATGCACAAGTTGCCGATTGTGCTGAATTGTAGCTTCAATGTCTTTGCGCTCCCGGCGATCGGCTAATCTCTACCTGGCCTTCTCCAGCTTGAATTGGTGTTGCTCAAGGTAGACGGCCGGAGTAAGGGCATCGGCTAGTTCATCCGGGAGTAGAGCTTGGATATCTGTGAACCTTGCCTGGATTGAGCCACAGTTGGTCACCAAATTGTCTAAGGATGCTTCTAGCCGATGAGAGATATCCTCAAGCGTTTTCTTCACATCATCAGACAGAGGGGCTATGCTTTACTGGTGGTGTCCTCTGCTGTTTCATCAAGATAATCCTTGATGTCGAAAGAAAACAGATCGGCTAAGACCTATAAGAGATAGTATTATGGATAGTTAAGGATCAAAACATTGTTGGCCGATCTTAAATTTGTGACAACAAGACTTACTGGGATAGTAGGAGCAGCTGGTTGTTCTTCCTCCTTGACATTATGACTGTCTGCAACCGATGGAGTACGGTTGCCTGATTCTAGCTGCACAGGAGGTAAAGGAGGAAGGGGAGGCTGTAAGGAGACAAATGTTAGACATAATCGGCCAGGATCGGTTAAGGAGAGGATCGAGAATATCTTACTAGTGGAGCCGGTTTGAGAGCTGGCGCTACCGATTTCTTCTTCACAGCAGTTTTGTTCTTCTGCAGCTATAAAGTCAGTGAGCAATCGGCTATAAGAGAAATGATTGCAGAAGGAGCTAAGGAAAGCTACTTACTCTTGAAAAATGAGCCGGAGCAGAAGGTGTTGGAGGAGTTTGCTTGGGCGAAGCTGATGGTTTTCTCTCTGTATCGCTCACTTCGGCTGCAGCCTGATCAATGTCATCTTCAGTGGCTTCTTCATCCAGAGCTTGTTCGATGGATGGATCCAAGATAGGCAGGTCGTCAGTTGGCTTGGTTTTCTTTGATTTGATTTTCTTCTTGGGAGCCGGAGCTGATGTGTCCACAGCCAATGATTTGGTTTTTCTTTTCTTGCCCACATCGGCTGGTTCCCTGATTAGGCCTTGGAGGAGGGTTGAAGTCCTGGGGGCATGATAGCCAATGACAGGGGGAGATGGTCCACCTCCATTGGGAATTAAACCTGAAGCATATTCAATATCCTTACCACTGTTGCTCTGGCGAGGAGGAGAGGATTCTGTTGTCTGCAGGTAGGAAGAAAAGATTAGTCAAGATTCAAATCGGCTACCAGTTGTTCAAGCACGATTAATAAAGTAAAGATTTACCTGAGGGATAACATCAGGGAACAGATCTGTCATGTACATAGAAGTTGGTTGATGGAAGATATGTTGTTTCCATTCACCCCACCATCTGTCAAAGTTCTTGCTCCTAAACCTTGCCAGCTATATGTTCTCAATACTGCCCAAGGGGGGTCCTAGGATGTTGAGTAGCCAATCCATCATCAGGGTTGATGAGATTTCTCCTCGGCATTGGATCTTGTCAGGAAAGAATAAGCCGATTGGGAGTTGGCCTAATCCAAGTTGTCTAGCCAAGCTCATTGGGTGGTAAAATTCATAAGAGACTTGGATGTTTCTGCCCTGATGAATGCCAACAGGAAGGATGCATCAGTTGAGTTTGATCTATTAAGTCGTGCTTAGAATATCAATCTTTAGCCTGCTTTCTAGTTGTCGATTAGGGTAGCATCGGGGTTTCAGCCGATCTTACCGGATTTAACTATAGTTATCTCATATGCTTAATTGACATGTTAAATCTGCCCTTTATATTAAGATCTTGTCGCATTTAAGTATATCATGCTTCTGTTTGATATATTTTACTTGCTTTAATATCTTAATATAGAGTGGTATCAGAGTATTAGCCGATACATGCCAGATCTATCTGATCGGCTATGATATGAACGTATATAGTTCTGTTGTTAATTTATATTTCGATCTAAGTGATTTATACTGTCTCGGCATGACGACCGATCTATCCCAATCACTTGATTTAAGTATATATTGACATAGGGGTTATATATTGTTAATATCTACAGCCGATCGAGTAGATTTAGTTCTTCTTTAATTACTTATAACTGCCGATCGATGTACACATGACATCGGCTTAAAATAAAGAGTGAATTTCAGAAAACCCCATGTTTTGAGACCAATGTAACACATAACCACAGGTTCTATTTATTTTCTCACATAACCCAGTGCATTCAATCCAATTAACACAATACCACAGGTTTAAGTGTGGGAAAGTACCACAATGACAAGTGACATGGCAGACCTGCTCCATATCAGCTGGCCCCACCTGCCAGATCAATGCGTGGGCTATTTAGGGCGGGATCACGCGGGAGAACAGAAGCACCCATCCTCTCTTTAACCCACGCACGCGACGATGCACCCCTCGTCTTCCTCATGCTCGCTGCGGCAGTGTTCCACCAAATCGTCGTCTTACAAGTTCAGAGGGGCAGCTCGTCGTGCACAGGCAAAGGCAAGCATCTCCAACTCTGCTTTTCTGCAAGTAGGTTCCAATTTTAATCAATTTCTGTTTGTAGGGTTCCAGTAACTTGGGAATTTGCTATTTTTTTAATGTAAAATAAAATTGCATGATATTTCAGTGTTATGTTGAGCCAGTGAGAAGGATGGCCTGGGAAGGTTCAGATGCTGGGAGACAATCCATTGGGTGCCCTATATGAGATGGATTGCTGACTCAATTTCTTTCTCACTAGTTTTTGTTATTTATGTTTCAATTGGCATTTTTTTTTGTTGCAGGATGACGATGAATGTGATTTTGTAATGTGATTTTGTCTCTCGATTCGATGGGCAGCGGCCGCAAGAGATCTCAACACAATTGAGATTGAACGACACACTGTTGACTGTGCAAGAAATCGAAATGAAGCTTAAGTGAATCAATGGTATGAATTGCACAAGGAGAGGATGATAGCTGACGGAGAGAGGAACAAGGCCATCGCTGTGTTGCAGGCTCTGGAGAGTGGAGAGGAAAAGGAGGGATCAATTCGAAAGGATGGCACTATAACTATAGATAAAACAACAAATTTTGTTGGTGTCCAATGTTATGATACTTGTACCGTTGATCATTCTTGCTTGGGAAAAATAGGATGGTTGCTTTGTGAGAATGCACCTGTATGCTAGAGAATGGTATATAAAACCTAAGTTCTTCACCTGTTCTTCACATTTTATTAGCCCTAATTCCTTGATAAGACAAACATGGTCAAAAAGGCTAGATTTAATTCCTCGTCAACCATGAAGCGGAGTGTCCTTGCAAATCACCAACCAGCATGCTTTGGAGTCAATTCAGATGATCATCTCAAGAAAAGGGATGGATGTTACCTGCTAGGAATATTGATTCTATCCATCTCCCTGATCTTGGTACCCAACGAATTCTCTTCCCCTACTCTTCCTCCAGCTAGGTCAACAGCACAATCATCACCGGAGGCCATCATGCGAGAGATGGTTGGGGAACACCATCGCCGCCCGTGTGCGCAAGAAAGACGGGAGGCGCCGTGTCGCGTGCGTGGGAACAGGGAACGTGCACTTTTGTTCTTCCGCGTGATGCCGTCCTAAATAGCCCATGCATTGATCTGGCAGGTAGGGCCAGCTGATGTGGAGCAGGTCTGCCATGTCACTTGCCATTGTGGCACTTTCCCACACTTAAACCTGTGGTTTTCTATTAATTGGATTGAATGCATTGGGTTATGTGAGAAAATAAATAGAACCTGTGGTTATGTGTTACATTGGCCTCAAAACATGGGGTTTTCTGAAATTCACTCTAAAATAAATGATATGTCATCGGCACCTTGCCGATCGGCTATCATTTATAGGATTAATTGCGGTTTCTTTGTCTTTATTTCTTGTTGATTGCAGGATCAAATCAACTGGCACGCTCATACATCCGAAGGCGAGTTTTGGACCTGCACTGGAGTTAAGCAGATCTCCCAGGCCTCGTGTTTTCTATCAACAATCGTGTGGGAGAGATCTTCGCAACGGGCTTCACGAGGTGTGCGTGCAAGCGTCAGTGTTCGCGAAGGAAATTGGTTGAGAAATTGTTGGACGAGTATATAGTGCTACAGTACTCGATGAACTGAAGCGGTGATATTGTATCGTGCATATTGTAGGATCGAATCATAACAACTAAGCCAGCCAGAGGGGGGTGAATGGTTGTTATGCCAAAAACCAAAACTTTTAGCGGAAATAAAAGTTACCCTCAAATTCGACGGAGATCGGTCTGACCGAGATTAATCTGCCAGTCTGACCGCGCCTATGCCGCCGGTCTGACCAGTGTTGATCTGTTGGTTGGACCGCCCTGAAATCGCCTGTCGCACCTGTTGTTGCCGCCTGTCTGACCGCCTTGCGCCCGCCGGTCTGACCGCAGCGATGCCGCCGGTCTGACCGCTGGTGCGTCGCTGGTTAGACCGCCAAAACCCGGTGAAACACAAATCGAAGAACTCTTAGAGTAGATGACAACTTTATTGATTCTCACTGTGTTTACAAAGTGCATCAACAGCACTCCTTACAAAAATCTCGACTAAACTAGAAACCCTAACTAAACTATCAATTCAATTGCTCTCAAAAGCGACACCGGGAAGCCTCACGCTCCCCCTCTATTTATACCCGAGGTAGGCAGCCTAAAGCCACGAACCAAACTCATACTAGAAATCCTAATCACCCTAGGAAACCCTCTAGTATAAGAAACAAACTTTACATAACCAATCATACCAAATTTGGACTCCTTCCAAATTTGACTCCGCATCCCATACGCACGCAATACCTCCATCGTATGCCATATGGAATCTTCACAAACCACGTGCATCAACTCTAGCCTAAGTATCCCGCATGATCTCTGACCACCACGGACGTTGTCTTATCACCAAGCCGACTCCCTGTCCATCACCGCAAATACTCTCCCGAGGCATCGAGTCACCTACACATGAAATAAACAAAGAAACCATATTCCGAGACCAAGCTATCTCCAACTTGACTCATTAGTAGCAAACGACAGTATTACATACGCATAGTATCCATCTAGAAGCTATAATCATGAAACAATCACGGATATCCAAACAAACAACCTGAAACCGAAACCGACACAGAGTCGGTCGGTCAGACCGCGGGTTGCGCCGGTCTGACCGTGCAATACACACCGGTCTGACCGGCACCACGTACGCGGTCTGACCGGATCTAATCCTGCAGTACCTATAGATTCATTTGTAAAATTCAATCATCTCCAAAACCACTTCGTAAATAAATTCCAAATATCAAAACCAATAATCTTCAATGCCAATTGTTCATCACAGAATAATAATCAAAAACACCTTTGATTTTACACATATATGTGTACACTGTGGCGTGTATGCATGTATGTGGATGCATGTACACGTGCATGTGGCTGCATGCATGTGTGTTGGTTTGATTGGCTAGTATCGATGGCATGGTGGTCTGTCATTGGATGGCTTGGAAGTCAAGCCGAGGCAGCAAGCAAGCGGAGGTCCACGCGAGGAGATCATGTTGCAGGAGTCCGAATGGTTTAGGGAGTCCGGTTGTTGTAGTTGGATTTCAGTTTAGGAAATTGTAATTTGGTTTGGTAATTGAGGATAGAGTCCTAGTGGAACTAGGAGTTATACTCCTACTTTGAGTACGAGGTTTTTGGTATAAATAGAGGGAGAGAGTGTGGTCTCCCGGCGGTATCGGTTTTAGTAATCCGAGTTTGAGAGATTAGATAGGGTTTCGTGAGAAACTTTTGTGGGGTGCTATGGCTGCACCTTGTAAACAATACACTTCAGCAATAAAGATCACATTCAACCATCAAGGCATCGATGATCTATTCCGGTTTCGTAATTTTTATGTTTCTGTTTGCTTTTGGCATTAACTTGTGATTATTCGTTTTGCTGTGATTTTATCCAAGTTAATCCATCCAAAACTTTTCTAATACTTCATAGATCAGATCTGGAAATTTTCGTTGATTGGTTCTTGTTAGATTTGAATTTGCTTAAGTTTTAGGTTTTGTTCAAATTTGCTGAAATTCTGATACAGCTGAATTTCGAGGGTGTTTTCTCTTAAACCATTTATTAGCTTGCAAATCCCTCAGGTGGAGTTGTTCCTTGGTTTGTCTAGTTTATTCTATCAAGTTTTCAACTCGATCCAACCGTTGGTTTAAGAGAAATTGTGTTTTTACCGAAGTGCTGTCGTGTTGTTTTCAGGCTGACGGTCAGACCGCGAGAATACCTGCGGTCTGACCGGTTAGAGTTCGGTCAGACCGATCCTAGTAGGTCGGATAGACCACCAAACGTGTGTTCCATTGGCTTGTGAGGTTGGGATATGTTTTGATATATTAAGATTCGATTATTTAACTTCCGCTAACGTAATCTATCATTCACCCTCCCTCTGGTAGGCTCTGATACCACTTGTGTGCAACAGTCAAACCGATCTTCTGTGAAGCGTCAAGGTAGTTGCCAGGTAAGAACGGTTCTAATTTTGTTCGTGCTTTTGTACCTACTGGTTCTACTGGTCGTGTGACTCAGTGTTGAATTCCAAAATTTCTTATTTCTAACGCCAACATGGAGGCCTCGACATCTTCTCGTTCGTAGGTATTTTGACGGCATACTCCCCATGTGCGTTCAACGTTGAGACAGTGATTGCTTTTTAAAGTAATCTCAAGGTAATTTTGGATTGACATAATTTTAATCTACTCTCTTGATTATTAGCTTTTCATATGCTAGTGTTTGAGCTAGTAGTTTTTTGTTACTACAAGTGGATACATGTCAATTCATGAGAACCTTGGTGATATCATTGGCAATTGGATGTATTTTTCAAAATCTTTGATTTCTTCTTGATTTTTGTTCGGGGAGAATTGGAGGTTAATTTGAGGGGGAGTTTATGCTTTTTCATGCATTCATGTTTATTTTTATGCATTTGCTCTAATTCTGAAAATAAATAAAAATAAGAAAAAGAAGAGCTTTGTTTTATACCTCTAGTATATTCTTGTGCATGCTAGCAAAATAATTAAGGTATATTTGTTGCTGTAGGATCGTAAAGGGCTTTTCCCACCCCCAAAAGCTAGCCATTGAGGTGAGGGGCTCCCCCACTAATATTTTAGGTCCTTTGCCCTTCCACAACCAATGTGGGACTATTCAACAATCTTCCCCTTCACACATTGGTGTCCCTCAGCCCTTCACCGCCCCTTCACCGTGTATAGGCCCCACAGAACAGGCCCACCATCCATCAGGTATACGACCCCCGTAGGCACCCACGGTCCATCAGGCCTTCACACACTGTGTCCATCGGGCCAGAGATGCTAACCTAGCCAGACTCTGATACCAATTGTAGGATCGTAAAGGGCTTTTCCCACCCCAAAAGCTAGCCATTGAGGTGAGGGGCTCCCCCACTAATATTTTAAGTCCTTTGCCCTTCCACAACCAATGTGGGACTATTCAATAGTTGCTATGTTAGCTTGTATGCATTTTAGTCTTTATATGAGGCTTAGATATTGGTTTTAAGTGAGATGATGCATGACACTAATTCTTTTACTTGAATTAAGAAAATATGCAATATTGATGCTAGCATATGGTTTGATTTATAAATGCTTATGTATATGCTTTATTGAATTGTTATTCCTCAAATAGCTTTTATTTGCTCGTTGTGTAAGAGAATGAAGAAAATATCTATGAGAAAAAAATGAATACCGAATCCTTGGAAACAGTCTTGACGACAAGGACGTATTTGATGTGAGCAAAAATAATGGGTGCCGAATCCTTGGAAACAGTCTTGACGACAAGGACGTACCCGGAATAATTGAGAGAAAAAAATGAGCAAAAAGGCTCAAGGAAAGAAAAAGTTAAAAATTCTATTGGTTGTCTTGTGCTAAAGCTAATTTGAGAAAGAGTGATAAATGCAATAGGTATATATGTACAGTGTTTATTTTTCAACCTATGTGCTTGTGAATATATTGCATTATAAATCATTTGAAATCATGAATCCTTATTGTTGATTTGAACTTAATTGTAATATCTTTGATTCATGCTTATACTATGATGCATGCTTGTTAACTAGTTGATTAGTTTATCTTCCTTATATTGCAACACATGATCATGAATTGCTTTAGGTACATTTCAAAGCTCTCGAAAAAAATTAGAAAATGGAAAATAAAAAATTGGTTATTCCAAGTGTTTATCATGATATCATTGCATTTATGCTTTATTGGTTAATGTTTCTCTTTTGCATTCTTGATGTAATCATTGTCAAAGGGGGAGAAATATACAAAATGCATGCTTCTTGAAAGGGGGAGAGTTGAATTGTTTCGATTTTAAAAATAGTCGATTTTGTGCTTTGATTGCAAATTGAGGGGAGAAATTCTTTCTTTTATAAAGGGGGAAAGTTTTTCTTTTTCACTTTTGTGATTTCTGTTTTTATTTTTCAAAAACACAAAATTGCATTTTGATGATGTTGCCAATGTGTTCATCAAGGGAGAGATTGTGAAATCATTGTCATGATTAATATTTGTGATGAACAATTGGCTATGCAAACGATTTAATCAAAGAATTGATTTGAAAAGATGTGTGGATGTTGGTGTGAGTGCGTGTGACTAATGTGGGTCAAGTTATGATATCTGTGCCCAGAAACGGTTGTTTTGTCTGATTATGTGCAGGTGACTTGAAGTCAGCCTTGGTCAATGGTGATGACCGGGACTATGTTCAGGGAGGAACAGAGGTCTAGTGCAGTCGGGATACCATGTGAGAAAGTGACTAGAGTCAGAATTCTTGGAGGTCAACTTCGGTCAACGGTGGGAATCAGGACTAGACTCAGGGAGGAGTTGAGATCCAGACGGTCAAGGATACCGGGTGACGAAATTGGATACGAGATGGCACATGATGGATGGACATCATGTGGGAGAGATCTTTGCAATGGGCTTCACGAGGTGTGCGTGCAAACGTCGGTGTTCGCTAAGGAATTTGGTTGAGAAATTGTTGGACGAGTATATAGTGCTACAGTACTCGATGTACTGTAGCGGTGATACTGTATCGTGCATATATGTGTACACTGTGGCGTGTATGCATGTATGTGGATGCATGTACACGTGCATGTGGCTGCATGCATGTGTGTTGGTTTGATTGGCTAGTATCGATGGCACGGTGGTCTGTCATTGGATGGCTTGGAAGTCAAGCCGAGGCAGCAAGCAAGCCGGAGGTCCACGCGAGGAGATCATGTTGCAGGAGTCCGAATGGTTTAGGGAGTCCGGCTGTTGTAGTTGGATTTCGGTTTTGGAAATTGTAATTTGGTTTGGTAATTGAGGATAGAGTTCTAGTAGAACTAGGAGTTATACTCCTATTTTAAGTATGAGGTTTTTGGTATAAATAGAGGAAGAGAGTGTGGTCTCCCGGTATCGGTTTTAGTAATCCGAGTTTGAGAGATTTGATAGGGTTTCATGAAAAACTTTTGAGGGGTGCTGTGGCTGCACCTTGTAAACAATACACTTGAGCAATAAAGATTACATTCAACCATCAAGGCATCGACGATCTATTTCGGTTTCGTAATTTTTATGTTTATGTTTGGTTTTGGCATTAACTTGTGATTATTCGTTTTGCTGTGATTTTGTCCAAGTTAATCCATCCAAAACCTTTCTAATACTTCATAGATCAGATCTAGAAAGTTTCGTTGATTGGTTCTTATTAGATTTGAATTTACTTAAGTTTTAGGTTTTGTTCAAATTTGCTGAAATTCTGATACAGCTGAATTTCGAGGGTGTTTTCTCTTAAACCGTTTATTAGTTTGCAAATCTTTCTGGTTGAGTTGTTCCTTGGTTTGTTTAGTTTATTCTGTCAAGTTTTCAACTCGATCCAACAGTTGGTTTAAGAGAAATTGTGTTTTTACCGAAGCACTGTCGTGCTGTTTTCAGGCTGATGGTCAGATCGCGAGAATACAGGTCGGATAGACCACCAAACGTGTGTTCAATTGGCTTTTGAGGTCGTGGTGTGTTTTAATCTATTAAGATTCGATTATATAACTTCCGCTGACGTAATCTACCATTCATCCCCCCCCCTCTGGTAGGCTTGGTTAATTACTTGTGTTCGATCCTACATATTATAGTGTCATTCCCAAGGCCTAGATCATTATAAAACAACTAAATGTTTCTAATTATGCAGGGCTAAGCGTAATCTTAAAATTTCTTGTAAGAACCACATATAGAGTATCACTAGCTGGTTTTTGTTATATAAGGTTGTCAAAGGTAATTACACAATATTCAATAAATAAGGCCATAATAAAGAAACATAGGAAAGCCTAAGTAAAAGAGTTACAATGCGATAAATTTAGTAAAGCAAATGCAATAATTTAAATTAAAATACATTTCACAAACTGGGATTCAATATACTTAAGGAGAGAGCGTGACTTGCCGTGCTCAACAAAATGGACTTATGATGCCACGACGGATGGGAACCTCCGAATAGCAACAACTATACGAACAACAAAACAAGACTACAACTCTAAGAAAGAAACAATAACAATATATAAAACAACAAACACTGGTTCTTTTAAGTTATAACAAAAAATTAAGCAATTTAAGTGAGTCAATTAGGAGCTCGTATGGCCGAGATACGACCATTTGAAATTTAATTTCAATTTAAATGGAGATTTCCGGATGAGTAAATTGCGCTCACGGTAAATAAACTTGTTAGGTATGTGCAATTTAGTAAAAACACATGTAAGACACTTAGGACCTGTTTAGTTGGTGAAATGAAAATTTTTGGGTGTCACATCGGATGTTTGACCAGTGCCAGAAGGGGTTTTTAGACACGAAGGAAAAAACTAATTTCATAACTCGTCTGGAAACCACGAGACGAATCTTTTGAGTCTAATTAAGCCGTCATTAGCACATGTGGGTTACTGTAGCACTTACGGCTAATCTTGGACTAATTAGGCTCAAAAGATTCGTCTCACGATTTACATGCAAACTATACAATTAGTTTTCCTTTTTATCTATATTTAATGCTCTTTACATATGTCCAAAGATTCGATGTGATATTTTTGCGAAAAATTTTTGGGGAACTAAACATGGCCTTATTTTAGTGCACAATCTTGTTTGGTATGTGCAAACCAAGTACAATGCATGACACTAAAACTATTTTTGCTGAGTTGGAACGTGAGTAGGATGTCATCTCAGTATGTACGTAGTGAGTGCTCAGGACTTTGGACTTCTATAAAAAAAAACCATCCCGTCGTTTGGTGTTTCTATCAAGGTATATTGCCAATTGCATGAATCTGAGAGGCAGTTGAGGGCTTTAGGCTTGTCACTGTGGCCAGTATGAGTGTAGCCGGGCGTTGACTCCGGTGGGTGGTGGTGACGGGTGAGATCGAATGTAATGGCGGCAGCGGCGGGGAGGTCGATTCCAGCGGTGTCTGCGGCGGCGATGTCATGGCCGACGGTGACGGTGGCAGGAATGTCGAGTCTAGCGACGGCAACGCCGCTAGGGAGGTTGAGTTTAGCGGCAGCTGCGGCGGGGACAGCCGACGACGACAGCGGATGGGAGATCGAGTCCGACGGCGACGCGAGGAGGTCGAAGGATCCAGGTGACCTAGAGTCCTAGACCCCTGAAGCCTAGCTCGAATTCTTCAGTGCAGTTAATTGAAGCACAAAGGAATGAAGCCTTTGTGCCATCAGATTCACCACGGTGGCTTTCTTTGTGCTGGGAAACTGAAGCAATGGATTTCTGTGATAGCCTTCTCTGTGTTGGTCTTCCTAAAGCTGGTGGTTCTGACTGTGTGATGAAGCATGTGGAGTAGGAATTATGTTTTTTTTTTGTGTTTTGCTAGTGCAATGCACTGTTTGTGCCTGAAACATGTAATTCCAGTATATGTGATTGATCTATATATTAAGCATGAAGCATTTGACTCTATTGGCAACAGCTGCCGGCTTCTTATCTTGCCCTGATCACTGTTGACGTCTCCCGAGCAAAGCCCTTCCATCAAGATCCAATTTACAACCCTTCTACCTTCTCTAATCCAATCCGGCAGTCCATCTCCTGATTTATCTCTTTCCGTTGCTAACTTGAAGGCCACCAGAAATCAATCTATGTCGTGGACTGTAAAATTAAATAGAGGAATGAAGGAATAGAAATAAGTGTGGGGGTTATTGCAAATACGTGCAGCCTACTTAGGGCATTCACAGTGGGAGGACGTGTCGTTCTGCCTCGCTACCAGAAAACGAATATTCGACGACACGTCCTCAATCCGCGCAACATCCTCAGGTCCGCGGAGCCAATTTGAGCTGCGCGTTCCTCGTCAAGTTTGCAGGCGCCAGGGCCCACACTCCTGCTCGGCGCTGTCAGGGAGAGGGAGGAGAGAGACCACACTCGACCATCTATGCGCTCCACGCTGCCGAGAGGTCGTCGCCATCGGGATGCCAGGGGAGGAGGGCTGCCGGACGCTCGTCGGGTCGATGGGGAAGGCTGTGGGGCTGGAGAAGCTCGCCGGCTTCCTCCGCCCAACGCTGCCGGAGAGAGGAGGCGCCGGAGAAGGGAGAGGCGAGAGCCACCGACTCGGGGCAGGTCGATCCGCGCCGCCCGCCGTCCCCCGCTCCCGCGCCGACCACCGAGCTCGCCCTCCCTCGCTCCTGCCGCCAGAGGCTGTCGCTGTCGGGCCGCCCCGCCGCCCGGTGCCAACGCCCCGTCACCCGGTGCCGTCGGCGCTCATGGCGCCCCGCCGCCCGCCGCCGTCGCCGTTGGGCCGCCCTGCCGCTCGAAGGAGAGGGTGGATCTGGGCGTCCCATGGCCATCGCCGCCCGTCTACCGCTCCCACACCGCCGACGCCGGGCCGCTTGGGGGGAGCTCGAAGGAGAGGCGGATCTGGCCGCCCCACCGCCGTCGCCACCCGTCCGCCGCTTCCGCACCGCCGACCTCGCCGCTGCTGCACCGGCGAGCGCCAGGCCCCGCCGCTGCTCCGCCCGGATATTTCGCCGCTCGGCCCGGCGCCATCGCCATCTCCAGAGATTGCGTTGGGGAAAGGAAAAGAGGAGCGAGAGGAAAGGAAAAAAAAATGCTAAAGTGATAAAGTAGGGTACTAGTGGGACCCACTATAAGGTAACTTGCACTATGGAGTGAGAAGTTTATGAGGTTATTTGTCCACCTGACACACACGAATGGAATAAAATTGGGACGCATTGTAAATGTCCTTATTTCCTCATGTCCTCATTTCGTATGTGCTGACATCGCATCCTAATCACGGTCCAACTCAGCCAAATTGTCCACGGATTTTTTCCTCTTCCGCATGTACTAGTACCAAAATAAAAAGTAGTTTTTCAAGTTTTTTACTAAGTTGTGTCCACCTCTCAAGTTTATACACTGTGAGCGCAGTTTACTCTTTCTGGATTGTTTAATTATTATTATTGTGCTATTAAATTATGCGTAATGCATCAGCCATGAAAGAAATGATGGACGAGCTACTAACAGGCGAGAAGGATGTGACAACCAATGCTAGTGGCACGTACAAGGGATCACCGATACACAGCGGCATGGCAGTGCAAGGCGAGGACAGCAAGGAGAGAGCGGAGAGCGGAACCTCACCACGGATACGACGACGGCCGAACAACGAGGAGGAAGCAGGCGGAGAGGTCTTGGCGACGGCGAGCGCAAGCGGCGACGATGGATATGACGCTTCGGCTAGACGGCGAGGAGACGGCTCCAACAATCTTCGAGCGTGACGACGAGGAGGTGGACGGCAGCGGGCTCAGCACTGCGTACTTGACGACGACGACGGGCGGCACTCCTGGGATCTTCAGGCAGCGACGAGATGACGAGGAAGAAGGAGAGGTGGCTAGCTCGGGTTGACGGCGAGGATGGAGCTCCGGTCCTTGCTGTGCTTGGCGAAGGCATGCATGGACGAGCGAGATCTCGACGAGGCGAGGCCGCGAGGCTGGCGACAGCGACGGCGCAGCGGGAAAGCGCTCCGGTGACGCTGGAGGTGCTGCTGGAGGAAGAAGAGGATGGCGTCTTCGCTGGTCCCTGTCGAGGGCACTCCTCCGGCGGGCTTCGGGTGTAAAGGAGGTGATGCCGGGGAAGAGGAGGTGGCTGCAACGCTGAGAGTGGCGACGCCAGGCCGCCAGGGTCGTGGGGCGTCTAGGACGACGGCAGTGGGCGGCTGGAGCTCGCCAGCGTGGTGGAGAGAGCAGGTAGCGCGGGGAGATGGTGAGGGGGAAAGGTGTTCGAGGTAGGGAAAACTAAGAGGAATCCGACCTAGGGAGATGGGCGCCGGCGAAGTGGGAAACCGGCCATTGAAGGCAGATAGGAAAGGGGCGTCTCCCATGGCGATTAAAGGCTCGATCGAGTGCAATTCAAGAGGGAAAATAATACCCACAATGCAAGGAAACGATTTTTTCTATCAATTTGTGGAGGAAACGTGCAGGGAGGGAGATCAAGAGGGCGGCAGCGCTGGGGTTCTTCGGCCGGGAAGAGGAGCGGTCGGCTGGAGGATGGAGACGACGACGTGTCGCTTCCCTGGGCTGGCTGGACCGCGCTCGAGCGAAGCGGCATGAGCTGGGCCGAGGTGGCCCAAGAGAGAGAACGAAGTACCGAAGGAGAGGCTGGGCGGAGGAGGGGACAAAAACGGACTTTAGTCCGGGGGAGAAGAAAGGACGAGAAGAGGACTCCGATGGCGGACCGAAGGAGGAAGAGAGAGAGCTTTGGGCCGGATTCGGCCCAAAGAGAGAGAGGATTATTTTTAGTTTTTTCGTTTTAATTAAGTCTGAATTAGGTTGTTGCTGCTTTAAAATTATTTCTTGTACTCTGAAAATTCAAGTAAAAATTTTGGAACCAATTTAGAGCATGGAGGGTTTAATAAAAAATACTCCAAGCCCAATTTAGAGCACATATTTAAGTGTTAGAGGTTTCTTTTAGAATTTTAATAATTTCTATTATTCCTTTTAGAAAGTGATTTTTAATTTGGGATGAATTTATCAGGACATGACAATTCTCGACCTTGTCATGTGAAATTTGCTTGTATGACACGCTTAGCTAGCATGAGTTTAATCCTGAAGTTCATTTTTGTCAATGGTTCTAAGTGGCATGCTTGTGTTTAAGTGAAACAACCTCGTAAGCCTCACAAGGTATCAGAGTAGAAAATTTGGCACCGCTAGTCCTGAAGTTTATTTTTGTCAATGGTTCTAAGTGGCATGCTTGTGTTCAAGTGAAACAACCTCGTAAGCCTCACAAGGCATCAGAGTAGAAAATTTGGCACCACTAGTACTTGTTTATTCCGATCTATGCAAAAAGAACAGTGTGCTAACTAAAGGGGGGAAAGAAATACTTCATGACACTTATAGATGATTGCACTAGATTTTGCTATGTATATTTATTGGAGACAAATAATGAAGCATTGCATTACTTTAAAATATATAAGACAAAGATAGAAAACCATCCTGAAAGGAAAATCAAATGGCTAGGATATAATCAAGATGGAGAGTATTTTTTAAATGAGTTTACTTCATTCTGTAAAGAGTTTACTTCACCCCAGTAAATCAGGGTTGCGGAAAGAAAGATTCGTACTCTAATTGAGTTGGTAAATGACATGTTAGACACTGCGGGGCTTTTCAAGAAATGGTGGTGTGAGGCTATATTGACTACGTGTCATGCCCTAAATAAAATTTCTACTAAGAATCAATAACTAACACCACTCGAGTAATGGGAAAAAGAAAAGGTTAAATCTCTCATATCTGCGCACATGGGGACATTTGGCTAAGGTCAATGTACCTACAGTCAGAAAACACAAATTTGGACCAAAAACTATGGATTGTATGTTCTTTGGTTATGCTATCCACAGCGTAGGGTATAGATTCTTAATTGTAAATTTTGGAGCACCTGACATGTGTGTTTGAGTCCAAAGATGCTACATTTTTTGAGAGTGAATTTCCCATGAAAGATACATCTAGCACTTCTAGTTAAGAACCCCCTGTGCCTTTTGTGCCAATAGAACACGATGATTAAACTCTTGCGGAAAATTCTGAGGAGGATAACACGGTATCTACTCGAAAGAGTAGGAGACAAAAGACTACAAAGTCTTTTGGTGATGACTACATTGTATACCTTGTAGATGACACTCCAAGAACCATAAAAGCGGCATATTCATCTCCTAACGCTAACTATTGGAAGGAAGCAGTACGTGGAGAGATGGACTTAATTATGTCTAATGGTACTTGGGAAGTCGTCGAGCATCCTTATGGGTGCAAACATGTAGGATGCAAATGTGGTTTTAAGTAAAAAACTTAGCCCTGATTGTACAATTGAAAAGTATAAGGGAATGCTGGCTAAGGGTTATACCCAAAAAGAAAACAAAGATTTTTTTGACACATATTCACCAGTTGCTCGCTTGACCACGATTCAAGTACTACTTGTTCGAATACTACACACTTGACCACCGGTTGCGCTTCTGGTTCATTCGATAGACGTTAAGACAACTTTCTTTACTAGAAAGTTGGAGGAGGAGATCTATACAAATCAACTAGATGGGTATATATTAGAATGCCAAGAGGCAATATTATACAAGCTATTGATGTCTTGGTATGGCCTAAGCAATGGCATGAGAAGTTTGACAAAATACTAAGATATGCTAGCTTTGTTATGAATGGAGCTAAAAAATGCATGTATAATCACTATGGTGAGGGAGAGGAAGTGATCTTGTCGATGGCATATTGATTTTTGGGACCAGCCTCAATATGATTGTGGGAGTCAAGGACTTTCTGTCTAAAAGTTTTGAGATGGAAAATATGAAAAGTTTTGAGATGGAAAATATGGGGGCGACTGATATTATTCTCAACATTAAGCTACTGATGGTAGACGATGGTGGGGTTACACTTCGACAATCTCACTATGTGGACAAAGTCTTGAGTCGCTAAGCTAATACTGACTGCAAGGCAACTCCTAGTTCTTGTGATCCCAGTGTGTTATTAAGGAAAAACCAAAGAATTGATTTCTTACTCTTGGCATGGATTTCTGCCTCACATATTCTTAATTCAACTCCAACATTCATATAATCCCGGATCTGGAGAATATTTCTTTTACTCTTGACACTTATTGTTGCCTCACATATTCACATGTTCTTTAGACTTCAATCAAGCTGTCTTAAAAGATTAAAGTCTTTGGCATAGCCTTTCGCCTCAAATATTTTTTAGACCGTTTCTTTTTGGTGTAAAGGATATTTCGCTATTCAACGTCACCTATTTCCCCTAAAATATTTTTGGACCATTTCTTTCGTGGTCATGAAAATCCTTTCCTCAATTGATGGCACGGATCCCTGCCTCAAATATTTTACACTCTTACTGGTGAGTTGCATCCGTTGGCCGGCGTAAGATTGCAATATACAGTATCATGCCACACCGGCCGTTAGCTCAAATGCCCCTGATCTGGATACGTCGCCACAACCTTTGGGCCTTTCCTATAGCTTAACATGATAGGTAATTACTAATCACGATTAAAAAAAAAGGCCACAATGATAATTACGTATGCATCTCTGCAAAAGGAGAGAATTTTTCACCAAGTTATACGATCTGCTCCACGCTCGAGTTTAACTTGGTGAGGGGTCATTTGTTCTATGATATTTTGTACACCTTTTTTTATATGAAAGAAATGGGATGTGTCAAAGTATTAATCCCACAAATGATGGTAGTAATGAAATTAGTGATTAATTTTCACTAGTGGCATAACCTTATATACATGAGCATATATATACGTATGAATATTGTGAGGCGCTTGTGTTATACGGCGTCTTTGGTGTCCAATGTATAGGCACATATATGCTCGCGCGTACATATCTTGCAAATATTCCAAACATGAAAGTTTGTGTGTGTGTCTATATATATATATATATATATCACTGGTGGAGAAACCATCTTTCGTCGGTCGGCCAAATTCCACGATAGTCCCGGTTGCAACAAAAACCGGGACTAAAGAGATCTTTAGTCCCAGTTCAACTGCTGTCAGGACTTGTCAGGCGATCCCGGTGATTTTTAGTACCGGTTGGCAACACCGACCGGGACTAAAGTCTCACCCCTTTATATATGTCTTCTTCCTCCTCCAGCCCGAGCAAGCTTCAAAATTTCTTCAAAAAAGAGGGGAGGTCATGCCAAAATTTATAGTGAATTTACTTTGGTGATTATATACAAATCGGAGGTGCCTAAAAGGTTAGCAACTTCATCCTCCAATGTTTTTTTTGGTCATATTACATTTGGAGCTATGTTTCGCACATTTTTTTGTCTCCAAAATTTTGTTGTAAGTTGATGAGAGAGAAAATTTGTGTTGGAAAAGAAAGAATATATAGAAATTTTGTTTATTTGCTAAATAAGGTTTTATAAAATAGTTGAGTAGGAAAATATAGTGAAAGTTAATCTTAAATAAAAGAAAACAAACTAAATTGAAAATTAAAAGAATTTAAAACTTAAAAAATAATAAATAAGAATTAGTTGGTGGAATATTTTATAATTTTTGTGTGAATAATGATATGTCGACATTGTATGACTGTTGAAAGAGTTTGTGATTATTTTACCATTATTGTATGACTGTCATTATTGTACGAATGATTATTTGTGTACGATTTTTTTTTCATTTCATGTAGATGGATCGGCAATGGATGTACGCTGACCGGCGGTCCAAAGAGTTTATTGACGGCGTGCATTATTTTTTGAGAGTGGCCGAAGCTAACAAGCAGAAGGGTTTTATTTGTTGTCCATGCAATAAGTGTAAGAATCAGAAGGAGTATTCTGCATTCAGGACTATTCATTTCCACTTGTTTGAGTCGGGGTTCATGCCAAGCTATAATTGTTGGACATGCCACGGAGAGCAAGGGGTTGAAATGGAAGAAAATGAAGTGAAAGACGACAATATTCCAGACTTTGCTCAGTACGCTGTATTTGAAGGAAATCAAACGGGCGAGGAGGACATAGATGCTGATTATAACGACGTTGCGGATGATGTTGGTCAGATGTTGCAGGATGCCAAGGAGGACTGCGAAAGTGAAAAGGGGGCCCATAAATTGGACAAGATGTTAGAGGACCACAGAACGTCGTTGTACCCAGGTTGCGAGCAGGGGCACAAAAAGTTGGATACCACTCTGGAGTTCCTGCAATGGAAGGCAAGAAATGGTGTTAGTGACAAGGCATTTGGCGATTTATTGAAACTCGTCAAGAACATTCTTCCGGAGGGAAACAAATTGCCCGAGATAACGTACGAGGCTAAGAAGATAGTCTGCCCTCTAGGACTGGAAGTTCAGAAGATTCACGCATGTCCGAATGATTGTATCCTATATCACGGTGAGGAGTACGAGAACCTAGAAGCATGCCCTGTTTGTAAAGCACTACGATACAAGATTAGACGAGATGATCCAGGTGAGGTTGACGGGCAGCTAACGAAGGAGAATTCCTGCTAAGGTGATGTAGTATTTCCCTATAATACCACGGCTAAGGCGTTTGTTCAGGAACAAGGGGAATGCTAGAATGATGCGTTGGCACGCTGAAGAACGTCAACAGGACGGGATGCTGAGACACCCCGCAGATGGTTCGCAGTGGCGAAACATCGACAGAAAATTTAAAAACTTTGGAAAGGATGCACGAAATATACGGTTTGGTTTAAGTACGGATGGCATGAATCCTTTTGGAGAGATGAGCAGCGGCCATAGCACTTGGCCCGTTACGATGTGTATCTACAACCTCCCCCCTTGGCTATGCATGAAGAGGAAGTACATAATGACGCCGATTATTATTCAAGGCCCGAAGCAACCTGGTAACGACATCGACGTGTTCCTAAGACCACTGGTCGAAGATCTTAAACTGTTGTGGAAGAAGGAAGGTGTCCCCGTGTGGGACGAGGACAAACAGAAGGAGTTTAACCTACGAGCGCTGCTGTTCTTAACCATCAACGATTGGCCTGCACTTAGCAACCTATCCGGGCAGTCCAACAAGGGGTACAAGGCTTGCACTCACTGTATGGATGAAACAGAAAGTACGTATCTTAAGCACTGTAGGAAGGTTGTGTACATGGGTCATCGTCGGTTCCTTGCAGCAAACCACCCGGTACGGAAGAAAGGCAAGCACTTTGAACATACGGCGGACCACCGTACGAAGCCTAAACATCGCAGCGGGAACACAATGTTTGCTATGGTTAAAGATCTTAAAGTAGTGTTTGGAAAGGGGCATGGCAGCCAACCTATAGAGAGCGAAGATGGTCATGCGGCGATGTGGAAAAAAAACTCCATATTTTGGGAGTTACCCTATTGGGAATTCTTGGACGTCCGCCACGCAATCGACGTGATGCACCTCGCTAAGAACCTTTGCGTAAACCTTCTTGGCTTCCTAGGTGTATATGGAAAGCCGAAAGATACACTAGAAGCGCGTAATGATCTGAAGCATATGGAACAACGCGACGACCTTCACCCGGAACCAAAGGAGAAAGGCAGCAATTATTTGAGTCCAGCCAGCTACACTCTAAGCAAGGCAGAGAAGGAAAGTATGTTTCAATGCTTGGAGAGCATCAAGGTACCGTCTGGATACTCCACGAATATAAAGCGAATAATAAGCACGAAGGAGAAGAAGTTCACAAACCTAAAGTCTCATGACTGTCACGTGCTGATGACACAGCTGCTACCAGTTATAATAAGGGGTATCCTCCCAGACAATGTCCGGGCAACAATAACAAAGCTATGTTCTTTCATGAACGCAATTTCGCAGAAGGTCATCGATCCGGATAGGTTAGAAGCCCTTCAGAATGATGTGGTGCAATGTCTTGTCAGCTTTGAGTTGATATTTCCACCTTCATTTTTCAATATAATGACGCATCTTTTTTGTCACCTTGTCAAAGAGATCGGTATTCTCGGGCCTGTGTTCCTACACAACATGTTTCCTTTCGAGAGGTACATGGGCGTTCTGAAGAAGTATGTTCGTAACCGTGCTCGTCCAGAGGCAAGCATCGCCAAGGGGTATGGAACAGAGGAGGTCATTGAATTCTGCGTTGAATTTATTGAAGACCTTCGCCCAATCGGGGTACCTGAATCACGCCATGAAAGGAGACTACGGGGAAAGGGGACTCTCGGAAGGAAAGCTATAATGACGGTAGACAACAATTTATTCCGTAGAGCCCATTTCACGGTTTTACAACAATCTTCATTGGTGGCTCCTTACATCAAGGAGCACTTGGCTCTAGTTCGCGCCAGAAACATCGGTAAGTCCGATGCATGGATTACACGGCATCACATTGATACTTTCCCCGCATGGCTGCGACAACATCTCATGGGTAACGAGACGATTAACCAGCAACTGGCCTTCCTGGCGAGGGGTCCATCTGGCTCGATCGCGACATTCCAGGGATATGAGATCAATGGGTACACATTCTACACAAGAGCCCAAGACATGAAGAGCACGAACCAGAACAGTGCTGTTCGTATCGATGCCATGGGACACGATGGTACAGCTGGCACGTATTACGGTGCCATCGAGGAGATATGGGAACTTGACTATGGACCTCTCAAGGTCCCTCTGTTCCGGTGCCAATGGGTTAGGTTGACTGGTGGAGGCGTAACGACTGATGACAGTGGGATGACAACGGTTGACCTTAACAAGGTTGGATACTCGGACGAACCTTTCGTCCTTGCCAATGATGTAATGCAAGTTTTTTACGTGAAGGACATGTCTAGCAAAGGAAAGAAGGGCAAAGGGCCTGACGAGCCGAAGCGCCATGTGGTTCTCCCAGGCAAAAGAAAAATCGTCGGAGTAGAGGACAAGACTGATGAGGATTACGATCAGTTAGATGGGCAACCCCCTTTCACGGTGACGGTTGACCCTAGCATCCTCCTATCAAGCGAAGACACCCCTTACTCACGTAGCGATCACAAGGAAGGAACAATAGTGAGGAGAAAGTACGTGCGGACAACCGTCACCGCCGAAGTGTTGCCGTAATTGTTGTAAACTATTTTGGATGTATTGAATATGCTAGTTATATATGATTAATTACAATTTTTAACAATTTAATATCATGCATATGCTAATTATATACGACTATTATAATTTTTAAAAGTTTTGAATCATGCATGTCGGATTTACAGATGCTAGCTACAATTTTTAACAATTTAATATCATGCATATGCTAATTATATACGATTATTAGCATTTTTAAAAGGTTTAAAACATGCATGTGGGATTTACACATGTTAATTAGAATTTAAAAGGTTATTAGCATTTAAAACATGCATCACATTAATTATATACGATTATTAGCATTTTTAAAAGGTTTAATTAGAATTTAAAAGGTTACTAGCATTTAAAGGGTTATTAGCATTTAATTAGAATTTAGCATTTTTAAAAGGTTATTAGCATTTTTAAAAGGTTTAGCATTTAAAAGGTTATTAGCATTTAATTAGAATTTAAAACATGCATCACATTAATTATATACGATTATTAGCACTTTTAAAAGGTTTAGCATTTAAAAGGTTATTAGCATTTAATTAGAATTTAAAACATGCATCACATTAATTACATACGATTATTAGCATTTCTAAAAGGTTTAATTAGAATTTAAAAGGTTACTAGCATTTAAAGGGTTATTAGCATTTAATTAGAATTTAGCATTTTTAAAAGGTTATTAGCATTTTTAAAAGGTTTAGCATTTAAAAGGTTATTAGCATTTAATTAGAATTTAAAACATGCATCACATTAATTATATACGATTATTATCATTTTTAAAAGGTTTAAATCATGCATGTGGGATTTACATATGCTAGTTACAATTTTTAACAATTTAATATCATGCATATGCTAATTATATACGATTATTAGAATTTTTAAAAGCTTTAATTCATGCATGTGGGATTTACACATGTTAATTAGAATTTATAATGCATTATTTATATTTTAGAAACATATATGCAACGA
This sequence comes from Oryza meridionalis, assembly GCA_000338895.3. Lineage (NCBI taxonomy): Eukaryota > Viridiplantae > Streptophyta > Magnoliopsida > Poales > Poaceae > Oryza > Oryza meridionalis. The sequence goes on from CM002530.2 coordinate 16,132,448, forward strand.
AATTCAATATTCAGTGCTATTAACTTTAGTCCCGTTTCTTAACCCTAACCGGGTATAAAAAAAATTTGGAAATAGCGGGAAAATATCTTTACTCCCGGTTCGTGAGAAGAACCGGGAGTAAAGATATCTTTACTCCCGGTTCTTCTCACGAACCGGAAGTAAAGATCCGGGGGTATATATATTCCCGGTGCGCCCTCGTCTTCTCCACCAACACTTAGACGTTTTCATCGAGATCGAGCATCGGTCCTTCGCCGCCACTGCCTAGGGCAACCCGCGCCGACGCCGCCGTCGTCTCTCACCGTCGCCTGGCAGTCCTCGCCGCCTCCGCCGCAGACTCCGCCGCACCGTCTCTTGGGTGAGAGCCCCCGGCCTCTCTCTCTCTCTCTCGATGTACCCTCGTCTCTCTCTCTGTTTCGCCGACGACGCCAAGAAACGCCGACGACGCCGATGACGCCCTCTCTCTCTCTTACGCCGATGACGCCCTCTCTCTCTTACGCCGATGACGCCCTCTCTCTCTCTCTCACGCCGATGACGCCGACGAACTCTGACCCACGACGCCCCCACGCTGCCGCCGCGCCCCCACGACGCTGCCGCCGCCACGATGCCGCCGCCGCCCCCACGGCGCCCCCACGCCGCCATCGTGCCGCCGCGCCGGCACGTTGCCGCCGCCACGCCGCGCCCCCACGCCGCCGCCGCCACGATGCCGCCACCGCCCCCACGCCGCCGCCGCCGCCCCCACGGCGCCCCCACGCCGCCGCCGCGCCCCCACGACGCCCCCACGACGCCGCCGCCGCCACGATGTCGCCGCCGCCGCGCCGCCATCGTGCCGCCGCGCCGGCACGATGCCGCCGCCGCGCCGCGCCCCCACGCCGCCGCCACGATGCCGCCGCCGCCGCCACGAATGCCGCCGCCATGTACGGTCACGATGCCGCGCCCTAACGCCTAATGAACTAACGCGAACGAACGAGCGAACGAACGCGAACGAACTCGAAATTATAAAAGAACACAAACTAAAACTTGTAAAATCCATTTAAAATTAAATATAGCTCATTTTAAGATGATTCAAATTTCTGTGAACTCACCAAGTTGGGAACTTTGATGTTATGGAATAAAAACTTGCACTCACAGTACAAATTTAGCTTCTAAAATTTATCCAAGTTAAATCACACATAAAGCATGCACAAACTTATAAAATGCACACAAAATTCATTTCAACTCATTTTGGAGCAAACTCAGTTTCTACAGATCCACCAACTTATGTTCTCCTATCAAGCAAAATGAAATAGTATACCTACTATACATCAAATGCCTCTAAAACTATTACCTTTAAAATGACTAGTTTTACATAAGCTGAACTTTAGAAGTTTATATAAAATTCATCTTAGATCCTTTTTGAGTAAACCCAAATTCAGTACAACCATAGAGTTGTGCACTTCAATGTTATAAAATAAAAAGACATACTTACAGTATAATGAAAACCCCTAAGTATTTAAGTAAGGAATAAGCAACATGGAGCATACCTTAAATTGTATCATTTGTAGAAAATTCATCTATTGTCTAAATGAAGTGAACCAAATTTTCTATAGAACCAGCAAGTAATATACTTCAACCTAGTAGAGTGAATTATAAATTTTTTCACGTAGATTGAATGTGGTTCAAACAATGCCTATATAAATAAGGTTTGGATCGCCTTCACAAATATTTTATGTACCAGAGAATTGAATTACAAAATCAAATTAATTTCACAAAATTCTATAGTTTTGTATTTTTGTAACAAACATTTGGACATCTAAAAGATCTTCAATGAAAAGATTGTTTAACTACAAAGTTAAATAATACATTATATGTTCCTTTGCGATTAGACTAATGTATTTTTTTTGGATGTTGCAGAGAAGACGTCGTCGTCGTCGTCCGTCAAGCCGAAGTGGTAGCTAGCCCTCGAAGGAATTCGCGCAGGCAAGTGATGTAAAGATGTGATTGTTACAGATATAATATAAGATTGTTAGAATTCTAATATAAGATTATTAGATTATTAGAGTTAGCATATGTGAGTGTTAGAGATTATTAGATTATTAGACAGCATATTTGAGTGTTAGAGATAGTTAGAGTTTTAATATAAGATTATTAGAGGTTTAATATATGAAACTTAATTAGACTTAGCATATGTGAGTGTTAGAGATTTAATATAAGATTATTAGAGATGTAATATTCGAAACATATTTGATTGTTAGAGATTTAATATAAGATTATTACAGATGTAATATACGAAACTTAATTAGACTTAGCATATATGATTATCTACCGTACAAATACACGACACTTAGACTTAGCATATTTGAGTGTTAGAGATAGTTAGAGATTTGATATAAGATTATTAGAGGTTTAATATACGAGTTAGTGAGGAGATTGTTATACTTAGCATATATATATGATTATTACAATTTTAATATAAGATTAGCCGCGATTTAATATGAGATTATTCGAGATTTAATATAAGATTATTAGAGTTTTAATATTACGGTTAGCAAATACATCCTATAGACCTAACATATATTATTGTAATGCACAGATGGCTGATCGCGACGAGGAACAGATATTGTATGATACAATTGCAGAGGGAAGTAGCCAGTACTGGAACGAAGAAGAGGGGAACGAGGATCCAAACCAGTACTTGAACGTGGAGGGGAACGTGGAGAGGGTTGCGGAGGGGAACGAGGAGGGGAACGATGAAGAGGAAGCTAGTGGAAGTCATCCCTCCGCTGGACAGAAGAGGGCACGCGGACAACGAGGTGCCGCGAAGAAGATAGAGGGTCGGCACATCATAACTGAGGTGGACGCAGACGGCCGACCTACTGCCCCGGCGGAAGCAGCCAAGAATTTTGTACGCCACAGCGGTTGGGTTGTGAGGGATAACATGCCTGTCAGCATGGTGTACTGGCGCAGAACAAGGGCACGCGGGGATAATGACAGCTTTGTCCCGGAATCAGAGAAAGAGATGCTGTGGACCACAATGCTCGAGACGTTCACGCTCCCTGCGGGTACAGAGAACATAGTGAAACACTGGACTCTTAAGAAAATGGCAGAACAGTTCCAGACCTTCAAGGGAGACCTGTACCGGAAATACATCCTGAAGGGGCAGACACCGAACTTCGACGTATTCCCGAAGCTAAGGGATCACTGGGAGGAGTTCGTTGCTTACAAGACAGGTCAACAAGGGCAGGCGATGATGGAAAGAAACAAAGAAAATGCCGCCAAGAAGAAGTACCATTACCACTTGGGGTCAGGCGGCTATAGTGTCGCGATGCCGAAGTGGGAGGAGATGGAGGCAAGCTTGCTTGAGAGGGGTATCGAACCGGCCACCGCTAAATGGCCTGATCGATCGAAGTTCTGGTTCTATGCTCATGGTGGAATGCTCAACCCAGGTGATGGCTCCTTGGTCTTCAGCGATCAGATACGCGAGGCTGCGAGTCGACTAACGGACGCAGTGGAAGCCTCTTCTCAGGGCACGTTCCGACCTGACAGAGAGAAGGACGAGCTGTCACTCGCCCTGCAGACTCCAGAGCATCCAGGACGAACACGAGGGAAAGGGGTGATTCCTTGGAAGATTGGATTCAAGGAGGACATCCACACGTACAGGAGTCGGATGAGGAGCAAGAGAGATACCGAGGCGAAGATTGCAGATCTCGAGTACAGGATATCGAGCTACGAGCTCAGCATGCAAGAGGAGGTGGCCCGGAAGGTGGATGAACGCATGGCAGCACATCGGTCACACAATCCCCAGCCGTACATACCTCCTCTAGTGGTTAGCCCATCAGGCAATCGTAGCAGCTGCGCCTCAACGGGGCAGGTAGTATCACATAGCATGGACGCTATGCAAACCCGGGACGAAACCACCTGCCCCGTTGATGAGATCACGCATCGGACACCATGTGAGCTGCATATTCCCTTCAAGAACTTATCAATCAAGGTATGCTCGATGTAATACATGATTTTTGACTCGTACGTTCCGCAAGTTGCTGCTTAGGTTGATTACTAATAGATAACCTCTCATCACGTGAAGGTGGCGTCGGGAATGGCCATCCCAACAGACATATCAGGGACTTACCACTGCGGGCCGATTCCAGCAGGATACTCGAGGGTCGAAGTTGAGCTGGTGGAAGCCGTGTACGAGGACCTTGAGTTGGACTACCCAGGAGGAGACGGTGAGACGCATCTACGAGACACAAGCAACGCCATTATACTATGGCGCAAGCGGTACATCATCCTCCCTGGGCGACAAGCGGCGTCTCGTGCACCATCTCCTCCGGCTCCGCCGTCTCCTCCTGCACCATCTCCTCCGGCTCCTCCACCACCTCCTCCTGCACCATCTCCTCCGGCTCCTCCGCCTCCTCCGCCTCCTCCTGCACCATCTCCTCCGGCTCCTCCGCCACCTCCTCCTGCACCATCTCCTCCGGCTCCTCCGCCTCCTCCTCCACCGTGTCCGCCTGCACCTCCCAAGACAAGGTCTCGCCAAGCTCCACCTCCTGCCAGCACAAGGGCAACGAAGAAGGCCAAAGTTGACACCACCAAAAACAAGGAGCCGCCGTACGATTGCAGTCAAGAGGAGCTTAATGCTTACGTGGCAGGAGAAGTGAAGAGGCAACTCAAGCCTCGGAGTCCTGAAAAGAAGATACCTATTGACCCGAGCGTGAAGAATTTCTTCAAGGGAATGTCCACCGCAAACAAGGAGGCCTTGAAGCTATCGGACTATGACCGAACACTCAGGAAAGCCTATTACAAGAAGTCCAAACCAGGTCCTCAGCTTGGAGAACAACCACACCAAGTGGTCGAGCCGTTGGTGACCGGCGAAGACTTTGGCATAACGGATTTCATTTCAGACACCGGTCTAACCATGGCTCAGTTGGTTGGAGGCGCACTAATCCCGAAGACGGAAGTGGCATACAAGTTTGAACTCGGTAAACCGCTTGTCAGGCCCGAGCAGTTGTAGTCCCTACCGACACAAATGTACAAATTGCATGAACGGTACATGCAAATGAGCGCCAATGGTAGAGAGATGTTCGGAGCGAGGATCAGAAACCCCGACTTCTTGCAAGGAAAAGATGTTCTATGGATCAATTTCAAGGATGTCTTCGATCTGTACCATCGGGACGCCCTCGACGTCTCTCTTCTGAGCGCATGGATTTTGTAAGTATCTTTGAGTTCGATTTGTTTCGTTCAATAATTAGCTCCTGGCATATATGTAAACAATAATAATTTCCTTTCATTGTTGTAGAATGGAGATTCAAAGGGCCCGAAGGCGGGGGGTTTACAATACTGGGTTCATCGACCCTCGCAAAATCAACACCGAAATGCTCGACAACTACGAGAAAGACACAGAGGACAATCTCGTCCATCTCCTAACGCAGCAGCATTTCAAGACGTTCATACTATTGCCGTACAACACAGAGTGAGTTTTTATTGTCGTTCGAACAAATTTCATTCCCATACATATAACATGTACATTCTGATATTTATCTCATCTCACGCATATTCCAGATTCCACTGGGTCCTGTTCTTTTTTGACTTGGAGGCAGGCAGAGTCACTGTGTACGACTCAATGAATAAAGAGGAGAAGGTTTTTGACAAGGTCTTCCAAATGATAGACAGGTAATATAATGCCATCTATTCCACAGTCGCGGGACTCTGTTGATATTATGTTGATCTCAGGTAATATTTAATTAATCATAGCTTGCAACTGCACATGTAGGGCTTGGGATCGGTTCCGTCAATTGGTCCGCAGGACTTGGAAAGAAAAACTTGGACGGAGGTTTCATTTTCCAGTGAGTACATGCATGATCCAAAATTATATTGAATTGAATCTCTAGTTACAGTTAATATAAAGAGTATATTAAATCTCTCATCGTTTCTCATGTAGTGTGCAAAGCAGGACAAGGGAACTAACTTGTGCGGCTACTACGTATGCGAGTATGCCCACTGCCTATCAAACCAAATATACACCAAACGAGAGCTCGATGTACGTATACATAAACCGTTCAAAATTTCATTGCGTATCGATTTGTTAAGTTGTTTATTAATTTCATATATTGATATGTCATTATTTTCCTTATGATAGCGTATTCACATGAGGGAAAAACTCCCACACAAGGATTTTATCACGGCTGTTCAAGAACAACTGATGGGGTTCATCAACGAAGAAGTCCTTAATCCCCATGGTGAATTCTACTATGACGGATCGACAATTCGTAACGTCGGTCCTTCCTCTTCTGACGTAACGCAGGCGTCGAAGTCGTAGCTACAGCTAGCGAGTAAATGAATTGTACTATACATGCATGTATATACATATTTACATATGTACGTACATTTACTTTAGTGTTAATATATATTTTGGTAACATATATGTACATAAAATGTTAAGTGCTTTAAATTATAAATATGTGTGTAATATATGTATTTATACATATATACATACGCATATATATACATATGTATTCTATATACAACCATAATATATATATATTACAATGCATATATATGTATTGCAATATATATATATATATATATATATATATATATATATATATATATATATATATATATATATATATATATATATATATATAATCAACCATGCAGCAAACAGGGCAATGCAAATAAAAAAAAAGGTACATGGATCTTTAGTCCCGGTTCGTGTTACCAACCGGGACTAAAGATCGATCTTTAGTCCCGGTTATTTCACCCGGGACTAAAGATCGCTATCTTTAGTCCCGGATTCGTAGTCCCGGTTGGACAACCGGGACTAAAGGGGGGTTACGAACCGGGACTACAAACGATTTCTCCACCAGTGTATGTTATATATATATATAACACTCATATGGGGCACCATGGCATGAAATACACAAATTCACTTAAATTTTTCAAAAAATTTAAATTGTGAGTATATACCTAGTTGTAAGTATTCGATTCATACCTATACCTAGCAACAAAACAACTCCAATTTAACTTTATTTCACAATCCAATATTACATACCTAACTAATTATATGTTTGGATGCTATATACCTAGAATCAAATTCTAATAAAAACATGTTTAAATTTAGTTAAAACTTGTTTTGAACTAGTTAGTAAAGTAGTTAATGTTAATACTTAAACATTTTTAAAAAATTCATACTCATTTAAATTGAGTATATACTCAATTTGAATCATGAAGCCCGGGCATCATGGAGCACCAAACAAATCGAATTCTTATAACTAGATATATATATATATTGAACAAGTCGTTAATCTATCTGCTCCGAAATAGCAACACTACTCTGGGGTGATTAATACAATTTTATGGTTGGCTGATAAAGACAAACAAGTGTGAATTGGTTTCATGGGAATGAAAGAGCGTGCCAGTAGCAGTCATTGGAGGATGTTAATCACATGATTGAGGATCTATCTGAATCTGGCTTCTCTACTCCTATTGCTGCCGGAGTCGGTTAATGCCGCAAGTCAGTCTATACTGTAGCACCCTTCTCCTCCAGTGTAGCATCCTTTCCCTCCAGTGTAGCATATTCCCCACTCCATCCTCTGCGCTTTTCAATCCGTGACTAGATTCCTCTCGTATGTTGTTTCATTTTCCTTCTCTGCTTTCAAATCTTGTTTAGCTCCTCCTCCATCGCCTCTTTCCGCCTTTTCCCTGCGCTCATCGCCTCCCAACAACCTTCTCCCCCCAAATCTGGCTCTCACTCTACTGAAAATGATCCCCCCGAATCCTCTTCCTCAGATTGCGGCCTCGCTGCAGGAGTTGTGTCTTACCCCACCAAAGGAAGCCTTGATTCAGCTGAAATATTCGCCTAAGGTTGCTCAAGTGGATGCAAATCACAACATGCTCATGAAGGTGGGCTACTCGGGTGGGCAGGTCAGAGCTATCCCTCTAGAGTCCCTCAAGAAAGCTCTCGGTAAGGTATGGGGTAGCTGTTTCTTGGACATTTCTCTAGTTGAGACAAATTTGTTCATGGCTCATTTTCGCACATGGGATGATCTTTCTTGGGTTTGGAACAAGCAACCTTGGTCTTTTGGGGTGATAATTCTTGTTTGAATGGGCTACTGCTGATGAGAAGGTTAAATCTCTTTCTACTTACACCTTTAAAACCATCATGGTCTCAGTCAGATTCTATGGAGTCCCTATGCCTCTTAGATTAGAAGATAGTTCTAGGAAATTGGTTAGGGAGGTTGGTGAACCATTTGCTGCTGCTATTTTAGAAGAGAATCTGAAAAAAGACCCCTAAGTACTTGAGTGTGAGGGTGAAAATGGATGTCACTAAGCCTGTGCAGGCCATAGTTTGGTTAAACATTGAAAACAGAGAGCCTCTTAAGTTTTTTTTGTGCATTATGAAAGAATCCATCGCATTTGCACTTTATGTGGTTTGATGTAACACCAAAGCTTGCCCAATCAAGCAGAGGATTATCATCCAACAAAAGGCAGATGCTCATGTTCAGTTGACTAATAGATATGGCAAGTGGATTACTCAGTTAACCTATGGTGGATCTGGAAAGAGAGAATAAAAATTCCTTGGTGGAAAAATTCAGACATCATTTTGCTAATCCAAGTAGAAGAGCTGGTTCTTCGCAAGGAATCTCTCCAGCTCTTTTGACAAGACAGGTGAACAGTTCTGTGGAGAGAAAAGTCCTTGCTCTGGTTGGCCCAAGCCAAATTTGTCAACAAAGTACTCAAGCACACACTGTTGAGAAGGGTGTGGAAGAAGCCAATGCAAAGGACAAGCAAAGTTCCTAGGAAAATATCCCCCTATAGCTAGATGGACTGCCTGCGGCAGAAAGAGCCACTCATCAGCTTTCCAAGCAGCAAATGGCCCATCTGGCCAGAGGACACTCTCTGAATTTGGGCCAACCAGCAATTGCCTTAACTGCCCAAAAAGATAAAGATGGACTGTATGTGATCCCTGCAAAGAAGAAGCTCAAGTTCCAAATCAAATGTCTGCATCCCACCTGTTCCCAGCAGGAAATAAACTCCATCCCTGTGAACTCTCTGCACTGCCTTAATCACTCTGCGCCAAGTAATGCTCCTCAACTGCACATTCAGCTACACATAGAGAAGGATAAAGGAACTGAAGCAGATACTTGCAGAACGAACACACACAAAGAAAGAAGCAGTAATAAAGTGAACTGCTAGTTTTGTGTACCAATCATTCCTCCACAGATCTATTTTGCTAGTATGCGCATTTGGTTGCATGTACATCATCAGAGTATAGTATTACCAGCAATCAACCAAGAAATATAAAACCAATAATAATACCAAAACGTGTATGTTACATCTTGTTGTGAGAGAGTTGGCAAATGCGACATACCATGGCTAAAGCATGCCTTCTCCAGACCATAAAAAACACATGATACATGTCTACTTGCAGTTAATATTAACATGTTAATTCCATGGATAAGTGGATTTGTAAAAACCGAACAAAAAATAATTTATGACTAACCCATCGTTCAATTGAGGGGATGGTATTATGGTTCTGTGAAATATAAACAGCAAAGCTAAATTGTTATTCATAAAAAGGAGAATAAATGTGAGAAGGAGAAAGGAGGCATAGCTGCTGCTGACCTGGGGAAGGAAGGGAATGGAGGAGCACATTAGAATAGTGTCCTTGGCTGGGAGATAGAAATGACCTTTAAGGTTTGAGGTCTGGGAGGCCCAAATCCATGGCGCATCGTCGGCAAAACCTGACCACCTGCTGCGCAAGCAGCACCATCGTCAATAACCTTTAGTGTTTAGGCCAACCTAGGGTTAGGGGTGAGGTTGGGGATGGGTGGAGCCATCAATGGAAGGGAAGGAAGAAGGGGAGGACACATGAGGAGCGGAGAGCCGCGAGCTAGGAAGACGACGGCAGCACTACATGCCAGCAGCAGGCAAAGCGTCACACTTCTGCCGCTGCCGATACATCGCGCTTCCATCGCCGTCGCCACCTCTCGCGAGAGAAAGGTTGTAGAATCGAGATGTCGACTAGAGGGGAGGGGGGTGAATGGCGATTTAAAACTAAATGGCACCTAATCAAAACTAACATAAGTTGCTAGGCTCGGTGAGGGACAAGTCTAACTAAGCAACTAAGTTATGTTTTGCAATCCTAGGGTGAAAGTGGCTCAAGTATATCACTAGGAAAGTAAATTAAGTTTTGCAATCTTAGGGTGATATGGCCTCAAATATGTCTCTATGAAATGTAAATTGCACAAATGTAAATGCAGCAAATAAATGAGACAAGAGACAAGGAATTTTTCACTGAGATTCGGAAACTCGCCGGTTTATTAATCCCCATTGAGGCGAGCCCAACTCTACCGCTCAACCATAAAGCCACCGCACGCCCCCTTTGTCAAGAGATGGGCAAGACGGGAGCCGGCCCACGGAGAGGACTACCCAAGCCTCGATCACTAGGGGTAGTTCTTCCTTCACTCCGAAGGTGGTGAACTCCAAACCACTCACAAACCGACAGCGGGCCTCCTCCACAATATCCTTAAAGAGGTCACCCGTCTAGGAGGCAGCAACCTCCAAGAGTAATAAGTGATGACCAGCTCGAAGATGATCAAGTGCCACACTAGCTCTACAATGGAAGCAATGCACTTAACTCTTAGCTAGAACAACTCTCAAACACACTAAGTGGATGAACACAAAGCTCAAATGAGTGTGAGAGACGAGCAAGGGTGTATGCAATTGAAGTGGGTGCCAAGGGAGTCCCCTTGCTGCTGGTAGGGGAGTATTTATACTCCCACCCACCAAAACTAGCCGTTGGAGACGAAATCCCCCAACTCTGTGTACTACCGGTCAGGCCGGAGTTGTGTGGCCGGTCAGACCGTGCTACTTTGTAACGACTAGAAAACTAGCCGTTATAGAGCATCTTTTGAACCTACCACTGGGGCCGGTCAGATCGGAGTGCAATGGCCGGTCAGATCGGTAGGGGCTCGGTCAGATCATCACTGGCTTGGTCCGACCAGTTACGGCTCCGGTGGCTCGGGTTTTCCACCCTTGGAGCACCCAACCAGGCCACTACCGAAATCCCCTAGGCTGGTCGGATCGAGGTTCTCCCGCCGGTCAGACCGGCCGACCTACGCCGGTCAGACCGCCTCTAGGGGCCGGTCAGACCGCCCCTGGTCACCCAGTGCAGACACAAGTAAAATTGAGAGTAGAGTCTAAATGACCTAGAGTGGCAATTTAATCATCTCTTTGCTGGGTCATTACCCCTCTTAATAGTACGACAAAGCTATAAATAAACTAGCACAATTTTGATCACCCAACACCTCGATCAATTAAAATTAAAACACTAGTTTACCGTCTTCTTTCCTTTGCTTTGCGCCATTAATTTTTAATCCTTCGGTAATCCTCCATGCACACATATCACGGGGCCTAACTCAAAATATGTAACTCAATAGAATGGTTAGTCCACAATTAGCGTTTGTCATTAATTACCAAAATTAACAACGGGGCCTAGATGCTTCAAAGGCGGGGAGAGCGAGGCCGGCTGGGCCAGGAGCGTGCTAGCGCGGCTAGGGTTTTTGTCCCTGGATTTGCTCGAGGATCTGAACCGTCCATTCTAATCTCGCTGATCCTATGGCTCCGAAAGAACAGCCCCGCTGGGCCACGTGGACGGATGCTAGCCCGAGATCGAACGGACCTCGATAGCCTGAACCAAAACGCAATTAACCAGAGATGAGGGGTGTTTCTAAAATATTGATGAGATGGCAACCTAATCTTCCACCATTCCCATGAAGTAGAGATTAATATTATATGATGTGACCCAAACCTAAGACAACTGCTAACAAGTGCAGACAACGTTGGACAAAATATACAGGTGATACGTATAGGATCAAACCTTTGACTGTTTGAATCTCAGCTTTTCAATGACACGCCATACGAGATAAACCATTAGCATATTAATATTTGAGTTTATTTAATTTAAAAATTTATTATATAAAAGTTTTGTCAAAAACACTATTTAATCGTTAGGAAATATGCCAACAACAAAAAAATGAGAAGTTGCACTTTAGAGTTGAAAAAAAGAACGGAGACTTAACAATGGAGAATGATGGATGGTTGATCTAAGAAATTACGGGTGATCTCATCCACCTAAGAAAATAGGAACAACGGTTCCCAATCTAACTGGTAGAGAAGAGGAGATTACTCCTCTCTCTCCCTTTGGCGTCCCTCTCGACAACCGACGCGATGTTTCCAAACATCGACACCGCTTCACATTGTATAAATGTAGTGTTGATTAATGAGAAATATATCCGCTCATTCATTCCCTCTACATTCTTGTGTTCAATTCTCTCTCTTGCTCAATCAATCTTATTCAAAGTACACATAATCGATTCGCTCATTGATATTATCTTCCATGAATAGCCTTTGGCATTTCTCTAGTCAAGTGACTGCCACAAAGACACAAGTACCACTAATTATTTATGCTCCCTCCATTACAAGTTATAAGACGTTTTGACTTTAGTCAATGTTAAACTGTTTTAAGTTTAACTAAGTTTGTAAAAAAAATAGTAACATTTTCAACCCAAGACAAATTTATTATGAAAATATATTCAATTATTGATTTGATGAAAATAATTTAGTATTATAAGTATTACTATATTTGCCTATAAACTTAGTCAAACTTCGAACATTCTTAAAACCTAAAAGAAGGAAATAGCATTTACTCGTGACGACCCTTTTTCATTTCCGAGTGTTGCGTAGATATCAGAATATCTAGTGTCGTACATTTCATAAAGAGAAAAAAAAATCCAAATACCCCCTAATCTTTGGATATTTTTTTTGAACACGATCATATAGGAAATCAGTATAATCAAATTAAATTGATACGAGACTTAACTAGAACTCATATATTTAACGAAACCTCATATAATTCGAGTAACTCTTAATTTGTTTTTATGTACGTAGTGGTTGCTGTTGATTTGCTTGGAAGTATCTTTGTAGAGCCGTTCTTTTGAAGGAAAAGGTAAATATTATTTATTATTAAATACTTTCTCCGTCCCAGCAGCAAAATTGACGTTTTAAGGTTACCAGCCAAGATTAGCTGTTGTGCCAAATTACCAAATTGTCCCTATGATTTGATTCAGCTGTCATTTGCAGCATTTATACATGCACTCAGAATATTCTAGAGGATGTTTTCAGCAGTAATGAAGTAACCACAACTGCCACGTGTTACGGGGAGTACACAAATTGGCGCCTTGGCCACACGTTTGATAAATGGGCAAAGCCATCATTAACATATTCAAAAATTTTAATCAACCATTAAACTTGCTTTGGCGTCAAGGAGTGCCTCTTCTCTCTGTAGCGACACATTTTTTGGGACAAGCCTGGGGCGTTGAAACGTCAATTTTACTGGGACGGAGAAAGTAGTGATTACTATCGCTAGTAGTATCAGATAATGAAAAGTTTTCCTTCCCTCCCAATATAAATACGATATATCATATATGTGATATATTCTGATAACTACAAATTTCAGCATTTTCAGCAAGCATGATGCTTGACACACTCTTAATTTAATGCACATGTTTTATTATTATTGGGTGTAGCTATATTTATGGCGTTATATTTTTCACCCAAAAAATAGTCAATATGTATTTACATCAAAAGTTTCTAAATTACATATATAATTTTCGTGTATTTATAATATAAGTATCAAATTACATATGTAGTATTTACAATATGTAATTTTAGAATTTACATATGTAATTATAATTATATTTTTTTAGAAACACAGTACAAACGCAGGCGCTCACAACATGCGCACACTCACCCCTATGAACGCATACACGTACACCCTACCCCTATGAGCACCTCCGGAAGACTGGGCTGGCATGTCTTGAGATTGACGAAGTCACCACAGGCGCCTCGCTGTCGACAGGTACGTCGCCTACCACTGAAAGAATAATTAGCCATAAATGCGAGCACCCGTGTCAAATCTAGGATTTGAACCCGGGTGGGCTGGTTCCACCACAAGGAATCTAACCAGTTGAGTTATGTTTACTTCGCGTAATTATAATTATATTGTAAGTACGATGTAATTAATATGAGTAATTTATCCATCAGTTATATTAGTTTAACCTCTAAGTGAAAGCGAATACTAGTACGAAACTTGAAGATAATTAACCGCAACAAACAAATCTCGATTCTCGAAGCAGCGATGAATGGTTTGAGATCTGACTATATGAAAAAAACTACATGACGTCATTTCCACCACTGTATTAAAGAACCACAAGGGTGATCTTCTCTTCCCATTAAATTTCAACGTTGTTACTCTCGACTACACATGGCGCTTCTCCTCCTCCTCATCTCCACCTCACTCTGCCTCCTCGCGACCACCATTGTTGCAGCTCTGGCCTACGCCTCCTCCACCACCACCAGCCGGTCCAACCGCGAGCGACTACTCCCGCCGGGGCCGCGCCTGAGGCTGCCGCTCGTCGGCAACCTCGTCTTCCACGCCCCGACCATCAGCGCCCTCTCCCTCGCGCTCCGGAGGCTCCGCGACGCGCACGGCCCCATCGTCACGCTCTGGGCCGGCGACCAGCCGGCCGTGTTCGTCATCGGCCGGGAACTCGCGCACCGCACCCTCGTCCGCGCGGGCAACGCCCTCGCGCACCGCCCGCCGTCGCCCTTCACCGCCTCCCGCGCGCTCTCCTTCAACCAGCACGGCGTCAATGGCGCCCAGTACGGCGAACGGTGGCGCCGCCTCCGCCGCAACATCTGCTTGTTCCTCGCCGCCGCGCAGTCTGGCGAAGCGCTGCGCTGGTCGGGGGATAGGCTTGTGGCGAGGCTGATGGAGACGGCTGGAAGCGGCGGCGCCGGCGCCGGTGTTGTCGAGCCGACCGACGCGTTCCGGCACGCGGTGTTCTCGTTCTTCGCCGTGCTCTGCTTTGGCGAGGGGTTGGACGACGGCGTGCTGCGGGGACTTCGTGTAGCGCACGCTGAGATACTCAGCCTCGCCGTCGAGCTCGGCGCCTTCCACCTCATGCCCATGGTGTTGATGGCGGCGTACGCGCACCGGTGCTGGAAGCTCTCGGGTCTCCAGAGGAGGCACCATGACATTGTCGCGGCTCTCATCTCCGCTCGCCGGCGGCGGATGGAGAAGACGAGCACGTGCTACGTCGACACGCTCCTGCAGCTCGGGCTCGGGGAGGACGAGATGGTGAGCCTGTGCTGGGAGTTCATGAACGCCGCGGCGAAGACGACGTCGACGGCGCTGGAGTGGACGATGGCACGCCTGGTGCACCACCGCGATATCCAACACAAGCTTCGCCACGACATCGCCAAGACCAACAACGGCGGCCTCTCGGTGATCTCGCCATCGCCCTACCTGAAGGCGGTGGTGCAGGAGTCCCTGCGCCGCCACCCACCGGCGCACTACCTCCTGGCGCACACGGTGGACCGCGACGTCCCCGTCGACGGCGGGTACGTGATCCCGAGGGGATCAATCGTCAACTACGCGGTGGCGGAGATCGGCCGTGACGCGACGGCGTGGACGGACCCCGACGAGTTCGTGCCGGAGCGGTTCTTGGAGGGCGGGGAGGGCGCCGGGGTGGACGTCGTGCCGTCCGGCCGCTCGGAGATCAGGATGATGCCGTTCGGGGCTGGGCAGAGGGCGTGCCCCGGCTCGAACGTCGCCGTGTCGGCCCTGCGCTACTTCGTCGGGAGGTTGGTCGAACAGTTCGAGTGGTGGCAGGTGGGTGGGGACGAGAAGGCGGCCGTCGACTTGTCGGAGAAGGCGGGGCTTGTCACCGTGATGAAGACACCATTGCGCGCTCTCCTGGTCGCGAGTCGCGACTGTTCTTGCTCATTATATTTCGAGGAGGGATCATAAATTTGTGAAGTTTTCATTCGTGTGTCCGAAAACTCTTTCCGACATCCGGTTAAACATCCGATGTGACACCTAAAATTTTTCAATTCGCGAACTAGACAGGGCTATTCTTCCTCTCCGGCCTTCAGGCACTCCCAACGGCTGATTTCCCGACTGACGGATGTGGCCGAGGAATATATCAAATCTTTTGCTTCCTTTCCTTTGCCACGTTCTTGGCCACAAAGATTTGATGGATTTGTCTGCTTGGTTTGCATGCTCTAGCACCGCAAGAACCTTCCAAGGTCAAGAACGCCAGCTTCACGCAGGGCGCCAAGCTCAACACGGGGTTCGGAGGGGTCTTGGCTGGACGGTTTGGGACTCTGGCTCCTCTAGCAACTCACCGCCGAGATGGATGGATCCAGTCTAGGCGGCGCGGCGGCATGCAGCAAGGTGAAGGCCGTGGCGTCGGCGACCTTCTCCGCTTACCAGCTGCACCGGTGCTACCGTGCTAGTCCCAGCGCGGTCCAATTCCCACGAGCGAGGCAGAGCAGCCACACAAGGCGGCGACAGCGGCGTGCTCTCAACACAAAATCGATTGGTAGAGACGGCGCCACGGCGGTATTAACCCTGTAAATTAAAAAAAACATTCGAAATTGCTAACCTGATTTGGCCGCATGCATGCTTCATGGACCACACCTTCCCTTGTCCCTGACTCATACCGGTCTGTCTTTAAGCATGCCCTTGAGTCATGCAACTTGCAGCTTGAGAGCGCTATTTTCTCGGAAATATAAGTGTGATGTGATACCTCCTAACATAAGTACTACAGGTGAGAACGATGTATGGGTAATCTTTTGCCCATACACGATTTGTATTCTCAAACATATTATTGTTCGTTGATGTAGTCATAGACAGATAGACCACATGCTACTATCTATGTGAATGTGGATAGAATTGATTGTAGCGAGAGAGATTGAGCGAGAGAGAATTGAACGACACAATAGAGCGGGAGGTTATCTTCTCATTGATCATATGTTGTATTTATACAAGGGGATACGGTAGGAACCGTAAGGACGCGATGGTTGGGAACCATCGCACCCGTTGTTGAGGAGCGCCAAAGGGAGAAGGGGCGCGGCCAACCGCCGCGTTTCCTTCTCTACCGGTTGTAGCAATAGGAGGCATGGTGACCACCATGCCTATCTCCATGCATGGATGAGATCATCTAAATATTTTATAACACTCCCCCTTGATCGAATTCAGCTTTGATCATTGCTCATATATTGTTCCAGATATCTGTAAAGATGATCTTAGAAATGATTATAATTAGTAATTAAATACATCACGTAAAACTCCTTGAAAACCCAGTGGGAAAAATAAGGAAAGAACCGTGATATATTATTGACTATTTTTAGATCTTAATGAGTAAAGCTCATAGTATGATCCAAAAATAGTATAATGTCTGTAGTTATCATTTAGTAAAAACCCCGGTGGGGAAAAGCCAAATGATAAGACATATAACATATGTTGATTTTACCTCGTTAAAAACTTTGGATGAGAAAACCTAAAGGGTAAAACTCATACAAAGAAAAAGGAGTATAATATGATGAAAATAGGTTATTTTCCTGAGGAAGATACTCCCCCTGAATTCTACAAATTTTTAAGTCGTCTCATACTAATTCCTTCGACACATTTAAAGAATGTGGAGTATGGCAGAGATTTTGTGAATAAATCAGCAAGATTATCACATGACTTAATTTGCAAGATGTTTATCTCTCCATGTTGCTGAAGCTCATAAGGATAAAATAATTTAGGAGCAATATGCTTAGTTATGTTGCTCTTAATATAACCAGTTTCCATCTGAACAACACAAGCGGCATTATCTTCATAGATAATGGTAGGTGATTCCAATGAACCAATACCACAAGATGTTAATATGTGGTTAACCATTCTGTGAAGCCATACACATTCACGTGATGCCTGATATAATGCAATTATTTCAGAATGATTTGTGAAAGTGGCTACCAGAGTCTATTTAGAAGACTTCCATGAAATTGCAGTTTCACCTTGTAAAAATACGAATCCTGTTTGTGATCTGGCATTGTGGGGATCAGACAGATAGCTAGCATCAGTATACCCAATTAAAGTCGAATCCTGGTTCTTTTCAAAGAAAAGTCTAAGATCTCTTGTGCCATTAAGATATCGAAAGACATTCTTAACTCCAGTCCAATAGCGTTTGGTAGGAGCAGCGCTGTATCTTGCTAATAGATTTACCGAGAAAGCAATATCTGGCCTCGTACTATTTGCAAGGTACAAAAGTGCGCCAATAGCACTAAGATATGGAAAATCAAGTCCAAGCACATCCAAACCATCTTCCTTTGGTCTAAATGGATCTTTCTCCATGTCCAGAGATCGAACCACCATAGGGGTTTTGGAAGGATATGACTTGTCCATATTAAATTTCTCCAAAATTTTCTGGGTATATGCACTTTGGTGCACAAGGATTCCAGAAGGTAAATGCTCAAGTTGTAGACCTAAGCAAAATTTGGTTTGACCCAAATCCTTCATCTCAAATTCCGTCTTTAAATGATGACGTGCTTCATTAATATCTTGTGTATTGCCAATGATGTTGAGATCATCGACATATACCGAGATAATACAAAATCCTGTGGGGGACTTTTTGATAAAGACGCATAGGCAATCATCATTTTTAGTGTATCCCTTTAGTGAAAGGAATTCACTTAATCAGTTGTACCACATCCTGCTCGATTGTTTTAAGCCATAAAGTGACTTCTGCAACTTAACACAATATATGTTACGATTTACCTTCTGATTCGGGATGTCAATTCCGTCAGGAACCTTCATGTAAATATCATAATCAAACGACCCATAAAGATATGCTGTCACTACGTCCATCAACTGCATAAATAGATGATTTTGTACTGCCAATGATATTAAATATCGGAAAGTTATACCACTCATAACTGGAGAGTAAGTTTCGTTGAAATCAACGCCAGGTTTTTGCGTAAAACCTTGTGCTAAAAGCCTTGCTTTATATCTCACCACCTCGTTGTTTTCATTCCGTTTCCGGACGAAAACCCATTTGTATCCTATAGGAAAGATACCACGAGGAGTAGGCATTACAGCCGAGAATACATCTCTTTTGTCAAGCGAGGCTAATTCTGCGTCAATTGCGTCCTTCCATTTATTCCAGTCGGAGCGCTTTTGGCACTCTTTTATAGACCTAGGTTCTGGATTAGCTTGGAGGCAATCAGCAATTTGTTCAGAAAAATTAATGTCGACAATTGTAGCTCTTCTATAAAAAGATTTTCCAGTTCCAGAATAGTTGATGGCAATTTCATCAACCCTTATAGACTCATCGTGATATCTCGAAACAATGTGTCTATGGTCTTCCGAATTTCTAGTCTCAGCATTGTGCACCACCGAGCTAGGTTGCAGACTATCACGATCTGCTTGATATATAGTATCAATTTGGTGTGTACCAACTAAAGATTGGTTTGCATTTACCATCTTTCTTTGCTTATTAGCAATTGTTTCTCGCTGAGTAGCCATACTTCTTCCTTTCTTTTTAGTGAGTGGAAGTTGAGTGGTTTTATTTGGTACCTCCACTCTTTCTGGCGCATTCTGAGCGGGAATGAAAGATTTAGTCACACCTTTATAATTGGTAAATGCATCTGGCAAGTTATTTGCAAGTCTTTGCAAATGTATAATTTTCTGAACTTGAAGTTCAGTTTCAGTAGTACGTGGGTCTGAGGCTGGAATACCCTGGGCATCCCAATCAATTTCCTAGCATTCTTTCTGGTACTTGAAGTCTCCCCCTAATGCCGGGAAATGTTCCTCATCAAAAATAGAGTCAGCGAACCGGGCAGTAAATAGATCACCTATTAAGGGTTCTAAATACTTTATAATCGACGGAGATTTGAATCCCACATAGATCCCCACTTTCCTGTGTGGGCCTATAGCGGTACGCTGTGGTGGTGAGATCGGTATGTATACAACACAACCGAACTTACGCAAATGGGAAATACTTGGAGGATTTCCACGTACTAACTGCATTGGGAAAGTTTCATGATATGCAGTTGATCATAGTTGGACAAGGTCAGCAGCGTGCAGAACTGCATGACCCCAACACGACGAAGGTAATTTGCAATTCATCAATAATGGTCGAGCAATAAGCTTAATTCTTTTGATCAATGATTCAGCCAAACCATTTTGTGTGTGGACATATGGAACAGAGTGCTGAACCTGAATTCCCAATGCCATACAATAATCATCGAAAGCATGGGATGTAAATTCGGCAACATTGTTCATACGGATTGATTGAATCCTATGTTCAGGGTAATTTGCCTTCAGCCTTATAATTTGAGACATTAATTTGGCAAAGGCATGGTTTCGTGTCGATAGAAGACACACATGAGACCATCTTGTAGATGCGTCAATCAAAACCATAAAGTACCTGAACGGTCCAGATCTTGGCACAATAAGGCCACAGATATCTTCTTGAATGCGTTTAAGGAATTTAAGTAGTTCGGCTCTAATTTTGAGATAAGATGGTCTCAAAATCAGTTTCCCAGTAGCACATGCAGTGCATACGAAATCAGAGGATTTGGGAAATTTATCAGTTATCAAATGATGACCAATAGAGTTGCCAATAATTTTTCTCATCATCCCGATACCGGGGTGCCCAAGTTGATCATGCCAAGTGTGGAATGCATCAACATTTTGAAAAATTACTTTGTACGCAACATGTGCAATGGGCTTAATGTATGTATAGTACATATCCGTTTTGCCATATGGAGAGATGGAATTTTCTCGCAAATGCGTTTGCCATATCTGTTTTGTTTGGTTAACAGAAGAAATTCTTCTCGATTATCCATATGGGTTTCAATGTGAAACCCATTTTGACAGATATCTCTATAACTTAGTAGGGTACGGGTTGAATCAGGATACAATAAAGCATCCTCGATTGTAATTTATGTACCCATTGGGAGTGTAATAATTGCTCGTCCTGAGCCAACTATCACAGTATTGCGCCCAGCGATAGTCAAAACTTTGCGTTCTCTCTTTTTGAGAGTTTGAAAGTATTTGATCTCCCTAAGTATAGAGTTTGTGGTACCACTGTCCACAAGACATAATTCCTCTCCAATCAGAGCGATATCCTTAGACATCTATAATGAAAGAAGAATTGCTTGATTAAGAATTCTTTATCCAATATATATACATACATACAATAATTAAAACATCAAATACATAAATACATAGTATGACGTTTACATATGTTAAAAGTACATATTCTAATGACTAGCAAGCCATACAACCTTACAATATAAGGGAGTTCGTACTTATCTACTTATTACAACCAATATTGTTTGGCAAACTTATACGATATCAATATACTGTTTCAAGCACACTGAGATAAGAGCAGCTTCATCTCCAAGTGGGACGCACCGAGATCATTGCAAATCTCCAAGTGGGTCTATTGAGCAGTATTTGATGAACATATCATCCATCGCTGAGAGTGGAGCGACATCTTCTGAGAGAACATTGAGGTTGCTTTCTGGTTCAACAAGAGCCTGGTGAGAACTTGCAACCTCAGGGCGCTCTTCATGTGTAAGATTGAAGTGGGCTTCAAATCTTGGGTTCTCAGAAGACTTTTTGTCCTTGAGGGATTTTTGGTACAAGAGAACAAGATGTTTCGGGATGCGGCAGTCTTTAGCGACATGAGTGTCAGATCCACACCTGTTGCAATGCTTGTTGCCATTGCTACGAGGTTGTGGTGCCTTACCCTTCCCTTTTCCTTTCTTCCGACCCTTGAATTTGCGCCTGTTGTTATTGCGTTTGCGCTTTCCAGTCAGATTCTTAAGATTATTCAAAGAATTTCCCTTGAATCCTTTCTTATTCTCAGCATTATTCTGTACATTGAAGTACACCTCAGGTAGTGGAGCAGAGCCCGGTGGGCGTTGTTGGGCATTCTTTAAAGAAAGCTCATGGTGTCTTTCTGTCTGAGTCAATGTATGTATAAGGAGAGAATGTTTCTGGAAATTGTTAGCGCGATACTGTTGAGTCAGTATCCTGTCCTCCGGAAGCATAGTTGATAGAGTTTTCTCTATCTTCTTTGTCTCAGTTGGCTCTTGTTCACAAAACTTCAACCTGGAACAAATGTTATGAACAACATGGTTGTATTCTGCCACAGTTTTAAAGTCCTGTAGGCGTAAATGAACCCACTCATAATTAGCCTCAGGCTAAATGAGTTCCTTTTGCTGATCATAACGCTCTTTTAGAGCTTTCCAGAGGTTGAGAGGGCTCGTCTCTAACATGTATTCATGTTTGAGATCCTTGTGAATGTAGAGTCTTAAAAGAAAAAGGGCTGTATTGAGCTTCCTGGGCTCAATTTGCGGGTCCCCATCATTGGGTTCCTCAATTGTATTTAAAATCCCCCGAAAGGCAAAATTGATTTTGATATCGGAAGCCCATATGGGATAGTTAGTCCCATCGAGGGCGAGTTCGTCGAACTCTTTTGTTGCCATGTCCCTATAATCATCAATTTACAGAGTTAAATTAATAAAAACATAATATTAAGGTTGTAATCTCAATGCGAAATGTAAAACTTCATATTTTGTAATGTTTCGAAAAAAATGCAGGTAATAGACTTGACAATTTTGAGTTAGAATTCGAAATTAGGTGGCACAATGTGGATAATCTCCAAGTAATTAAACAGTGGAGTAGATCTCTTAATAGTGGGCAAGTTATACTTGCTGCCTAAATTTCAAATAATCTCATTTTCAAAACATATTCTTGGAAAATAACACATGTGGGTAATCATCGTGAGATGTAGACCTCTGTGAGATGGGCGAAATGCTCGCTGCCTAGGTTATGACCAGTGCGGCCAATTTGTAGGACTCCATCGGGTAATCATCTCAAAATGTAGACCACTTGATGATGGGCGAGATACTCACTGCCTAAGTTATGGTCATGATGACCAAAGTATAGGACTCCATCGACATGTGATTAATTTCCAAGTCAAAATGTGAAGTGGAACATGCATTAAGTATTCCATTAATCATGCAACATAATTAAGAGAATTTGCTAAATCAAAGTACAAAATTTATAGAATTTTGTAAATTAATAAAGCGAGAAAGTAGAGCGTGTCTTGAAATAATATGCAAAAGGCATGTTATTAAGACAACAAATAAATTTAGTGAAACAGGGTATTTGAATAAACACCTATGTTAATTAACACAAAACATCAGTGGTCTATAGGACCATTACATAATAATGTGAAGAACTGATGAACTGTTTCCACTAAATTACATAAAACATAGGGACTAAAATGTAATTGCTGCTTAAAATACAATTAAAAACTAAATTTAAATGGTAAATTGGGTGGTGGGCCGTTTCAGCCCACCACCGTGTGGCACAGGCCGGCAGGCTAGGGGGCCGGTGGGCCGGCCCATCCGGCCGGCAGGAAAGGGGCACAGGGTGGGGCGTCGGGGGGGGGGGGGTTAGGGTTAACCCTAACCGTCCCCATGATTTCGCCGCCGCCGCCGCCCTTTCTGCCGCCCACGCCGCCGCCCTGTTCGCTGCCCACCGCCGCCGACGTCGCCGTGGGGAACGCCGCCAACGCCGCCCTGGGGCGCCGCTGAGGTGCGCCGCCGACGCCGAGTTCGCCGTGGGGCGCCACCGACGCTGCCGAGGAAGCGCCGAGGAGGCGCCGCCCTTCCTCCGCCGCCGCCGCACCATCTGCCGCCGCCATCTCCCCGTTGCGACGCCAACGCGTGATGCGCCGCCGCCGCTGCCTCCATATCCGCCGCCGTCCACCACCGCTTGCATCCACAATCCGCCACCCACCGCTGTCGCCATCCACCATCCACTGCCGCCACGGCCACCCCTCCGTCCGCCGGCGGTTTGCCGGCCGGATAGGCCGACGGCTCCCGATCCTCATCGGAATCGGAGGCCGGCCGAGCCCGGACGCCATTCCCCGGCAGCCCGTTAGGGAGTGTACGGCTAGGAGAGCCATGGGGAACGGCGATGAAGGTGTGGCAGAGGCCGGGACGGCGAGCGGCGGCTTCACCGGCATGACGAGACGAGGACGGATTGAAGAAGGGCGGCTCCCCCGTGCGCGTAGCCAGGGTATCGGTCCGACCGGACCCCGATGGCGCGAGAGTGGGGGAACGGCGTCGGCGTCAGCTTGGTGTCGGTGGAGGTGGTGAAAGAGCGGTTGGTGGTGGCGGCAGCGACTCCATCTCCGGGGGAAGATCGCATGGCTCGCCGGGCAGTGTCACCACTGCCATCCATCCGTGGTAGGCGCAGTACTGCACCCCCTGCACACAGATACGGCGAGGCACTGCGGCAACCGGAGACGGAGGCGGAGGAGGAGCAACCGGAGTAGTGGCCACCACGATGCGTCGGCGAGGGTGGTGGCGACGGCCACCAGCCCTAGTTCGACGTTCATGGTGTTGGTGGCGACCGTGGTGGTGGCGGCGACTCCTCTCCGATCGATGGAGAAGATGGCAAAGGTGACGGGCACGCTGATTGTGAGGGAGGCCGAGAACGGCATCCATAATCCAATGAAAGGTAGGCATCCCGTACCTTCTCTATTGATTCTTCTGTTCGGTTTTCTTGTAGATCAAAAGCGATGGGTTTCCTTCTTTCACTTCGTGATCTCCTTCGCGAGAGCGAAAGTGCTGATAACGTGTTGAATGTGGATAGAATTGATTGTAGCGAGAGAGATTGAGCGAGAGAGAATTGAACGACACAATAGAGCGAGAGGTTATCTTCTCATTGATCATATGTTGTATTTATACAAGGGGATACGGTGCGAACCGTTAGGACACGATGGTTGGGAACCATCGCACCCGTTGTTGAGGAGCGCCAAAGGGAGAAGGGGCGCGGCCAACCGCTGCGTTTCCTTCTCTACCGGTTGTAGCAATAGGAGGCGTGGTAACCACCATGCCTATCTCCATGCATGGATGAGATCACCCAAATACTTTATAACACTATCTATCTATCTATCTATTATTCTATTATATTATTAAAACAACTTTGAAAGGAGAAAAGGAAAAAAAAAGAAAAGGGAGAGTCTAAGTAGAAATACAATTTAAAAATAGCTAAAATTCGGAATTAAAATCTTACCCGTTAGATTATAGTGGGTCCGAATTATAACGGTATAAATTAATTGATATAGTTGTATATAAGATACAATTATATCTACGTAAATAGAAATTAAGAATTGTATGTCTATTAAAACTAAAAGTTGTATAAAATCCAAATACACTTCTACTTATAAGGTTCCTACAAATATAAAATTTTTCAGAGGCACGCAGCCTTGCGGAATTGAAATCAAATATGATATAGGATCTATACGTATGTAACGGACTCAATATGAATTATTGTCTGATTTCTGCTAGCCAAAAGAAGTTCTGTATGAATTAGATTATACATATATACTTCCTCCGTTTCACAATGTAAATCATTCTAATATTTTCTACATTTATATTGTTGTTAATAAATCTAGACATATAATGTAAGTCATTCTAGCATTTTCTATATTTATATTGTTGTTAATGAATCGTATATGTCTAGATTCATTAATAACAATATGAATGTGTCGAATGTTAGAATGATTTAAATTATGAAACGGAGGAAGTACTTCTATAAATCAAGCACGCATCACAACAATATTCAGGCTTGACGTGGACGGAAAGCTGCAGCAGCAGGTTCAGCAGCGTTAAAAAAGATTTTCGTATAAAAACGGAAAAAAAGATTTCTGGACGGAAAAAAACAAGCCACGGAATTGCTAACTAGCAGCCTCCGATAAAAAAAAGATTTCCGTAAAAAAAAAGAAATAAAAAAGATTTCTGTAAAAAAAACGAGCGCTAAAAATTTTAGGGAATTGCTAACAACTAGCAGCCTCCGATAAAAAAAAAAGTGCGAAAAAAGGGTTTCCGCCTTCCGTAAAAAAAAGGAAAACAATAGTGCTAAGAATGATTCTTAAAAAAAAATCCCGTCCTCCGTGCCAAAAAAAACAAGCGCGAAATTTTTTTTTGTCCGATTAAAAAAAGGATTTGCTAGACATTCCCGTTTTCCTCAAAAAGGAAAATAGTGAGAAAAAAAGATTTCTGTCCGATTCTAGAAAAAAATAGTACGTACAAACCGGTCCTCCCGAAAAACACAACAAAAAAAAGCTAAATTTTACTGCAGGACACTTGTTATGTGTGGTTTTAGCCCTAGCACACTGCCCAAACCCACTTTTAGGGGAAAACACTCCATAAACATGGTAATTTTCCAGTGGACACCGCGCCGATTAAAATAATACTTTCCGGTTGGGGAGGAGAGAGAAATCGCGTGAAATATCAAAAATGCCCTTGGGCCCACATGTCAGTTGTATCTCCTATCTCTCTCCTCATCTCTCTCTTTTCTCTCTCAGTGCGCGCTCGCACGGGGTGGCATCGGCAGCGGCAGAGATGGCGAGGATGGCGGCCGGCGGCGGTGGACGAGTGTGCGGCCGGCGGAGCGGCAGCGTCGGCCGAGCGGAGTAGCAGCAGCAGCGAGTGAGCACACGGCAGTCGGCAGCTGGCAGCAGCGAGCGAGCGGCTGGTGAGAGTGGCGCGCGGCAGGCGGCAGCTAGCGGCTGGTGAGAGTGGCACGCACCCCATGGCGACGGCGATGGCGATGCAAGCTCCCACATCGGCTGATCTCTCCGGCGGCGGCGGTGGCGGCGGGCTAGCAGCTGGGCTCTCTGGGGAGGTGGCGGCGGCGGCGGCGGCCTGAGAGTGAGACGATGAGGTGGGCGGGCGCTTCCGGCGCTTCTTCTCATAGGCGATGCCGCGCGCCTTGGCCTGGCTATCGCGGACCTCACGGAGGTAGAGGCGGATGGCGCGGGCGCCGAACGTGTTGGCCTCGAGGTGGCTGCCGTGCTCCTCGAAGGCGGCGCGGAGGCGGCCGACGAGGGCGTCGAGGCTACCCCACGCCTGGCGCGGAGCGTGCACTGGCACGGCACTGGCGGCGAGGGGTGGCTCTGCCGGCCGCGCGCTCGTCCACCGGCGCCGCCACCCCCGCTCCACTCCTCCGGCCGCCATCTGAGAGAGAAGAGAGAGAGATGAGGAGAGAGATAGGAGATAGAACTGACATGTGGGCCTAAGGGCATTTTTGACATTTCACGCGATTTCTCTCTCCTCCCCAATCGGAAAGTATTATTTTAATCGGCGCGGTGTCCACTGGCAAATTACCATATTTATGGAGTGTTTTCTACTAAAAGTGAGTTTGGACAGTGTACTAGGGCTAAAACCACATATAACAAGTGTCCTGTAGCAAAATTTGCCAAAAAAAGGTTCCCGTTTTCCTTAAAGAAAGGAAAAAAATAGTGAGAAAAAAGGTTATTGGAAGAAAAAGTTTCCGTGCAATGTTTAAAAAAATATCTGATTCCATAAAAACGGATTGCTTTTCCAAAAATTCCTCAAAAAAAAAAGAGGTTGATGGGAAAAAAACGAAGAGTCCATAAAAGAATCCAATATGAGATTAGTAAAAATTAGAAATACAAAAATAAAAAAATAAAAAAAATAAAAAAAGAAAAGAAAAGAAGAGTTAAGTAGAATACAATTTAAATTTAACTGAAATTCGAAATTAAATATAATCAGTATTGAAATAAGAGTACATATCAGAAGCCAATAGTAGATGAATTAAATTCGGAATAAAAAATAAAATAAAATCCAAAATTAGGCAAATGAAAAAGAGAGTTAAAGTAGGAATACAATTTTAAAACAGCTGAAATTGAAAATAAAAAATAAAAATATCAAAAGAACACAATAAGAAAAATAAAATAAATTCTGAAATTGGTGATAAAAAAAGTAAAGACTATTGACGAGATTAATTAAGTAACAGGTCTATATAGGAGCAGAGTGGTGCGGTTGATGGGACATCTAAAAACTATTAATAAATCACCAAATAAAATCCTAATGATGATTAAAACGAAGGACGACGGGCATATCGTGAAGTAATCAGTCGAGGCGGTTGGCAGGACTTTTAGAAAGTAAAAAAAATAAACCCCAATGATAATCATATTTGATTTTTAAAATCTCAATTACAATAAAAATGAGAGGCAGCGGGCGGGTCGTATAGGAATACAATGCCAGAGCCGCTGATGGTTGGTGGGTTTTTTAGAAAGTAAAAAGAATGAATTCCAACGATAGTTATGTTCGATTTTACAATCCCAATGAGAATAAAGAGTATGCGGTGGACAGGTTGTAAAGGAGTATAGTGACACCGTTTGACGGTATTTCTAAAAATTATAAGAAAAATGAGACCCAACGAGAAAATAAACTCTAAAAAGTATATGGTCCAATTTTTAAAAGTTTGGGCTTCTAAAAGTAAAAAAAAAAACCAAAATGATAATCATGTTTGATTTTAAAATCTCAATGACAATAAAGAAGGACGGCAGCGGTCTGTCGCAGAGGAGTATGGTGACAAAGTTGCTGACGTTTTGGCGGAACTTCTAGAATGTAAAAAAATGAACCTAAACGATAATTATGTTCAATTTTTAAAATAATACTCCATCCACTCCATTTTAAATGCAGCCATAGTTTTCCGCACCTAATTTTGACCGTCTCTCTTATTTGAATTTTTTTTTGAAAAAAATTAAAAACATTAGTCACGAGTAAAGTACTATTCATATTTTATCATCTCGTAACAACAAAAATACTAATTATAAAAAAATTCAAATAAGACGGACAATCAAAGTTGGGCACGAAAACTTATGGTTGCAATTAAAATGGGATGGAGGGAGTAATGACAATAAAGAGAAGATGCAGTGGACAGTCGTAGAGCAGTATAATTGAAGCGTTTGATGGGACTTCTATAAATTATAAAAAAGAAGCCCAACTGGATGATAAACTCTAAAAACTATAATTTTTTATCCAATTTTTAAAGGTTTGTAAGAATTTTTAAAGGTTTTTAAGGAGAATAAATAAAAATAATGGTGGATCGAGCAAGCTAATAAAGAATAATATGACCGAAATAAGGGGTAGCAACTGTTTTGACCTTTAAAAGTTATAAAATTATAAACACGAGGATGATAAGGTTTGGTCTTTCAAAATCTTAAGATAACGAGATAACTATTTAAGAAATTTTAAGTAAAATCATGTTAAAAAATATATAATTTTATATGGGTGCTAGCCGCGCAATTGTGTGGGCCACCCAGCTTGTTGGGGTAAATGTGACAAAGAAATCTAGTATATCTCATAAATATCACAAGTGTCTAGTATATCTCATAAATATCAGACGTGGTGATTAGTACGTAGTAACTTAAAAATAACTTGATTATGTTGGTACAGGTTACCTCTGACGGACCCAAATCAGGATCTGTGATGGGTGGTGCTCTCGTTAGAGATGTGGTCAGTGTGATCGCTCCACTTACCTCTGATACTATGACAATGGTAACCACCTATCTCAAACGGTTCTCAGATTCTGACCCGTCAGTGAGCAAAAGAAATAAAATAAAAAACTTCGTGACCCATCAAAAGTGTGAATAAAAAAAACGGAGCATGCTGTGTGCTCGGTCCTCACCGTTAGTGTCCCTAAGTATGCTCCACTCCACTAATCACATTTCGAATATAAAGATTTAGATCATAAATATGAACAGCTTCATCACAATCACAAAAAATACATGGCAAATTCGCAATCTCAAAAACATCCAAAACACACATTCATCATGGGATCTCAATCATCATACTACACATTCATCAGCAACAGTCAAGTAGCTGGCCACAAGGACGCCAGGCAGCCGATGGCCTCAAGCTTGGGGACCTATCGTCGCTGGATCCGTCCACCCCGAAATTGGGTGCCGTTGATCGATCCGGCTGCCCCGAGCTCAGAAGCCGCCAGGGAGATGGAGATGAAGGAGGAGGTGGAGAAGAGCTAGTGGAGACGAAGAAGACGAGGACGGCAAGCTCTCGGCCCCCCACCCAACCTCATCCATCTACCCGTGCACCTCATCCTTCCGGGAAAGACGAGCTGGCCAGGTCTGGCCTTCCCGCCATCCATTGCCCTCTATGTCTCCCCCTCCGCCTCCAAACAGGGGCACCTCCACCCCAGAGCTCCTGACGCCACCGCTACCTTGCGCACCGGCTGCAGCCACCTCAGCCCCTGACCTCCCGCCGTCTCTGCCTCCAACCTCCCCCCGACGTCGGCGCCGATGCTGCCGACACTAGTACATAATTGATTTTTTCATGCGGTCAAAATTGATGGGAACATTGCTTCTACTGCGATTAATTTTAATGGTTCTTTACCTAGGCCTGTGAGCAAGGAAGAAAACAAAATAAATTTAGTTTGTTTCCAGGTTGGAGCCATGCAAGTGTTTGCAGAGCCTGAAACCTGCCGAGCCAACATGGATGAGCCAAAGCCACAGTACTGAGTCAAAGGAGCGTAATTAGGAGATGAGCTAATCTGCACTTTGGCAAAGCTGCCGTATTATTTAAGAATTATTAGGAAATAGTTAGTAGTTAGTTTGCTGTTTTAGTCGAGTTGTACTAGACCGGCCTGCGTGCCATATCCGGGCTTCCGGAGTCGGCCTGTGCGTCGCATGTATATATGGTCTAGCGAACAGTTTTTGGGATGGGGTATTTTTTTGTTAAGAGTTAGTTTTTATTGTTTGCTACCCAGCCGATAGGATGGCGATCCCATCCAATTAATTTGTCTCCGTCGCCGCCCTAAGGTTTGGAGGAAGCACACATCGTGGAAATTTGCCCAAGGTGTGTCGCTTGGAATTCTGTTGGTTTCAAGCTTATCTGATGGTGTGTTTTTTCTTTTTTAATAATAGAATAGAATATTTTGGCCTTTGCGTAACGAGCTACAACTAATAATTACAACTAGCGTACAAAATAAAAAGTTTATCACAACAAAAAGAAAAGACACCCGTGTGTTTTTTCTACACGGGTGGAGAATATAAATTCTTGGTTTGGTTTACTATCCTCTGAACTTATAAGTCAAATCCTACACTATATATATTGCTTTATTCTGTGATTGGGAAAATATCACTGTTGATTATTGTTGGTACCGTGAAAGAGGGGATAATTAGGGCGCTCGCAGTCGGGTGCTCAACAAAAACGCATTTTTTCGTGTGGAGGTACCGCCTGTCTGCACCAGGGGTCTACGAAAATCCATATTTTCGCGTGCGGACAGCCTAACCACACGGGATAATCCATTACCCCGTGCGGTCCTGTTATACCGACCGATTATCCCGTGCGATTTGGTTATACCGACCGCACGGGAAAATCTATTATCCTAGTCGGCTAACATGTGCTAGGCCGACTGCACAGGATAATAGATTCATGCAGTCACCCTAGCACATGCTAGCTGTTTGGGAAGATCTACGCACTCTATTTTTGTGTGTGTGTGTTTTTGAGTTGTAAAGCATGCCTCCACTCTCCAAGATGTGGCGCTCCAGTTCCTCCCGAGGGGACTAGGGAGAGCTCACTCGGAGACTGGACACGCTGGAACTGCAAGTGGGAGAAATTCAACACAACCTCGAGGGACACATAGCTCAGACACAAGAATGGCAGCAGACTGCTGACGCTCAGTTCGCCAATATCAACAATCTGATGTAGCAACAGCAGACTGACTTGCAGGCTTACTACCGCTTCCAGGGGTTCATTCCCTGTCAAGGGCCCTGAGCAAAAAGCAAGCTTGGGGGAGATGTCTCCCCCTACTAAGGTAACATATATCACATTGCATATTTCTTTTCTGCATTGCATTTATAAGTTTGAAAACAACATAAAAAATTGCAAAATACAAAATACCAAAAATATAGGCTAGATTTTTATGCTATGTAAGACAATCTAGCTCTCCATGTTGAAATGATGAACTCTGTTTTATATCACTTATGTATTGGTTCATAAGTTAAATACTCTCTGAAGTTCTGAGTAAGGAAAGCCAAACATTATCCAGGAACCTGAGAGATGTGAGTTGCACATTGCATGATCTAAGTCTAAGTTGTTGTGAGATATGAGATAGTAAAATAAAGTTACTATAGTCTCGTTCCAAGTTTGACTTAAATTCCAAATGTTTTATATTTCAAAATGATAAAATTTGTAAAGTTCCTCATTTGATATGAATTCCTACCAGAGCCAAAAGTGTTACACATTGTGAAACCATATACATTTTGGTTGCTTGCATTTGCATTGAACTTTGTCAAATTTGTGACTTGTGTAGATGCTCTTCATACTCTATGATCA
Organism: Oryza meridionalis; assembly: GCA_000338895.3. Lineage (NCBI taxonomy): Eukaryota > Viridiplantae > Streptophyta > Magnoliopsida > Poales > Poaceae > Oryza > Oryza meridionalis. The sequence continues at coordinate 16,164,515 of CM002530.2, forward strand.
ATAAGATCATTTACACCCACATGTTGCACATTGTTGGTATTTCTTACGATCACAGATAAAATCCGAAAGCGCACGGATATACTGATGTAGCACTTCCCCTACGGAGTATTCCAAGGATATCGAATCCAAGGGAACGTGTGTGGTAGATCTTCCTCCGGTTTATCCAAGGACACCAAGAAAATGATAGGCCATGATAGAGAGGATTTTCTAGCGAGAAACAGTGTCTAGGGAAAGCTTAACTTTAATTCTAATGCAATACTTCAGGCACTGGCAACCCGCTGTTCCGAGATGTCGCTCTACTACGTACCCGGACAGGGAGGACTTAAGTGATCTCGAGGGCTGTCACCACCTCTACACCTACCTCAAACGTACTGTGGGATACGCAGCAATTACTGGTTACCTAAGCACCACGTCTAAGCAATTAATATCTACTCTAGTGTTTATAACTCACGAAAGCAATCACTATATTTTAGTTGATTATAGTGAACAATAATCCTGTATGCTACTTAGGAACTAACCAAGAGATAATTCTCACAAGATAAATCTAAATTACTTAGGAAGAATATTATATTGAATTCAGAGTAATAAACAGAATAAAAGAAATAGGAAAAGATTACCGACAACTCCGGAATTCTTCTGACTTATTCTACTCTACTCTCTTCCTATTCTAGTATACAATATAGTACAATAGAGCCTCTTATAATTCAGCTCAAGCTTGGAAGTGAGGGAGTGATGTCTTCATATAGAGGTAGGTATGACGGTTGGCGAAGGGGAAATGTCTGAAGTGCCCTCCAACCGTCATTAGGGATGCATCTAGGATGTCCACGCCAAACCCCACATCCAACGGTGAAGATGATGGTTCGGCCGAACCATCTGGCCTAGCCTTTAGCCTATGTTCCCCCCTGGACCTCCTCTATCTATTTCTCAAGATTTTGGGTGTAGTCTCGGGTATTTTGATGAAGTTCACAACCCATCCTTGCATGGATACACATTTCTCCTCACTTTAGTCTGATTTTCCTCCCAACTTCAGAGTTTATCACCTGCATACAAATATACACCAACACTTATGGAATATGTAAGATTAAGCACTTATCACTATGTTGGATGTTTTATTATCTGAACTTTATGCAGATGTTGGCGGTATAGAATTGACATTTAACAGCCGCCAACACACATATGCTAAACTTCTACACTTGAAGCCTAGCATCCATTTTATCCAGCACATATCACATATGTCATGCACCAAATAAATACTCCATATTATTTATACTTCTTTTTCCTAAGGCAAAATAAAAAGAGGAGAGTGGCTAAAAAAAGGAGAGAGAAAAAAAGAATTTATGCTCATACAAAATATGGGGCATGAACTCTATCAAAAATATTCTTGAAAAAAAAAAGAGTTAGCCAAAAAGACTCTCTCTCAAAAGCTTTCAAAAATGGAGAAAGATGTATAAAAAAAGGAGTAATCATATTCATTCCATGATCACCACACAATCCACACACTTTGCACGATCTTGATCTTAAGTATGATTTGTTATCTGTTTTAGTCTAGATTTTTGACTTAGTGATAAATGTGATTGCAAGTATGCCTCATTTTTTATCCTACCAAACTCCACATATTTAACCTTAGTATAGGAGTCAAAAAGGAATAATATTTATACACATTGAGTGATCGAGAGAATCATTTGAGGAACTTGGTTTTTATTTGCAAAATCATTTAAAAACCTCCGGAATAAGAGTTAGACAAATAATGAGATAATGGTACTCTATGATCTGTTCTATCTCCCAACCGCCCAAGGCGAAGAAAAGCATGTGTTCCACCACGGGATTGGGCGTATGGGTAAGCCACCATGCCTACTTTCTTAATACGAGAGAGAGTACCCAAACTTTGCATTTGTACATTCTAGATATATAACATAGTAGCAACTCCTGATCAACAACCAAGTTTATTTTTGTGAGTCCTTTACTCGGGACGAGCAAAGGTTCAAGATTCGGGGGTTTGTTGACGGTCGTTATAGACCAATTTTGACTATCAATATAACTAAAATAATGGAGAACTATTTATGCTTGAAATGCATATTTGTTTTAGAATAATCTATTTCCACTTGTACTTGGATTCTAGTTGCTTGTAGAGTTTGCTACTCAAAATAGAGGAGAATCGATAGGAAAACAATCAAAGAATCAATTGGACGCTGTCAAGAATCAGACTTGTGGATAAATGGGCCGAGGATACAAAATTAACATGATCAAACAAGTCGACAATTCATACCACAAGGAATAAAGCCCAACGAGGAAGCCACCGACCAAAATCTAGGCCGGTTGGGCCAGCCCATGGTTCGGCTAAACCCCCTGTGCGCCGTTTGATCCAGGGCTTTGAGGGAACAGTGGAGATTCATCCCTAATGACGGTTGGAGGGTGTTTCCGACCTTTCCAACCGTCATAAGCTGCCTATTTAAGGAGCTCTCCTCACTTCCTCCAACACACACTCAAGCAAGACTTTATCTCTCTCTCAACTTTAGTTTAGTGCTCTAGTGCTAAGTGGAGTAGAATAGAATAGGTTTCGTAGTCCTTGAGTCTTTGGAGGAGTTCGGGTATGGTTCTAGCAGTTTTCCTTTACTTTTTATAAGACTTTCGGAATTAATAGAATATTCTTCTTTATGTACTTTCGATACTTTACTTTGTTTGAGTATCGGTTCTACTTTATATCTATGCTGTTATAATTGTGTGGTTAGCTTGCCAGAGAGGTGCAGTGGTGTGGGTTTAATGTCCGATTATTCAGTTACTCTATGTCATCCATGGGGATATAGAGTAGTATTTAATAATGTGGGCATGGTGCTTAGATTATTAAATATCATTATCTGGGCATATTTGTTGCAGGACAGTAGAGGTGGGCCACTGATGATGACAGCTCAGTATGGGTATTCCTGCACGTTAGCATATATTCCTAAGACAATTTCTTAGGGAGGGTACTCCTTTGTATTTAGCCCCGGTTCGACGGCCATGATAGGTTGTCGTATAAAACTCGGCAACCCGAGGTGGTCTCTCGAAACACCAGGATCGCACTGCTAGGGAGTAATGGCCGCACAGTTGTATATGTGAACTAGAATTGAGTGTATATTAGAAGTATAGGAATTGATTGTTTTTCTATTTCTTCTTCCACGGCCTATGATTAATTAATGAGAGAATCAGAGTTCTTTTGTTTTATGTCAGTCTACCCATACACTTGAATTAACCCCTTCTTAGACTTTGATTATACAACTAATGTATATAAACTGTTAGGATAGTTCTCTCTTATAAATCTTTCCTTGGAATTAAATAAATAAGATACTTTGGATTACTCCCGGGTGAAATCTTACAATGGTATATCCGTGTGCTTACGAATTACTTCTGTAACCATAAATATACCAGAATTATTTCTGCGCCATTATTGGGAATTTATATTCCTAGTAATATCGTTAAGAAATACCAACACATGTCTGGCCTTCAATCTGAGAAGTTCAAGCACAAAGCGCAACACCGTATAATCCCTGTCACATCCTTTCTATTCATCGTAAAGAAGTTCCTTCGCTGCTTTTTCAATGCTTCCCAATTGTCAAATCCTCGATTGTCTTGTACTAGTTAGAACCTCTAGTTCAACATGCCGCACCATATCCTCCATATCAAAATAAATATATGCGTCATCTGTACCAGAGCCACCACATTCCGGGATCGTTCCCTATGACATCACTTCGATTATAAAATTTTCTGCCGCATCAAACCAAAAATCATTAGCCTCTTCGTTACGACCGGCGACTTCTCTGTGCAAAGTCCATATCTTGTAATCATCCTTAAATCCACGCTCTACAATATGCCCCAAAATATCTTTCGGGTCTTGCATCATCTTTTCGTTCTTGCAATCAAAGCATGGACAAAAAATGTCCCTCCTATTCACCCTCAAAGCATGTGCCTTTGCCTGATCAAAAAATTTGAATGCTTCCTTCAAGAACGCTGGATGAGTTCTTTTTTATCATACATCCATGCCTGATGCATCTCCTAGAAAACATCTATCATGAGTCGAATTGTACTATATTTAACATATGAAAAAACGATACAACTTAGACAGACATTATATTACTATTCATAGTCTAGTGGTTCCAACAACATTAATTTAATAAATTAAAAATTACTTAGAATTACTTGATTTGCAAAACTAATATATTCGTCGCATTCCACTAAAAAAATTAAAATAAACGGAGGTAACTAAACAAAAATTAAATTAAAGTTCTACGGATAATTTAATCATGCATACAATATTTTTAATCATTAATAAAAAAATTGTCTACTTCCAAAAATGAAATTATTCTTAGTTTTTATCCGATGACAAATGAAATTTAATGGAGGCAAACCTAACAAGGAATTGGACTACTAAATACTTTTAAAACCATGTAAACAAACAATATATATTAGCTCAAAAATAGAAAAAATAAAAAGTTCCTACACTACTGCATTTATAAAAGTGCAAATTTCTTCGCATTGCACTGATAAAGCTACGTCATCTAGCTACCTTACATATTATTTACACTGTTATTAGATAGAACTTCCGCAACAACGCGTAGAGTTTCATCTAGTTATTGATGTGTAGACGACCCTACAAATACAAATATCAGTCCATAGGAGTCGTCAAACACTGAAAAGGGGCCGAGGTGAAATAGAAAACGGGATAGCGACTGGGATTTCATTAGTCGACAAGGAAAAAAGAGGCTGGGCGAATTACAAATGCTGACTTTATTGTACATGGAACAGGCGCTTCTTCTGTCTACATTTGGAACCTATTTGAATCAAGACTGCACACACTCGCCAACTTGGAGTCTGCACAGTCGCCAACTTATATTGTATATTTGATTACTAATTTAACTTTGTCAACTAAACTGCACCCAATTGCCAATCTGTAAAACCTTACGAAGAACAGTTCCATGTATGTGTAATCCATCACCTCCACCAACAGGGAGAGATAACAATGCGTGCTTTCTCTGTCAGCTTATTTTTATTTCAGAAGTTACCAAGTTGGTTACATATATCGCACGCATGGCATGCACATAAACATCACAGGAGCAGTAAGTACGCGACAAGTACCGGAATTCTCTTTGGTTTCATAATACTTAACACTATATATAGAAAGAAATGCAAATATCTTTAGCTATAATTTTCTATTATAATATATATGAAATAAATAAATAAATATTCAATTTTATTATAATACTTTTAAAGAGTAATCTATAAATGTGCCGCTTTAGTGCATTTAAACTAGATATTTTTAAAATTATTAATAGTTACATTTGTAATAGTAATGTATTATGCAGCTGGAGAGTAGTTCTATTCTAGCATGGGTTCAACTCTCGACTTCTTGCAGAAAATAGAGTTTGTACTCCCTAGTACTAATTAATTTAAGACGTAAAAAAAAAAAATTCACGATTGACCTTAGAACCTTGTATTTAGGCCTGGTTTAGTTCTCTAATTTTTTTTCCAAAAACATCATATCGAATCTTTGGACACATGCATAAAGCATTAAATATAGATTTAAAAAACTAATTGCACATTTAGAGGGGAAATCGCAAGATAAATTTTTTTAGCCTAATTAGTTTATAATTAGCCATAAATGCTATAATAACCCACATAAACTAATGACAGGTTAATTAGGCTCAAAAGATTCATCTCGTAGTTTCTAGGCGAGTTATAAAATTAGTTTTTTCATTCGTGTCCAATAACCCCTTCCGACATCCTGTCAAACATCCGATGTGACTCAAAAATTTTCTTTTCGCGGACTAAACAGGCCCTTAAGAGGATTGGCTCGAGAACTTTATGTACCTTGGAAGCTAGCTTGCGCGTTAAGAGCGCTGCCTATGTGGATCAGTGCAACTTCCTTTTTGTCAAACAAATGGTTGGCAGTGACTTACGAGAGACTGATGACTGATGATGTGTGTGATGCAGTTTCTCGTTCATGTATTTGGGGAAAGTGATGGCAGTTTCTCTTTCATGTATTTGGATTCAGTCGATGCCTTGGAGGAAAGAAAAGTCTCATGAGAGTCGAGTGCGTATAAGCAAACTCTTTGCAATACTACAGAAAAATTACATGATTATCGTTGAATGACGAAATTTTACATGGAAGTGTATCAGTTTTTCTTTAAACTCCATATAAACGAGAGCGCACAAACAAGCTCACCTACCTCTTTGAATGAACATATCTGCATCTATGAGCATCTAGATTGACATATCTTGATATTGACAAAATTGATAGAGCATCTAGATTGACATATCTTTAGATTGACAAAATCGATAGGTTACATCACATACTATTGAAAAAATAAGTCTCATAAATCGAGCACCTATACTAAGTTTAGGACTTGAATTTGGGTGGACAAGTTCTTCCTGGTTATGTCATAATTTGGCTAAGAGTTGGTTTTATCTGAGTAGGGCAGATTACTTAGAATAGCTGGTGTATTTTTGAGTGGTTTGGTTGAAAGGTCAAATTTAGTATGTGTGGGTGCAGGAATTAGTAATGTGCTCGAAGATTGTGTGTGCAAATCACTGGGTTATTGCAGCAGTTGACTCTGCTTGGAGATGGAGAGCATCACTGTTGTGTGCATGCAGAGGTGCAGTCGATGCCTTGCCTGGAGTTGGTGCTTTGATGGAGCTGAAAGTAGATGGAATGCAGCTGTGTGCAGTTGATTATATGAGGCCGGAGCGGCAGTGGTGGTTGATGACGATTTGTGTTGGTTACATCCGACCGCACGGGATGACGGGAAAGTAGCAAAAGATCATTCATGGTCTGGAATTTGTGCAGAGAATACAACCGGATTGGTAAAACTGCATCGGGATGAAAACCAAAAACTGCCAAGGAGATCTTCACGCGGTAGGCAAAGTATTATACAGATATGTTAATATTCCTGTTATTTGGACAGGACACCGAAGACCAGAGTACTATATATTACGCATGGCTGATTAGGTTGAGAACCCCGAACAAATTATCAATCTATTAAATTTTCTCATTATTTTTTTCTTTACTTTTATGTTATTTTCTATTTTCTTTTCGTGACTAAGTTCTAGCAACCCTAGGATTTGGTTAATTTTTACCGTTTTACGCTGAAAAATGGCCGTGCTTCTTCATGAAAGTAAGAAGGTAATCCCTTGCTAGTTTGGTTGGAAACTAGTCATTCGTCGTCACGTAAGTACGATATTTAATTTATCTTTGTTGATTCTACGAAAGTGAATTAATCTCAAAATCAGGTTTACTAGCCGGTTTTGATCTAATGATTTTGGCGACCATTGATTACAGCATAAATTGTTAGGTGATCTTGTGTTGAAAAAAAAAGTGTCAACAATTCCATCACAAGAAGTCTCACAAGCTGAGCTAGGCTCAGTTCGTGTATCAAATTATTTTAACCAAACTGAGAGTGGTTCTTGTTGGATATATTTGTGCTTGGTCCATTTATTTTCAATTAAATCTATAATATTCAAGGCACACGTTTAATGATGGGGGGTTACTGGACATGATGTGTGAAAGGTTTTTTTATCAAGAATTGATAATTCAATTAAGAGATTGATGACTCAATTAGATAGCATTATAAACTGTTGATTGATGGTATTAATTTGGTAGATTAACAACATCCATTATCAGTAAGTAATGGTGTTTCGATTACATCATCCTCTCCTTTACCTCTGCATGCACATAATCAGAGAAGCACCTAGGGATTTGAGCTCAAATGGAGATCATGAAGGTGGATCGATATTGGGTAACTCGATCAGCTCTTCAGGATCGTCCTCTATCTGGACAAATGCAATGAAATCATCTTCAAGGAGGGATTCATGGGACTCAAATGAAGAGACAACCAATACTTTCTCAATTGGCTCGGACTCATGAATGGAAAATGCCATTTTCCCGAGTTTGATATCGAGGACTCTGAATCGAGGCACATATATGAAGAGTTTTTCTATCGGATTTACCTATGAGGAGGTCGAAGTCGTAAACTTCAAACACGTGAAAATCTAATATGACCTCGACATCATTGTGCCTAATTGGCACTCTGCGAATAACCCCACACCTAATCTCTAATCTAACTACTTAAAAAGTTTAAAATGTTTCCATCAAACAATGAAAAAGACCGATTATATGGTAAAAAAGGGGTGAAAAAATGCGGCAAAAAAACATCTGATTTCTATTTATCTCCGTCATCTGTATATATCTCTTTATCTCTAATCTAACTACTTAATTAAAAAAAGAGAAATTTCCATCGTCCGTTAAAAGGAAAAAATGCGCGACAGAAAAAACAGTTTCCAAAAAACGCGCGAGAAAAAACACACGAGAAAAAGAAGCGAAAAAACGCAAGAAAAAAATGTCAGAAAAACACGCGAGAAAATTAGGGTTTCCGTCGTCAGTAATAAAAGGGAAAAAACATTGTCAATATATGTCTATTCTCTATCGCTAATCTAATCTAAGTACTAACTTAAAACGAGAAGTTTCCATCGTCAGTTAAAAAATAAAAATGTGCGAGAAAATAAGGTTTCTAGAAAACACGTGAGAAAAAAAAAGCAAAAAACGTTCGAGAAAAACAAGAAAAAAACGCGCGAGAAAAAAATGTCAGAAAAAACGGGCAAAAAAACGCGCAAGAAAAAAAGAAAAAAAAAGGCACGAGAAAAATGTGGTTTTCATCGTCGGTAAAAAAAGCAAAAAAAGACATGCTAGGAAAAAACTGTGAGAAAGAAATGCGCCAATTCTTAAAAAATGGTTTGAGAAAACCACATGGTCAAAGATTAACAATGGTTAACTCAGTCTTATCGGCACTCCCAACATACTATATGTGTATGCTAAAACTCCCAAAGAAAATAATTCAACACATAGATAGAGCCAGAAGATACTGCCTATGGAGGAAGTCCACTGATCCAAGCTCTTCTTCAATCTATGGCAGCATGGGACCTAGCATGCAAACCAAAAAACAAAGGAGGCCTAGGAAATGTCAACTTGGAATTCCAAAACATTGCCCTACTTGCAAAAAACCTTGACAAATTCTTTAATAGACAGAATCTGTCGTGGGTTAATTTGATTTGGGATAAATACTACGCAGATTCAGACCAACCTCCTGATGCTCACAGAGAAACGGTCTCATTTTGGTGGAAAGATATTTTCAGACTTATTCCTATCTTCAGAGCCATCACATCAATTACAATAGGCTCAGGAACAACAACACTGTTTTTGAAAGATAACAGGAATGGACAACCCCTTCAGGAATCTCACAGCCTCCTCCTCCTATGCCAAACAAGAAGATATTTCATACAGTAAGCTCATCTAATCAAATGATATAAATGATCTTTTTCATACACCTCTTCCTATACAAGCTTTCAGACAATGGCAAGCTTTGGAAAATCACATTCATTTAGCACACCAATCTGATGATCGAGACAAATGGAATTATATATGGAATCCAAACACTAACCAATCCAGAAAAATGTATGAACTCTTCTTTTCTCACATTCAACCTGACATTCCTCTCACTTTGATTTGGAAAAGAAAATGCACATTGAAAATAAAGGTCTTTCTATGGCTACTACTTATGGACATGCTCAACACAAAAGATATTCTCCAAAGGAAACAGTTTAACACTTAAGGAAGAGTAGTATGCTCTATTTGTAACTCAACAATCACTGAAGACTGCATTCATATGTTCTTCTCTTGTCCTTTTGCCTAGCAATGTTGGAACTATATTGGAATATCATGGGACTTATCAATGGAATTCATGAACATGATTATGTCTGCAAGAAGTCTCTTTTTGCATCCTTTCTTCATGGAAGTAATAGGAATAAGCTGTTGGAACATTTGGAGCAGTAGAAATGATCTTATATTTAATAATGTCCCCATCAATCTCAACAAGTGGAAGTAAGATTTCAGAGAGGAATTTACTCGGCATGTGCACAGAGTGAAAAATGCAGACAAACCCAGCTGGCAATCATGGATACAAAGCCTTAGCTAACTTGGATGATTTGTAATTTTATTTTTCTTTCTTTTTCTTGCTCTCTTTCCCTTGTATATGCTCTCCTTGTACATAATTTTCCCTTTTTAATATAGCGCGGTAGGAGCCTCTCCTGTTGTTTAACCGTAAAAAAAACGCCATTTATAAAAAAAAAATTGGGATCGAGAAAACAATTGGACTCAATGCGAGAAAAAACCGTTGTTTCTAAAAACTGTTCACGAAAACCGTCCGACTTAATGCGAGAGAAAAAATCACCATTTCTAGAAAAAGGTTAGAGAAAATTGTGTGACTCAACACAAGAAAAAATCGCCATTTATACAAGAACCGATCCGAAAAACCGTTTGACTTAACGTGAGATAAAATTGATGGACGCTTGGGTCAGATAAGATCCACCGATTTTTTTTTCCATTTCCTACGTGACATTTGTTTCCTCATCTATTATCCTGTATAGGAGACCCTGCACGTCACTATATACGATTATCAGATTATTTTTGTTAAGTGTTGCTACTATTCTTGATAACATATTATATAGAAATAATATTAAAAAAACATATTTTTAGTTGTCATTTAGAGAAGAGTGCAAGATGACTATTTTGTGTAGACTTAACCATGAGTGTAGGATTTTTTGTGTAGACTTGACTATGAGTGTAGAATTTGATTAATCCTATTATTAGTTGCAAGAATAAGACTGAAAGAGTATTTTAAATTATATGGATGCCATCACATTAAATAATCCAATTATTTTGGATAAAACAAGCGTTGTTAAGGTTACCGTCGTCGAGATTGGGTCATATTACATTGAAGATGTTCCGGATTTCTTGTGTTAGCTACAATAATCCATACAAACATACTATCATTGATATGATTATACATGAAAAGTGTATATTGTCATTGGATCTTTTTTTACCCGTTGCAATACACAGGGCATTTTTCCTACTAATTAATAATAATAATAATAATAATAATAATAATAATAATAATAATAATAATAATAGATTTGTATTTACAAACTTAGTCATAGTCAGACTTGAAAGGAAGAGTGTAATAAAATCGTTTTATAATTCTAGCTTAGGCCCAGTTTAATTCCCACGCAAAAAATTTTACGCTCTGTCACATTGAATATTTGAAACCTGCATGAAGTATTAAATATAAGCTTAAAAAATAACTAATAGCACAGATTGTGACTAATTTGCGAGATAAATCTTTTAAGCCTAATTGCTCTATGATTTGACAATATGGTGCTGCAGTAAACATTTACTAATGATCGATTAGGCTTAATAAATTTGTCTCGCTGTTTACTGACGGATTCAGTAATTAGTTTTTTGTTAGTACCCGAATACGCCATACGACACCCTATATAATACCTGATGTGACGCGCCAAAACTTTACACCCTGGATCACACCCCTTAGTATCAGCCTGGCGTGCACATAGATACGGCGGAATTAACTGACGTCACCTGCGCTGTATAAAAGGAGAACACGCAGCTCCAGCACGGCGGTACTATCAATTATGGCGCTTCTCCTGCTCCTCGTCTCATCATCTTGCCTCGTCGTGGCAGCCAGTATCGCCTTGCTGTGCTACGTCAACAATGACGCCGACGAGCGGCTTCCACCTGGGCCGCGAGTGAGGCTGCCGCTCATTGGCAACCTCTTCCTCCACGCTCCGACCATGGCGTCCCTCCCGTCGGCGCTCCGCCGGCTACGACGCTCGCATGGCCCGGTCGTCACGCTCTGGGCCGGCAACCGCCCTGCCGTCTTCGTCATTGGCCGTGATCTCGCGCACCGCACCCTGGTCCGCGCGGGTGCCGCCCTCGCGCACCGCCCGCCGTCGCCATTCGCCTTCTCCGGCACGCTGAGCTTCAACCGGCACGGCGTGAACACTGGTTGAGAAACCATCTTTCGTCTGTCGGCCGAATTCCACGATAGTCCTGGTTGCAACAAAAACCGGGACTAAAGATGATCTTTAGTCCCGGTTAAAAAGGGTAACGGGCATATTTGATCTTGATCTTTAGTCCCGGTTCAAATGCTGTCAGGGCTTGTCAGGCTGTCACACCCTAAAAATCTTAAATTTCTAAATTATTGTTTAATTGGAATTATTAGAATTGATTTTAAAAAAACCTAGAACAAAAGATCTAATTTTAAATAATAAATTCCAATATAAAATTGGGCTAGATAAAATTTTATTAAATACTTTGCTTAATTCTATAATTCCTAAATTTTTCTAGGATTTATTTGAGCTAAGGAAGTATTTTTAATAAATGAAATTGCATTTTATGATAATTTTAATTGAAAAAGTTTTAAAAATTCTTTCTTTTGGCTTTGGGCCGAAAGTCGGCCCAAAACACTTTTTCTCTCTCCTCCCCGGCCCAAGCTGGCCCAGTCGGCCCGCAGCCGAGCCGCCGCGCGCGCAGCCGCCTCTCTCTCTCCCGCTTGCTGACAGGTGGGGCCCACCCGTCGGACTCGTCGTCTTCCTCGCGCCCGAACCCTAGCCGCCGCCGTCCTTCCAATTTCGTCGCCCCTTTCCGGATCCGGTGAAATTGATAGGGGGGAAATGATCCCCGGGATCTCCTCTACCTTTTTTGTTTTGGAAGCGTCGGCTAAAATCGTTTGGAAATTGCGGTTTCGAGCTCGGATCGGATTCGGTTTTCTCTCTCTGCGAACCCTAACTTTCCATCGCCGTCGCCGGACGCCGTGGGCCTTCGCCGCCGCTCTTAGCCCCTATAAAAAGGATCCCCGAGCTCCCTGCTACCCGCCGCCACCCTCGCCTTCGTCTCTCACCGTCTGTAGCGCCCTAGCGCCGTGAGTCCGTGCGCCGCCGTCACCGCCGTTCGTCCAGCCGTGCGCCGCCGTCGCTCCGGTCGTCGTCGTCGCTCGGGAAGGTCATCGCCGCGGTCGCCAAGTCGTCGCCGTCCTCGTCCCGTCCTCCGTTTCCGCCGCAGATCGCCGGAAGACCGCCGTCGTCGTCAAGCCGAAGGTCGCCGCCGCTTCTTCCTCGTCGCCGTCGCCGTCCGGTCGTCTTCTGCCGTCGTTTTGGTCACCAGTGAGTTCGCCGCGTCGCCCGCAACCCGTAGGTGCCCTCCGTTTGCGCCGCCGTGCCGTCGTTCACCGGCGAGCGTGCACCGCCCGAGCCGCCGTCGGTGGTGACGTCACCGCTGACGTCATCGTCATCGTTTCCCGTGAGCCGCTGTGGACCGCTTCTATCTCGGCCGTCCGTTTTGGATAAGATCGATCTCGGCCGCCCGATCCGTAGACCGCCGCCGTGCACCCGGTCCACCGTGAACCCGAGCCCGCTGACGCAATAATCCTCTTTTTCTTTTCAAAAATAATTCATTATTGCGTTATAATTCAATTAAAATTTATATAAATGATTTAATCCGATTTAATCTTTAAAAATTCATAACTAATTCATCTTAGCTCGGATTTAGTTGGTTCAAGTCTCTAAATTTTTCTAAAATTGAGATCTACATGTTAAAAATATCCACATGTACTGTTCATGCTCGTTTATGTGCTGTTTTTGTGATTTTGCTCTTTTCTATTGAGATTCCGACGTTTCCGGAGAGTCCGTTTTCGCAGGAGAAGATTTAGAAGAGTTCCAAGGCCAGCAAGGCAAGTCACACAGATCCTAATCAATCCTTTGAGCATGTTGATCCCGTTTAAAGCTATTGTTTCTATTCAACTATTGCATTTATTTTTGAATGTCATTGGGTGGAATTAACCTATTGTTTGTTATAGCCCTTTTGTTCTTGATTACTTTATTCATTGATACCTTGGGTTATTGTAACTTGACTAGTTGAGCTTTATATATTGGTTCAACTAGATATTAGATATAGTTGCTTAGCCATGCTTAGAAACCTTAGCACACTAATGAGATAACTTATGATTCACTATTATTTAATGATGGCTTAATGATAGCTCACGATGGTCAATCGTGGTTGGTTAACTAATTAATTTACCAGCTGAAATCTGATAATGGTGGGTTGTGAGTACATGGTTTTCATGGTCGTGCTCATGGAAATTAAGGACCGGTTCACGAGTTTCGGTTGTGAAACATTAATCGTGCCAAACACAAGCCAGCGTGGGCAACGGCTTTACCTTTTGTATAGCATGGTTCATTGCGGGGCACCAGACTGAAAAGTGGCGGAGATAAGCCCACGGGGGTCGCTGGGGAGTCCATGCCTTGTTTATAAGGGGGTGATTATGATCCAGAAATGGTGCGCTGTGGTGGATTGTGTTGTGCGAGGGGTACTGTCACAGCTCGTTTCCGAGGTACCGTGGTGGTATTAAGGCACATGGTGACATGTCGTGGGGCTGTGTCTTGTGGGTACAGTGGTACACCTCTGGCCAGAGTAAAACTATTCGAATAGCCGTGCCCGCGGTTATGGGCGGGTCTAGCAATGTCTTTCGTGATTAGTCTCACACTTCACACCATAATGGAAGATGATATAACTGGTAATAATTTGATTAGCTCCTGGCTTAGAATGGTATATTCCTGGTTTGGAGTTAGAACTGTGCAGCTGGGGTTTGGTTGTTTAGAATGGTTGGGCCTATACAACAGGGTATGTTGTATAGTGTTGGATTAATACTGTTTAATTAATACTCTACTATTTTATTTAATTCTGAAATATTCATCAAATGCTATTTATGCAAAGAAGCCTATATTATGCCATCCTTGGTTATCCTGTGCACTTGCATATTTGCTGCGTGGCTTGCTGAGTATGTCATATACTCACCTTACAATCATTCATCAGAGGAGGAGTTCTACAGTGATGCTGATGGTGTGGAGGATTAGGCGTAGCCCTGGTCAAGCTGCCTGTGGAGTGGAGTCGCCTGCGCTGTTTATCTTTATTTTCCGCTGCTTAGATCTTTATTGGTTGAGAGGAACTATCTACCTCTGTAATGACATTTTATTCGCTTATTAATTAGAGTAATAATTGTACTCTACTATCAATTTGTTATTGTGTGCCTCGGCTGATTCCTGGACGAGGGTTTACACACATGTAAGCGTTTGGAATTTTGGATAGAAATTCCGAGCGTGACAAGTTGGTATCAGAGCCTCCTTGACCATAGGATATGCCAAATAGTTACCTATAAGAGCCCTCTAAAAATATTGGAAAATTAGAACTGTTCTCCTCCCGTTCTGTTTTAATTAAACCAAGCTAATGGCACATGCAGTTTATAGTCTCTTAAATTGTTCCTTTTAAAATTTATTCTTTTTTTTCTGTGTTGTTAGTACTGTACATCTATTACTGTACTAATGGCCCATTTACCAGCAAAGATTTTACAACATTGATTTATTTAATCTTGCTGCAATGTAATAAACTTAGCATGTTGATTTTATAACCCTCTTTTAATTTATTTCTTTTGAAACCTGCTATTCAAAAGTGCAAAACCGGTGATCCTGTTTCTAACCATTTCAACTTATCTTGGAAGATTGGTTTACTTTATTCATTTACCTTTCACTTTGATTTTCTAATTTTATTCAAAGTAACCCAAAAAAACTTGTGCTATTAATTGGATAAATGTCTTAACTCCCTCCTTTCACTTGTCTTTAGATGACGCGCTACAAGCCTGAGTACTTGTTTGGTATTGAAGGATTTATCCAGGAGTTGCGTACGATATCCTTTGCCATAGGATTTGGGACTGCCCCTTTGTATGCCCAGATTCCTCATGATCGTGATGAAGAGAAGTGTCGTGTCAAAGTCACCCTGAACAATAATCGTGAAGATATCCCATCGGTGATGTTCGAGGCTGGAGGGGGAAACTATATGCATGCATGTTAGGAGGGGGCAAGGATCGCCATAGGAGAGCTCCGCGACCGCTACAGTAATCAGTTGGCCAATACTGAGTATCGCTACCATCCTCGCCAACCCTAGGGAAGTGACCGTGGCAGCTACCTTTAACCTGTAGGGATTGAGAATGATGCTACCACAAGGCATTTGGTCGAAATGCTTTGGGCTATAGATGAGACCCGTGCTGAGATTGTGATAGCAGCTCAAGATCGTGAAGACTGGAATCGTGGTAAGATTTGCAAGCTGGAGGACAAGGTGGATCGTTTGGAGAAGGAGCTAGCCGCACTGAAGGGAGAAGCACCACTACGAAAAGCCAGGGTTCGTCTTACTGCAAGAAAGAGAGCTCTTTTTGTCCCTCGCTACTAGTTGGCGCCAAAGGTTCGTGTGGTGGAAAAAGAAGCTACTCAAGCCCCAGCGGGTCCTCCGGTCGTCAACATAAGTGATGATGAAGGAGAAGAATCAAAGCGCACCCATTCAAAGGTCGAGTGGGGAGCAACTCAAGATGATGAAGATGAGCCGAGCGAGCCTTCAATCAACTCCAATGCCCGGAAGACCTAGAACGCCTTGTTAAGCCGTTGCCCTAGATCGTTGTGTTAGTTTGCTTGTTTAAGTTTGGTTGTGTGTGTGGGTCTTGCATGTGGTTTACATCAGTGGTGGGATGTAAGTGCATGCGTTTGTTTGCTTTCGAGTGTTAGGTAGTTGGTGAGTTAAGTGGTGTGAGAGTCTTCAAATCTATGTAATAATGAAACCCAGTTAAGATCAATAAAAGTTAAGTTAATTAATTCTCTGTCCTAAGTAGTTTTCCCCAGTTTCTCTTCTTGTGCTCCTGTCCATGCCAGATGGTGCTCACTCGCAGCGTTGGAAATGGTCCCAACAACAGCAACAACAACAACAACAACAACAACCACAATGGAGAGAATCCCATGCTTGCCCAGGTTTTGGCTCAACAGGCACAGCTTATGAACATGATGATACAGCAACTCCAGAACCAGCAGAACCAAGGAAATAACCATGCACCTCCCCAGAACAAGTTAGCAGAATTTCTTCGTGTGAGGCCGCCCACTTTTTCTAGCATTACTAATTCGGTAGAGGCTGGTGATTGGCTGCACGCCATAGAAAAGAAGTTGGACCTGCTTCAGTGCACTGATCAGGAGAAGGTTTCTTTTGCTTCACATCAGCTGCATGGCCCTGCCTCTGAGTGGTGGGATCACTTCCGTCTCAACAGGACCACGGCGGAACCTATCACTTGGCTTGAATTCACTGCTGCTTTTCGTAAGACGCACATACCATCGGGAGTGGTGTCTCTCAAGAAGAGGGAGTTCAGGGCACTCACTTAGGGATTTCGCTCTGTTACTGAATATTTGCATGAGTTTAATCGCCTAGCTCGTTATGCTTCGGAAGATGTGCGCACTGATGAAGAGAGTCAAGAGAAGTTCCTGGAAGGGCTGAACGATGAGCTTTCTTACCCATTGATGACTGGGGATTATCATGATTTCCAGAAATTGGTGGATAAGGCTATTCGCCAGGAGGATAAGTACAACTGTATGGAGCAGAAGAAACGCAGGATTGCACACTTCAAAGCTCAGCAAGGGAATAGTCAGAGGTCACGTCTTACTTTGGGACCTCAGTCAATGCCACAGGGAGGTTCTTCGTCTGTTGTTCGTCCGCAGCGTCAGTTCTTCAACAACAATGCTGGTAACAACAACCGCAACCAAGCTCCACGTCCTGTGACAGCTCCGACACAGCATCAACCTGCCAAGAGGGAACAAGGAAACAAACCCGGGGTATGCTTCAACTGTGGTGAACCAGGCCATTACTCCGACAAGTGTCCGAAGCCCCGACGCGTGAGGGTTGTCCCTGCACAGAACAACTCCACCGCACCAGCGACAAAGGCTCGTGTCAACCATGTTGCTGCTGTAGAAGCTCAAGGTGCTCCAGATGTGATTTTGGGTACGTTCCCTGTTAACTCCGTTCCTGCAACAGTGCTTTTCGATTCTGGTGCTACACATTCATTTTTATCTATGAGTTTTGCGAGAAACCATGGGATGGAAGTAGAAGATCTTAGACGTCCTTTGATGGTTAGTACCCCGAGTAATCAAGCACTCTCAGTGCAACGTAGCCCCTCTGTCAGAATAGAGATTCAAGGAGTGCCATTTCTGGCCAATCTTATTCTGTTAGAATCCAAAGACCTTGATGTTATCCTAGGGATGGACTGGTTAGCCAGATATAAAGGTGTGATAGACTGTGCTAATAGAAAGGTAACTCTCACCAGTAATGATGGTCAAGTTGTAACTGTTCATGCATTGCCTTTTGAGCCCTTAAGGTCAAGTCTGAACCAAATAGCTTTGGAAGAGATTCCTATAGTACGAGAATACCCAGATGTGTTCCCGGATGATTTACCTGGTATGCCGCCTAAAAGAGATATAGAGTTCAGAATATATCTGGTACCAAGAACAGCTCCAATCCATAAGAGACCTTATAGAATGGCAGCCAATGAATTAGCAGAAGTCAAGAGGCAAGTAGATGATTTGCTTCAGAAAGGGTACATTAGACTAAGTTCGTCTCCATGGGGTGTTCCAGTTATTTTTGTGGAAAAGAAAGATCATACCCAGAGGATGTGTGTGGATTATCGTGCCCTAAATGATGTGACTATCAAGAATAAGTACCCGCTGCCAAGAATTGATGATTTGTTTGATCAGCTCAAGGGTGCCACTGTTTTCTCCAAGATCGATCTTCGATCAGGGTATCACCAGTTGAGGATTAAAGAGGAAGACATACCTAAGACGGCTTTCACCACTCGGTATGGGTTGTTTGAATGTACTGTTATGTCTTTCGGACTTACCAATGCCCCCGCTTTCTTCATGAACTTGATGAACAAGGTGTTTATGGAATACCTAGACAAGTTCGTAGTCGTCTTTATTAATGACATCCTTATCTACTCTCGAACCAAAGAAGAGCATGAAGAACATCTTCGCCTTGCATTGGAGAAGCTACGAGAACATCAACTGTATGCCAAGTTTAGCAAGTGTGAATTCTGGTTGTCTGAAGTGAAGTTCCTTGGTCACGTCATCTCAGTCGGAGGAGTGGCCGTTGATCCTAGTAATGTAGAATCTGTAACCAGTTGGAAACAACCAAAGACAGTTTCAGAGATTCGCAGTTTCCTAGGTCTTGCAGGATATTACCGGAGGTTTATAGAGAATTTCTCCAAGATTGCTAAGCCCATGACATGACTGCTTCAGAAAGACGTGAAGTACAAGTGGTTAGAAGAATGTGAGCAGAGTTTTCAAGAGTTGAAAAGTCGTTTAATATCAGCACCCATTCTGATTTTGCCTGATCCAAAGAAGGGTTTCCAAGTGTATTGCGACACATCTAAGCTTGGGTTAGGTTGTGTTCTGATGCAAGATGGGAAGGTGGTTGCCTATGCATCTCGTCAGTTACGTCCGCATGAGAAGAACTACCCTACTCATGATCTTGAGTTAGCTGCAGTGGTTCATGCGTTGAAGATTTGGCGTCATTATCTCTTCAGTACCCGTACAGAGATGTACACCGATCACAAGAGTTTAAAGTATATCTTTACTCAACCAGATCTGAACATGAGACAACGGAGATGGTTAGAATTAATTAAGGATTATGACATGGGAATTCATTATCTCCTGGGAAGGGCTAATGTTGTAGCAGATGCTCTTAGCAGGAAGGGCTATTGTAATGCTACGGAAGGACGACAGTTGCCATTGGAGTTATGCAAGGAATTTGAAAGATTAAATTTGGGAATTGTCAATAGAGGTTTCGTTGCAGCCTTAGAAGCAAAGCCTACTTTCATTGATCATGTTAGAGAAGCCCAAATTAATGACCCTAATATTCATGAGATAAAGAAGAATATGAGAAGAGGAAAAGCTATCGGTTTCTTGGAAGATGAGCAAGGGACCGTATGGTTGGGCGAAAGAATTTGTGTTCCAGAGAACAAAGAGTTGAAAGATGCAATTCTGAAAGAAGCCCATGACACTTTATACTCCATTCACCCTGGTAGTACCAAGATGTACCAAGATCTCAAGGAAAAATTTTGGTGGGCAAGTATGAAGCGTGAGATAACAGAGTATGTAGCTGTGTGTGATGTTTGTCAGCGAGTTAAGGCAGAACATCAGAAACCCGCCGGTTTGTTGCAACCTTTGAAGACACCAGAATGGAAGTGGAAAGAGATCAGTATGGATTTCATCACAGGTTTACCCAGAACGTCATCAGGCCATGACTCTATTTGGGTGATAGTTGACAGACTCACCAAAGTGGCTCATTTCATTCCAGTAAAGACAACATATTCCGAAAGTCGGTTGGCGGAATTGTATATGGCAAGGATTGTGTGTTTGCATGGCGTCCCTAAGAAAATAGTGTCTGATCGAGGTAGTCAGTTTACTTCAAAGTTTTGGAAGAAGCTTTAGGAAGAGATGGGTTCTAAGCTGAACTTCAGTACTGCTTATCATCCGCAGACAGATGGACAAACCGAAAGAGTAAATCAGATTTTGGAAGACATGTTGAGAGCTTGTGCTTTAGACTTTGGTGGAAGTTGGGATAAGAATTTGCCTTACGCGGAATTTTCGTACAACAACAGTTATCAAGCTAGTCTTCAAATGGCTCCTTACGAAGCACTGTATGGTCGTAAGTGTCGCACTCCGCTTTTGTGGGATCAAACGGGAGAACGTCAGGTTTTCGGAACTGATATCCTAAGGGAAGCAGAAGAAAAGGTAAAGATCATTCAAGAAAGATTGCGTGTGGCTCAGTCTCGCCATAAGAGTTATGCCGACAATCGCCGCAGAGATTTGAGTTTTGAAGAAGGAGATCATGTGTACCTTCGTGTCACGCCTCTCCGAGGAGTTCATCGTTTTCATACCAAAGGAAAATTGGCACCGCGTTTTGTGGGACCTTATAAGATTGTAAGTCGAAGAGGTGAGGTTGCTTATCAGTTGGAGTTACCTCAATCATTGGCAGGAGTTCATGATGTGTTCCACGTGTCACAGTTAAAAAAGTGTTTAAGGGTACCCATTGAGGAAGCTAATCTTGAACAGATAGAAATCCAAGAGGATCTGACCTATGTCGAGAAACCAATCCGTATTTTGGAGACAAATGAGAGAAGAACCAGGAATCGAGTTATCCGTTTCTGTAAGATTCAATGGAGTAATCACTCAGAAGAAGAAGCTACTTGGGAACGAGAAGATGAATTAAAGTCCGCTCATCCGTATCTTTTCGCCAGTTCTTCGAATCTCGAGGACGAGATTCTGTTTAAGGGGGGTAGGTTTGTCACACCCTAAAAATCTTAAATTTCTAAATTATTGTTTAATTGGAATTATTAGAATTGATTTTAAAAAATCCTAGAAGAAAAGATCTAATTTTAGATAATAAATTCCAATAAAAAATTGGGCCAGATAAAATTTTATTAAATACTTTGCTTAATTCTATAATTCCTAGATTTTTCTGGGATTTATTTGAGCTAAGGAAGTATTTTTAATAAATGAAATTGCATTTTATGAATAATTTTAATTGAAAAAGTTTTAAAAAAAATCTTTCTTTTGGCTTTGGGCCGAAAGTCGGCCCAAAACCCTTTTTCTCTCTCCTCCCCGGCCCAAGCCGGCCCAGTCGGCCCGCAGCCGAGCCGCCGCGCGTGAAGCCGCCTCTCTCTCTCCCGCTCGCTGACTGGTGGGGCCCACCTGTCGGACTCGTCGTCTTCCTCGCGCCCGAACCCTAGCCACCGCCGCCCTTCCAATTTCGTCGCCCCGTTCCCGATCCGGTGAAATTGATAGGGGGGAATGATCCCCGGGATCTCCTCTACCTTTTTTGTTTTGGAAGCGTCGGCTAAAATCGTTTGGAAATTGCGGATTCGAGCTCGGATCGGATTCGGTTTTCTCTCTCTGCGAACCCTAACTTTCCATCGCCGTCGCCGGACGCCGTGGGCCTTCGCCGCCGCTCTTAGCCCTTATAAAAAGGATCCCCGAGCTCCCCGCTACCCGCCGCCGCCCTCGCATTCGTCTCTCGCCGTCTGTAGCGCCCTAGCACCGTGAGTCCGTGCGCCGCCGTCGCCGCCGTTCGTCCAGCCGTGCACCGCCGTCGCTCCGGTCGTCGTCGTCGCTCGGGAAGGTCATCGCCGTGGTCGCCAAGTCATCGCCATCCTCGTCCCGTCCTCCGTTTCCGCCGAAGATCACCGAAAGACCGCCGTCGTCGTCAAGCCGAAGGTCGCCGCCACTTCTTCCTCGTCGCCGTCGTCGTCCGGTCGTCTTCCGCCGTCGTTTTGGTCACCGGTGAGTTCGCCGCGTCGCCCGCAACCCGTAGGTGCCCTCCGTTTGCGCCGCCGCGCCGTCGTTCGCCGGCGAGCGTGCGCCGCCCGAGCCGCCATCGGTGGTGACGTCACCGCTAACGTCATCGTCGTCGTTTCCCGTGAGCCGCTGTGGACCGCTTCGATATCGGCCGTCCCTTTTGGATAAGATCGATCTCGGCCGCCCGATCCGTAGACCGCCGCCGTGCACCCGGTCCACCGTGAACCCGAGCCCGCTGACGCAATAATCCTCTTTTTCTTTTCAAAAATAATTCATTATTGCGTCATAATTCAATTAAAATTTAAAGAAATGATTTAATCCGATTTAATCTTTAAAAATTCATAACTAATTCATCTTAGCTCGGATTTAGTTGGTTCAAGTCTCTAAATTTTTCTAAAATTGAGATCTACATGTTAAAAATATCCAAATGTACTGTTCATGCTTGCTTATGTGCTGTTTTGGTGTTTTTGCTCTTTTCTGTTTAGATTCCGACGTTTCCGGAGAGTACGTTTTCGCAGGAGAAGATTTAGAAGAGTTCCAAGGCCAGCAAGGCAAGTCACACAGATCCTAATCAATCCTTTGAGCATGTTGATCCCGTTTAAAGCTATTGTTTCTATTCAACTATTGCATTTATTTTTGAATGTCATTGGGTGGAATTAACCTATTGTTTGTTATAGCCCTTTTGTTCTTGATTACTTTATTCATTGATATCTTGGGTTATTGTAACTTGACTAGTTGAGCTTTATATATTGGTTCAACTAGATATTAGATATAATTGCTTAGCCATGCTTAGAAACCTTAGCACACTAATGAGATAACTTATGATTCACTATTATTTAATGATGGCTTAATGATAGCTCACGATGGTCAATCGTGGTTGGTTAACTAATTAATTTGCCAGCTAAAATCTGATAATGGTGGGTTGTGAGTACATGGTTTTGATGGTCGTGCTCATGGCAATTAAGGACCGGTTCACGAGTTTCGGTTGTGAAACATTAATCGTGCCAACCACAAGCCAGCGTGGGCAACGGCTTTACCTTTTATATAGCATGGTTCATTGCGGGGCACCAGACTGAAAAGTGGCAGAGATAAGCCCACGGGGGTCGCTGGGGAGTCCATGCCTTGTTTATAAGGGGGTGATTATGATCCAGGAATGGTGCGCTGTGGTGGATTGTGTTGTGCGAGGGGTACTATCACAGCTCCTTTCCGAGGTACCGTGGTGGTATTAAGGCACATGGTGACATGTCGTGGGGCTGTGTCTTGTGGGTACAGTGGTACACCTCTGGCCAGAGTAAAACTATTCGAATAGCCGTGCCCGCGGTTATGGGCGGGTCTAGCAATGTCTTTCGTGATTAGTCTCACACTTCACACCATAATGGAAGATGATATAACTGGTAATAATTTGATTAGCTCCTGGTTTGGAATGGTATATTCCTGGTTTGGAGTTAGAACTGTGCAGCTGGGGTTTGGTTGTTTAGAATGGTTGGGCCTATACAACAGGGTATGTTGTATAGTGTTGGATTAATACTGTTTAATTAATACTCTACTGTTTTATTTAATTCTGAAATATTCATTAAATGCTATTTATGCAAAGAAGCCTATATTATGCCATCCTTGGTTATCCTGTGCACTTGCATATTTGCTGCGTGGCTTGCTGAGTATGTCATATACTCACCTTACAATCATTCATCAGAGGAGGAGTTCTACAGTGATGCTGATGGTGTGGAGGATTAGGCGTAGCCCTGGTCAAGCTGCCTGTGGAGTGGAGTCGCCTGCGCTGTTTATCTTTATTTTCCGCTGCTTAGATCTTTATTGGTTGAGAGGAACTATCTACCTCTGTAATGACATTTTATTCGCTTATTAATTAGAGTAATAATTGTACTCTACTATCAATTTGTTATTGTGTGCCTCGGTTGATTCCTGGACGAGGGTTTACACACATGTAAGCGTTTGGAATTTTGGATAGAAATTCCGGGCGTGACACAGGCCCCCCCGGGATCTTTAGTCCCGGTTGGTGTTAGATCGTAACTTTAGTCCTGGTTGGTGAAAGATCCCGGTGATCTTTAGTACCGGTTGGTAACACCAGCTGGGACTAAAGTCCCACCCCTTTATATATGTCTTCTTCCTCCTCCAGCCCGAGCAAGCTTTAAAATTTTTTCAAAAAATAGGGGAGGTCATGCCAAAATTTATAGTGAATTTACTTTGGTGATTATATACAAATCGGAGGTGCCTAAAAGGTTAGCAACTTCATCCTCTAATGTTTTTTTTGGTCATATTACATTTGGAACTATGTTTTGCACACTTTTTTGTCTCCAAAATTTTGTTGTAAGTTGATGAGAGAGAAAATTTGTGTGGGAAAAGAAAGAATATATAGAAATTTTGTTTATTTGCTAAATAAGGTTTTATAAAATAATTGAGTAGGAAAATATAGTGAAAGTTAATCTTAAATAAAAGAAAACAAACTAAATTGAAAATTAAAAGAATTTAAAACTTAAAAAATAATAAATAAGAATTATTTGGTGGATTATTTTATAATTTTTGTATGAATAATGATATGTCAATATTGTATGACTGTTGAAAGAGTTTGTGATTATTTTATCATTATTGTATGACTGTCATTATTGTACGAATGATTATTTGTGTACGAATTTTTTTTCATTTCATGTAGATGGATCGGCAATGGATGTACGCTGACCGGCAGTCCAAAGAGTTTATTGACGGCGTGCATTATTTTTTGAGAGTGGCCGAAGCTAACAAGCAGAAGGGTTTTATTTGTTGTCCATGCAATAAGTGTAAGAATCAGAAGGAGTATTCTGCATCCAGGACTATTTATTTCCACTTGTTTGAGTCGGGGTTCATGCCAAGCTATAATTGTTGGACATCCCACGGAGAGTAAGGGGTTGAAATGGAAGAAGATGAAGTGGAAGATGACAATATTCCAGACTTTGCTCAGTACGCTGGATTTGAAGGACATCAAACGGGCGAGGAGGACATAGATGCTGATTATAACGACGTTGCGGATAATCTTGGTCAGATGTTGCAGGATGCCAAGGAGGACTGTGAAAGTGAAAAGTGGGCCCATAAATGGGACAAGATGTTAGAGGACCACAGAACGTCGTTGTACCCAGGTTGCGAGCAGGGGCACAAAAAGTTGAATACCACTCTGGAGTTCTTGCAATGGAAGGCAAAAAATGGTGCTAGTGACAAGGCATTTGGCGATTTATTGAAACTCGTCAAGAACATTCTTCCGGAGGGAAACAAATTGTCCGAGACAACGTACGAGGCTAAGAAGATAGTCTGCCCTCTAGGACTGGAAGTTCAGAAGATTCACGCATGTCCGAATGATTGTATCCTATATCACGGTGAGGAGTACGAGAACCTAGAAGCATGCCCTGTTTGTAAAGCACTACGATACAAGATTAGACGAGATGATCCAGGTGAGGTTGACGGGTAGCTAACGAAGAAGAGAATTCCTGCTAAGGTGATGTGGTATTTCCCTATAATACCACGGCTAAGGCGTTTGTTCAGGAACAAGGGGAATGCTAGAATGATGCGTTGGCACGCTGAAGAACGTCAACAGGACGGGATGCTGACACACCCCGCAGATGGTTCGCAGTGGCGAAACATCGACAGAAAATTTAAAGACTTTGGAAAGGACGTACGAAACATACGGTTTGGTTTAAGTACGGATGGCATGAATCCTTTTGGAGAGATGAGCAGCGGCCATAGCACTTGGCCCGTTACGATGTGTATCTACAACCTCCCCCCTTGGCTATACATGAAGAGGAAGTACATAATGATGCCGATTATTATTCAAGGCCCCAAGCAACCTGGTAACGACATTGATGTGTTCCTAAGACCACTAGTCGAAGATCTTAAACTGTTGTGGAAGAAGGAAGGTGTCCCCGTGTGGGACGAGGACAAACAGGAGGAATTTAACCTACGAGCGCTGCTGTTCGTAACCATCAATGATTGGCCTGCACTTAGCAACCTATCCGGGCAGTCCAACAAGGGGTACAAGGCTTGCACTCATTGTATGGATGAAACAGAAAGTACGTATCTTAAGCACTGTAGGAAGGTTGTGTACATGGGTCATCATCGATTTCTGGCTGCAAACCACCTAGTACGGAAGAAAGGCAAGCACTTTGAACATAAGGCGGACCACCGTACGAAGCCTAAACATCACAGCGGGAAAACAATGTTTGCTATGGTGAAAGATCTTAAAGTAGTGTTTGGAAAGGGGCCTGGCAGCCAGCCTATAGAGTGCGAAGATGGTCACGTGGCAATGTGGAAAAAAAACTCCATATTTTGGGAGTTACCCTATTGGGAATTCTTGGACGTCTGCCATGCAATCGACATGATGCACCTCACTAAAAACCTTTGCGTAAACCTTCTTGGCTTCCTAGGTGTATATGGAAAGTCGAAAGATACACTGGAAGCACGTAATGATCTGAAGCATATGGAACAACGCGGCGACCTTCACCCGGAACCAAAGGAGAAAGGCAGCCATTACTTGAGTCTAGCCAGCTACACTCTTAGCAAGGCAGAGAAGGAAAGTATGTTTAACTGCTTGGAGAGCATCAAGGTTCCATCTGGATACTCCACGAATATAAAGCGAATAATAAGCACGAAGGAGAAGAAGTTCACAGACCTAAAGTCTCATGACTGTCACGTGTTGATGACACAGCTGGTACCAGTTATAATAAGGGGTACCCTCCCAGACAATGTCCGGGCAACAATAACAAAGCTATGTTCTTTCATGAACGCAATTTCGTAGAAGGTCATTGATCCAGATAGGTTAGAAGCCCTTCAGAATGATGTGGTGCAATGTCTTGTCAGCTTTGAGTTGATATTTCCACCTTCATTTTTCAATATAATGACGCATCTGCTTTGTCACCTAGTGAAAGAGATCGGTATTCTTGGGCCTGTGTTCCTACACAACATATTTCCTTTCGAGAGGTACATGGGCGTTCTGAAGAAGTATGTTCGTAACCGTGCTCATCCAGAGGCAAGCATAGCCAAGGGGTATGGAACAGAGGAGGTCATTGAATCGGGGTACCTGAATCACGCCATAAAGGGAGACTACGGGGAAAGGGGACTCTCGGAAGGAAAGCAATAATGACGGTAGACAACAATTTATTCCGTAAAGCCCATTTCACGGTTTCACAACAATCTTCATTGGTGGCTCCTTACATCGAGGAGCACTTGGCTGTAGTTCGCGCCAGAAACATCGGTAAGTCCGATGCATGGATTACACGGCATCACATTGATACTTTCCCCGCATGGCTGCGACAACATCTCATGGGTAACGAGACGATTAACCAGCAACTGGCCTTCCTAGCGAGGGGTCCATCTGGCTCGATCGCGACATTCCAAGGATATGAGATCAATGGGTACATATTCTACACAAGAGCCCAAGACATAAAGAGCACGAACCAGAACAGTGCTGTTCGTATCGATGCCTTGGGACACGATGGTACAACTGGCACGTCTTACGGTGCCATCGAGGAGATATGGGAACTTGACTATGGACCTCTCAAGGTCCCTCTGTTCTGGTGCCAATGGGTTAGGTTGACTGGTGGAGGCGTAACGATTGATGACAGTGGGATGACAACGGTTGACCTTAACAAGGTTGGATACTCGGACGAACCTTTTGTCCTTGCCAATAATGTAACGCAAGTTTTTTACGTGAAGGACATGTCTAGCAAAGGAAAGAAGGGCAAAGGGCCTCACGAGCCGAAGCGCCACGTGGTTCTCCCAGGCAAAAGAAAAATCGTCGGAGTAGAGGACAAGACTGAAGAGGATTACGATCAGTTTGATGGGCAACCCCCTTTCACGGTGACGGTTGACCCTAGCATCCTCCTATCAAACGAAGACACCCCTTACTCATGTAGCGATCACAAGGAAGGAACAGTAGTGAGGAGAAAGTACGTGCGGACAACCGTCACCGCCGATCTATTGCCGTAATGGTTGTAAACTATTTTGGATGTATTGAATATGCTAGTTATATATGATTAATTACAATTTTTAACAATTTAATATCATGCATATACTAATTATATACGATTATTAGAATTTTTAAAAGTTTTAAATCATGCATGTGGGATTTACATATGTTAGTTATAATTTTTAACAATTTAATATCATGCATATGCTAATTATATACGATTATTAGAATTTTTAAAAGTTTTAAATCATGCATGTGGGATTTACAAATGTTAGTTACAATTTTTAACAATTTAATATCATGCATATGCTAATTATATATGATTATTAGAATTTTTAAAAGTTTTAAATCATGCATGTGGGATTTACATATGTTAAGTAGAATTTTTAATGCATTATTTACTATTTTAGAAACATATATGCAACGAAATTCAATGTTCAGTGCTATTAACTTTAGTCCCGGTTCTTAACCCTAACCGGGTTTCAAAAAGAATTTGGAAATAGCGGGAAAATATCTTTACTCCCGGTTGGTGAGAAGAACCGGGAGTACAGATATCTTTACTCCCGGTGATCTTAATCCCGGTTGTTGTTACGAACCGGGAGTAAAGATATATGTACTCCCGGTTCTTCTCACCAACCGGGAGTAAAGATCCGGGGGTATATATATTCCCGGTGCGCCCTCGTCTTCTCCACCAACACTTAGACGTTTTTCCATCGAGATCGAGCATCGGCTTCTCCTTCGCCGCCACTACCTAGGGCAACCCCGCGCCGACACCGCCGTCGTCTCTCACCATCACCTAGCGGTCCTCGCCGCCTCCACCGCAGACGCCGCCGCCGCGTCTCTTGGGTGAGAGCCCCCGCCCTCTCTCTCTCTCGATGTAGCTCTCTGTCTCTCTCTCTTTCGCCGACGAACGCCGACGACGCCGACGCCGACGTACGCCGCCGGGCCGCTACGTTACGCCGCCGCCGCGCCCCCACGCCACCGGGCCCTCATGCCGCCGCCGCGCCCCCACGCCGCCGGACCGCGCCCCCACCGCCGCCGGACGCCGCCACTGCGAAACGATGCCGCCGCCGCCACGCCGCTGCCGCCCTCACGCCGCCGGGCCGGCCCACGGCGCCGGACCGCGCCCGCACCGCCGCGAGACGCCGCCGCCGCGAACGAACGCTTAACGAACGCGAACAAACGTGAACGAACGCGAACGAAACGTTAAAGAAACATGAACGAACGCGAACGAAACGTGAACGAACATGACTGAAACGTGAACAAACGTGAGTGTTAGTGAACGAACGCGAACGAAGGTGAACGAACGCGAACGAACGCTTAACGAACGCGAACGAACGTGAACGAACATGAACGAACGCTTAACGAACGTGAACGAACGTGAACGAACACGAACGAAACGTTGAAGAAACGTGAACGAACGCGAACGAAACGTGAACGAACGTGACTGAAACGTGAACGAACGTGAGTGTTAGTGAACGAACGCGAACGAACGTGAATGAAACATGAACGAACGTGATTGAAACATTAACGAATGTGAATGCACTTGAACTAAAAGTGTGAGAATGAACGCGAGCGAAAAGTGTAGGAACAAGATAATTAAACTATTGTTGAACTTAGCATATATATATGATTATATATACTTGAAAACGTGAAATACATTATATGTTCCTTTGCATTTAGACTAATACATATTTTTTGCATGTTGCAGAGAAGACGTCGTCGTCGTCGTCCCTCAAGCCGAAGTGGTAGCTAGCCCTCGAAGGATTTCGCGCAGGCAAGTGATGTAAAGATGTGATTGTTAGAGATATAATATAAGATTGTTAGATTTCTAATATAAGATTATTAGATTATTAGAGTTAGCATATGTGAGTGTTAGAGAATATTAGATTATTAGACTTAGCATATTTGATTGTTTGAGATAGTTAGAGATTTAATATAAGATTATTAGAGGTTTAATATACGAAACTTAATTAGACTTAGCATATGTGCGTGTTAGAGATTTAATATAAGATTATTAGAGATGTAATATTCGAAACATATTTGATTGTTAGAGATTTAATATAAGATTATTAGAGATGTAATATTCGAAACTTAATTAGACTTAGCATATATGATTATCTACCGTACAAATACACGACACTTAGACTTAGCATATTTGAGTGTTAGAGATAGTTAGAGATTTAATATAAGATTATTAGAGGTTTAATATACGAAACTTAATTAGACTTAGCATATGTGAGTGTTAGAGATTTAATATAAGATTATTAGAGATGTAATATTCGAAACATATTTGATTGTTAGATATTTAATATAAGATTATTAGAGATGTAATATTCGAAACTTAATTAGATTTAGCATATATGATTATCTACCGTACAAATACACGACACTTAGACTTAGAATATATGATTATTTGAGTTTTAATACAAGATTAGTAGAGTGTTAATATTACGCTTAGCAAATATTTCTTCTATGAACAGATGGCTGATCGCGATGAGGAACAGATACTGTACGATACAATCGCATCGGGAAGCAGCCAGTACTAGAACGAAGAAGAGGGGAACGAGGATCCAAACTAGTACTTGAACGAGGAGGGGAACGCGGAGAGGGATGCAGAGGAGAACGAGGAGGGGAACGTGGAGAGGGATGTGGAGAGGAACGAGGAGGAGGCTAGTGGAAGTCATCCCTCCGCCGGACAGAAGAGGGCACGCGGACAACGAGGTGCCGCGAAGAAGATAGAGGGTCGGCACATCATAACTGAGGTGGACGCAGACGGCCGACCTAGTGCCCCGGCACAAGCGGCCAAGAATTTTGTACGCCACAGCGGTTGGGTTGTGAGGGATAACGTGCCTGTCAGCAAGGTGTATTGGCGCAGAACAAGGGCACGCGGGGGTGATGACAGCTTTGTCCCGGAATCAGAGAAAGAGATGATGTGGACCACAATGCTCGAGACGTTCACGCTCCCTGCGGGTACAGAGAACATAGTGAAACAGTGGACTCTTAAGAAAATGGCAGAACAATTCCAGACCTTCAAGGGAGATCTGTACCGGAAATACATCCTGAAGGGGCAGACACTGAACTTCGACGTATTCCCGAAGCTAAGGGATCACTGGGACGAGTTCGTTGCTTACAAGACAGGTCAACAAAGGCAGGCGCTGATGGAAAGAAACAAAGAAAATGCCGCCAAGAAGAAGTACCGTCACCACTTGGGGTCAAGCGGCTATAGCGTCGTGATGCCGTAGTGGGGGGAGATGGAGGCAAGCTTGCTTGAGAGGGGTATCGAACCGGCCACCGCTAAATAGCCTGATCGATCGAAGTTCTGGTACTATGCTCACGGTGGAACGCTCAACCCAGTTGATGGCTCCTTGGTCTTCAGCGATCAGATACGCGAGGCTGCGAATGGACTAACGGACGCAGTGGAAGCCTCTTCTCACGGCACGTTCCGACCCGACAGAGAGAAGGACGAGCTGTCACTCGCCCTACAGACTCCCGAGCATCCAGGACGAACACGAGGGAAAGGCGTGATTCCCTGGAAGATGGGATTTAAGGAGGACATCCACACGTACAGGAGTCGGATGAGGAGCAAGAGAGATACCGAGGCAAAGATTGCAGATCTTGAGTACAGGGTATCGAGCTACGAGCTCAGCATGCAAGAGGAGGTGGCCTGGAAGGTGGATGAATGCATGGCAGCACATCGATCACACGATCCCCAGCCGTACATACCTCCTCCAATGGTCAGCCTATCAGGCAGTCGTAGCAGCTGCGCCTCAACGGGGCAGGTAGTATCACATAGCATGGACGCCATGCGAACCCAGGACGAAACCACCTGCCCCGTTGATGAGATCACGCATCGGACACCATGTGAGCTGCATATTCCCTTCAAGAACTTATCAATCAAGGTATGCTCGATGTAATATATGATTTTTGACTCGTACGTTCCGCAAGTTGTTGCTTAGGTTGATTACTAATAGATAACCTCTCATCACGTGAAGGTGGCGTCGGGAATGGCCATCCCAATGGACATTTCAGGGACTTACCATTGCAGGCCGATTCCAGTAGGATACTCGAGGGTCGAAGTTGAGCTGGTGGAAGCCGTGTACGAGGACCTCGAGTTGGACTACCTAGGAGGAGACGGTGAGACGCATCTACATCATCCTCCATGGGCGACAAGCGGCGTCTCGTGCACCATCTCCTCCGGCTCCGCCGTCTCCTTCTGCACCATCTCCTCCGGCTCCTCCGCCACCTCCTCCCGCACCATCTCCTCCGGCTCCTCCGCCTCCTCCTGCACCATCTCCTCCGGCTCCTCCGCCACCTCCTCCTGCACCATCTCCTCCGGCTCCTCCGGCTCCTCCGCCTCCTCCTCCACCGTGTTCGCCTGCACCTCCCAAGACAAGGTCTCGCTAAGCTCCACCTCCTGCCAGCACAAGGGCAACGAAGAAGGCCAAAGTTGATACCACCAAAAACAAGGAGCTGCCGTACGGTTACAGTCAAGAGAAGCTTGACGCTTATGTGGCAGGAGAAGTGAAGAGGCAACTCAAGCCTCGGAGTTCTGAAAAGAAGATACCTATTGACTCGAGCGTGAAGAATTTCTTCAAGGGAATGTCCACCGCAAACAAGGAGGCCTTAAAGCTATCGGACTATGACCGAACACTTAGGAAAGCCTATTACAAGAAGTCCAAACCAGTTCCTCAGCTTATAGAACAACCACACCAAGTGGTCGAGCCGTTGGTGACCGGTGAAGACTTTTGTATAACGGATTTCAATTCGGACACTGGTCTAAGCATGGCTCAGTTGGTTGGAGGCGCACCAATCCCGAAGGCGGAAGTGGCATACAAGTTTGAACTCGGTAAACCGCTTGTCAGGCCTGAGCAGCTGCAGTCCCTACCGACACAAATGTACAAATTCCATGAACGGTACATGGAAATGAGCGCCAATGGTAGAGAGATGTTCGGAGCGAGGATCAGAAACCCCGACTTCTTGCAAGGAGAAGATGTTCTATGGATCCATTTCAAGGATGTCTTCGATCTGTACCATCGGGACGCCCTCAACGTCTCTCTTCTGAGCGCATGGATTTTGTAAGTATCTTTGAGTTCGATTTGTTTCGTTCAATAATTAGCTCCTGGCATATATGTATGCAATAATAATTTCCTTTCATTGTTGTAGAATGGAGATTCAAAGGGCCCGACGGCGGGGGGTTTACGATACTGGGTTCATCGACCCTCGGAAAATCAACACCAAAATGCTCGACAAGTACGAGAAAGACATAGAGGACAATCTCGTCCATCTCCTAACGCAGCAGCATTTCAATACGATCATACTATTGCCGTACAACACAAAGTGAGTTTTTATTGTCGTTCGAACAAAGTTCATTCCCATACATATAACATGTACATTCTGATATTTATCTCATCTCACGCATATTCCAGATTCCATTGGGTCCTGTTCTTTTTCGACTTGGACGCATGCAGAGTTACTGTGTACGACTCAATGAATAAAGAGGAGAAGGTTTTTGAGAAAGTCTTCCAACTAATAGACAGGTAATATAATACCATCTATTCCAAAGTCGCGGGACTCTGTTGCTATTATGTTGATCTCGGGTAATATTTAATTAATCATAGCTTGCAACTGCACATGTAGAGCTTGGGATCGGTTCCGTCAATTGGTCTGCGGGACATGGAAAGAAAAACTTGGACGGAGGTTTTATTTTCCAGTGAGTACATGCATGATCCAAAATTATATTAAATTAAATCTCTAGTTATAGTTAATATAAAGAGTATATTAAATCTCTCATCGTTTCTCATGTAGTGTGCAAAGCAGGACAAGGGAACTAACTTATGCGGCTACTACGTATGCGAGTATGCCCACTGCCTATCAAACCAAATATACACCAAACGAGAGCTCGATGTACGTATACATAAACCATTCAAAATTTCATTGCGTATCGATTTGTTAAGTTGTTTATTAATTTCATATATTGATATGTCATTATTTTTCAAATGATAGCATATTCACATGAGGGAAAAACTCCCATACAAGGATTTTATCACGGCTGTTCAAGAACAACTGATGGGGTTCATCAACGAAGAAGTCCTTAACCCCGATGGTGAATTCTACTACGACCGATCGACAATTCATAACATCGGTCCTTCCTCTTCTGACGTAACGCAGGCGTCGAAGTCGTAGCTATAGCTAGCGAGCAAATGAATTGTACTATACATGCATGTATATATATATTTATATATGTACGTACATTTACTTTAGTGTTAATATATATTTTGGTAACATATATGTACATAAAATGTTAAGTGCTTTAAATTATAAATATGTGTGTAATATATGTATTTATACATATATACATACGCATATATATATATTACAATGCATATATATGTATTGTAATATATATATATATATATATATATATATATATATATATATATATATATATATAATCAACCATGCAGCAAACAGGGCCATGCAAATAAAAAAAAATGGTACATAGATCTTTAGTCCCGGTTGGTAACACCAACCGGGACTAAAGATGGATCAGCCGGCCACGTGGCTGACCGATCTTTAGTCCCGGTTCGTGTTACCAACCTGGACTAAAGATCGATCTTTAGTCCCGGTTATTTCATCCGGGACTAAAGATCACTATCTTTAGTCCCGGATTCATAGTCCCGGTTGGACAACCGGGACTAAAGGGGGTTACGAATCGGGACTACAAACGATTTCTCCACCAGTGGAACGCCGCGGAGTACGGCGATCGCTGGCGCCGCCTCCGTAGCAACATCTGCTCGTGCGTTGCTGCCACCGAGGCGCTGCGGCGTCGGTCGGTGGACAGGCTTGTCGCGACACTAGAGTTGGAGGCGCGCGCCGGAGCCGGCGCCACCGGCGTTGTCACGCCGACCGATGCGTTCCGGCACGGGGTCTTCTCCTTCTTCGCCGTGCTCTGCTTCGGCAAGTGGGTGCGCGACGGCGAGCACGACGCTGTGCTGCGTGATCTCCGGCACGTCCACGCCGCATACTCGCTCTCACCGTCGAGCTCGGCGCGTTCCACCTCGTGCCCATGGTGCTGATGGTGCCGTACTTGCACCGGTGGTGGAAGCTCTCCGGCCTCCAGAGGAGACATCGTGACATTGTCGCGGCTCTCATCTCCGTTCGCCGGCTCCGGCGGGAGAAAGTCGACGGAGATATTGCTGCCCCAGCTACCTTGTGCTACGTGGACACGCTCCTGGAGCTCGGGCTCGGCGAGGACGAGATGGTGAGCCTATGCTGGGAGTTCATGAACGCCGCCGCGAAGACGACGTCGACGGCGCTAGAGTGGACCATGGCGCGCCTGGTGCACCACAGCGACATCCAGCGGAAGCTCCGCCACGACATCACCAAGACCACCAACAGAGGCGGCGTAGGCGTCTCGCCATCACCGTACTTGAAGGCGGTGGTGCAGGAATCCCTTCGGCTCCACCCTCCGGCGCACTACCTGCTGGCACACACGGTGGATCGCGACGTCCTGCTCGGCGCCGGTGGCTACGTGATCCCGAAAGGAGCCATTGTCAACTATGCGGTGGCGGATGTTAGGAAACGATAAGCGAACAAATGATAAAACATAATGATAAAACATAATAGATCAATCACAAAATACACGAGATTTAACGTGGAAAACCCTCCCAAAACAGGAGAGAAAAACTACAGGCGCCGGCCAGCAAAATATCTTCACTGTATCTGGGGTGAAGTTACATCGCTGCACGGCGGCTTACAAGAGGTATATATGGTGGAACCCTAAAAGGGATGACGGAGATCGGCCGTGACTCAACGGCGTGGACGGACCCGGACGAGTTCCTGCCAGAGCGGTTGACGGAAGGCGGGGTGGGCGCCATGGTGGACGCCGTCTCCTGCGGTGGCGCGGACATCAGGATGATGCCGTTCGGGGCAGGCCGGAGGGCGTGCCCCGGCGCAACCTTCGCCGTCTCTGCCCTGCACTTGTTCGTCGGGATGTTGGTCGAACAGTTCGAGTGGTGGCCGGTGGTCGAGGACGAGAAGGCCGCCGCCGTCGACTTTTCAGAGAAGACCGGGCTCGTCACTGTTATGAAGACACCGCTGCGGGCTCTCCTTGTCCCGACTACTTCGTCTTAGGCATGCCGCAGGCTTACTAGCGGAGACTGATTTTAAAACTCTTTACAGATATTTGCATGTCAATCAAAAAATTAAAAATAAATTTAGAAAAATTAAGAAAATATATTAATATATGGTATATCATTCCCACAAATATACAAGTTTAAATTTAACTTTTATAAGTTACAACGAAAAACCAAATTAAACTATAGCTAACTAACGTATATTTATAGACAATGTTGCAAGATTTGGAAGTTTAACTTGATTTTACATGTTGGTGAAGTGATGCACTCTCTCCGTATTTTAATATATGATGCCGTTGACTTTTTATTCGTTTTATTCAATTTTTTTTTGAAAATATAAAAATATTTATGTCATGCTTAAAGAACAATGGTTGATGAATCAAGTCACAATAAAATAAATGATAATTACGTATTTTTTTAAATAAGACGAATGGTCAAACGTTAGACAAAAAGTCAACGGCGTCATACATTAAAATATTAAGTTAGTATTAGGTATTAGTCCATTTTGTTGAACGTCACCTCAAGTTTAGAATAGTTTCCTTTATTATTGGTGTAGTATTTTGAAAATAAAGTCTATTATGTTCCCGGCAAGTCCATCGCAAAATCTAGGCTTCATCTAGAAATGCATATCAGCTTTTCTAATGGTAGTAAAAACATGGTATGGAGGGAGTATAACCCTACTTTTTAGCATGTAATCTTAATGTACTTCTTAGTTCTATAAATATTATATTTCAGTTATATTGTATTCATTTTTGTCTTTATCGCACTGATCGGTCCTAAACTATTGGATGCCGCCAGCTTTGCTATGATATACTGTTTGGCATAGCTCTAGCTAGATCACAAATCCACAATGGATTCAAAATTTATATTTTAATTATTTTAATTATTTTATTTTCAAATTTTATATTTCATCCAAAACGAAAACAAAATTCTTCATTCCAAATGGTACTACTAAAAATTGATCTTTCTTGGCACTTCTCTTTTATTTTTTTCAGGCGGACCAAAATATTGTTGTCAATGAAAATCACGGTATGTTAACTGGTGGATAACATAAGCATCCGCCAGTGAAAATTGATTTTCACTTGCAGGCGCTTAAGATGTACGCCAATCAAAATCAATTTTACATAAAAAATGTATTTGTATCTATCTTTTTCATAAAAAGTCGGATAAACTTTTAGTTGAATAGTTTTCCATTTGAGATCATTTAGGGTTCAAAATATTCGTTATAATATTCAAGATCTATTTTTCAAAATTTAGATATATGATTCAAATAACCTCCAATGGACACATGATCTGTGTGAAAGTTGTAGAGCTTTGCGAGATTCTACAATTTTGTAGTTCATGACTTTTTTATTTAAAATCATTTAGAGAGGCAAATAAGCATTTTATGTTTCAAACAATGGAAATCAAAACAATAGCATTCTAAAAGATATAACAAGTGCTTTATAGTGAGATGGTAATGTAACACATGTGTGGAGAGAGAGGTTTTGTGTTTGTATCCTACAAATCACATACGTGTAAATTTAATCTGAAAAGTTACCTAAATTGTCAATTGTCAA
The DNA here is from genome assembly GCA_000338895.3 of Oryza meridionalis. NCBI lineage: Eukaryota > Viridiplantae > Streptophyta > Magnoliopsida > Poales > Poaceae > Oryza > Oryza meridionalis. Next base: position 16,202,245 of record CM002530.2, read on the forward strand.
TTAGGATGCATAGTTGTCAAAATATTTTTTTTATTTTATTTTCGCACTAAAAAATAAAATGAAAATGTCAAAATTGATTTTCACTTGCTGTTGCGTTATGTCGCCCGCCAGCACAAATCGATTTTCCATAGCAGTCGGATGCCCTAGCGAAGATCGTTAATTTTCATTGACGTTTAATTGCTGGCGGGAAGTCTCACTGCTAGGAAAAATATGTTTTAGCCGCCAAAAAAAATGTGTTATGTAGTATCACCGTACTAACATATTCAGATTCATCAATTTGCGAAGCCGGAAAAACCCAACTAATTTTTTTAATCTGAAATTGTTCCATACAAGGTCTACATATAAAAAGACAGAATGGAACGTAGGCTAATGAGAGGAGGATTTGCTCGTCCCAAAAACAAATACCTCAAAGCCTACACAATTTATTTAGCTCCTATATGTTTTTCCTAATTATTTTTTAGTATTTTCCAATTAATATTGTTTTCCATAACACAGTATAATATATACACGTGCATACACTCACCCTTATAATCAGACAAGCACATCCTAATCATACACCAATGATCACACCTTCAACGTTTCACCACAAGGTGTTAGGGGTCTGTTTGGGGAGCTTCTCCCATAATCAAAAGATAATCCAAACAGTTATGCTTTTCATGTTTATTCTGACAAGCTATTGTAACATAATCCAGATAACTAGAAGCCGGATTTCTTAATTTTTCCAATTTATAAAATTGTTGGCTACAATAACCAATTGTTTCTCAGAATTTTAATTGAGCTCCTCAAACAGAGTCTAGATACTCTTTGTTGTGATCTTCTAATTAACTTTGCCCGAGTGACTGGCGAGTCATTTTGAGTGAATTGTTCGACCGGAGAAACTAAACACGCAAAGGCAGCGGAAGATGCAGAAGAAGGGATGGCGCTAATTAACAAACCACGTACACCGATCACCAGTAGGGCACCAACATTAAGCTATAAAAAAAACTTACGAAATGCATAACTAAACTATTACTCCCTAGTACAATATCACATCCACCCTATACGAAGAAAACATGCATCCGTGACGTACGTTGGAAGATCCTCCATGGCTCGATGCAAGCATCTCAGCTACTTGTTCATCTAATGTTACTCAATAGGATAAAGATAACTATAGTGTCACAACAATGTCCATGAATTAATTTCATGACAAAAACACGTCGCTCTGCATCTAAAAACAACATAATTAATTGACACTTGTGCTCGCAAGCTCGTCAGCACAATTAAGTCATACAAACTAAGTGTGGGCTTGCCAAATTGGCATGTAACAATGCTCGATCTCTTAGTATCAGCCCCACGTGCAAAATGCACGCGGCTGGAATCAACGTCACCTGCACTGCATAAAAGGAGAACGCATGCACGACTTCTCGGCCCAAGCTGTGCAGACTCACGACGTTGTCTCTCCACACGTAAAGGGACGGAACGCCGTGCGCGGATACCTCTACCGGTATCCACACATGCATTGATTATCGACAGTTGAATGCTTCCACTGTTAAAAACAAGTATCCTATTCCGGTGATTGAAGATTTGCTCGACGAGTTGCAGGGAGCACAATACTTCTCAAAAAATTGACATGCGCTCTGGCTACCATCAAATTAGGATGCACCCAGCTAATATTTATAAGACGTCCTTCAGCACTCACATAGGTCATTTTGAATACCTTGTCATGCCCTTTGGTCTTACAAACGCCCCTGCCATATTTCAAGCTCTTATGAACACTATATTAGTCTCACACTTGCGCAAATTTGTCTTAGTCTTCTTTGATGATATTCTCATATATAGCAATTCGCTGTCTGATCATGTGACTCATGTGGATATAGTGCTCCAAATTCTGAGACAACATCACCTCTCTGCTAAACCTAGTAAATGTGTTTTTGGACTGCAGCAAGTGGAGTACTTAGGATACATTATCAGTAATCTGGGAGTGGCAACTGACCCTAATAAAGTGCAGGCTGTTGAAGCTTGGCCTACGCCCACTTCTGTCACAGAACTTAGAGGATTCCTTGGATTAGCTGGTTATTACCGGAAATTTATTAAGGACTTTGGCATTATTTGTAAACCCTTGTTCACTGCATTGAAAAAGAATGGATTTGTCTATAAAGAGGAGCAACAGCAAGCATTTGAGACTATCAAACTTAAACTGGCTAATGCCCCAGTGCTAGCCATGCCTGATTTCTCTCAACCATTCATCTTGGAGACAGATGCAAGTGGAATTGGGATTGGGGCTGTCTTGATGCAGGGGGGTCGGCCTCTAGCTTATATTAGCAAAGCTACTGGGCCTACAGCAGCAGCACTCTCTTCTTATGATAAGGAAGCTCTTGCAATACTTGAAGCTCTCAAGAAATGGAAACACTATTTTTGTGGGAACATTACTCATCATCAGAACAGACCAAACTAGCCTGAAATACATCAATGAACAACACAATATAGAAGGGGTCCAACATAAACTACTCATCAAGTTTTTGAGCTATGATTATAAAATTGAATACAAAAAGAGCAAGGAAAATAAAGCTGTTGATGCTTTATCTCGGGTCCCTCCTAATGGCCAGTTGTTTGCAACCACTCTGATTATTCCTACTTGGATAACTGATGTGGTGGATAGTTATGCCACAGATACTAAATGCCAAGAATTGGAATCACAGCTCAGGATCAATTCCCAAGCCCACCCTCCCTATACTCTAACTGGAGGTATTTTGAGGTATAAGAATCGAATTCTTGTTGGTACTGGCATTGATTTGAGAACTCGTTTGCAACATTCTTTTCATGATTCAGCCATGGGTGGACATTCTGGTGAGAGGGCAACTTACCAGAGAGCTAAACAACTCTTCTATTGGCTGGGAATGAAAAAAGATATCATCTCTTTTGTTAAACACTGCCCAGTTAGAAGAACAAAGCTGAGCACAATTTGGCACCTGGGCTGTTACAGCCACTTCCTCTCCCTGATATGGCTTGGACCCATGTTACTATGGATTTTGTTCAAGGTCTTCCTAAGTCTGAGGGCAAAGATGTTATTTGGGTTATTCTGGACAGACTCACCAAGTATGCACACTTTGTTGCCTTGAGCCACCCTTTCACTGCAGAACAAGTCTTAACTTAGTTTTTGGAAAACTATTACAAGCTCCATGGAATGACATCGGTCATTGTGGGTGACAGGGACAGAATCTTTACTAGCAACACATGGAAGGATATTTTTGAGGAAGCTGGAGTTAAATTACATTTTAGCAGTGCGTATCATCCACAAACCGATGGTTAAACCGAAAGAGTCAACCAATGTTTGGAGAATTATCTTTGTTGCATGACATTCACTAAACCAAAGAAATGGAAATCTATATTAGCACATACTGAGTGATGGTACAATACAACATTTCATACTGCCTTGGGGATGACTCCCTACCAAGCTCTTTATGGAGTACCTCCTCCTCTATTGGCTGAATCCCTGCTTCCAGGTTCTCTTTTTGCTGATGCCCGGAACAAAGAAGAAGAAAGAGCTGTCATTACTGTTGCTGTTAAATCTAGCCTCCTCAAAGCTCAAGCTCGCATGAAACACTTTGCAGATATGCATCGCAGTGAAAGAGTACTGTAAGTGGGTGATATGGTTTATTTAAAGATGCAACCGTATCGCCACACTTCCCTGGGTTTACATTCTTCCCTAAAGCTGCATTCTAAGTACTATGGTCCATTTCGAGTTCTGGAACGAATTGGACCGATGGCATATAAACTCTTGCTACCAGTGACATCCTCCATCCACCCTATTTTCCATGTGAGCCAGCTGAAGAAACACATTGGACCCAAAGTTGTTCCTGAACATGGTCTGCCGCTAACTGACACTGAGGGTAACATTCTCTCCTAGCCCGTAGCAGTGCTGGACCGACGGCTGATACCTCGGAACAACGAGCCTATAGTCCAGTGGAAGATCCATTGGGAAAATTTACCTCTCTCAGCAGCCACCTGGGAGGATGCTGCATTCATTACCAAAGTATTTCCTTCCTCTCACCCATGAGGGCATGGGTCTTGAAGGGGGGCATTGTGAGGGTTCAGTTATCTGCTATTGCTGAAGAAACAGAGGAAGTTTAGATAAAGGATGAGATATTCAGTTATCAGACGGTTCTGATTTGAAGATACCGGTTTGGGCTGAAGTTAATGAAGATCCCACGGAGGAGGGAAGCTTAGATGTGGAATAGTGCCTTTGTTTTGCCGTACTATTGACGTCACTGCTTTTATCGCGATGTAATGGCATACTTGATATAAGCCAGCTCTGCCGCTTTCTCTGTATCAAGAAGAAAAACCCTAAGAACTATTTACTTGTCTTGCGGCGCCCAGATCTACTTCCTTGTACTATTCTAGTTCCACTTTTGTGCAATTTCCTCAATTTAATCCTAATAGGTAGCTACTTAGCCAAATTCTTCTGAATTTACTCTAAGTTTCGGTCTGAATTTCATCTAGGCCTAACACACGGGAGCGGCACACGGGGTTTGGCGTCCGTGCCACGCCCATCGCGTCATGGGGCCGGGTCGAGCAGACGCTAGCGGTGACGCATGAGGAGAACATGGGGCAGCGCGCGCGAGTTACAGCCACGGCTCGGCGGCTTGTTTGGGCGCGGGAGTTGCAGACATGGCACGGCGAGCGGCGTGGAGGTACCAATGAGAGGAGCGGTGACTGGGTTGCTCGATCCCCGGAAGTGACGGCGACTGTGAGCGAAGGCGGCGGCCAGGCGCGATTCAAGAGAAGAGTGATCGAGACAGGTGGGGGTGGCTGGCTCGGCTTGATGGGCTGGGTCAGGGAGGAAGGGGAGTACAGGGCCGGTTGTAGTGCTAGGCCTGCCATGGCCTGGCAGAGGAGAAGATGGCCCGAGTGTAATAGGATCCTTCTGGATAAGGAATAAGTTCACTTTGGGACCCTCAAAAGTGATTGAAATCTAATCCATGACCCTAAACCACAAAACCGGATATCTCGACCCCCCAACTCTTAAAACTGGTACAATTTGACTCCCTCGGCGGTTTCGACGAGCGACGGCCGTGGGGCGGGGGCCAGCGACGGGAGGGAGTCGGCGGCGGTGGCGGCGGCGGCGGGAGGGTGGGCGGCCGAGGGTGGGATCCCCTAGTGGGAGGATGAGGGGAACGGCGGCGGGCGGGAGCCGGCGGCGGACCTCTCTCCTAGGGAAGACGCTGCTCCCGTGAAGCCACCATGAGCCGATGGTAGGAAGCAAACAGGCATCGGGGGAAGAAGATGGAGGTTGGGATGGCGAGCTCGAGCTCACCGATTCCAATCCCCTCTCTCAGCTCCGTCTTCTCACCGACTCTCGCCTACCACAACACCTTCCTTGCCGTAGCCAGGACGATGAACCCGAGAGCTGGCCGGCAGTGGCGACACAAATCGGCGCGCGGGAAGGACCCAGTGGAGGAAGAGATTGGGGCGGCGGATACCGAAGTCGATGGACTAGCCATGGCTCGACCCTACCCTTCCTCCTCCTCCCCTTGCTCCCCGTCTCCTTGCTCACGCTTGCCGCGGCGGCGGCCGCATTGGTTGCTCTCAAGTCCTTCCTAGCGGCGACAGCCGCCCGTGACCTCTCCACCGGCAACCTTTGGCACCCTCCCCACATCGGTCCTCCACCAACTCTCGGCCTCTTCACCGCCCGCCGTCGGGCGCCGTCCTCCTCACAGCGCATCGTTGCCCTTCTCACAGCCCGCCGCTGTTCCCCTCGTCCTCCCACTAGGGGATCCGGCCTAGTGGGAGTCAAATTGCACCGGTTTTAAGAGTTGGGGGCTTGGGGGGTCGAGATATCCGGTTTTATGGTTTAGGGTCACAGATTAGATTTCAATCACTTTTGACGGTCACAAAGTGAACTTATTCCTGTGGATAATTACTAGGAAACTTTGCTAAGGAGTTTGAATTGGGATTTGAATTCAAGACTTTGCAAATGGACTGTATAACTGGACATTCAATTTGGCTCTCTACTCGGACCGTATAATTGGACTTTTGAATTTTCATTTGGCTAAATGGTCGCTCGAGGATTCGATCTAGATTTTCTTGCATTCGCTCAAAAGGGCGACTGGCGATAACAAAGGGAGGCTTAGAACTGTCGTGGGCACACCGATCCATTGAACGTGATAGGGTTTCGAAGGTAGAGATGATTTCAAAGATATTCAGATCAACACACGGCATTCGACTTCGACGAACGATTTTAGGGTCAAACGCCGAACTTAAGGATTTTGAGAGATCGCTTAGATGGATGGATTGATTCTTCCACAAAGATTTAGAACCGTTGTCCGGTAAATGAACTCATCGGAAATCGTAGGACTTATGATGACAAGACCTAAATCAGGGGACTTCATATTAAGTTGGAATTAAAGGAAAGGGATCTGAGGAAAGCAAACCCGAATAAACGGAGTGGGTTTCGGTTCAACTCAAGTATCCCAAGGGTCCAAGGAAGGATTGCGACAAATGGCAAGGGTTTTGGGACTTCGATTAGCTTAGCACCGAAATGCTTAACGAAACGGATGGAGAGGGGAGAGGTCAAGGAAGGGACATTACCCTTGGTGGCGATTCTGTAAAAACTACTGGGTTTGAGTATTCCTGGATAATGGAATAAATTGTTCGGGAGGGGTTCAATTAAAAGGAGGATCGAATTACGGAATTCGATCCTGAGGGATTTAATGTACGGCATGAGTGGGGATTTATAAGGATTGATTTAATCGAGATCTTGGGCACATAATCATAAATGCACTCAAATAAACACAGGTCCTATTGTGTGGGCTGGGCTAAGCCCTTCAAGGAGGAAAACCAGACTTATCCGTGCATTCTTTTGAAATAAGTTCTTTTAAGATTTAAGTTCGTAAGTAGGATTTTTATGGCAAATCCTCACTAGTCTTTATTTGTAGAACCAAACCAAAATATTATTTCTTAAAAGGGACTTTCAAATATCCATTAATATTAGATAAAATAATTCCCTCCGGGAATTATCCCTAAAAGGGCTTTCTTTAAATATTTAGTGATTACAAACACTCGTAAAATAAATACCCAAAAGGGGTTCCAATTTATAGGAATAAGGTTTTTTTTAGGAAGATAATTTATAATTACAAATATTTTCTTATTTCATAATCATGGTTCTTTTAATAAATAATATTCGATCCAAAATAGATTTTATTCCTAGATTTCCGTCCTTGTGGCCCAAGCACAACAGAAAAGGAAAGTAAGACGCAATAAACTCCAGCATGGAGGATTTTGAAAAAAAAAGATTTTCGGTTATTCCAAATTTTGATTCCGTATTTCAAACTCGAAATTTTTAGGGTGTTACAAGATCATATCATACACGCCATAATACTGTCACATACATATCCTATACAAACATTTAAATATAGTAAAAACACCAAAATATAATCATCTATATCCAGTGTGGCATCCTCATCAATGAGTTGATTTAACAATAGTAAGGTTTACTTTCGAGGAAGGGTAACTCATCCTTCACGTGAACTCGGAATAGGTCACTATAAAATTTAAACTGAGGTATTCCCCACCCCCCCTCCCCCCGTGTTATATACTTAGATATTAAGGTATTAAATCCAATTCTCGCATGTCTGACCTCCATTCCAGCATTCAAATTCCGAATCACAAAATTGATTGGTTTTGCAAAAAATCGACGGTGCAAGTGGGGAACCTATTCCGAGTTCCGACAATTTATCAACAGTTCTGCAAAACCTCTTTTGCCTGCCCAAATCAAAACATTTACCCATGTTGGGAATGTTCACTGGCTTAATTATCCTATGGATATACTTAGCTTTTGAGTTTCAACGGGCATGCCATCCATGGAGGCTGGTTGCCCCCATACTCTGCACGCACGAGGATATATAATGACAAACCCAAAAACAGAAAGCAAAGTTGGTGGCGCCATCAAACATCACACAGGGTGCACCAAAGACAAAAGGAGCAAGCAGAGGAATTAAAACAGCACGAATTCAATGTACAAATGCTGTCATATAGTGTCATCATCGTTGTGCAAACATTGCAACGCAACAATTTATTTTTTTAGCAAAAAATACTCGCTGCTGTAGCTGGCATTGGGCCCCACCAAATTATGACAGTACTGGTGACAAAATGGGGGAAAATATTGCTTTTCCCATGAAAAAATGGGCAGATTTTGCAAAGGGAAAAATAGGAAATAAACGCAACAGGAAAATCCTGTTCAGGTAGAACCATCACCAAAGGCCAATATAAGGGCGTCAAGATGACAAGAAGCAGCAACTTGCCACCGTAGAGAAGTTTGCTCCAGCCAGAGCAGCTAGGTACGTAGTTTTGTGAGGGAAACAACCAAAAGAGAGCCAGGCAGTCAGCTCGCTCGCAAGGTGAACGGAGGTGGTGTGGCCATGGGCTCCTACGCTTTGCCACGGCGGTCTCTCGTCCTCTTCCTGCTCGCCGCCACCGCCGTCGCGTCGACGGCAGCATGGGCTGCTTCGTCGTCGTCGGCCGGCGGTGGTGATGCCGCTCGCCGCAGCCTCCTGGACAACGGGCTCGGGCGGACGCCGCAGATGGGGTGAGAGGGTTTGGTTTTTCCTTTTTTTTTTCTTTTTCTTTTTCCTTCATGAGAGGAAGGATAGCTAGCGTTGAATTAATTCCACCTGCTCTCATCGATCTCTCGCGTGCGTTCATGTTCGATCTGCTTTTTTTTTCAGGTGGAACAGTTGGAATCATTTCGGGTGCAACATCAACGAGAACACCATCCGGAGCACCGGTAAATTATGCTTTAAATTAATGACCAAACCCTTATGGATATACACGTATCTATCATATTGATTGACTTGATAATACAATGTTGTGTTGAAACTTAGTCAATGAATATATGAATTTTGTGTTGAGAGTAAAAATATTCCCTCCGCCCCATAAAAAAAATTAACTTCTAATACAAAGCTAGAAGTTGTTTCTTTATGGGACGGAGGGAGCATAAGCGGTATGCGAGTAGTGAGACACCGGAAACAAACTTAATTAATTAGCATCAAAATGGTAAAGGTTCTTTTTTTTTCAAAAAGAAACAACATATAGGAGAATATGTCTATAATATATTTCGTTTTTACACTCGGAGTATGAATACCGTCACCGAAAACAACAAGAGTCACAAAAACGTTAGTTTTCCCCTTTTAGTTGCAGGTGCATGTATGAAGCCCTGCAATCTGTGTACATTAAGGCCTTGTTTTCTTGTGATCTAAGTGATCTACTATTTAAGTGGCGTTTATATCACTACTACAGAAAGCGTTTTTCATACGGGCGGAATCGATCTTCACATGCGGTTGGCCGGTCCGCATACGCGAAATGGTCTGCAAAGATCACCATTTGCGCATGCGGCCGGCTCACCGCATGCGAAGATTAAGACGGCCGCATGCGAAGATAGATCTTCGCATGCGGTCCATTTAAGAAGCCGCATGCGAAGATATATTTTCCCATGCGGTCGACTTAACAAGACCGCATGCGAAGATCTATTTTCGCATGCGGCCGTCTTAAGTAGCCTGCATGCGAAATTCAATTTCCGAATAGCTCAAATAATATTTATTCTAGCTTTTTGGTGAGATGTGTCTCGTAATTAATATTAAATTATTGAAGGATTTATTATCGTATTTCGGAATAGTAAGCATATGAGATAAGACAAGTGTCGCAATATTTCGGAATAGTAAGCATATGAGATAAGACAAGTGCCGCAGTAACAAACATGTAATACATAACCATAAATTCAATCGTAATTTACATACGAAATATATAATACAAGTGCCACAGTTTTTTCATCATATGTATAAGTAGTGTATATGTCATTGCATATGTTATTTCTCCCACTCTTTGAGAGGTTTAAATTTGTCGTCCATTGCGAGTTCACTCTGGTTGTCGTAGAAGAGACCTCTTGCGTTGCAAACATCACGACGGATGAATCGGCGGAGGTCAGCGGCCACGTTAAAGATAGTACTGTCGTTGAATCGTTGTGCAATATATGGGATTTCGAGGATCTGCGCACAGAAAGGAAAATAAAATGGTACTCAGTGAGAAGTGTGTGCTAGATGGGTTACTTTGTAGAGAAGAGTTCGCTGACTTACTCGGTTACTGGTTGTTTTGTACCTCCCATTTACTCTGAGCATCTCGCACACGTAATAACCGCACAAGTTGGTTCATGGTGGTTGTTTGTAGCACTGTGAAATAATTATGGGGGACCGATCTCGGTAGATATATTTTAGTATATATGTATTGTTCGATAATTAGTTGTATTGGTATAGATTAGATAATACCGGCCAGCCAGTCCTGACGGATAACTGCTTCTGGGATGGAATATGTACTGGTCCACCTCTTTTGCGGTAGTACTTGTGTGCTCTGTTTGAAGAAAACAATTGTTTTATCAGTAGTTAGAAGACTGGGGATCGACCTAAACAATTTATATTAATGAAATGTTTATCACTTACAAATTCAAAATAGTGAGGAATTTCATAAATGTCTCCTTGTCATAGTGTGCGGGGTCCAATGATATGATCAATTGGTCTTTCGGATATACAAGGAATAATATGTAGTGGTCTCTGCATATAAGATAGGTTTATTGGAGACAGAAAATTCCGAAGAAGATAAACTAATTAAACAAAAAGAAGAAAATGCTTACGTGAACGCGTAGGGGACCATTAAGACATCCTTGTCGGCGTGTGCCAACATTGCTATTGCCAAGTATGTTGCTACTTCTAGCTTCTTCCTCTCGTGCAATGTCTTCACATATTCTTCCTTTTCTTCACGGGTCTTGCCAACCAATTGCTCACAGTCCTCTCTCAGCTCTACGGTGTGTTGTGTTTTGCATATTCTTGTTGGATCGACGTATCCAACCTTTGCTCCAGTTCTATCAGCTTCGTGGAATTGCATACTGTACAATGAACAAAGAAGTAATGAGATTTGGTTTCTTTGTTTGGAATGATACGTGTAACATGTAATAAAGAGTTCAGACTTACAGACAGAACGCCGCAACGAGATTAACGTCCATTTTATCTAGCTTGTAGAGGGCGTAAAGGTCTCGGAAAGAGATAAAAAATATCCCATTAGGACCACTCATGAAAGCGCCTTCTGGGACGGCGACGCTTATGAAACCGAGACCTTTCCTAGATGTCTTCATATACCATTCGTGCATTACCCTCATTTCCCATGGTAGCTTGTTCATAAGATAAGTTGGCAAGAATGGCTTGCCATACTCATAAGTTTCAGGCACATCGGAAGTTAACCAGGATCGCACTTCATCTTGGGCCGCTAGTACTGACTTCTGGGAGTCTGACATGACGTGAGCAAGTTCTTTTCTCTTCTCAAAATTCCTGAAAGCTGAAAACATGAACTTCTCCTTATCCTTGTCAATCTCCTTTAGGTCATATGTCGATATCAACTTTGGAATTATACGACGAGGTTCCAAAGGATTAGACTTCAGTTCGGATGTAGTACCTTCTGGTATGTGCACTTGTTCTACCAGAGCAGATTGGGGTGTAGGTGGAGAGGCTTGAACTGAGGGCGAAGCCGAGGGAGCATGCTGTTTAGCTGGGGAGGTGGGAGAGGCTTGAACTGGTTGCGGAGCCGGGAGAGCATGCTGTTTAGCTGGGGAGGTGGGAGAGGCTTGAACTGGTTGCGGAGCTGGGAAAGCAGGCTGTTGAGAAGGGGAGAGTGGTGGTGTAGGTTGGCGAGGCGGTGACCTAAGCGGTGGTGGTGACGCTGGATGTCGAGGTGACGGTGGTTCAGGAGGCGACGGTGGTTTAGGAGGCGACGGTGGTGCAGGAGCGGCAGCTGTCCTTGCCTGCGATGAGGATGGAGTTGAAGATCCTGCTGCTGGAATGGCCGCGGTCAGGATTATGTCTCTGCGGTGCCACAAGATAAACTGATTCACTACATCACCGAGAAGTTCAATCCCCTCGGGTGCAGGTATGTCTAGTTCCAAGGAAACGTGGTCGCTATGGACCTTGGCAACCTGTACCCTTGCGTAATCCTCAGGGATTGCCGTGTTGTGGAATTGACGTCCGGGTATCGCTAAACCCGTTGCAACCTCCTTAGTCTTTCCAGCGCGGCCGATTGGTACGACGAGACTGCACGGTGTTGGTCCAGTTATACTATCCACAGGGAAGGGAGTTGTCTGCACTGAGCCTACACTGCTGGGTACATTAGTTGTTTGCTGTGCGGATTGTGTGGGTTGCTACCCATCAGGGAATAACCTTGGAAAGGCTGTCGGGTTTTCAGCTGCCAATGAGTAGAAGTGTTCCTTCACTTGCGCATAGATTTAGTCTGATAGTTGTTCTTTGTATTTGTCTCTCTTCTTATAACTTGGTGCGTCTTGTGCAAACCCTATCTTCCAACTCGTCTTTGAGAATAAACCCCTTACATGTCCAGAGTGTTCGGTGGTCCCCAACGCCGCAGTAAGCTGGTCTCGCTCCCTCCGTGGGACGAACTGTCCTGATATTTCTTTCTCGACTATCTGCTGCAAATTAGTTGTCACTTCTTCTATGTCTGGAGTCTCGAATAGTATGTCTCCCTCATCCGAGACTTGACCTGTGCTGCGCGCCCAAACCCAGTTCTTGCTACGTTCCACCATGGGGTCTACCAGCAGGGGTTTGCCGGCCGCGGCAAATCTTTGCTCGATCTCCCGCCATTGATCGACGTGACCAGCGTATCCGCTCGATCCCAATCTCTAGATCTGTTCTTCTTCGCGAGCTCGGACATTTTTTTTCCTCAAAGCCAATGCTTCAGCTGTTGTATGATCCGTTCCGGTAGAAGCTAGTCGCTTCGGTAGCTTGCCCGCCAAGCCGCCTATACGTGAAGGGCCGAAGGATGGAGCGTACTGCAACAAACGTTTCCAGTCAGCCTACGATATATGTCCATAATCCGTGAACGGTGGGAGATTCTTCTGAACATAATCCCGATTTAGATCAGACTTCCACTGTCGCCATCGATCTCCCATCTTTTTAAGTGCGTAATCTCTCCCCCGGACCTCTGATCCAGGAGGGAACACAAAATACTTCTGCAACTCATTCCAGAGAAGTGTCTTGATGTTGTCGTCCACCGTATCCCACAACTTGACATTAATGGGACAACGTGTCCTGACTAGAGTGCCACAGGCGTTGCTAAACTTGGACCGCACTATCGGTGGCTCGACGGGCTTCCCATCCTGATCGAGAGCAATCACGTTGTAAGTTTCCTTGGGTAATTTATTCTTGCTTCTCTCACCACGTCTTTTTTTCCCACTCCCGCCTGCACTTATAGATGTCTCCGTACGTTCAGGTGCAGACATAGCGGTGTCCATCTCAACTTCTTCCTCTCTCCTGGTCCTCGCGGCTTTACGTTTCGAGCGGCGTCGAACTACCATCTGCACCGAATAGGTAACTCTCTACACCATTAGGTTCATGTCACATCATAGTTAGGAAATAATACATGGCTAACGATTTTCAGCACTTACGGCCTGCTCAACAGGTATGTAGTCCGGATCATCATCGCGAGGGGCGACTTGTGTTATTTCCATTGGAAACGGGTCACTTGGTGTGCGCCACATTTCTTCACTAGAAGCGTCAGGCTGCTTGTTGCTACCGGATTTTCGAGGAGCGTTACCTTCTTGACGCGCTATTGATGCGTTCGATGGAACCTTATCGTTCGACACCTTCCAACTTGACGTAAAAAAATTTGACATAAGTCCCAATTTTACGTAAGTCCCAATTTAAAAAAATTTCACATAAGTCCCTATTACGTAGGTCCCAATTTAACATAAGTCCCAATTTAACATAAGTCCCAATTTGACATAAATCCCAATTTAACACAAGTCTCAATTTAACATAAGTCACAATTTAACATAGGTCCCAATTTAACATCAGTCCCAATTAAACATAAATCTCCATTTAACATAAGTCCCAATTTGACATAAATCCCAATTTAATATAAGTCTCAATTTAACATAAGTCACAATTTAACATAGGTCCCAATTTAACATCAGTCCCAATTAAACATAAATCTCCATTTAACATAAGTCCCAATTTGACATAAATCCCAATTTAACATAAGTCTCAATTTAACATAAGTCACAATTTAACATAGGTCCCAATTTAACATAAGTCTCAATTTAACATAAGTCACAATTTAACATAGGTCCCAATTTAACAATCTACAATTAAACATTCTCAAAATTAAACAATCCACAATTGCACATTTCACAATCCACGATCCACAATTAAACAATCCACAATCCACAATTGTACATTTCACATTTCTTTTTTTTAAAGGAAATGTTACTGGGGGACTTTGGACCGGAGGAGCCGGCGCGGTGGCGGCGGGGAGGTATTGCCGGCAGTGGCGGGGAGGACTTGGCGGAGACGACGCGCGAGGGTGGAGAGGTCCTGGCGGCGGCGACGGTGACGGCGAGGGGGGCGACTTTGGGGAGGAGCCGGCGGTGGCGGGGAGGACTTGGCGGCGACGACGCGCGAGGGGGGAGAGGTCCTGGCGGCGGCGACGGCGACGGCGAGGGGGGCCACTTCGGGGAGGAGCCAGCGGTGGCGGGGAGGACTTGGCGGCGACGACGCGCGATGGGGGAGAGGTCCTAGCGGCGGCGACAGCGACGGTGAGGGGGCGACTTCGGGGAGGAGCCAGTGGTGGCGGGGACGACTTGGCGGCGGCGACGCGGCGAGGGGGGGAGAGGTCCTGGTGGCGGCGACGGTGAGGGGGCCGACTTCTGGGAGGAGCCGGCGGTGGTGGGGACGACTTGGCGGCGGCGACGCGGCGAGGGGGGGAGAGGTCCTGGCGGCGGCGACGGCGACGGCGAGGGGGGCGACTTCAGGGAGGAGCCGGCGGTGGCGGGGATGACTTGGCGGCGGCGACGCGGCGAGGGGGAAGAGGTCCTGGCGGCGGTGACGGCGACGATGAGGGGGACCACTTCGTGTAGGAGCCGGCGGTGGCGGGGACGACTTGGCGGCGGCGACGGCGAGGGGGCCGGGGACTTTGAAAAATTTGGCAGCCTGGAGGCTAGGGATCGCGAGCGCCGGGACTTAGAAAATTTTGGCTCCCCGCGCTCCCTATATATAGACTCAGATCATCGCATGCGAGCGGCTTAAGCGGCCGCATGGAAAAATGATCTTTCCATGCGGGTGACTTAAGCCGGCCGCATACGAAACTGATCTTTCCATGCGGGCCGTTAAGCCAGCCGCATGGAAAGATCATTTTTCCGTGCGGGCCGTTAAGCCGGCCGCATGCGAAAAAGATATTTCCATGCGGCCGGCTTAACTAGCCCGTATGGAAAGATCTTTTCACCAAATAAACTCATTTTTTTTCTTTCGTCTAAACAAACTGTACATATATATTTTTTTCCAATATTTCGGTACAACAAAAATTCCAAATATTTTTGGCAGCAAGAAAACTCATGAGTAAATTTCAGAAAACTACAGATACTTTGGTCAAATTATCACGACACCATAGATTTAAAGTGATGTATCACATAACTACATGTTTAACAATAAATTTATCACAAAACTATAGATTTCATGTAATTGTTTTAAGTTTTGTCATAACTTTGTTACTAACTCTATAGTTTTCTGTAATTCTACCTTAAAACTGTAGTTTTCTGATAGATTTAGTGTTAAATCTGTAGTTTTGTGATACATCATGTTAAATCTGTAGTTTTCTGATAATTTGACAAAAGTATCTGTAGTTTTGTGAAAATTACTCAAAACTCGTAACCAAATGTTACATGCTAATGAGTACAACATAAGGGGGACTTAAATTCATCCGGATACACTTGGAACGCAATGACAACTAAAGGTTACAAAATAACTATGACTTAATAACCTTGGCAACACCATCTGCTCGAACGTACGACATATTCGCTTCATCGATTGTTCTCTCAACCTTCTTAATTCGAATAGGAGGATCAATAAACAATGGTACATCGTCGAACTGGTTGTAATCATTGGGGTCTTCGATGTTGTCGATGCCAACGATCTGTTGCTTTCCGGATATGACAATAGTTTTTCTTTCATCCAAAGGGTCCTTCACATAAAACACTTGAGCCACACGCTCTGCTAAAACCCATGGATCATCCTTGTGGCCTGTTTTACTGTGATCGACTATCGTTAGCCCGTAGTCATCAACGGAAACCCCTGTTGTGTCTTTAACCCATTCACAACAGAGCATAGGGATCTGGATGTTCAGGCCATAGTCCAGTTCCCATATTTCCTGTATGGTCCCATAATACGACTTCTTTTCACCACTCGTGTCAATCGCTTCGACACGGATCCCACTGTTTTGTGCGGTGCTTTTTCATGTCCTTCGTAGTCGTACTCAAGATAAATCCATTGATGTCGTAACCTTGCCATGAATTGACAATACTTGAAGGCCCACATGCCAGTCTTTGTAAAGTAAGTTCCTCCACAGAATCACCAACTGGCAGGTTTAGATTTTTGAACCACAAAGGAAAGCGACGCTTGTGCTCTCTTGATACCCAATTATTGGACCGCCCTGGGAAGCAGGCTTTGATTTTTTCAAGGTGTCGCTCAATGAATGGCTCAATGATAGCGAGCTGTTGAAGAACGCTGTTGTATGCCGCGGACACCTTTTTGTAATCATTATCGAAGAACTGCTTCCTACCAATAGTACCCCTTCCAGACAATCTCCCTTCGTGTCGATGAACAGGAATCCCAATGGCATTAGCATCCTTTATGTAATCCATACAACACTCGACTGCCTCTTCAGTTGTGTATCCCTCTATCATTGATCCTTCGGGGTGAGCGCGATTGCGTACATAGCCTTTGAGGATCGACATGTAACGCTCATAGGCCCACATCTGATGTAAGTATAAGGGACCAAGTTCAATAATCTGAGGGACGATGTGAACGATCAAATGCTCCATCATATCTAAATATGATGGTAGGAAATACATCTCAAGCTGGCATACGGTCTCGACGGCAAATGTCTGAAGGGGACCTAATTCCAGAGGATCAAATACCTTCTGCGAAATTCGATTGAAAAAGTAGCACAACTTTGTTATAACCACCTTGGTATGGACTGGTTTGACTGCCCTTATAGCAATTGGTAGGAATACCGTTAGCAACCTATGGCAATCATGTGCATTGTATCCAGAAATGGTTAAATCCTTCATTGATACTAGCTTCCTGATGTTTGATGCGAAACCAGTAGGCACTCTAACCCCTTGTAAACATTTACAGAAGGCTTTTTTCTCTTCAAGTGTCAATGAGTAACAAGCAGGAGGAATCTCGGTCTTCCCATTTGGCAGCACTACTGGGTGAAGGTCATGCCGTATGGCCAAATCTACAAGGTCGTTACGTGACTTCAATCTATCCTTCGTCTTACTCGGGATGTCCAGCAATGTGCTAATGGTGCTATCAAACACGTTCTTCTCGAGGTGCATAACATCAATTGCATGTCGAATCTTTAGGTCCTTCCAGTAATCTAAGTATCTGAAGAAAATTGAGTGCTTCTTGAAAGGCAACGCAGTATCTTTGTCACCATCAGCTTTCTTCCTCTTTACTGTCTTCTTCTTTCCCTTTCCATATACAACCTTAATCTTCTTTGTTATCTCATACACGTAGGTACCACTTCGTGCTTCTGGGGCAGTGTCATTCTCCATTGTATTATCGAACAATCTAGCCATCTTACGGTACCTGTGTCTTTGTGGTAGGAACCGTCGATGCCGCATGTACACTGTCTTCAAAGACGACGTCAGGTATTTGTACGAAGTTTTCTCCAAACATATCAGACATCCAGTCTTCCCTTTAATCTGCCTAGATAATGAAAAGTTTGCGGGTAGGTCATTGATGGTAACGAATATGATCGCACGTAGATTGAAGTGCTCCCGCTTAAACTCATCTCATAGTCGTAACCCCTCTTTCAAGCTCCTCCATGTCCTCCATCAAAGGCTCAAGGAAAACATCTATGTCGATTCCAGGTTGGTTTGGACCTTGTATGAGGATAGTGAGAAGAATGTACTTTCGTTTCTGACATATCCATGTTGGAAGATTATACATTGTGAGAAGGACTGGCCATGTGCTGTGCGAGCTGCTTAAGTCACCAAACGGATTCATTCTGTCAGTGCTCAACGCAAACCTTACATTCCTGGGATCCTTAGCAAATTCTGGGTGTTTTGCATCAAATGTCTTCCACTGGCGAGCGTCGGCGGGATGTCGAATCATACCATCCATCTTCCGGCTCTCTTGATGCCATCTCATCAACTCAGCATCAGCCGGGTTTGAATACAAACGCTTCAGGCGGTCCTTAATTGGTAGGTACCACATCACCATTGAGGGAATCTTTCCGCGCTTACCCTTATCAGAATCTGGATCGGTACACTCTAAATCTACGGGCCCATTCCCCGTTTTATACCGACTTGTGCCACACGTTGGGCAACTTTCCAAGTCTGCATATTCTTGACGGTATAATATGCAGTGATTCTTACAAGCATGAATCTTTTCTACACCAAGAGATAAAGGACATATGAGTTCCTTCGCTTGATATGTGTTTGATGGTACAAAGTTAGGCTTAGGAAGCAACACACGCAACAAACTCATCAGATCATTAAAACTTGTGTCCGACCATCCATATTTAGCCTTCAATCTCAGAAGTTCAAGCACTGAACGCAAGATTGTGAAATCCTTATCACATCCCTTCGTTTCATCGAAAAGAAGATCCTTCGATGCCTTCTCTAATGCCTGCCTATTCTCCAATCCTCGTGACCTGCCCGCTAGCACCTCTGGTTCAACATGGCATAGCATATCCTCTAAATCAAAACCACCCTCGAAATCAGCACTATCGGTGGAAACATCGACATCTATTCTTTCACGGGACATGTCTTCGATTATAAAATTCTCTGCCTCATTCATCTCGAAACTTAACTCTTCATCGTCATCTTCGGGATCGGCGAATTCCCCGTAATAGGTCCAAACCTTGTAGTTGGCGGTGAATCCGTACTCCATTATGTGACCCAATATTTCACCAGGATCTACCAACAATTTCTGATTCTTGCAATGACGGCACGGACAAAAGATCTTTTGTCATATTCTCCCTCAAAACATGCGCCTTAGCCTGATCAATAAATTTAGATGCTTCCTTAATAAATATCAGATGCGTTCTCCGCATCTCATACATCCATGACGACCGATCCATCTATTTATATAAAGACAAAAAAGTTACACATAAAAAAATAGACCGCAGGTATTTCATACAAAAGTTTAAATGCATTTGTCCCTCCAAAAAAATTACTACAATACATGTAACTAATATGTACAAGTGATTACATGCAAAATTTGCCCATCAAAACATATATTTTGAAGCTAGATTTTGCAAAAACTAGCTAGAACAAACCTTGTCAAAATATTAAAAAACTCCACTTTCCACCAACGAAATATAACAAAAATGGAGCCAAATGAAGTAGGAGAGAGAGTTCTTCACCTTTCGTATAGAGTTCAAGCAAAAATTTCGAGTTGAAAACCTCCCCCGCTAATTAGTACTTGCTTTAGGAGAGAGAGAGCTTCGTTTTCAAATGGTCGAGCTCGCTCCTGGAGGAGAATATATGGCCGATCATCGCATGCGGTCCCTTAAGCCAGCCGCATGCGAAGATCCATTATCGCAAGCGGCTGCTTAAGACAGCCGCATGCGATAATGGGCCTATTTTCGCATGCGGCCGTTTTAAGCAGCCGCATGCCCTAATACATGCGGCCCCTTAACATGCGGCTGCTTAAGACAGCCGCATGCGAAAATAGGCCCATTATCGCATGCGGCTGTCTTAAGCGGCCGCATGCGATAATGGATCTTCGCATGCGGCTCATCGACCCGCCCCCGGGGGGCTGTTTTTGCAGCACCGCCACAAGCGGCCCGCATGGAACCTACCGACCCCCTCGTACAGAAAAACGATTTTTTAGTAGTGTATCTATATCTGAATATATCTATGTCTATGTCTATCTCTTTCTTCAGCTCTATCTATATCTATGCATTTATATCTATATTTCATTTATGAATTCCCATTTTTGGAATTACAAAAACTATATATATACGAATGAGACTCCAAACCGATTATATATAGCTTAATAGTTATTAATTCTAAATTTGATTTTTGGTTTTCTTTTGAATTATAACAATTTTGATTAATTAGGTATAAGGCACATAAGTAAATAGTTTATGAATGCACGGGTTATCAACTAATTAATAATAAATGTCGGCATGATTGGGCTTGTTCGGCTGCCATTCAGCAGCGCTGCTGCTGCAGGCTGCAGCCTTAATTTGTGCTATGTGGCTGCAACCGTGCTGCTTGTTGTTGTGCAGCTAGCAGCCGTGCAGCTGTAAAAAATACCAGCCGAACAGGCCTATTATTGACACAATAAGGAATGACAAGATGTTACCAGCCATATCTCATCACATATTTATTCATTCCTTTTTTAACTAGCATGAGAACTTTCTCGAAGTGTCCAATCATATAAACAGATTAGATTATCGCCGAAATATATATTAATTTTATATATCAAAATATGGTCTAATTCTGACGTGGATTTTTAAAATCGACCAGTTGACGCACTCATCTCCATCGGGCTCACGAAGGCTGGATACACTTATGTCAACTTAGGTGGAGTATATATTAATTTGTGTATTGATTAATCAGTACTGTTTGATATTTGGAGGGAGTGCCAAATAGGCTAACATCAGAGTATGTACACTGCATTTAATTGACCGCAGATGATTGCTGGGCAGATTACCAAAGGACAAAAGAGGCATGTCTTCTTATTCTCCTCCTTTTTTTTCCTTTTATTTGATTGCAGTTACAGAGGCATAACATGTACTTCTCCCTGGACATTAATTAACTTATCAATGCACTCTTCTAACATGCTTTGTTAAATATTAACACTCTTTGAGTATCATCAGGGTTACATAGCTGCTAATCCAAAGAAGTTTCCTTCGGGGATTAAGGCACTCGCAGATTATGTGCACAACAAGGGGCTTAAACTAGGCATATACTCTTCAGCCGGGTAAGCAATATATACAGTCTCGAGAAACAAATGGAAATGATTGTTATTTCATCATGCTAAAACGGAATCGGAATTGTTTTCGCAATATTCAGCTCAAGAACTTGCAGCAAAACGATGCCCGGATCTCTGGGCTACGAGGACATCGATGCTAAGACATTTGCATCATGGGTAATCCGTTGTACAGAACTTTCTAGGCATAAATGCCATATGTGACTCTGCATGTTGCTGTTAATCATACATACATACATGTCCCAAATTTATTCCATTATTTTCCTAATCCAAGTAAACAGACCCAGGATTTATTATTCCTGAAAGAAAAGGAAAATTTTAAACATTTTTTCGTTCTTGTTACCAATATGCGAAAGCAGGGTGTGGATTACTTGAAGTACGACAACTGCAACAGTGACGACTCGAGCGAAACCGCCAGGTATATACAGATTCTCTAGCAGCACCTCACGTAAGATAATTGTTCTTCGCAAATTCCTCCCAATTCCCAAGTTCACATATTGGTTCATGCATCCTCAGATTCCCCAAGATGTCTTTCGCTCTGAGAAAAACCGGACGTCCGATCTTCTACTCAATCTGCGAATGGTACGGTGTACTGGCCTTGTGTAAAAAATTGTAACCTAATAACTGGTATTACCAATTAATATTGGTAAACAAACCAAACACACATTAAACATTTCAAAAGTTAAGTAACTCCAGATATAACTAAACTTAATCAAATCAATCATATATACATCCACATGTATTTATTTTACCAAAGGCGCCACCACAGTTTGATGAGGTTAACAAACACATACTTTCTCTATTCTTAAATAAACAATAACATTGACTTTCGATTACACATTTGATCATTTGTCTTATTCAGAAATATTATTCAAATACATAATGTATAAATCATACTTAAAGTACTTTTAGTGATAAAATAACTCACAACAAAATAAATAATAATTATGTTTAAATAAGATGAATGGTTAAAAGTTACCAACGTTATCTATTAAAAAACAAATAGAGAGATCGTAAAATCTTTTCTTCGTTGTTTACTTCACTAAACATTTTTCCTGAGATTTGAGCTTGGCCGGGGCGATCTTCAGGGGCCAGAGGAATGTGGCGACGTGGGGTGGCCAGTACGGCAACAGCTGGAGGACCACCGGCGACATCAATGACTCATGGGCCAGGTAAACCGCCGCCGCCGCGAGCCGCTGGCCCTCTGCTCCGGCCGGCGGCCAATTTCGGTTGCATTTTGCTGATCACGACATGTGCGATGTGCCTTCTCCTTTCCTTTGATTTCCGTGTTTGTGTTCTTATCGGTGATTGATGTGATCGATCGAGCAGCATGCTGAGCAACATCGACAGCAACGACGCCTCCGCCAGCTACGCCAAGCCCGGCGGCTGGAACGGTATAGCTGTCCTCGTCACCTTCGTCTTGGTTGATCTGCTATTCTAATCCCTCGAGGGGATGTTCCCTCGTTTGCTCAAAAACAATCTAAACGGTTATGAAAAATTCGGGAAAAATTTAACAATATTTATACAACACATATATACAACTTCACAAAATCTTAAGTCCAAACTCAATTCACACGTCGAGATATAAAAAAGACAAATTCAGCGTATGAATAGTAGCATACTGTTTATATCTAAATTTGTTTTTTTTGTTTCTCGATGTGTGGATCGAATTTGAACATAAATTTTGGTGGACTAGTAGATATCATTATACTCTACATTATCAATTTTTTTCAGAATTTTTCACAACTATTTACATCGAATTTGGAAGAAAAAGGTATACGAGGGGATATCCCCTCGAGGGATTAGAATCCACTTCCATATATCTGTCTGTCTGTCTCTAATTTGTTCCCTGCAGATCCTGACATGCTTGAGGTCGGCAATGGAGGGATGACGAACGACGAGTACGTCGTGCACATCAGCCTTTGGGCGATTGCCAAGGTTGGTTGGTACAAACCATCTCTGAAAATCTTGATCTCTGGTCTTTGTCGAATTCAGTTGAGATTCTTGAATAATGATTCCTATCCTATGTTTGTGAGTGCTTTTGCAGGCTCCTCTGATCATCGGCTGTGACGTGAGGAGTATCTCCAGGGAGACGCTGGAGATCCTCTCCAACCCTGAAGTCATCGCCATTAACCAAGGTCAGATCAGTGTTCAGAAACAAAGACCATCTTAGCCACTCTATTTTTCTTAATTAGTTGTTACTGAAACACTTGCTCTTATCAAACGAACAATGTGACGCAGATCCATTGGGCGTCCAGGGAAAGAAAGTGAGGAAGTACGACAACGAAATCGAGGTGTGCAGCATTATTATAGCTACTACCAAAAATCATCAACAGATTTTCGTTCCAAACTAAATCGCGATCTTCAATCACATCTTCCTACAGGTATGGGCAGGGCCGCTCTCCCAGCAGAGGACGGCGGTGCTGCTGCTGAACCGCGGCGCCACGGGCAGCCGGCAGATCACGGCGGCGTGGCAGGACATCGGCGTCGGCCCAGGCGTCGCCGTCGAGGCGAAGGACGTCTGGCTGGTGAGTAGTACAATTCTCGCATCGATCCATGATCCATCCTTCTGCCATGCATCGATCATCTCAAAAAATCCGTCTTACTGCTGACGATTTCATTCATTCTCTTCGTAACCGTGGTTGCGTTGCGTTGCCTGCAGCACGCGACGGCGCCGGGGAGGTTCACCGGCAGCCTGACGGCGGAGGTGGCGGCGCACTCGTGCAAGCTCTTCGTCCTCACGCCCGTCGGCCGGGCCGGCGAGGAGCGGAGCTAGGCAGCTAGCTTGAGATTGGCGTTCGTGGGATCGAACTATATAGGATTTTAGATTGTCCCAATACGCGTGTGCGTCTGTGACAAGAAGCTAGAATGACAAACTCTAAGCAGTTGGCTTGTGGTCTGCACTCTGCATGCAGTTGGTGATCTAAATTTAGAGTGTACTGTGACTCGTGTTCGTCGTTTAAACCTTGCAAAATCAATTCCCCAAGCCAAACAAGGTTTGTGCATGTTCGCTAATTGAAGAGTTCTTCTGTTAGTAATATAAGCAAATCTATCTATCTATCTATCTATCTACTAATTAGACACTTTTACGAGCTCTTATATTAATTAGAAAGATCATGTTGTTACTTGGACCATAATGGCATGACCATAATATTAACTGTAAATGGACTTTCTTTAAACCTAACCAACGTTACATGTGGGCCATCATATCTTTAAACCTATGTGGGCAAACATATCTATTTGACACTTTGTGCACGCGAAAGAATTATTTGGCGTGCGCGGCTCCCTCCGCGCGACTGCACACATGGCATGCGCAGAGTGGGGGGCCGGCGGACGGCACGCTCCCTCTTCCTTTTAGTTTTTTTTCCGTCTCTTTCACTCTTCTTTTTTTTCTTTCCCTGTTTCTTTTTCGGTTTTTTCCGTTTCTTTTCGGTTTTTCTTCCTTTTTTTGTTTTTTTGGGTTTTTTAATATATGCGTATACAAGCTTACATATATAAACATTTTATACGCGTATACAAACATTGTATATACATATAAAAAGAAATATATACATATATACACGTATGTATACACTATAAATACACGTATAAACTTTATATATACGTGTGTGTGTATATATGTGTATATATATGTATGTATGTATGTACATATTCTATACAGAAGAGAGGACTAAAGGGGGGCAGCTGATCGCACGGCGCGCGACTAGTTGTGTATCAGCCCCCCCCCCCCACCCACCCCCGTGCACGTACATATGACAATAAATCAATCTCAAACAGGACTCCACACACAATACCCTGACTCTCCAATGGAGATTCCTAGTTGGCGCATGCGCGCCGGGCAACGCGCACGTGGCCCAACTCTCCCAGCCCATCACTTCCTTTTGCTTTTTTCGATTTTTTCACCACGGGGAGGCCACTTGTCATTAGCGCAGAATAAAACACAATTAACGCCATGATTAGCGCATAACTAGTTTTGATTTCTCGGTAATTTTTCGTGTCCTAATTTTTTTCAGTAAAAGATTGAAAACAGATCTACACTGAAAGTCAAATTTTAAAAACTTTCAATCTAGATTTAAAAACTTTTTAACTCGAAATTTGAATTTTTTAAGTCAAAATTTGAAAACTTTCTACTTCTCATCTCAAATTATAAGAACTTTCAACTAGGGTTTGAAAACTTTCAACTTGGATTTGAAAACTTTCAACTCGGGATTGAAAACTTTCAACTCGAGATTTGAAAACTTTCGACTCGAGATTCGAAAACTTTCAAATTCAAATTTGAAAATTTTGAAAACTTTCAACTTGAGATTTGAAAATTTTCAACTCGATATCGAAAACTTTCAAATCCAGATTTGAAAATTTTCAAGTCATGATTTAAAACTTGCTAGTTGGCGCGAAAAAAAATAAAAAAAGGAGAAAAAATCGCAAAAAAGGGAAAGACACACAGGAAAAAAGCAAAAAACGAAAAAAAAGAAGGGAATACGACGTGGTGGGGGCTGCGCGCGTGGGCCGTGGGCCGGAGTGTGCACCGCGGGCACGTACGCGCTAATTAGCTCCCGCGCTCTCGAACGCCGTGAAGAAGAGGCCACACGAGTGCGAACACACGTCTACGCCCGCAAAGATGCAATCGATCTCTGAAGACGAAGAACGTGCCACGATCTCGATAACGGCATAGACCATGAGCAACTGACGGTGACTGGCCGGTAGCACGACTGGGTGTGGTGCGCAGAGACCAAAGTACAGACGGCAGCTGTTCTACCCATTTGCCAGCATAGGGATGCAGTCGGTCGAAGACTTGTGCTTTTATTCCTTTAAGTACCATACCATTGGTGCGTTCAACTTGTCCATTGCTCATAGGATGCGCTACGGAAGCATAACAAATTTTGATGCCGAAGTCCTCACAGAAATCTTTAAATACTCCGCCAGTGAATTGAGTGCCATTATCAGTAATGATCCGATTGGGTACCCCAAACCGGTGCACAATGTTGATGAAGAAATCTCTAGCCTTGTCTATTGTGATTGT
Source organism: Oryza meridionalis (assembly GCA_000338895.3). Lineage (NCBI taxonomy): Eukaryota > Viridiplantae > Streptophyta > Magnoliopsida > Poales > Poaceae > Oryza > Oryza meridionalis. The sequence continues at coordinate 16,228,294 of CM002530.2, forward strand.
GACGACTGGTTTGGCTTCGATCCACTTGGAGAATTTATCAACAGCTACAAAGAGATGAGTATAACCACCGATAGCTTTTTTGAACGGGCCGACCATGTCGAGCCCCCAAACCGCAAACGGCCAAGATAATGGGATGGTTTGCAACTCCTGAGCTGGTAGATGAGTTTGTCGGGCGAAGAATTGACAACCTTCACATGTTCGCATAATTTTGTCAGCGTCGGACACAGCCATGGGCCAGAAAAAACCCTGCCGATAGGCCTTGTAAACAATGGTTCATGTGGCAGCGTGATTGCCACAGATGCCTGAATGTATATCTCTTAGCAATTGTCTTCCTTCCTCTAAAGACACACAGCGTTGCAGAATCCCTGATGGACTTTTCTTGTACAGTTCGGTCTCATGTACAACATAGAGTTTGTTGCGCCTGGAGATCCGCTCGGCTTCGTCTTTATCTTGAGGAAGTTCTTGTTTGGTTAAAAATTTGATGAGGGGCTCTCTCCAATCGGCCTCAATAATGCTTACTTCTTGAGCGTCCATAGCCTCGACTGTTTCTTTGCTTGGTACGGTTGGCTCATAAAGTTGTTCGACGAACACGTCAGAAGGAGCTGCTTCTCGCTTTGAGCCAAAATTAGCCAATCTGTCAGCTGCCTCATTATTATGCCAAAGGACATGGGTTAGCTCAAGACCATCGAACTTATCTTCTAACTTGCGTACCTCCTGCCGATAGGCAGTCATATTATCATCAAGGCAGGACCACTCTTTCATGACCTAATTGACAACCAGCTGAGAATCTCCACGAACTATCAAACGCCGAATTCCCAGGGAGATTGCAGTCCTTAATCCGTGAAGAAGCGCCTCATATTCCGCCACGTTATGGAACACAGAAAAATGTATCCACAACACGTAGCTCAGCCTTTCTCCAGTCGAGGAGATCAGAACAACTCCTACTCCGGTGCCTGAGAGCCTCTTCGACCCGTCAAAATGCATAGTCCAATACAACATCTTCTCCACAGGCGTGTCTTCCTGGCACTCGGTCCACTCGGCGACGAAATCTGCTAGAGCTTGGGACTTGATCGAAGTTCGCGGCTTGAAAGATAAATCCAAGGACATCAACTCTAAGGTCCACTTTGCGATCCGCCCATTTGCTTCGCGGTTATGAAGTATATCCCCGAGTGGAAACGACGTAACCACCGTAACCGAGTGACCTTGGAAGTAGTGAGATAATTTCCTGACGGTAATCAAAACTCCATATAACAGCTTTTGGACCTGAGGATATCTTGTCTTGTAGTCGGCTAAAACCTCGCTGACGAAATAGATCAGTCGTTGGACTTTTTGAACATGGCATTCTTCCTCACGCTCAACAACTAGGACCGTGCTTATAACCTGGGAAGTTGCTGACACGTATAATAATAGCGGCTCTTGCGGATGTGGTGAAGCTAAGACCGGTGGAGTAGTGAGAAGTTTCTTGAAGTCTTCAAAGGCTTTTTGTGCTCCGGGTCCCCACTGGAAATTATCGGTTTTCTTTAGCAGCTTGAAAAAGGGCATCCCCTGCTCGCCGAGTCGTGAGATAAACCGGCTGAGCGCCGCCATGCACCCAGTTAGCTTTTGAACGTCTTTCTAGGAGCTTGGCGATTTCATGTTGAGGATGGCGTTGATTTTCTCTGGGTTGGCTTGTATGCCCCTATAGGATACCATAAAGCCAAGCAGCTTCCCTGACGGTACTCCGAAGATGCATTTTTCAGGGTTTAATTTCATCCTGAAGGCGCGGATGCTTGCAAAGGTTTCTTCTAGATCCTCAATCAAATCATCCTTCTGCTTGGTCCTGACAACTACATCATCGACATAAGCTTCAACGTTGCGACCAATTTGAGTTGAAAAGCATCTCTGGAACATGCTTGATATGTCGCTCCTGCGTTCTTCAATCCAAAAGGCATGGTGATATAGCAGTAGGCCCCAAAGGGCGTGATGAATGAAGTCTTCAAGCAGTCGGACTCCTTCAGTCGGATCTGATGATATCCTGAGTAGCAATCCAAAAAACTTAGTAGCTCGCAGCCGGCGGTTGAGTCGACTACCTGGTCAATGCGAGGCAACCCGAAGGGATCTTTGGGGCAGGATTTATTGAGGTCGGTGTAATCAACACACATGCACCATTGTCCCGTCTTCTTCCGAACCAAGACCGGGTTTGCCAGCCAGTCGGGATGTAGGACCTCTTTAATGAAGCCTGCTACTAACAGCTTAGTTAATTCCTCCTTGATCGCATCCTTCCTATCCTGTGCGAAGCGGCGGATTCGTTGCTTGATAGGTTTAGCATCTTCCTTAACATGCAAAGAGTGCTCAATCACCTCTCTAGGAATACCAGGCATATCAAATGGTTTCCATGCGAAGATATCTTTATTATTTTGAAGAAAAGTGATGAGCGCGCTGTCCTATTTACAATCTAACTCAGCGCCTATTACAGCAGTCTTAATGGGATCAGAGGGATCTAGAGGGATTTTCTTAGTCTTGGCATCGCCTTCTCCGCTCTTAGTCATCTTGGTTGCAGGCACTTCTCCTTCGGTTGACGTAGATGCAGCCAGTCGGATTTCCTCTCGGGCGAGTGAGATCTCGCGGGTCTGGGCCATCTCGCAGCTTTCCTTGTCACAAGTGACGGCTTGCTTGATGTCGCTCCGCAGGGATATGACTCGTCGAGGACCTGGCATCTTCATCATCATGTAGGTATAGTGTGGGACAGCCATGAACTTGGCTAACGCCGGGCGTCCGAGAATGGCATGGTACGCTGTCTCGAAATCAGCAACTTCGAAGCAAATGTTCTCTGTGCGAAAATTCTCTCGAGTGCCAAGAGTGACCGGCAGAGTGATCTGGTCGAGTGGAGTAGAAGATAGCCCGGGGATGACTCCGTGAAAGGGCGCATTACTCGGCTTCAATTCCGTACGAGGGATCTGCATGTCGTCCAGAGTCTTGGTGAAAAGGATGTTGAGCGCGCTGCCACCATCGATGAGGGATCTTCGGAGCTTGACGTTACGAACCACTAGGTCTAGTACCAGGGGGTACTGCCCCGGTGGACCACTCTGTCAGGATGATCCGAGCGGTCAAACTTGATAGCTGTTTCTGACCACCGAAGATATTGGGGCATGTCGGGTTGGACAGCATTAATCTCCTGTTCAGTCACCTTTTGCTTTCGCTTGGATTCATAAGCCAGCGGTCCACCAAAGATATGGTTGAGTTCCTGGGAGAGTCTTGGAAACCAGTCGGGGCATCATCTTGATCATCCTTCTTCTTCGACGTGCTTTGGTCTCCGTCAGTCGGCTTGCGTGCGTTCTTGGCGTATTGCTCTGCGAACTGTTTGTAGACGAAGCAATCTTTGGCTGCGTGATTTGAGTTTGTAGACGAAGTATTGACTCGCGTACGCTGTCGGGAGGATGGTGTAGTGGTTGCCACAAGTTCCTCGGGCTTACGCTTGTTATCCTTGTGATTGGTACTTCCACTCCCCCCGCAGTCGGCGTGTCTTTCTTTGGCTTCCAGGTGGTGCCCGAGTGCTTGGACGCGGTGACGGCATCTTCAGCTTTTGCATACTCGTTGGCCTTTTCAAACATTTGCTTGACCGTCCGGGGAGGCTTGCAACCGAACTTGCCGACTAAGAGATCATGGCGGATGCCTTTGGTGAAGGCGGCGATGATGACGTCGTCGGTGATGTCAGAGATCTTGTTGCGTTGCTCGGAAAACGTCGGATGTAATGTCGAAGGGATTCTCCGGGCTTCTGGACAATGTTGTAGAGGTCAAAATGGGTACCAGGGAGTTCAAAGGTGCCTTGGAAGTTGGCGATGAAGTGGTCGCGAAGCTCCGCCTAAGATCCGATCGTGCCACGGGGTAGCCCGTGAAGCCAGGATCGGGTGGAATCCGCTAAAGCCACGGGCAGATAGTTTGCCATGGCTTTGCTGTCTCCTCTTGCTGCGCGGATCGAGAGACTGTAGACGGTGAGCCAAGACTCGGGGTTTGTGGTGCCGTCGTACTTCTCGATTCTATTCGGCTTGAAGCCGGTCGGCCAATCCACTCGACGCAGATCGCTTGTGAAGACAGCGACTCCATCCACGTCATCATCATGACGATCTGGTGAATGGTAGGGGATATAGCCTCTTGCTGCGCGGCGCTAGTTTATGGTTTCGCGAAGATCGACGGGACGTCTATGATGTGGTGAGCGGGGACGTTCAGCTCGACGCTCCCTGTGTCGGTCAGGAGGCGAGCGTGATCCCTGCTCCTGCGACTGGATCCTGCGCCGGCAATGCTGAGGCTTGGTTGGTGGTAGTCTTGAGGTCGAAGAGGTGGGACTCGGCTGCCAGTCGGTGTGTGGACGCTCACGGAGTTAACTGGGACCGAAGCGGCGATCATGGTCTTGGTCTGGTTCAAGATGTTGACGACGTGATTAGCTTGATTGAGTGCATCTTCCTTGAGGCGGGTGTCGAGGAGGGTGATCGCTGCAACTGCGTTCTGCTGGGGGGTGCAGAAAACCACTGTCCTATCAATGTCTTGCTGCCCGATGAGTTCCCATGTTCGTCGCCCAGCATCCAAGGCGCATTGCCGCCGGTCCTCAGCCTCCTTCGCAGCCCTTTCGTGCTCCTGTTGCTCACGCTGCAGCCGTTCTCGCTCTTGTGCTTGGCGCTCCTCCTCCAGTCGACGATGTTCGGCTTCTTGTCGCATGCGTTGTTCTTCTGCTTCTTGGGCTTGACGCTGTTCCTCCGTCTCATTATCGGCCATGAAGATGCCGAAGTAGAGGGGCGTGTAGTTATCTTCATAACTTTCGTCGAAGTCGTCGAGGCTGCGGTGGTCATAGTGGTAGCCGAAGTCATCGTACTCCCCGATCTCCGTTGGTCGAGAGTCGACGCCGGGGGAGCTGAGGTAGCCGTCCAATTGTTCCGTCGAAACCGTACCGAGAGGCTGGATGATGACGCCGACTTCCCTGGAGCCAGACTAGATCGGGGCCGAGGCCGGACCCCGTCTAGACCTACGGGAAGAGGACGTCCTTATGGTGAAGACTGCAGCCAAGTCATCGGGAAGTTTCATCAGGATTGGGGGTAGGCTCCATCGTCTTGATCAGGTCGTGTTGGAGTAGATTGGATCTCGTCCGAGTGGTTTGGGGCCGACTCGGTTGAGATGATCTTGGGATAGATCTCGGCCGTGTTCGGAAGGCCAAATGGGGCGGAGACCTGGTCTCTTCCCGACTGGTTCGAATCCGAGTCGAGGAGAGAAATCTTGCCGAAGTCGTTGGTGATAAAGTCGAGGCTGCCGAACCGGAACGCCTGCCCGGGAGGGAAGACGAAGTTGTCGATGCCGGACTCGAAACCCATCGCACTAGTCGGCAAAGAACTTGACGCTACCCCTACCTGGCGTGCCAACTGTCGAAACAAGATTTCGGCAATACTAAAAGGGGGTGGCTATGAAGCTGGAAAAGTGGATGGGTTGAGAGACAAGGAATTTTATACAGGTTCAGGCCTTCTTGATCAAGAAGTAACACACTACTCCTGTCCGGGGATTGATCCGCCGAGTGTATTATTAATCGTATGATCTGGGAAAAAGTCGTGCCCCAAGAGGCATCCGAACCCCTTCTTATATAGAGGAAGGAGTCCGTATTACAAAGTAAAGCCATATCCCTAACGGAATAGGTAGTTACAGATAAGATACAATCGTAACCGACTAGGATCCCAGGTATTTCCCTGATATACAAGTTTGGAATTTAACCCGAGTCCCTTTGAAGATATTCTATCTATACATGGCACCGCATACCCAGTCGGATACACATGCCGTGGGGGTATAGGGTATCCATAATCTCCACACTTGATTTTGGGACGGGATGGACTTTTGGACTAGCAGCGGCTAGCAATGGCCGTCACGGCGATCGATCTGCACCATCAAAGGAACATGACGGCATGTACCCTCAAGCCTCAGCTCAAACATGTATGTACATATATAATACACGAAGGTATATACGTATATGTTGAACGACTAATCTGACTACACTCTAAATTTGTTCTAATATTTGGCAACTAATACATGTGTAATGTTCGTTTTATTGCTGATGTTTATCTTGCTATATTTGATCTTTTCTGCTATAATATTCTTTGAAATTAATATATAGGTTTTATGTGATCCTATTTCAGATTGTGCCGACACGACATTGACTAATAAGAGTACCGTATGTCATTATCACACGGTGGCATGTGACAGTCTAAATACTTGCAGATAGATCGTCAAATTTGCCTTCATGAATTTGCTACATGCTTTATCCTATTTGATTTGGAATAATTATCTTTTCATTGGTATTCTTTGTTTCAATAAAATGCGTGGTTACGCTAACAAATAGAACTTAGCTATCTAATTTGATGTTCTTTTTTTTCCTTTTGTTGATGAAGATATCACTACAAATATTACTTTTCTCACAAATAGTGATGATATGTTTTCTCACCTATATTTAGTAACTAACTTACAATATCATCAATAATAATATATAACTTGTGCAACGCATGGTTTGGCGACTAGTCTATATTTAATATATTTTATAAATAAATCTTGGCATTAAACATGTATACTCATAGAAGCAACTCAATTGAAATAGACATGTATACCAGATAGTTACACATGAACGTATCAAATGTATGAAGCATATTATAGAGATGTACCGACTGTTCTAGTTCTATTGTGAAAGAGGATCGGCTTCTTGGGGAGCTACATGCACTGCACGTACGATGAGCGGTACCGGGTGTTGACATTGATGTGCAGCGTTCAAACATAGAGGAAGACAGGTCATTGTGGAAGATTAGTAAGCAGTCGCGTGGAACGCTTTCGAAAAACCTTATTAGCATCTTTTCCTAGTGCAAAACGTCATAGGCAAAGGTTCTGAAGACCTACTCTCCCGATCACCGGTGAACACCAGCAGGCAGGACGAAGTAGACTATGATCAATGGTAGAGTACAGAGGCGGAGGCAAAAACCCTAGATTGTTTATGCATGTGTTGCGTGGAGGCGTTGGCCCAATTTATATAGAGAAATATTAGAACGCGTGATTAGGACACCTACACGATCTCTATAACATGTAACCAAACCGAATAAGTTATGCATAACCTATCCAAACTCCAAGCACTCGATAACCCGATGTGTTTCCTGTTTCCAAAAAATAAACATTGATTTTTGCAGCAAAACAAAACTAAAAAAAGGAAGCCGTGTCTATGCAAGAATGAGGTGCTAATTTTGGTACATTACTCACATGCATGTCTCTTACGTGCACCACCTGGTCCGTGCCCGTGCCCAAGCCCAGTCAGGTGAGATGATTGAGCATATACATGTGTTCCTCTAACTCTCTCCACCACATATGCCTCAAGTGGCTATGAGAGCACTATCCCATTTAAGGAGATCTCACTCTCCTAAAATAAGCAAAGCGGTACTAAAGGTTCACATGCAACCCTTCCCATGAGCCTTAGCCCACTCAACAATTCCAACAATCTCACATTAAATTTCAAAGTCCCACGGAGATTTTCCTTTTCCAATGTACTATTTATATACCAACAGTTTGATGAAGACTGGTTAAGGTTGAACATCCATCTAAAATTCTAAGCTACACTTACTCACAACTTGAACAATGGTTGAATTGCAAATTTTGTGCAAGAAATTTTTACTTAGAGTCTTATCTAATACTAGACGGTTAGTAGACTTACCCCTTGAGTGGAGCGTATAAGTCATACTCCTTGGTCTATCAACAAGCTTCCTAGGAAGAGCAAGCTGATTACTTTGGCTGATTACTTTGGAGATCGAACAGAGCAGAACGACGATGGCAACAATCTGGTTTAGCTGAACCTTAACAATCTCTTCTCTAGTCCTCTCTTTGTGTTTTCAGAACCTTGCAGTAGACTTCTATCCCAACCCTTCTTCCACCTTGTTCCACCCAAATACTTTGTGAGTTGCATTAGGAGTTATTCCAATTGAATCATTTGAATTAATATGTGGGCTAAGGTCCATATGTAGATTAATTCCTAGGAAAATTATAAAAGCACACCTCATAGGAATAAATGCATGTGAACCTTTAATACCACCTTGCTTATTCTTTGAGATGGAGATCCTTAAAACAGAGAGTGATCTCCTAGTCACTTTGGATATGAGTGCTGCAGAGAACTAGAGGAACACATGTGCGCGCTCACTCGCGTAGCTTGGTGGTGCTACATGACATGCGTATGAATGGTCCGCCAAAATTGGTGCATTATGCTTGCGTAGAGATGGTTTCCTTTTGCAGTTTTGTTTTTGTTAAAATATTCGGTATTTGATTTTGGAAACACACCGGGTTATCCGGTGGGTGGAGCGACGAGGAGTCTAGATAGGTTACGCGTGACTTATCTGGTTCGGTTACGCGATATGGAGATCGTGTAGGCGTCCTAATAACGCACCATCTCTATATAAATCGAGCTGCCGCCGCCTTCATGCAATATACATGAAAACAGTCTAAGGCTTTGCCTCCTCCTCTGTAGTACGCCTTCGCTCGTAGTCTATTATGTCTTACCTACCGGCATGCACCGACGATCCGGAGAGCCTCTGAAACCTTTACCTTTCACGTCCTGCACTAAGAGAAGACGCTAATAAGATTTTTGGGAAGCACTCCGTGCAATTACTCACTGGTCCTCACTACGGCTCGTCTTCCTCTTTGTTTGTACATTGTGCATCGACATCAACACCCTGTAGCACGTGTCATACATGCTGCACTTATTGCTCCCGTTGAATAAGATCCTCTTCCGTTCCAGAACCAGGGCCATCGACACGCCACAATCATGCTTCGTATATTTGATATGTTCTTGTATAGCTTTCTAGGTTGCATGTTTGGATCTTATGATATAATTCTACTAGTTTATTTATTTAATATTATGATTTATCTATGGAACAAATTAAATCTGTATATGTGCATGAATTTCGTGAACCAAATCTCCAACACTTATTTATTCAGACAACTCATCTCCTCCATGTGTGTACAAGCACAAGGTGATGAGCTGAAGATACGAATGTCGCTGAGATGCTCGCAACCCCAAACTAATGCCAAAGTATATATGACTGTGTCGTGCCTACCAATTTGCTGTTTCAGAACAATCCATATTTTCTGTCGTGCATTGACTCATGGAGATTTTATTATTTAATGGATGCTCATGCTCAGTAGAAAATTGGAGTTACAACTGCTCAGTAATGTTTAGCTGTAACTTTGGAAAACATATTTGTGCAAGACTTAAAGAAAAGTTCAGCCTCTATCGGAAATTTCATCATATCGCACAATATTTCAGTTTGCTAGAAAAATGTTCAGCCCCCCGTTTTGCAATATTTGTGCAAGACTTAAAGAAATTTTCAGTCTTGCACAATATTGGGCAAATTTCATCGTATTGCCGTGAGGCAGGATCAGGAGCAATATCAGAAATGTAATCCCTGTTGCATACCCCATTCCCCTGTGGAGTGGATATATTTCTCAATTTTACTAGGAGTTCAATTAGCAAAATCAAAGTTCATACAGACCGGAGTGGATATAATTCTCAATGTTAGTACAAGTCAAATTACTCCCTTATCAGGCCAAAAATAACCTAGAAATGTTCAGTGGTTCATGTTGGAGATAATGCATACTTAGCCATTAATTTTATTCCAAACATTATTATTTGAAAGCATATACAGCAAGCATAACCTACTTGCGACATGATAGGACAAGAAAAACTCATAAATTCTATCATTCTAGATATCAAACAAGACATAAATAACCAAGCCAAGTAGATCATTAGGCTAATCACAATGGTAATCTAGCCGCAATATTTTAATCTAGATGAACGCCATGCATATACAAACCTCAAATACGAACAAAACTAGATTAGAAATGCACTGGTTCCTTTCCTTTGTAAACGAAAGAATTCACTCACTGAATGGATCGACGGAGATCAGTGAGTCAAAGCAGTGCAGTCAATCGATGATGTCGAGCAGCCGCGTAGAAATACGCTGCCCAGAAACCTTTACACCGCCCCCGTGCAGGTGCGAATGCGGCGAAAGTTCGGAGACACCGCTCGCCGGGATGCTCGTTGCACGATGAGCACCACGGCCGGCTTGGATTGACGGCGACGCAACACGGCGGCAGTAGAGGAATTTTAGAGTAGATGGCTGTTGTGTTCTGTGTCTTTTAAGGACATCTCCCTGACTCTTATATAGAGCTAACACTGAACGGCAGCTCACGCTCAATCCGTTGCTCCTCCGCGTCAAAGCCGGATCAGCTCCGTGAGAAACACAGCCGCCAAACGGCCACAAGCGCACGTTCTCTCTTCACGTGAGAACCAAGTCTTCATGTGATTGACTCGATCAGCAGAGGTTGTCGTATGCAAGCATCTTTTCATCCAACACATGCTGATCATGCGGCTAAGCATTAGGCATTTAAATTGATGAAATGATCAATGTCTCCAAGCATGTTATTTCCATCAGTTCACTCCTTTTGAACTGAAGACTATTCCTCCGAAATGTATGCATAGTGGAAAGCACGATTCTTATACCGATTGCAAGCTAGAAAGAAATATCATAATCTTACTTTTGGTTTGAATTTTGGCCCTCTGCAAATAGGCCTATATTTGATACCAGTGTTTAGATCCCACAGTTAAATATACTATTATGTTTCTTCCTTCAATGTTGGTCGTTGTTTTTTTGGCGGTGCTTTTATATGGCATATTTGAACTTAGGTTGTGTGATTCGAGTTGGAAGGGCAATTTACTGATATTATTGTCGGTAGGATAAATAATAAAGAAAGAGGATATTCTATCTTATTCATTTTAGGTATAATTCAGTAATTTACTGATATTGTCAATGGGATAAATAATACAGATAAGAGGATGTTTCTTCTCATTCTCATTTTGGATTTTGGGTAGTTCAGTGACTAGGATTGCTCAACAATTAACCTTGATTTTTCTGTAGACCTTTAACTCACTATTTTGTGGCAAATTGTTTCGTACTAATTGTTAGGAACTCGGTTGAACTGAGCCATGGGCTGTACCAAGTATTCTCCAAGCCCCGGACCAGCAAGCATAAGGGGCAGCAGCACAAACACTTCGGGGATAGAACGGAGCAGAACAGCTATGGCGGCTTTGCGGCAGCACAACCTGGTTAGGCAGAACCTCGATCTCTTTCTCTTGTCGCCTTTTGCAGTTTCTCTTGTCTCTCGTCACCTTTTTGCAGTTTCTAAAACCTTTCAGTACTCCCTCCATCCTATAATACGATAAACTAAAATTGAATGTGATACTATACAGTACAACAAATAAGAACAGAGGATCTATCTAAATTTATTATATTGTTTAGTATTCTATTTAATTCTATGTTGTTATATTATGGGACAGAAGGAGTACTCTTTTAGAGACCTTGTATCCTCACCCTTCGTCCACTTTGCTCGACACATAGTATGAGTTTCATTAGAAGTTCTTCCTGTTGAGTTTGGTGAAGGAGGTCGCCAACGCTTATTTATTCAGACAACTCCTCTCCATGTGTGTATAAGCAAATGTGTTGAGTTGAAGATATAGGATGTCACTCAGGTGCTCGCAGCCCTAGAAAGACTAATGACACATGTATGTTTGTGCCCCGTGTTTACTAACTTGCTATTTCAAACAAATGTGTTGAGTTGAAGATATAGGATGTCACTCAGGTGCTTGCAACCCCAGAAAGACTAATGGCACAGGTAGGAATATGCTGATAGAATAGCATAGACGTTGTTTATTTCCCATGAAAAAACTTTTTATCCTGTCACATTGAATGTTTGGACATATGCATGGAGTATTAAATATAGACAAAAAAAACTAATTACACAGATTGCGTGTAAATTGCGAGACGAATCTTTTAAGCCTAATTGCTCCATGATTTGATAATGTGGTGCTATAGTAAACATTTGCTAATGATGAATTAATTAGGCTTAATAAATTCGTCTCGCAGTTTACAGGTTGAATTTGTAATTTGTTTTGTTATTAGTCTATGTTTAATACTTTAAATGTGTATCTGTTATATCCGATGTGACACACCAAAACTTTTTACCCCTGAATCTAAACAGGTCCATAGACTAAATATAAGACAAATCTAAAGTTCATACATATGATGAATCGAAGAGCATGTGTAGCTGATCTGGCCAACAACAGAACAAGGGGCTCAAGCTCACCTTGCCCCCTTGTTGGGATCGCCACTGTGTGCAATGACTATTGGTTTTTTTTATTGTTTTAGAGAAAGATGTTTTTTACTTGGTGTTTTTTATTTTTTAGAGAAGGGAATATTTTTACCCGTTCTGTACATCCAACCGGATATATGTAGACTTTTAAATTGAGAACTTACTCTTAAACAATCCAATCTGAAATTCGCTTCTACGTAGATTTAAACTCAGGACCTTACGGCGCTACTCAGGTCACTACAACCACAATACTACATGCCCCTTTCCCTATTGGATATTTCATATTATTTAATGATGTTCATGGTCGGCAGAAAATTATACGGAGTATCTTCTTATAACTAAATCTGTCCAGTTATATTATGATGGATTAAATTCTTTTTAAAGTAAAAGTATAAAAATCAATACAAAATTTCAAGCCTAGTGTCGTAGAGGCAAAAATTGACGAGAATCTTCACACACTTTCATGTTTCTATACAGGCAGTGGTGGAGGCAGGGAGGACGGCTAGTGGCCAGGCCCCCTCCAACAAATTTATGTAAATAATCGTCTAATTAACTAGTGGTTCCCCGCGCCTTATTGCGAAATTACTGAACAATTTTCAATATACCTTTTTAACAATAGAGTTAGGAGTAAAATAATAATAAAATATCAGGGTTTATGTAGTATTTATCATAAAACAAATTTTCAGGTTATTAGTTACGAATATATTTATTGACATACTGTACAAAATATTGCGCAAACATTACGGGTCATAAATAAAAGGATTAATTGCATCCATGCCACTGTAACTTTGTCGAATTAAAAAAATGCCACTACTATTTGTCATATCGGCTAAATGTCATTGAAAATTTCTAAAATTGGAACCACTCCGGTCACTTTCTCCTTCCTCCTCTCTCACGCCATCTCTGTTCCCGTCCTCATCCCGACCACCACGGCGGACTTGCTGACAAGGGTGGCGTCGACAGCGAACTAGGCGAGGAGATCCGGGTGAACGGCGAGGTGGGAGAGGAGGCCCTGTCAGCGCCACCTTGCTGCTGGCGGAATCAGCCATGCCCAGCTCCATCGTCAACAAGCAATGGCCAAAGCGAACAAATCCACCCAAATCAAAAGCGACTGGACGACGAGAACACGATGAAGAGCTCGACAGGGATGACCAGATCTCGATGCGGTGGAAGCAGCCCGGCGACGTGGACGCGCCGGCGTCGGCGGCGGCGTCGGAGGCCGACCTTGCCCAGCTCTCCATCGCCGCGACGCGTACGCGCCGGCGATGGCCATGGTGTCAGAGGCCGACCTCACCTAGCTCTCCATCGCCATCGCTGCCTGGGAGGACCTGGGCCCATTCGTACGGCGCGCATTCGCGTGCGGGCGCCCCGAGCCGCTGCTCGCCTCGCTCTGGGCCGCGGCGTGGGACCGGGAGGCTGAGATCGAGGAGCTCTGCCGCGCGCACTTCCACGACTTCATCCGCGCCGTTGACGACCTCCGCTCCCTCCTCGCCGACGCCGACGCGCTCAAGGGCTCCCTCTCGGCCTCCCATGCCGCGCTCCTCCCCTCCGCCGCACCGCCGCTCGCCTCGCTCGAGTCCTTTCTCGTCACGCGTGGGCTCGCCTCCTCCCGCCGCTGCGTCCGCCTGCTGGCGCTCGGGAGAGTGCTCGTCGCCTGCATCCGCCTCCTCAACGCCATCCGCGGCGAGAGTGCTCGGGAGCCGTGGCCGCTGTCCTTCTGCAGACGCGCCGGATGGCGATGGGACTGACATGTCGGACGGGAACAGAGATGGCGTGAGAGAGGAGACGGAAAAGGGACGGGAGTGGTACGTTTTTAATTTTAGAAATTTTCAGTGGCATGTAGCCGATATAACGAATAGTTGTGGCTTTTTTTAATTTCGCAAAGTTACAGTGGCATGGATCCAATTAACCCCTGAAAAAACAGGGCATAGGAGCACCCTGAATATATCTCAAATGTTTCAGATAGCTATAGATCGGAGGGCTGGGGCAAGAAAAATACGTACCTTTGCGCACCTGTTTCTGCAGATGAACTGTACAACGCCACCGGCGCAAAGCTGTGGACGATCTACGCTCTTCATCGCCCCCGGCGAAGATGGAGTGGACGCCGCCGCCAGCAAAGTTGATGATCGATTGTGGAGGACGGCGGCGATGATGAAGTGTAGATGCCCCTGCGGGCAACCGAATGTAAATATATATAGACTACGTAGCTGGCATAGGTTTGAAACCGGATAAATAGGATCAAATCTGTTTGAAACAGATCAGTTTACCGGATCTATCTGCCGTCCATATCGATATTTTGTAACTGAACGTCTCAGTTTCGTAGCTAATCGTCAAAAATTAACTGATACAAGAAGCAACAGGCAACGGCAAAGTGGCAAACACAATAGTTCTACTTCTATTCGATCTAGAATTAGAGTTTGTGTATGTAGTTTCATCTCAATTGTTCACAGACGCACTATCACCCGAGCAGAGCAATGCAGCGATGTGAGCAGTAGTCCATACACAAGCAGTACACATACATTCAGAGATTGATCGACTTGTTATTGTTCTTAGCTGCAAAAGCTTGTAAAAAATAAAAAGATAACTGCCGGGCGGGCGCAGGTGGCCGACAACGGGCAACGGGAGCAGAATGGGGGCAGTACAGGTGGGGATGGGTAAAGCTAATGGGCGAGTGATCGACCCCCAAACCCTCCTATACGGTTCCTCTCCCCGTCCTCCTCCACTTCTTCTCTTCCTACTACACCATAAATTTTTAAAAAAATAAAAAAGAACAGTTAGAAAAATTTATATATAGAAATACTATATATAAAAAATATTTGAATTCATGAATTCAAATTCAAATTTGAATCGGATATATAAACTTTGAGTCTATAAACTTTAACTTTAGATGTATAGAAAATACTATATATAAAAAATATTTGAATTCAAATTCAAATTTGAATCAGATATATAAACTTTTTTACTTATAAACTTTGGATCTCTAAACTTTAGGTGTATAGAAATACTATATATAAAAATAATTGAATTCAAATTCAAATTTGAATCGGGTATATAAACTTTTGACTTATAAACTTTGAGTCTATAAACTTTAGATATATAGAAAATACTATATATAAAAAATATTTGAATTCAAATTCAAATTTGAATCAGATATATAAACTTTTTACTTATAAACTTTGGATCTCTAAACTTTAGGTGTATAGAAATACTACATATAAAAAAATTGAATTCAAATTCAAATTTGAATCGGGTATATAAACTTTTGACTTATAAACTTTGGGTTTATAAACTTCAGATATATAGAAAATACTATAGAGAAAAAAAATTGAATTCAAATTTAAATTTGAATCGGATATATAAACTTTGGGTCTCTAAAATTTAGGTGTATAAACTTTAGATGTGTAAACTTGAGGTGTACAAACTTTAGATGTATAAATTTACTAAAAATATGAAAGTAATGCGGTGCCAAATAAGGAAACTACGTGGAGAAGGAGGGGGTGTCGCCCTGATCGCCCCTGGCGATCAATCGCCCATTAGCTTTTCCGCAGCGGGACGGGCGCATGCAGATGGCCGATGCCGGGAGCGGGCAGGCGTAGATGCGCGGCTGCGAGTAGAGGGGTGATGGCGGGAGCGGCTGGCGGCTGGCGCATCTGGCCACTGGCTTGGTGCACAGGGGCGATGGCGCGATCGGCCGACGAAGCTAGACACCCTGCAGATAGATTCTAATCTCTTGGGGTGTACATCCACCTGTTTCTTGCATATCAACTAAATAGTTATGAAAAAATTTCAAAAAAAATTACAAGATCAATTAATATGTAGTATATCATTTCACAAATATGTAAGTTCAAATTCAACTTCTACAAGCTGTAATAAAAATAACAAATTAAACTATAACTAGTATACATACATTCACAGTCAAATCTGTTATTTTTGTTGCAACTTATATAAGACGAATTTGAATTTGCATGTTTTTGAAGTGATATATTACATATTAACATATCTTATCATTTTTTTGAAATTTTTTCATAACCATTTAGATGACATGCAAGAAATGGGTGGACGTCCACTGAGAGTTTAAAACAGTTTCCCTACCACCATTCACTCATTCATCTCTAGCTCGATCCAAATAAGGGCGGGGGAATCAAAACGGAGCGACAGTTGCGATATGACACGAGAAGAGAGAAACGTCAAATTAATGTACGTGTTATTTTTGGATGGTTAGATGGAGTATCTGCTAGAGCCTCATTTTCTCCTGGTGTAGGCTATTTTGTGGATGGAGGACGAGATGGAGTATCTGCTGGGATGCTCTTACTCGATCTCCCCTGCACCGCTGAAGAAACCACCGGAGAACGGGTTATGTAGCCACCATCGACACCGCGCCAGTTGTCACGCCCAAGCTCTACCAGCAACCCAGCATCAATGCCTGCTCGATTTGGAGCTCTTCCCAGTCCCTACTCCCTACAGGCCTACACCCATCTCGTACTTGAGTTCTGAATGGAAGGAGGATAAGAGAAAAAAAAAATCCCCATTTCCTCTCCCTCACTCCATATGACAGTGGTGGTAGCGATGTGGAGACTTTAGAGCTCAACATGCAGATATTAAGGATCCAAAATACTAAAGTGGACGGTCACTACCAACTCAACCCGCGAGGTTTCCAAGTGGTCAAGAGAAGTGCGGTGTTGGGGGACATCGAGTGTGGCTCCGACGGAGATCGAGGTTGAGGTCATGGTCAAGCCCAGCTACGGCACATGTAGTCGAGGTCGAGCCCAACTCCGGCGGATGTTGGCGTCGAGTGAGGGGCCAACCGGTTTTGATGTGGAGCATTGCACCATGCACTGGTGGAGAAACCATCTTTCGTCGATCGGCCGAATTCCACAATAGTCCCGGTTACAATAAAAACCGAGATCTTTAGTCCCGGTTAAAAAGGGTAGCGGGCATATTTGATCTTTAGTCTCGGTTGGTTTTAAGTCCCGGTTCAAATGCTGTCAGGGCCTGTCAGGCCCCCCGGGATCTTTAGTCCCGGTTTGTAACACCAACCGGGACTAAAGATCCCGGCGATTTTTAGCCCCGGTTTATAACACCAACCGAGACTAAAGTCCCACCCCTATATATATGTCTTCTTCCTCCTCCAGCCCGAGCAAGCTTCAAAATTTCTTCAAAAAAGAGGGGAGGTCATGCCAAAATTTCTAGTGAATTTATTTTGGTGATTATATATAAATTGGAGGTGCCTAAAAGGTTAGCAACTTCCTCCTCCAATGTTTTTTTTGTCATATTACATTTGGAGCTATATTTTGCACACTTTTTTGTCTCCAAAATTTTGTTGTAAGTTGATAAGAGAGAAAATTTGTGTGGGGAAGAAAGAATATATAGAAA
The DNA here is from genome assembly GCA_000338895.3 of Oryza meridionalis. Taxonomy (NCBI): domain Eukaryota; kingdom Viridiplantae; phylum Streptophyta; class Magnoliopsida; order Poales; family Poaceae; genus Oryza; species Oryza meridionalis. The sequence continues at coordinate 16,245,850 of CM002530.2, forward strand.
TTTAGTTTATTTGCTAAAGAAGGTTTTATAAAATAGTTAAGAAGGAAAATATAGTGAAAGCTAATCTTAAATAATAGAAAACAAACTAAAATGAAAACTAAAAGAAGTACAACACATTAATATTAGTTTAAAACTTTAGAAATAGTAAATAAGAATTATTTGGTGTAATATTTTATATATTTTGTATGAATAATGATATGTCATTACTGTACGAGTGTTGAAAGACTTTGTAATTATTTTATCATTATTGTATGACTGTCATTATTGTACGAATAATTATTTGTGTACGATTTTTTTTCATTTCATGTAGATGGATCGGCAATGGATGTACGCTGACCGGCGGTCCAAAGAGTTTATTGATGGCGTGCATTATTTTTTGAGAATGGCCGAAGCTAACAGGTATAAGGGTTTTATTTGTTTTCCATACAATAAGTGTAAGAATCAGAAGGAGTATTCTGCATCCAGGACTATTCATTTCCACTTGTTTGAGTCGGGGTTCATGCCAAGCTATAACTGTTGGACATCCCACGGAGAGCAAGGGGTTGAAATGGAAGAAGATGAAGTGGAAGACGACAATATTCCGGACTTTGCTCAGTACGCTGAATTTGAAGGAAATCAAACGGGTGAGGAGAAAAGGGATGCTAATGGTAACGACGTTGCGGATGATCTTGGTCAGATGTTGCAGGACGCCAAGGAGGACTGCGAAAGTGAAAAGGGGGCCCACAAATTGGACAAGATGTTAGAGGGTTGCGAGCAGGGGCACAAAAAGTTGGATACCACTCTAGAGTTCTTGCAATTGAAGGCAAAAAATGGTGTTAGTAACAAGGCATTTGGCGATTTATTGAAACTCGTCAAGAACATTCTTCCGGAGGGAAACCAATTGCCCAAGACAACGTACGAGGCTAAGAAGATAGTCTGCCCTCTAGGACTGGAAGTTCAGAAGATTCACGCATGTCCGAATGATTGTATCCTATATCGCGGTGAGGAGTACGAGAACCTAGAAGTATGCCCTGTTTGTAAAGCACTACGATACAAGATTAGACGAGATGATCCAGGAGAAGTTGACGGGCAGCTAAAGAAGAAGAGAATTCCTGCTAAGGTGATATGGTATTTTCCTATAATACCACAGCTAAGGCATTTGTTCAGGAACAAGGGGAATGCTAGAATGATGCGTTGGAACGCTGAAGAGCGTCAACAGGACGGGATGCTGAGACACCCCGCCGATGGTTCGCAGTGGCGAAACATCGACAGAATTTAAAGACTTTGGAAAGGACGCACGAAACTACGGTTTGGTTTAAGTACGGATGGCATGAATCCTTTTGGAGAGATGAGCAGCGGCCATAGCACTTGGCCCGTTACGATGTGTATCTATAACCTCTCCCCTTGGCTATGCAGAAGAGGAAGTACATAATGATGCCGATTATTATTCAAGGCCCCAATCAACCTGGTAACGATATCGATGTGTACCTAAGATCACTGGTCGAAGATCTTAAACTGTTGTGGAAGAAGGAAGGTGTCCCCATGTGGGACGAGGATAAACAGGAGGAGTTTAACGTACGAGCGCTGCTGTTCGTAACCATCAACGAGTGGCCTGCACTTAGCAACCTATCCGGGCAGTCCAACAAGGGGTACAAGGCTTGCACTCACTATATGGATGAAACAAAAAGTACGTATCTTAAGCACTGTCGGAAGGTTGTGTACATGGGTCATCATCGATTCCTTGCAACAAACCACCCAGTACGAAAGAAAGGCAAGCACTTTGAACATACAGCGGACCACCGTACGAAGCCAAAACATCGCAGCAGTAAAACAGTATTTGCTATGGTGAAAGATCTTAAAGTAGTGTTTGGAAAGGGGCCTGGCAGCCAGCCTATAGAGAGCGAAGATGGTCCCAAAGGAGAAAGGAAGCCATTACTTGAGTCCAGCTAGCTATACTCTTAGCAAGGCAGAGAAGGACAGTATGTTTGAATGCTTGGAGAGCATCAAGGTATCGTCAGGATACTCCACGAATATAAAGCGAATAATAAGCACGAAGAAGAAGAAGTTCACAAACCTAAAGTCTCATGACTGTCACGTATTGATGACACAGCTGCTACCAGTTGTAATAAGGGGTATCCTCCCAGACAATGTCCGGGCAACAATAACAAAGCTATGCGCTTTCATGAACGCAATTTCGCAGAAGGTCATCGATCCGGATAGATTAGAAGCCCTTCAGAATGATGTGGTGCAATGTCTTGTCAGCTTTGAGTTGATATTTCCACCTTTATTTTTTAATATAATGACGCATCTGCTTTGTCACCTTGTCAAAGAGATCGGTATTCTCGGCCCTGTGTACCTACATAACATGTTTCCTTTCAAGAGGTACATGGGCGTTCTGAAGAAATATGTTCGTAACCGTGCTCGTCCAGAGGCAAGCATCGCCAAGGGGTATGGAACAGAGGAGGTCATTGAATTTTGCGTAGAATTTATTGAAGACCTTCGCCCAATCGGGGTACCTGAATCACGCCATGAAGGGAGACTACGGGAAAGGGAACTCTCGGAAGGAAAGCAATAATGACGGTAGACAACAATTTATTTCGTAAAGCCCATTTCACGGTTCTACAACAATCTTCATTGGTGGCTCCTTACATCGAGGAGCACTTGGCTCTAGTTCATGACAGAAACATCGGTAAGTCCAATGCATAGATTACGCGGCATCACATTGATACTTTCTCCGCGTGGCTGCGACAATATCTCATTGGTAACGAGACGATTAACCAACAACTGGCCTTCCTGGCAAGGGGACCATCTGGCTCGATCGCGACATTCTAGGGATATGAAATCAATGGGTACACATTTTACACGAGAGCCCAAGACATAAAGAGCACGAACCAGAACAGTGTTGTTCGTATCGATGCCATGGGACACGATGGTACAACTGGCACGTACTACGGTGCCATCGAAGACATATGGGAACTTGACTATGGACCTCTCAAGGTCCCTCTGTTCCGGTGCCAATGGGTTAGGTTGACTGGTGGAGGCGTAACGATTGATGACAGTGGGATGACAACGGTTGACCTTAACAAGGTTGGATACTCGGACGAACCTTTTGTCCTTGCCAATGATGTAACGCAAGTTTTTTACGTCAAGGACATGTCTAGCAAAGGAAAAAAGGGCAAAGGGCCTGACGAGCTGAAGCGCCACGTGGTTCTCCCAGGAAAAAGAAAAATCATCGGAGTAGAGGACAAGACTGACGAGGATTACAATCAGAGTGATGGGCAACCCCCTTTCACGGTGACGATTGACCCTAGCATCCTCCTATCAAATGAAGACACCCCTTACTCATGTAGCGATCACAAGGAAGTAACAATAGTGAGGAGAAAGTACATGCGGTCAACCGTCACCGCCGATGTATTGCCATAATTGTTGTGTACACGATGTAAACTATTTTTGATGTATTGAACATCCATACAAATCAATTGTTGTATGGCATATGTTAATTATGTATGATTATTAGAATTTTTAAATTGAAATCATCCATATGCTAGTTATATATGATTATTAGAATTTTTAAAAGTTTTAAATCATGCACGTGGTATTTACATATGTTAATTAGAATTTTCAACAATTTATTATCATGATATGCTAATTATATATGATTATTAGAATTTTTATTAATTTTAAATCATGTATGTGGTATTTACATATGTTAATTAGAATTTTCAACAATTTAATATCATAATATGCTAATTATATATGATTATTAGAATTTTTATTAATTTTAAATCATGCATGTGGTATTTACATATGTTAATTAGAGCTTTCAACAATTTAATATCATCATATGCTAATTATATATAATTATTAGAATTTTTATTAATTTTAAATCATGCATGTGCTATTTACATATGTTAATTAGAATTTTTAACAATTTAATATCATGCATATGCTAATTATATATGATTATTGGAATTTTTAACAATTTTAAATCATCATGTGACAACAATAATTTTTCGAAGGTTTTGTTATTAATTTTTCGACTTTAAATAATTGTAATGCATTATTTACTATTTTAGAAACACAAATGTAATGAAATTCAAAATTCAGTGCTATTATCTTTAGTCCCAGTTCTTCATCCTAACCGGGTTTAAAAATAATTTGGAAATAGCGGGAAAAGATCTTTAGTCCCGGTTGGTGAGAACATCCGTGAGTAAAGATATCTTTACTCCCGGTTCGTAATTCTTTAGTCTCGGTTGTTTTTACGAACCGGGAATAAAGATATCTTTACTCCCGGATGTTCTCACCAATCGGGACTAAAGATCTGGGGGTATATATATTCCTGGTGCGCCCTCGTCTTCTCCACCAACACTTAGACGATTTTCCATCGAGATCAATCTCGGCTTCTCCTTCGCCGCCACTGCCTAGGGCAACCCCGCGCCGACGCCGCCGTCGTCTCTCACCGTCGCTTGGCGGTCCTCGCCGCCTCCGCCGCAGACGCCGCCACCGCTCTCTCTCTCTCGATCTCGATCTCTCTCTCTCTCCAAACCACTGCCGCCTAGCTCGTTGCCGACGCCACTACCACGCCGCGGTCACCCGCAACCGCCGACGACCGACTTCGACGCGGCCGCCACCGCCGATGACGCCGATGCCACTGCCACGCCGCCGCCCCCGCCTCGAGCTCGCCACGCCGCCGTGCCACGCCGCCGGGCCGCTACGCCACGCCGCCGCCCCCGCCTCGAGCTCGCCACGCCGCCGTGCCACGCCGCCGGGCCGCCACGCCGCCGCCGGGCCCCCACGCCGCTGCGATGCCACGCCGCCACCGCGCCACGCCGCCGCCAGGCCCCCACGCCGCCGCAGACGCCGCCGCCGCGCCCCCACGCCGCCGGGCAGGCCCACGGCGCCGGACCGCGCCCCGACGCCGCCGCCACGCCACCGCTCCACCGACCCCACTACCGCGACGCCACGCCGCGGCTGGGCCGGCCCACGGCGCCGGACTGCGCCGCGAGACGCCACCGCCACGCCGCCGCTCCGCCGACGCCACTACCGCGCGCCCCGACATCGCCGAACATGAACGAACGTGATTGAAACGTGACCGAACGTGAACGGACGCTTGTTAAACGTGAATGAAACGCGAACGAACGTGAACAAAACGTTAACGAAACGTGAACGAAACGCTTATGAACGTGAACGAACGTGATTGAAATGTGACCGAACGCGAACGAACGTGAACGAAAGCTTAACGAACGTAAACGAACGCGAACGAACATGAACGAAACGTTAACGAACGCGAACGAACGTGAACGAAACACGAACGAACGTGAACGAAACGTTAACGAACGTGAACGAATGTGAATGAAACGCTTACGAACATGAATGCACTTGAACGAGGAGGGGAACGTGGAGAGGGATGCGGAGGGGAACGAGGAGGAGAAGGCTGGTGGAAGTCATCCCTCCGCTGGACAGAAGAGGGCACGCGGACAACGAGGTGCCGCGAAGAAGATAGAGGGTCGGCACATCATAACTGAGGTGGACGAAGATGGCCGACCTAGTGCCCCGGCAGAAGCAGCCAAGAATTTTGTACGCCACAGTGGTTGGGTTGTGAGGGACAACATGCCTATCAGCACGGTGTACTGGCGCAGAACAAGGGCACTCGGGGATAATGACAGCTTTGTCCCGGAATCAAAGAAAGAGATGCTGTGGACCACAATGCTCGAGACGTTCACGCTACCCGCAGGTACGGAGAACATAGTGAAATAGTGGACTCTGAAGAAAATGGCAGAACAGTTCCAGAGCTTCAAGGGAGATCTCTACAAGAAATACATCCTGTAGGGACTAACACCGAACTTCGACGTATTCCCAAAGCTAAGGGATCATTGGGACGAGTCCGTTGCTTACAAGACAGGGCAACAAGGGCAAGTGATGATGGCTAGAAACAAAGAAAATGCCGCCAAGAAGAAGTACCATCACCACTTGGGGTCAGGCGAATGTAGCATCGCAATGCCGAAGTGGGAGGAGATGGAGGCAGGATTGATTGAGAGGGGTATCGAACCGGCCACCGCTAAATGGCCGGATCGATCGAAGTTCTGGTACTATGCTCACGGTGGAACGCTTAACCCAGTTGATGGCTCCCTTGTCTTCAGCGATCAGATACGCGAGGCTGCCGGTCGACTAACGGACGTAGTAGAAGCGTCTTCTCAGGGCACATTCCGACCCGACAGAGAGAAGGATGAGCTGTCACTCGCCCTACAGACTCCCGAGCATCCAGGACGAACACGAGGGAAATGCGTGATTCCTTGGAAGATTGGATTCAAGGAGGACATCCACACGTACAGGAGTCGGATGAGGAGCAAGAGAGATACCGAGGCGAAGATTGCAGATCTTGAGTACAGGGTATCGAGCTACGAGCTCAGCATGCAAGAGGAGGTGGCAAGGAAGATGGATGAACGCATGGCCGCACATCGGTCGCAGGATCCCCAGCCATACATTCCTCCTGCAATGGTCAGCCCATCAGGCAATCGTAGCAGCTGCGCCTCAACGGGCAGGTAGGATCACAGAGCATGGACGCCATGCAAACCCAGGACGAAACCACCTACCCCGTTGATGAGATCACGCAACGGACACTATGTGAGCTGCATACTCCCTTCAAGGACTTATCAATCAAGGTATGCTCGTAGTTTTATGATTTTTTGACTTGTACATTCCGCAAGTTGCAGCTTAGGTTGATTACTAATAGATAACCTCTCATCACGTGAAGGTGGCGTCGGGAATGCCCATCCCAACGGACATTTCAGGGACTTACCACTGCAGGCCGATTCCAGCAGGATACTCGAGGGTCGAAGTTGAGCTGGTGGAAGCCGCGTACGAGGACCTCAAGTTGGACTACCTAGGAGAAGACGGTGAGACGCATCTACGAGACACAAGCCACACCATTATACTATGGCGCAAGCGGTACATCATCCTTCCTAGGCGACAAGCGGCGTCTCGTGCACCATCTCCTCCAGCTCCGCCATCTCCTCCTGCACCATATCCTCCGGTTCCTCCGCCACGTCCCCCTGCACCATCTCCTCCGGCTCCTCCACCACCTCCTCCTGCACCATTTCCTCTGGCTCCTCCGCCTCCTCCACCTCCACCGTGTCCGCCTACACCTCCCAAGACAAGGTCTCGCCAAGCTCCACCGCCTGCCCGCACAAGGGCAATGAAGAAGGCGAAAGTTGACGCCACCACAAACAAGGAGCCGCCGTACGATTGCAGTCAAGAGGAGCTTGATGCTTATCTGGTAGGAAAAGTGAAGAGGCAACTCAAGCCTCGGAGTCATGAAAAGAAGATACCTATTGACCCGAGCGTGAAGAACTTCTTCAAGGGAATGTCCACAGCAAACAAGGAGGCCTTAAAGATATCGGACTATGACCGAACACTTCAGAAAGCCTATCACAAGAAGTCCAAACCAGTCCCTCAGCTTGGAGAACAACCAAACCAAGAGGTCGAGCCGTTGGTGACCGACGAAAAATTTGGAATAACGGATTTCATTTCAGATACCGGTCTAACTGTGGATCAGCTGATTGGAGCCGCACCAATCCCGAAGGTGGAAGTGGCATACAAGTTTGAACTTGGTAAACCGCTTGTCACGCCTAAGCAGCTGCAATCCCTACCGACACATATGTACAAATTCCAAGAACGGTACATGGAAATGAGCGCCAGGGGTAGAGAGATGTTCGGAGCGAGGATCAGAAACCTCGACTTCTTGCAAGGAGAAGATGTTCTCTGGCTCCATTTCAAGGATGTCTTCGATCTGTACCATCTGGACGCCCTCGACGTCTCTCTTTTGAGCGCATGGATTTTGTAAGTATCTTTGAGTTCGATTTGTTTCGTTCAATAACAAGCATCTGTCATATATGTAAACAATAATAATTTCATTTTATCATTGTAAAATGGAGATTCAAAGGGCCCGACGGTGGGGGGTTTACGATACTGGGTTCATCGACCCTCGGAAAATCAACACCGAAATGATCGACAAGTACGAGAAAGACACAGAGGACAATCTCGTCCATCTCCTAATGCAGCAGCATTTCATACTACTGCCGTACAACACAGAGTGAGTTTTTATTGTCATTCGAACAAATTTTGTTCCCATACATATAGCATGTACATTTTCATATATATCTCATCTCACGCATATTCTAGATTCCACTGGGTCCTGTTATTCTTCGACTTGGACGCATGCAGAGTCACTGTGTACGACTCAATGAATAAAGAGGAGAAGATTTTTGACAAGGTCTTCTAACTGATAGACAGGTAATATAATGACATCTATTCCAAAATCGCAGGGATTCTATTACTATTATGTTGATTTCGGGTAATAATTAATTAATCATAGCTTGCAACTGCACATGTAGGGCTTGGGATCGGTTCCGTCAATTGGTCCGCGGGTCTTGGAAAGAAAAACTTGGACGGAGGTTTCATTTTCCGATGAGTATATGCATGATCCAAAATTGTATTGAATTAAATCTCTAATTACAGTTAAATATAAAGATTATATTAAATCTCTCATCGTTTCTCATGTAGTGTGCAAAGCAGGACCAAGGAACTAACTTATGCGGTTACTACGTATGCGAGTATGCCCACTGCCTATCAAACCAAATATACACCACATGAGAGCTCGATGTACGTATACATAAACCATTCAAAATTTCATTGTGTATCGATTTGTTAAGTTGTTTATTAACTTCATATATTGATATGTCATTATTTTTCAAATGATAGCGTATTCACATGAGGGATAATCTCCTACACAAGGATTTTATCACGGCTGTTCAAGAACAACTGATGGGATTCATCAATGAAGAAGTCCTTAATCCCGATGGTGAATTCTACTACGATGGATCGACAATTCATAACGTCGGTCCTTCCTCTTCTGACATAACGCCGGTGTCGAAGTCGTAGCTATAGCTAGCGAGCAAATGAATTGTACTATATATGCATGCATGTATATATATATTTATATATGTACACATTTACTTTAGTGTTAATATATATTTTGGTAATATATATGCATATAAAATGTTAAGTGCTTTAAATTATACATATGCGTGTAACATATGTATTTATACATACACACACATATATATATATGTATGTATGTATGCATGCATAATATATATATAAATATAAATATAAATATATATATATATATATATATATATATATATATATAAAATCAACCTTGCAGCAAACAGGGCCATGCAAAATAAAAAAAAATGGTACACCGATCTTTAGTCCCGGTTGGTAACACAAACCGGGACTAACGATCGATCTTTAGTCCCGGTTATTTCACCCGGGACTAAAGGTAGAGTCCCGGTTAGACAACCGGGACTAAAGGGGGGTTACGAACCGGTACTATAAACGGTTTCTCCATCAGTGATGGAGAATATCGAGAGGAGAGAGTGGGAAGCCATAGCAAAATCAGGTCCAAATTGAAACCAAGTGTAAAAGTAGCAGCTGGTTCAAACTGAAAAAGGATACTTCACCCTTAGATCTGTAATAGGGCAATAAAACATGGTGCATTATTTAATTTACTCTATATTAAATAAACTATATGAAAATTTATATCAAATGATCGTGAACGAATGCCTAATTTGATTTTTTTCCCCTCGTTTCACGGAATGAGCCTGGCAATTTGTAACTATCTTGGGGTGGGGTAGGCCCGATGGGCCTGATAACCGGTCATTTCACCCGGGGAAAAGTACACCAAAGGTCTTGTCATCAGATTACAAAATCATCCTCCAACCACAAAACCAGATATATAGCATCCATTAACTTATAAAACTAGGTCACTCTAGATCCTTAGGCGGTTTTGACCCCAGTTTTAAAGCTGGTAGCCTGGTACCCAGATGAAGTAAAGTACCGAAGATATATAAAGGAGAATATTCTATTAATTCGATATGTCTTACAAGAAAAGAGAGAAAAGCTGCTAGAGTCATACCCGAAATCTCCAAGACTCGAGGACTAAGAAAATTATTCTATTCTACTCCACTAGCACTAGGGCACTAAACTAAACTTGAGAGAGAGATCAAGAGCTTCTTGCTTGAGTGTGTGTTGGAGTGGCGAAGGTGAGATCCTTTTATAGCTGAGCTATGATGGTTATGATAGTTGGAATAGTCGGAAATGCCCTCCAATCATCATTGGGAGTTGATCCTGGACGTCCACGCCAAACCCAGCATCCAACGGTGTAGGTGCTGATTTGGCCAAACCAACCCTGGGTTAACCCAACCAACCCAGTTTTGGACAGGCCGTCTTCTTGTTGGCTCCTCACTTCAATGACGTGGCGTCTTGGGCTTTTTGAGGTTATTTCTCTTGTTTTGTAGGCCCATTTACCCGTAAGTCTACTTCTTGACAGCGTCCGACTGATCATTCATTAGTTTTCTTGTCGATTCTCCTCTATTTTGTGTAGCAATCTCTATAATCGAATATAATCCAAGTATAAATAGAAATAGATTATTCTAAAACAAATATGCATTGCAAGTATAGCTAGTTATCCTTTATTTTAGTTACATTGACGGTCGAAATTGGTCTATAATGACCGTCAACAATGACGAGGCGTTGCGCAGCGCGGGAGCGGAGGCGAGCGCGGTAGTGGGAGGAAGAGGAGGCGATGGCAGTGGTGGATCTCGAGCCGGTCGTCAAGGTAAACGGCATAGGTGCGGACGAACACGGAGAAGTCCCAGGTCCGTCGTCACGCGCTCCTCCTCAAGATCGATAGGAGAGAAGGGGTGGGGGTCCTGAGGAAGGGGTGCACATGGAGCTCGTCGGCCGCCGCTCGCCTCGTCGTCAAGGTCCGTGGGGGCGGGGAGGTTGTTTCCGCCGCTCCTCGTCAAGATCGCTGGGAGAGAAGGGAAGGGCTGAGGAAGAGGGAGCTAGAGGAGGGGAGCGAGGAGTAGAGCTCGTCAGCCGCCGCCCGTCGCCCATGCCGTCGTTGGGGTCCATAGGTTAGCCGCCGCTTGCCGCTGCCCGTGGCGCCCTTCAAAGTGCGGACGCGAGAAAAAGATGGGAGAAGAGACGGAAAAGGGGAAAGGGAAAGAAGAAAGGATGTTTCACTGACGGGTCCACGTGGTCCCACGCTGACTCAACTACCACGTCGGACGAAACCGGTGTCAAAACCACCTAAGGATCTAGAGTGACCCGGTTTTGTAAGTTGAGGGATGCTATAGATCTGGTTTTGTAGTTAAGACAAGATGAGGGACCTTTTGTAAACTTTGGGTGTGTTTGGATAATGGGAAATGGGGGGTGGGGGTGGGATTGGGATTGGGAAATGAATGAAAGGGTTAGGATTAAATGGAAGAGAGAGAATGAATAGCTAGGATTTAAAGATGTCTTTTGTTGGGTAGGTAATCATTTCCGTCTCCATTAGAGCAAGTTTAATAGTATAGCCTACAACTATCTGTAATTCATATATAATCAATCTAATAGCCAATTCATACCATAGTTGCTATACTATTAATATGTGGTCCCACCTGTCATACACACATTGCGTTTTAGAGTTCGCGCTGCAGCTGGCTACAGATCTGTAGCCCGCTGCTGCTGTTCTCTCTCATCTTTTATCTTATTAAAATATATTTACAGCTGGCTAATAGCCTTATTAGCCTGCTATTGTATCTGCTCTTAGCCAAAGAGGGTTAGCCAAAGAGGGTCCTTTCGTCCGGCCAGGCGACGCCGCTCCCTGGCCCAAATGCTTCGACATACGTATCCCGTATGCGGTACGCCGTATACCTATACGACTATACGTATCTCATACGAATACACCGTACACCAGCGTCACCGCCACGCACGTACTCCTATGTAGTAGACGGTCCACCCGCTACCGCGACCCATCCCCAATCGCCGATGGACGCCGCCGCGCCCGCGCCCGCGCCGCCTGCCCCGCCGCCGCTCGCCGTGCACCTCGTCACCGGCGGCGGGTCCTCGCCGGAGCACGCGCTCCTCCTGCGCTCCCTCGCCGCGGCGCGCGTCGTCGCCCTCGACGCCGAGTGGAAGCCGCGCCGCCGCGGCCCCGCCGTCGCCGATGACCCTTCGGCGGCGGCGGCGGCTACTCCGCCCCCGCCGCAGTTCCCCACGGTCACGCTCCTCCAGGTGGCATGCCGCGGCGACGGCGACGGGGGAGGGGCTGCAGCCGCCGAGGTGTTCGTCGTCGACCTCCTCGCGGTGCCGCTGGCCGAATTGCGGGAGCCGCTGCGGGAGCTGTTCGAGAGGCCTGAGGTGCTGAAGCTGGGGTTTCGGTTCAAGCAGGACCTAGTGTACCTCTCGGCCACCTTCGCCGCTGCCCTCGGCTCCAGTGCCGGATTCGAGAGAGTAAGTGGGGATCGATCGAATTGCTGTCGTGGAACACGCCTTGAACCCTTTCTTCTACGCTTTACTTCATGTAATTTGGACTTTTGGAGGGTAATAATTAGTGAAACCAAGTAGTGCTAGTTGGCAATTCCGTAAAATTAAACTCACTCTGCCTCAGGCTCCCTATTGAACATTGTTTGATTACTCTCGTGGTAATGGGATTAAACTCCGCTGCATTCGTTTTCGCTAGGTGGAGCCTTTCTTGGATGTCACCAACGTTTATTACTACCTGAAAGGCCATGACATGCAAAAGAGGCTTCCAAGGGAGACCAAGAGTTTGGCAACAATTTGTGAGGAACTGCTTGGTGTTTATTTATCAAAGGTTAGTTTGGTGGACACTAACAGCTTTCATTTGTGAATATTTTTGTTTGCTGGACATTCCCTGATGACCATGTGAATAAATTCTTTTGGAAATATTTCAATTTACTAGATAGCATACATAGACTTGTATAATTCTAAGTTAGCTAGAATTAGGATACCCAGATAAGGATAATGGTTAGTTTTTTGTTCATTGAAATAAGGGCTACTTACTGTTCAGTTCACTGCAATTTCAATTAAATTTCCCAGTCGCTCGCAATTTATGCAAGGGCCATCGAATCAGCATACCAGTCGTTCCATGGCATACAGTCCCATACTCCCATTGCACTTACCTTGAAAGTTCCTGGTGAAATTGAAACTGGATGATAGGACAGGAGAATATGGGCTTTCTGGCCCCATAAAGGATTCAATAATTACTGGAAGACAACTGATAAGAGTTTCAAGTAGGAGCATATTAATTTAATGCATCCTTTTATTTTTCAAGTAAGGTGTAATTTGTGCAAAATATAGGAGTAGGTGCATTTGTTAACTTAGTCGCACATTGGCAAGTTAGTGCGAAACTCTCTCTCCAGTCACAAATACTTGTTATTTTCAATACACTTCCGATCAAGCTTTTAAAGTTTGTCCTTTGTTTGCACATATTCGATGTTATGGAAGGCAGCATTAGTTATATTATTTGCTTAAGGAACTGTTTTGTTGAATTGCAAGTGATTTAAGATTGTTATCTTAATTTTTTCTGCTAGGAACTTCAATGTAGTGATTGGTCATACCGTCCCTTAAGTGAAGGTCAAATACAATATGCTGCATCTGATGCCTACTATTTACTCGACATATTTGATCTATTCCATCAAAAAATCAGAACTGAAGGTACATCTCATGCTTAACTCAACTGTTTAATCATGGAATTGGAAATATCACATGCATGCATATTTCCCGTAAATTTGAAACTATTTTTCGCATTTCATGCAAACATGATTGATAGACACAATCTTTCCTTCCCTTCAATTCCCTCTTGAACTAGATTATATGACCAATGTTTAGAGGGAATATGCTTTAGTCATTTTTTGGTGTCACTGTCAACATAGAGCCATTCATGACACGAGCAACGCATTATCATGGTGGGTTAAACATTATATGGAAGATGGACAAAAGGTGGGTGGGTTCAATGGCGAGGAACTTAGGTAAACTATAAGGCCATAGACTGGAGGGAGAATGTCTTTGAATTTGCTGGTGCTCTGCAGTTCTATGAGCTATATATCCCTTTCAAGTTAGCATGTTGACTCACAGCACTTACACTGAAGATATGAGATGGATGCTAAGAAGCTGCTGCCCTTGTAAACAACTGTCAGATCAATTAAGATGGCTATAACACGGTCATCTCTCAAGCCTGTAGTAGAGAAGGTACATGGAGAATGGAGATGATGTCACCCTGCACATGCACAAAAGCTCGTCCAGAACTCACAAGAGGGTATAATGAAGCTGTTCACTGTGCTGGTTGCACACTCACATTCACTGCTCAGAAACTTTTGCCTCACCTCTGGTGCAGAGATTCAGGTAGCCAACACAGCAACACTCCACTTACAGGCTTTGTTGCAAGACATGTAGCTAAGCTGACTTAGTACAGTTGACAATCACAATAGAGCTCTAGATGGGAAGTATGTGAAGGACATAGGGTGTTGCTGTTGTTCTTTTTCTCTATAAAATACATTTCTCTCCACGGTTTTCTTTGTGCTAGACGATTGAACCTAACAGCCAGCCGATCACTTTCCCAATAGTAGCATAAGGGTGAAGAGAGGCATACAAGTTTGATAGTGAGAGAGAGAATGTCTCGACTCTACAAACATTCTGCATGCAATGCAACAAAGGTTTGAAATTTGTGGGCGACATGCATGTGCTTGTGTGCATGTTATTTCCAGAAGTTAGACATTCTTTTCTTTAATGTCTACTTGTGGGCAAATATTTCTCTTTTGAGAACGTGGGAACTATGAAAGTGTGAATGAGTTGATTGCTAATAAATCATGCGGGTTGTCTTTTCTAAACTTATCAACAAATATTGCAGGGAAGTGTTTGCCTACAAATGAGCTAACATCAGATGGCCATTGCCCCCAAAGGGACGCAGAATGTTCTTCATCTGAAGATGCTGTTTGCTTTGATGACTATTTTACATCCATTGTGATGAAGTACGCTGAGAAGATTTTGCTTACAGAATCAGATACAAAACCGCGTTCATCAAGACTAAAAGAAAAACAAAAACTAGCAACCAATGCCAAATGCAAAGAGAAGTTTGAGGGCAGTACTGAATGGCAGGGTCTTCCTCCATGGGATCCTTCTGCTGGTGGAGATGGCTGCCCAAAATTTTTGTGTGATGTGATGGTAATAGCTTCCCTTGTCCCTTTACATTCAACAGTGCTTTTTATATTTTTATCCAAGTACTGTTTCATGAGATGAACTTGAAAAAGAATATGATTCACTCTAATACAAAATAGCTTAGTTATTTTCCCTGTTTGCAAATGCTGCAAGGGTTGATATGGAGAAAATTTGGACAGATTGAGGGTTTAGCTAAGCACTTGAGATGTGTTGGAATAGATGCTGCTACTCCATCCTCAAGGAAGCCTGAACCAAGGTCTTCTCTAGAAGTTTTGCAAAAAATGTTATAACATTCTTAATGTCTCTATGAATTGTCATTTTTATGTTTTTGTTTGTGTGCTTATCTTTATCATGTAGGGAACTGTTAAATCAAACCTATAAGGAAAGAAGAGTATTACTTACAAGAGATGTCAAGCTCTTAAAATATCAATATTTGGCAAATAACCAGGTATACAGAGTGAAGAGCCTTCTCAAACATGATCAACTGGCTGAGGTATGCACATTTTTTTTTTCTGTCTTTAGTTTTATTGATCTGCAAAAACTTAAGTTACTGTAAATGCTTTATGGCCCAATCTTATTGATTACACAGCAAAGAATCAGAAGATTGATTTCAGTTCTCTTTCTTTTGTGTGTGTGCGACTGTCTGTGTGTCAACAATCACTCAAGGCCAAGTGAACTTAAATTTCTGGCAGGAACTGGTACAATGTCAGCCAAATCACAGAAGAAACTTTTCTACATTACCAAGAAAAATGTGCAACCACTTTGACAGTTTTGTCTAGACTCCAGAACTTCCATAGTTATATACATATGGTGTATTAACATTTTATTTTTTTTGAAGTAAAATATAGACATAACATTGACTAGAATCATACTGTGGATACAAAATTTTCCAGCTGAAACCACAGTATAGTACGCGTACTTATCTCCAACTTCCAAATGAGGAGATTCTGAAACTCATTGATTGGCTTATTAACTACTGAAAATACGTGTTGCAGGTGATTGATACTTTCCAGTTAAAGATATCCGAGGATAAGCTTATGTCGAGATGTACAAAGTGCAACGGAAGATTCATCCAAAAACCGCTCACACTCGATGAGGCTATTGAAGCTTCAAAAGGTTTCCAGATTATCCCTTCCTGCCTCTTCAAGCGAAACTTGGAGTTCTGGAAGTGCACTGACTGCAACCAGCTCTATTGGGAGGTACTTATCCGTTCCTGTTTCCCAAACTACCCATATTCTCTTTCTTGTATCCAACTAATTTTGGACATTCACAGGGTACTCAATACCACAATGCAGTTCAGAAGTTTTTGTCAGTATGCAACATTAGTGACTGAGGAGCGCAATACTAATATATACTATTGCCGTATTACGGAGGAGTGCCAAGCTGCAGAGACTGTCTGACCTTTGGGGTTTTAGTCGCCCAGGATGGTGAAGATTTTTCATTTTATCGGTTTGCCATTCATCGTTTCTTTTTTTTCTCATTGCCCCGCAGTTGTTGTAAATAGCCAATCACTTCATCCGTTTCAAATAATAGTGGTGTGGCCCCCTCAGCCACCTGGGATCGAATTCCCACTAAACTGCAAAAAGAAAGACAAGGCTGAGAACGAAAGGAAACTGCTTGTTAAGTTGTACTACTACTGTACTTGAGACATGCAACAATACAGTTTAACTTGGGAAATTCCATACGTTGCCCATCTCCGTGACTCCATTCCCAGCCACATTGGTAACCCATTCTCTATCCTATGTTTTTACCTATCCTACATTTTTACTTTCCTGCGTTCCAAGGAGGAGAAGCATTTTTAGTTGCTGAAATGCTTAGGGCCTTTTTATTTAGAATTATAAGCCAGCTATGAGTCAAAGGCCCTGTTTTGGGGAGCTTGTCCCAGCTGGGAAAAGCTGCTTCTGCTAGAAGCTGCCCCAGACAGTCCACAGCTTCTGAGAATCTGCAGTTACAGATTCTGAAAAATGAACTAAGAAGCCAAAAGTTGGAGAAGCTGGTTTCAGAGCTTTTCCAAGCCAAAAGTTGGAGAAGTTGGGTTTCAGAGCTTTTTCAGATTCTCAGAAGCTGGCTACCAAACAGCTGTTTCTTAGAATCTAGAGCTCCCCAAACATGCCCAAAAAGTATAAATCTAATCAAATAAGTTCTTTTATTAGGCTGTTTTAAAGCACAAGCCACTGTTACACTATTAAGTAAAAATAGGTTGGAGTAGCTTTTTTGAGTAATATGAAATGGAAGGTATGACTTTGGCTTCGAAACCACCGGCATATAAAATATATTAGAAAAAAAATGGCTTAGAAGTTTAAACCAATAAACCTAAAGCTAACCAAACCATGGAGCACAAATCAGAATGGATGTCATGCTTAATTTTGGGTTGCTGGAAGCTAGAATATAATATAAATTTCTTTTGACTTAAATATGATCGTATCTCATGCATGTGTCCCCAAAACAGTACTCCCTCCATCCCAAAATATAAGTATTTTTAGATCCTGACTTGGTCTTCGAGATGGTACTTTGACCAATTATATCTATAAAAGTAAAATGTTTTAAATAAAAAGAGTTGAATATTCTGATAGTTTGTTTAATGATAAATCTAGTATCATCAATTTTACATGAATGATCTTTTTTATTTTTTTATTATTAATAGTTAAAGTTAAAAAAAAATTGACTTGTCACTACGCTAAAATGCTTATATTACTACGCTAAAATGCTTATATTTTGAGACTGAGGGAGGGAGTAGCTGACTAGCTGTTGTTATCCTTGTTAGGCCACTACTACGCTTTTCAGGCCGCTATATTTCAGATAGCTATTTGAAAGCACTGCCTTCGTCACAACCAACGGACAAGGCATATTGGCACTAACCTTCAAGCAATGTTTTTAGCGTGCAAGGAAGAGGTCACTCACCAAAAGACTCCTGGGACACCTATGTATTTCTTCCGTTCCCAACAAGATATATACTTATGGCCTCACATCTGTGAATGTTTGGATATATGTATGAAGCATTAAATATAAATAAAAATAAAAACTAATTGCATAGTTAGAAGGAAAATCACGAGACGAATCTTTTGAGTCTAATTAGTGCATGATTAGCCATAAGTGCTACAGTAACACATATATGCTAATAATGGATTAATTAGGCTCAAAAGATTGTCTCGCAGTTTCCATGCGAGTTATAAAATTAGTTTTCTCATTCGTGTCAAAAAAAACGCTCCCGACATCCGGTCAAACATCGATCCGATATGACACCCAAAACTTTTCTTTTCCCTAACTAAACAGGCCCTAAGAGTGACAAGGACTTTTCAATCAAATTACGTGGCTCATTCTCTCTTCCAGAAGCATTCGTTTTGTCAATTATCACCACTCAAGGAGACCGAAATTCTGTGAAAAACAGTCTGAAGCCTACGTTCAGCAACAATGTGCTGACATAAATGGGGGAGATTTTTGCAGGAACTGAACTCCGGTTCACCATTTTAACAACCACCAAACTTTCCATATCCACAAGATTACATGTTTATTTAAGTTACAGTCTACACTCTCCACTAGAGTTCTTAAAGGAAGTGGCATGAGCAAACATGCAGCAGCCTCCAACCTGTAGGCAAATTCTAAGCTACAGTAACATTTACAGGTTCTTCCTACACCTATGCACATACTACAGATTGCAGTGGTGAAAAAGTTTAGTTTTTTCACTACTTTAGATACCGTGTTTGCACAAAGTTCGCTTGTCCCTCGTTGCAAACACACAGAAGCTTGTGCCCTGATGTTCTTCATATGGTCCTCAGATATCTGCGTTGATTCCAAATATACGGACCTTGTGCATGTTTGGCAGCTTTGCTACCACTAGTACCAGAACTGCAATGGTGTTGAGGAAAAGCATTGGCTGTTTGTAGTCGGTCAAGTGTGACGCGATCAGGTACCTGCAACAAAGTGTATGAGCATATCTTAGAACATGCCATTCAAGAAAAAAGAGCATCTCTGTTGGCCTGAGAGTTAAAAGCATCATAGGAGAATCAACTAATGCAAAGAACAGATATTACTAATAGGATATCCATGATCTTAACAGAAGGCCATTGCCTGAAAATAGTACCAGAATTCCAGAAAGCGACTTCAACAAAAAAGAAGCTAATCTACTTTCTCCTTAGTCAGAAGATGCTCGATCATGATGACAACCCTTTCTTAACTTACTCTGGAACTAACAGAATAACGTGAAAAGCAAGTAACATCGATATGCAACTTCCGATCACATCAGTTATATGAATCAAACTTTCCATTTAAGTGCAATGCAAATAAACATGCACAATCCTAATCAGAATAAGTTCTAGCCTTATGGAACTAAACAAACAATAGTCTTAAGAGCAGGAAAATGAACCCTTGTTTATTAATCATCCAGACAGCCTTCCTGTCCACGTTTCACACAAAAAAAAAGGCAGGAAAATAAATTCCTTCACAATGGACGATGCTTCCACCCCAGAAATACTTATTGTAACAACAATTATACATTTTGAGTTCTTTCTACAACTACAACAAAATCCCATGCTGAAGTACATTAGGTTGAAATGGAAATGGAACTTACAGCACCACAGGTACCACAGTCAAGAACTTCCTGTTACGAGTAAGTTGCTGCCCGTTATCAATTTGTTCCCACCAAGTTAGTCTGTTGTAGATGCCTTGGTCATCAGCAGCAAATGGAGTTCCCTTCTTCCAATGGAAGAAGTGATAAGTGATCTGCCAAAAAAAAATTAAAATAAAATTTACTTAAATATGTAGTACTAGTAGCTGAATGTTGAGGACTACAAATTGTAGACATCTAACTCAAGCCCTCTTACAGATATAGAAGCAATGTTTTATTGTGTTAAAGGGAGAAAGAAAATGGTAGAAAGAATCAACTCCAACATAATGTGTGCTAGCAGCTTGCTGCTGATGGCCTTAAAATTACTTTGCTTCGTTACATAGAGAAATTTGTTCAAGCACATATCCAGCCCAACAAACCATTTGCCACACACAACCACCCAGTATGACAAAGAACATATGACAATTGTCAACCCATAATTCTATCAATGCAACGTTTGCCAATTAGGACAATCAAGAAACGTATGCAAGTCCAGAAATAAAGCACGACGCATAACATAATCTGGATTTAACATTTAACATTTTTTTTAGCGCAATGATGTGAACAGTGAACAGATTCTTGCATCAACTCACTGCTAGTTGTTTTAGACTGAAGGCGTAGTTGGACTTTGGAAAAGTCCAACCTGAACAGATTGTACATACACCAAGAAATCTCTTTTGACTTTTGCAAGGTTGGAATATACTTGAGACAAACTAGCAGAGAAAAAGGTAAGGAAGACTATTTCCTGATATTTCAGCTTGCGAAATCGACGCTTCTTTGAGAAAAAGATATTTGTGAAGAAAAAAAAATTCATCTCCGCAAGTTGGCGTGTTCCTCGATTCCTTCCGCCACTGTATCTCATCAAAGATAGTACCAAGAAGAACAGCAGCAGAAGCGACTCTCAGATCGGGTGCGTGAGACCAACACGCGACAGGATAGGACTAGCTAGCGGCGCTAATCAAGAACGAATCGGACTATTGAAAGGAGGAGCAAACTCGCCGTCAATGAATGAATGGATGAACGAATCGGGGGCGAGGCGGGACGTACGGCGAAGTGTGCGAGGTTGACGACGGTCCACGCAATCCCGGGGGAGCAGGCGGAGACGGAGAGGACGAGCAGCCAGGCGAAGAAGAGGAGGAGGATGTAGGTGGTCCACACCCCGGGGTACATGAACCACTCCGTGTTCTTGTTCACGTCCACCGGCGGCGCCGCCTCCACGTAGTAGGGGTAGGACCCCGCCCTCCGCCCCATCTCCTCTCCCTCCCTCCTCCCTACTCCGGCGGCGGCGGCGGCGGCGGTCGGATCTTGGCGTGCGGTGCGGGGGTGGGTGGCGCGCGTGGTGAGTGGTGGTGGCGCTCGTGATGGTGTGATGAACTGATGATGGTATTGTGTACGGGGGGCTGTACTAAATCCGGTGGGGGATTGAAATATCTAGAAGTCCGAGCTGCGTTCTGGATTGTTCCGTGGGCGGAGGGGCGCACAGTACTAGACTGCGTTTTACAGGGAACACTCTCCGGCGACCCAGCTACTAGGTGGGTGTGGATTGGGTACGGATTTGGTACCACTCACTCCACCCACACTACCAAAAACTTGCCTCCTCGTTGCTGTCTGAGAAATTGGGAGTAAACTAATGGAGGAGTATATTTGTACGTCTGGATTGATATCAGGGCAAAAGCAGATTAGCAGTGTGTCTCTATTTATCTTTCTCCACATATCACCTAGACTAAGAACGAACGTGTTAAGCTATAACCCATCAATACCAATCTCTTTCACTTTTTATCTCTCTTTCTCTCTATCCTCTCTTAATTTCCCACCAGCAAGGAAGCTGAGGTCGGAGAAAGCGAGGCACCAGGGCTGAGCGGCGGTGGCCAATGGGGCGGTCCAAGCAGCGATGGCATCAGGCAGCGAGGCAGACCGAGAGGCGATGGTGTCGGCTGCGGATCAAGCTTGCCGGCTCTGAATCGACATCGGCCTTGACCTCGAGCTCCTCTGCCTCTCCGTCGCTTCCCTCTCCATCCCCACCTCTTCTCCTCCGCCGCGCCTCCCCTCCTCCAACCGCAAATGTAATTGTAACAAGTAAATAAGACAAGAAACAAGGAATTTTTCACCCGAGGTTCAGAAACTCGCCGGTTTCTTAATCCCTGTTGAGGCAAGCCTAACTTCACCGCTCAAAACCACGAAGCCACTACAAACCCCCTTCATCAAGGGGTGGGCAAGGTGGAAGCCGGCCCTTGAAGTGGACTACACAAGCCTCGATCACTAGGGGTAGTTCTTCCTTCACTCCGAAGGTGATGAACTCCAAACCACTCACAAACAGCGTCGGGCCTTCTCCACAATCTTCTCGGAGAGGTCACCGGGCAACACCTCCACTACCGTCTAGGAGACGGCAACCTCTAAGAGTAATAAGCGATGACCCGGCTCGGAGATGATCAAGTGCCACACTAGCTCTACAATGAAGCAAATGCACTTGACTCTTGGCTAATCAACCCTCAATCACACATAATGGATGAACACAAGCACTAGAGAGTGTGCAAGGGGTGTATGCAAGTGAAGCAAGTGCCAAGAGAGTCCCCTTGCTGCTGGTGGGGGAGTTTTTATATTTCCACCAACCAAAACTAGCCGTTGGGGCTCGAAATCCCCCCAACTCAGTGCACTGTTGGTCAGACCGCCATAGTGTGGCTAGTCTAACCGAACTACTTTGCAACAGCTGCTGGCCGTTGCAGTGCATTAATTGCACTGACACACAGGTGGCTGGTCAGATCGCAGTAGTGCGGCCGGTCAGACCAGCCAGGGCTCGGTCTGACCGGCTGTGGCTCTGGTGGCTCTGGATCGCCTCCCCAGAGCGCAAACACTAGCATCCAGGGGGCCGGTCAGACCGGGGTTAACCCGGTGGTCAGACTGGCCGCTACTTGCCGGTCAAACCGGCAACACCACCTCGGTCAGACCGGCCCTAGGCAGAGACAAAGAGCTATTTAAAAGGAAATAAGTCTAAATGCAAATGACCTAATATGGCATTTTGATCATCTCTTTGTTTAGGTCATTACCCCTCTTGATAGTATGGCAAAGCTATAAATAAAACTAGCACAATTTGATCGCCCAACTCCTCGATCAATCAAAATTAAAACTCTACTTTACCGTCTTCCTTCCTTTACTTTGTGCCATCAAATTTTAATCCTTCGGTAATCATCCAAGCACACTTATTATGTGGTCCTAACTCAAAATATATAACTCAAGAGAACGGTTAGTCCACAATTAGTGTTTGTCATTAATTACCAAAATTAACAACGGGAGCCTAGATGCTTCAATGACGCGGCCTTGACCTCGAGCTCATCTCCCCTCTCCGTCGCCTCCTCCCCCCCCTCCTATCTTCCTTGCTGTCGGCGGCCACTTCTTCTCCCCCAACGACCGTGGCAGCGGCGGCGGCGGCACTTCTCCACTTCCCCCTACGTTGTTGCATCGTCGTTGCCGACGCACGGCCTGGTCACTGTGTCGCCGTTGCCGTCGTCGTCGCCGGCCTCTCTCTCTTCCCAGAGGAGCGCAGGACACAAAATTGTGGGCCTAGAGCTACAAATTTGATGAGGAACGTGTAGCTTATTTTGGCTCCCCATTCTTGGTGAGGCAACGAAATATGTTGTGGTGGAGGGTAATCTCCGATCTAGCCGGTGGAGGCTGAATGACAACTCAGGGCGCTGTGAATGGCTGGATTTTTCACAATTTGGTCCTTTTGAAAAACTTATTTCGCAAATAGACACCTGAAAAAACTTTGTAGCACTCCTTGTTGCATAAGGGTAATATAGGAGTATACTTGTTCTTGCTCTCGTGTCTATGAGAGTTACACACCCATGAATCTTCTATTATATATATTATCATATTGTTCACCAACACAATTTACACCTAAATTACTCATTCATCAAATCCAACAGCCTCTATTTATCTATGTCGGATCGAACGGTTGACATTTGCTCAGCTCATTAGCTTGCTCAACTCGTGACTGATTTGTCTTGACTTGGCTTATTGTGTTTTACCTAGCGAGGAAAGTTGTCGTTTGAGCTCAAGTACATAAGAGCATCCCCAGCAGATGCTCTATCCGAGACTCCATCCGAGATGTAGCGTGCGGGAGTGAAAAATGGGCCTCCAGCAGATACGCCATCGAGTCATCCAAAAAGTAGTGCATGCGTCAAAACAGAAAGAGAAATGCCAAATATAGTGTGTTTGTATCCTCACGCCATATCACAACGGTGGCATCTAGATCGAGCTCCCATGTCACGCCCAGAAATTCCCAAATAAAAGTCCAAGCAGAATGTGCATTAAAACCCCTGTTCAGGACCGGCCAGGGTACACAAACGACAAAGTTGACATATAGATCCACGTCTTACAAACATTATAAAAGTATTACATAAATGCAGCGGAAAAACAAAAGATAACTAGAGCTAAGCCTTGACTTGGATTGCAGCGGGAACACCACTCCACAGGCATCCTCGATGGTACGGACGAAGCCTACTCCTCAAAGAAACAACCATTGGTCGCATACTCGAGCTCTGAGGGTTGGGAGATAGAGCAAGACTGAGTACTACCCACTGTATTCAGCAAGTCATACCGGAACGGAAAGTATGATGCAAAGTATAACCAAAGGAGGGCTAAAGGAGACCATTTGCATAAAGCTAGCATTTATAAACAGTAGTTGAAAGCAGTAAAACAGTTTTAATAATTAATCAATATTAAACCAGTCACTGCTCAACGCTACACCATGTTGAGATAGGCCCAAACCACCACCTGCACTAATCAGTTCCATTAACTAACTAGGGGTCAGACTAATCACGGTGAATCTGGTTGACCGCCCATAACCGCGGGCACAGCTATTCAAATAGTTTTACTCTGATCAGAGGTGTACAACTGTATCCACAAGACACAGCCCCACGACACGTTACCGTGCGCCGACATGCCACCACGACATACCAGAAAGAGGCCGTGACAGGACCCTTCGCATAACCCCCTCTAACCAAACACACCACACCTCAGGTTTCACCCCCACTCCTCGCAAGGCAGCGGGCAGTCTCCTCTCGTGCCTAGGTGAATCCGGAAGCGACAAAGGCCGTCGCAGGGCCCATCCCGCTCCATCACGCCCACCCTTGCCTGGATGCGTCAGCTAGAGGAAAGCTACACTACAAGCCCAGCCGTTGCCCATGCTGGCTTGTGGTAAGTACGATAAGTTCTTCCAGGGCATCCCGCGAACCGGTCCTTAACTGCCATGGGTGCGACCATCAAAACCATGCACCCACAGTCCACCATTTAATATATTTTATTTAACCAACACCAGAGCGGTGGCACTAGTCCAATCATCAATACTAGAATCTGAAGTCTAAGCATTAGTGTAATTTCCCCAATGTGTACTAGTTGAACTAAGCAAGGCTAAGCAATCCCTAATCCAACATCTAGTCAAGTTACAACCCAAGCTAGCCAAGGAACAGGATATCAAATCATAAGGCTGAGACAGTAGGTAATCATCCTATGGTATCATTATTAAACAATGCAATATTTAAAGGAAAACAATAGAGCATTTGCAATATGGGATCAACATGTTCAAGAGACAAGCATGACTTGCCTTGCTCTGCAGCTGGAGGAACCTCGGCGACTATTTCGAAGTACAGCGGAGCGTCGGGAGAGCCGGAATCTAAGCGACATACAAAGCAAACAATACAAACAGGCTATAAGACTACTGAAACAGAGAACAAAACCATTTTTAATGGATTCTTTGCATTTTTCTTGATTTAGTGAGACTTGAATGGGCACTGTGTTTGTACTATAAAAGAAAAAGCCTTAATTGAATTATTGCGCATTAATTAACCCCGGATGAAATCAGCGAGGGGGGGCGGCGCCGGCATGCGGGCCCCACATGTCATCGGCACAGAGGCACCGGTCCACGGTGAACCGAGTCCACAGGACCGGGGACAGGAGCACCACGCGGCGCCCACGTGGCGGCCACGTGGGCTGCCACGTGGGCGGCGATGGACGGCCCCGATCTACCCTCTACCCGAGGGTAGATCGGACGGCGGAGGCGGCACGCGGCCGGGCACACGCGCGGGCGGCTTAAGCCGGCCCGGTGGCCATGGTGCGCGGCGGCGGAGCGAGGCGGCGAGCGGCGGCGACATGACGGCGGCGTGGCTAGGCGGCGGCACCGCGGCACGATGGCTAAGCAGCGGTGCTAGGTGGCGCGGGAGAGAGAGAAAGGGAGGAGGGGATGCCTCGCCAACGAGGATCGACGACGGCGAGCGGTGGGAAATTGCGGCGACGGTGGGACGGGCTCCGAGATGACCTAAAGAACAAAACGAGGGAGGTTAGAGAGTGAGAGAGAGGCCGCAACGAGCTAGGGCGCCGGCCGAAGCCGGCGACCATGGCGATGCTCACCGGCGCAAGAGGGACGGCTGATTCCGGCGGCGGATTCGGCCGAAGGAGGGGTGGACGAGGTGGCGCTCGAGGCGGCGAATGCAATGGTGTCGATGGCGCGGCTCGGCGCGACGGCTAGCGGTGGCTAGCGGCGACCTGAGGGGCGGCGGCGGCGGCGGCAGAGAGGTGGACGATGGCGCTAGAGCGAAGGGGTGCACGGGAGCGGTCGATGGCAATGCGAAAAAGAGAGAGGAGGGATTGGGGGATACTTTATATAGGCTCGAGGGGGCGAGACGTGGCTGGGATTGGCGGGGCGTGGCCGGCGAAGTGGGGGAGGTGGAGAGAGAGGGCTGGCGGGATTCGAAAAATCGAACCCCAGTCGTTTCTCGGCACAGGCGCGTGGGGGAAGTGAGGCGGCGGTTGCAGGACGTGTGGGAGAGGGCGCGAGAGGCAGGCGACGTGGGCGGGACGCGCGGGAGAGGCGGGAGCAGCGGTTGCGGGCACGGGCGGCGCCGGCCGGAGGTAGGGGACAGGCCCTGGGCCCCACCTATCGGCGATCCAAAGATGGGAGGGCACGTGGTGGCCGCTAGCTAGGCCTCGGCCTCTAGCCGGCCCAGCTGGCGCGCGGGAGAGGCGGAGGGGAAATGGGCCAGCGGCCCAAAATAAAAAGGAGGGGAAAAAGAAAAGGAAAAAGAAAAAGAATTTTCTAGGGGTTTAAATAATGCTTGTACTCAATTTTAATTGGTTAAAATTATTCCTAGGGCTCTGAAAATTCCACTAAAAATCCTGTTAGCATATTTTGACATGTAGAACCCAAGAAAAATTCCACATGCCTTTTCTAATTATTAATTGCCTTTATTAAATTAGGGTTTCTCTCTTGCCTTTACACAGGTAATTTCTTGAGACCATTTATTAATTTGATTTAGGCTTGGGAGAAAAACTTCAGGGTGTGACATCCGCCCCTATTCAGAGTTCCAGATCGACCTCCCCACCATCGCGAACTTCCCTCTATCGTCGTCGTCGCTGACTAGTGAAGGTGAGTACCCCCATGCCGTTATGTATTTTTGTATGGCTATGGTGGTAGCGGAGGGTGAAGAGGGTGTAGCCATGGAGTGAGGGTGGAGAGGGAGAGGCATACCAGATACCAACTCGATAATCGCGATGAATAACCTGACGACAAGGAACAGAACAACCTCATCATGGAGCATTCAACTGCTCATATTCACCTTGTGTGACTACTGTTGTTGCAACGATGAGTTCATCGTCATCCGACGATGAATCATCCAACATAAGATGCCTCAAAATAAAACTCATTGAGTGATGGAAGAAGGATGCACAACAATGTGGATGGATGAAAAAGATAATAGACAATGTAATGGTATATATAAAGCTCATTGAGCTGAAGTTTTAGCCGTTGGATACAATTTGAATGAAATAACCGTTGGAAAGCTAGTTGTTCAACATATCAATTTGAAAAAAATGGTTCACTCATCACTAGCTAGCATAGCAATTAAAAAAAATACCCACTACAAATATATTTGTCAAAATATACTCATTTCAAAAGATTATCACGATAAACAATACCGTTAAAATTTAATTGTTCAAAATATAGCCCTTAACAAATTAGTACAAATGTATGGTTAGTTGAAAGACATACTAAAATACAGATGGGTGTGATACAAAGGATGTACTATAAATGATCTGTTGGAGTGAGAAGGGATATGAAAGATTTGGATAAATCTTATCCTATAGAGGATCAAATTTGGATAGATTGTTGTGGATGCTCTAAGGAACCAGTTCTTGAGCTACTTACGAGCTTACCGAACTGAGAGCAAGCAATGCCCAAAGCTTCCTAGTGTTTACAATCGAGACTCTAGCTGCGAGGCAGGCGAACCCGTGACCCTCGCGTCGCCCACCCCAGGGCGGCTCGGGGGCGACGTGCGTGGTGGCGACAAGCCCTCCCTCACCTCCTCCTCCGCCTCAACGCCGCCCGAGCGGCCGCCGGCAAAGCCGCGCGGCCGCAAGGACGGCGGCGGCGGGGCTTCTCGCACCTTGCACTTGCAGAGGCCGGGTGAACCTCCAGAGGAGGCTGCAGCAGCAGCTTCCCGTCTAGATCTGGCGCGGCGCCCGGAGGTGGCTGCTGGCGGCGGGGGAGGTCGGCGCCGGCGCTGGACGGCGCGGGGACCGGTAGCAGGCAGGGGTGGCATCGCGGTGGGCGGGCGACGGCAACAGCGGCTCGCTCGTGCCGTGGTGGCGACGTCGGTGTCAGTGTTCGTCCGCGGCGGCGTGGTGGTCGTGCCGACGGCGGATGCTGCGGCGGCGCAGCGTCACGGTTTGGCGGGCAGGCGGCTCGCTCGTGGCGTCGGCGTTGGCGTCCGTCAGTGGTGGCACAGTGGTAGCGGCGAAGACGGGTGGCTGCGGCGGCGCGGTCCGCCGGCTTGCGCCGCCCTGGCTTGTGGCCGCCGCCTGGCTGGTTGCCGGCTTGCATCACCCTGGTTGGATCTGGCCGTCCGTGGCCGGATCCATCGCCTCCACGCCGGATAGCCAGGGCAGCCGGGCGGCTGCGTGAGGCGGCGATGTGCGGATGTGGAGTTGGCGGTGTGGCAACGATGTGCGGATGTGGAGTTGGCGGGACGACGGTTTGTGCTAGCGTGAAGCAAGAATGGGGCTTGATGTCCGCGGTGGTGACTTCCTCATTGTCGGCCGAGTGTTTCACCCTCCTTTCAGTTCCCCCCCTTCTTTGGCCGGACCCTGTTCTGGTCGTGGGGAACGCTAGGGGGAGGGCGGAGGCTCCGGCTTGCTGTAGGAGTTTGCGGCGGATTGATGGCGTTTCGAGGGTGGCCAAGGGCCCGTCTTGCCGTTGGTTACGGTCAAGGTATGATTGCTTGTGGGACGTCATGGACTATTCTGTGGCCATTGATGTAGGGGTGCTTATGTGGGCGATGTGAAGATGCTGGCGAAAGCCTTGCCGTGCCTTGGGCCGATTCGACGACGACGGCGCCCGTGGGCGCCGTTTCCCTTCTTGGAGGCGTTGTCATGGCATTCTTTCATATCCCCCACAAAATCTCTAGGTGAAAACCTTGTTCCGATTTTCGGACGAGCGGCGGCGGCGTTACACGTCATGTCCTCCTTGGGGGCGTCGCTTCGGAGAAGTACCAACGCATCAACGACTGTCGATGGCCTTTTTCAGTTCAAAAGCTTTCATACCTTGTGTTCGGCGAGGCCTTCATCTTCTTGGGTCCGCTTCTTTCTTGTGGTTGGCGACACGCTCTTCGGTTATTTCTGCTGATGAAGTCGAAGCTGCTCGCTGAAGGGGTGCGGCGACGCTCGGCAACGATGACATATTGCAGTCTCCTCCAAGGAGTTCTGGTGCTGGCTGTGTGAAGGAAGTTGGCCCTCGAGGGCTTGGCTGATGTCCATTGTTGGATGTCGGAGCTGCTTTTCGCTTTGGCGACTTTCGTGGCTTCAGTGTCGCTGCGGTTGTGGAGTCGGCGCAGCTGGGTCGCTTGGGCGGCTAGCTCGGCAACGATAACACCTCTTCTGTCATGTGGGAGCTGTTGTGTCGCTTTTGTGTTTAGTTTAGCGGCGATGTCTTGCGTTTGGGCTCCGCCGTCGTTGTTCGTTGTGTAGCGGTGGGTTTTAGCCGGTTTTCCTATAATTAACCGTGCAGCTGTATGGTTTTCGGGCCCGGTTTTTCTTATAAACTGGGTCAATTCTCTTCTTCTAAATATAACAGTGGAATTCCGCCTTAGGTTTCAAAAAAAAGACTCCAGCTGCTGAGCAAGTGTCCTGAGTCACATCTGCCTCACCTTCTAGGCAGTCCGCATGGCAGCACCATCGTCGTATGCCCAAGTCATCGTGTCACCCCCAATCTAGCTAACACTCCATAGACGGAGTGCCACTAACCCACTGTTGTCTCGTCTCACGGCTATATATGCTCTCGCAATCACGGGGTCAGTCACTGGTGGAGAAGTGGTTTTTACGAATCCGGGACTAAAGATAATCGGGAGTAAAAATCAATTTTTAGTCCCGCTAAAGATAAACCGGGACTAAAGAGGCAGATCCAATTGCTTCTTTATTATTTTCTTCTCTTCATTATTTTTAATATATTGATTTCACCCTAACCCTATTCCGTTCCCAAAATCCCAAAACAATCATCCTCAAATTGCCTTCAAATCCACAAATCGATCCTCTCAGATCATAGATACATAAATCACAGATACTTCACATATCACATATCTCCCATTATCATTCACAAATCACAGATCGCACAAATCACAGATCGAACAAATCACAGATTACACAGATCGCACAAATCACAGATGGCACAAATCACAGCCATTCACATCGCATTAAAAAGGAAAAAAAGAAAAAAAAATTCCCATGTCGGGCGGCCCGAGGCGCCGCCTGCCGCTGCCGGAGCAGCCTCCGCGCCCCCGCCGCCTGCCGCCGCGGGCCCTCCGCGCGGGCAGCCGCCGCCTGCCCTCCATGCGGGCAGCCACTGCCGCCGCGCCTCCGCGACCTGGCTCCGCGCCGGCCGGTGCTTCCCGCCACCAGGAAGACAGAGGAGAGGGGAAGGGGAGGAGGAGGAGGAAGAGGAGAAGAAGTGAGGAGAAGAAGTGGAGGGGAAGAAGGTAAGGATAAGACTGAGGAGGAGGGAAAGACAGATCGACGCGCGAAGAGATAAAAGATCGCGTGGCTTGGGGTGAATTTTAGTCCCGGTTGGTATATCTTTAGTCCCGGTTGTTTATACCAACCGGGACTAAAAATAATTGGGCACGCCCTGACAACTTGTTTAACCGGGACTAAAAATGATCTTTAGTCCCGGTTGGTGTCAGCTTTTAAACCGGGACTAAAGATGATTTTTAGTCCCGGTTTTATCAGAACCGGGACTATTGTAGAATTTGACCGACCGATCAAAGATGGTTTCTCTACCAGTGAGTGGTGGCTTGCCGCACTTGGCCACTTCCATCCATGGATGTCGTCGCTCAACACAACACTCGACGCCAACGCGTCCTTGTTTGCCATGGAGGAGAAAGACGAGGTGCGAGATCAACACCGTACCTCCTGCAACCAGCATACGTGGAATCCTGGAGAAAACACGTGATGTTCTCCTCCTTGTTGACTGTTGCTACATTGCAACCTATAGCTGTCTTTTTAAGTTACACGAGCTAAACAAGCTAGCTCAAGCCATACTTAGCTCTTTAATTATCTTAACGAGGTAGAAGCCGAGCCGAGCTTGCTCATCGTCCACCTAGTCTCTAAACTCATGTTTGGGAGCTTGTAGAAGCTGCAACTTCTCATACAATATCTAGCTTCATCAAACAATGTCGATTCTTATCTAGATTTAAAGAATATATAGTTATAGAATCAAAATGAATTAGAAGCCAAAAAACAACTAACCCATTCTTTTCGAATTATTAGAAGCTGGATAGGAATATCAACTAGCTGTAAGTTTCACAAATAGGGTCTAAGCCAGATTTTTTCTATTTGCAAGCTTGTCTTATGTCCCATGGATCATAGTTGGTTCCTAAATATTTGATTGTTCGTATTTTTCTTTCAGGCATACATTTCTCTATAGATATACTCATATCATATATTATTACTTTCTTCAGATTTTAATAGATGACACAAATTTTTGACATATGTTTAAATTATTTGTTTTATTCAAAACTTTCTTGTGCAACATAGTAATTATTATTGTTGACTGCTATATTCTACAAATCTGAAATTGAGCTAGTGTGTGCAAGATATTTAACTATTTAACATTCTTACAAGTGGTAATTAAGGATTTACCACTTGATCCACATGTCATAAATACATGAGGGCTCACATGTCATAAACTGCGAGTGGCTAATCCTTAATTGCCATATCTTTAAAGTGGTAAATAGTTAAATACTCCAGTATGTGCAGGTCTACACAACTACAAACAACTGCTAGCGTGCATATGTGTTGTTCCGGTAGTACACATTAGAACAATTTTGCATGTGTGGATTGTTTTTGATAGGTTCGTACGGGACAGGCAAGTTACTGTACTAGAATGAGCATTTTACAAGTCGTATCTGTTTGTATCCACCTCACAAGTTCATGCACTATGAGTGTAATTTACGCTTGAAAAATGTATAGCCTTATCTTTTCATTTATGCTTATGCTTATTATCTAAAATTTAAATTTTTTAACCTCAAATTTGGAGATGATTTTAGGATTTTTTTCCATCATAGTTTATTTTTCGGTCTTTGCTTTTTAGATCGTTAAGAGCACATATATAAAAATTTTATTCACAAATTATTTTTCATTGGTAAATATGCCATTTCACTTTTTCCTCTTATCAGCCAAATGACGAGGGTCTTAGTTATACTTAAATAAATCAAGTTAAAAGTTAAAGAAATAATAGTTATGTAACTTTTCAACATCATCTTTAAAATCGCAGGCAATGTAATTTGATATTTGCACGTATCCTAAAGTCTCGAAATAGATTGTTTATTACATTTTATTTCATAAGTTCTAGTCGCATTGCCGTTGGTACACCCAAAGTAATCGTGCATATTACTCCCTCCGTCCCAACATATAACAATTTTTAGATAGTTGGGACATATCCTGGGACTACGAATCTAGACAGATGTTCCATTCGTCCAAAAATTATTATATTTTAATACGGAGGTGTTGATGCGAAAAATACACACTGGCCTGGGAGATCTGTTTAGCTCCAGTGCAGGTCCAAAAGTTGTTGAGATGCGGGCGTGCCAGTCAGTTTGATCCTGCAACTGATAAGATATGTAAACAGTAGATCAAATAGCCGATCGGCTGACAACGCGATGTAGTAATTCCAGCCGATAGCCGGTGCCAACCGATAGCCGATGCCAGCCGATAGCGATGGGGTTTTGAGCAATTGGCTATATGTCCAATGTATATAATGATATGAAGGCAATCGGCTGATGATAATATATTATAGCAATATAATCCAGTAGAAACCAATCGGGTAACAATATGATATAGTAGAACAAGTATTGGTCCGAAGGTTAAAGCAAACATCGGTTGGAAGTCCGATGTCATCAATCCACAAGATTAGATAAACAGTGAAACCTTTGTTGCGATCGGCTAAGTCCAACTTATATGTATATGCAATCCTTATAAGCCGATGCAACGTCCAGATAACTTATCGGCTAGCACCCCGATAAAACACTAGCATGAACCTATCGGCTTAGCAAGACTTATATTATCAACAACAATCTAGTAGATCGAACCTAACCGATGCAGCACGAGATTGTATATGATAATATAATACTGGATGAGCCGATAGATCTGTCTAATGTGATGGATATAACAAATCTATTTATAACAGCATTGTGATTGTAGAGATATATCGGCTAAGACAGAAGATCGGACCTAACCGAGACAGTCCCAACTAAACCGATGTATCTCTAAATATAATGCAATTAGATATAGAATTGAGATATCAGGTAGGCAAATATATCAACCAAACCAGAGCGATCCAAGAGATCGAAGCGATGCAGCCTTGAACAACACCAACGTACCTGATAGATTCACCAAGGCCGACGGAACGTAGGACTTACCCCTCCGCCGGAGATCGAACTGAACCGATGCAGCCCCGCATCAGGTGCCAAATTCCGCCGAAAGATAAGTAAAAACCTCGGTAAAGAGGGTGGCGATGCGCCGAGAGTAATTGTATTGATCCAGAGATTGATAGATTACAATGACCCCGCGTGTACATATTTATACCCATAGGGAGATACTAGTCCTTGTCAGACAAGAAAGAAACTAAAGATAAAAGAAAAAGATAAAGTCATTATAGGACACTAAACACACTTTTCTAAAGATAAAAGGAAACTAACAAACTATTCCTAATTAATAGATAACTTGCCACGCCGCATTCTCTTTGAACTTGGACTCTTCTAGATAAGCTTTTTTTAATTGATCCGACTCCACCAAGAATACAACTGTTGGTGATTTGGTGACTCTCATCGGCTAATCTCAGAACTTCGAAGCCGATGCTGACTCTAAGCCGATGATTACTCTGGGCTTACCAAATTTTACTGTTAACAGGAGGGAGTAATATATTAAGGGTCCGGCTTAAATAAACAAGTTCAATACCTTAACCAACTCTCCTGCCCTCTTATTCCAAAAAGAAAAAAAAAAGATAGCTTAACCAACTGAACAACTCATGCGTCTATTTAACTACAGAAAACGGAATACAAACTATTCCAGGTATTTCTGATATAAAGTAAATTTTACCATACCCTAGGTTTTAAGGCTCTTTCAAAGTAAAACCCATGTGGTTTGTTTTAAACTGAAGTTTTTGGTGCAAAATATTTCTTGTAACGTAAAACCCCTGTGTTTTGTTTTAATGAACTGAAGGTTTTGGTGCAAAATGTTTTAAAAAACCTCATGTTTACATGAAATATTCATAATTACATTATCACATATGATATTCTTAGTATATGTTTATATTAGTAGGCTCAAAATACGTATCTCCTCCAGGTATTTTATCTTCTTTCTTACTCTTGCACTATACAATTTGAAAAAATATATCGGAAGATACATTAACCGGTTACTTATACATATAAATAATCATATTACGAATAACCGGTGCTCGTTATAAGACTAACATGTACATATACTCATTAATATTTTATATTATTACTTTTTATAATTATTAATATAAAAATATTAGGAAAAACAGCAATATAAATTTAAACAAGGGTTTCTTAAAGTATTTGATTCTTTAAAACAAATCATAATATGTAGAGTTATGTATTATGAATACCCTAAAATTTATGTTTTTGGTGAAATTTACTTTAAAAAGCCTAACAATGTGACGAGACATGTATAACCGAAAACTTGCACTTTGGTTAATCTGGGCCATTGAAAATTCGAGATGCCATCCAACAGCGTTCAATACTCCAATTCAACCCAAGAAAAGTGCAAAGAGGCTTGCTAACCCATGGTGTACCGTTGGAACGGCATAATCATTAGTCGGACACCTCAACCCTAATGCGCATGGCGGGCGCGCACCAGCTTGCATGCATGTGCTAGTGCTAGTCGTGGATACTGTATTTTTTTAAACAATTCACATACACAGATACACTAGCTAATTACTACTCTGCACATCTGCCATGCATGACGACATGACAAGTGCTCCTCACTCATAGATTATATGAGTGCCTATCCTTTTGGTCACACATGCTGTTGTTATTATAGCTATCCTCAGTGGTTGGGCTGGTACCCCAGTATCTTATATTATGATACTATTTTTTACATATCAAAATATGACTATCTATAATAGTACCTCGAAAGTATCGTAAAGTATCTATCATGATACATGTGGGTAGCAAACCAAGCACATATCAGCTAGTATATGTGGGTCTCAGTTTTAACATATACCCAGTCTGATACCAAGATATCACGTATGATACCTATTAGCTCTGGTATTTGTGGTACTAAGAATGATACATGTATGTATTATGTTGATACCTATAGGTACCGGGTCTGATACTTATATGTACTAGACATGATACCTAGGTACTGGTCGTGATACATATAGTTACCAAGTCTGATACTTATAAGTATCGTATATTATACCCAGGTATCAGTCGTGATACATGTAGGCACCAGACATGATACATGTAGATACCAGATCTGATAATTATATATACTAGATATGATACCTAGGTACCGGTCGTGATACATATAGTTACCAAGTCTGATACTTATAAGTATCATACATGATACCTAGGTATCAGTCGTGATACATATAGGTACCAGACATGATATTTATATGTCTCATACATGATACCCAAGTATCAATCGTGATACATGTAGGTACCAGATATGATATCTAGATACGACTCATATACTCACGCTATTTTACCTTGAAATAGGACCGTTCATCATCAGATCTGATACTTAGATGTACTAGATATGATACCTAGGTACTGGTCGTGATACATGTAGTTACCAAGTCTGATACTTATAAGTATCATACATGATACCCAGGTATCAGTCATGATATATGTAGGTACCAGACATGATACCTAGATACGACTCATATACTCACGCTATTTTACTTTGAAATAGAACCGTTCATCATCAGGTCACATAGGATCACATCTAGCAATAGAGAATCAAGTCATTTTCTCTTGCTCATGGGCATTGGCAACTTTAACTTCGATTTGATGCAGATGGCATCATCAAGGCAGGAGTAGTCATTTTCTATTAGACCGTCAGACAGCGACAATAATAAACTAGTAGTGCATGTACTCCTCCTCCTATACTACTAGTGCATGCAGTAGTATATGGCAGGCAGTAGTACAGTACGTATGGAGTACTACTAGTACTATACTAGTAGTGCATGTGCAGAGAGTTAATCCGTGGGGCTCGTGGGACCCATGCGGGAGGAGATATGGGTGGTTTATTGCAATGCTGGGTTGGACGGTTTGATGTCGTGTATAAATTATACCGTCCTGACGGTATACCGTTTTATAACTTTTCTTAAGTACAAATCATGTACTGTATGTAGTGTAAAATTAAAAATTTGGTGACGTAGATAAATCTTAAACCTCCATTTTAAATGAACAACAGTGGTTAAGTTTCCCCTGCGTATATAATTTGCAACTACAAAATTTTCCCTTCAACACATAACGATGGAGCGGCCCCACATCTCTCTCTCTCTCTCACTGACAGGTGGCCCTACTGGTACCGCGTCCTTGCACGCCGGCTAGCCCAAACGGCAGCATTTCCAAATTCCAATTTCAAATCTCCCGAGCCGTAGCGACTAGCGAGTAGCGAGGCGGAGAAGCAGCCCAACCCCCCCATCCATGGCGAGACCCAGGGCGACCACCGCCGCCGCCTCCAGGCCTAGGCGGGCCAGCACCAAGCCCAAGGCGCACTCCTTCCTCTCCCCCGTCGCGCCGCCGCCGCCATCCGCCCGTGCCCGCGCGCGCGCCGGCTCCTCCTCCCCGTCGTCGTCGTCGCCGTCCACCCCCACGGCGGCGGGCCTCAGCTTCCTCTCCTCCCCGGGATCCTCCGCCTCCCCGAAGCCCGCGCCCAGGTGCAGGTCGTCGAGGCGCTCGCCGCTCGCCAGCCCGCGCACCGGCACCGCCTCCCCTCTCTCCGCCGCCGTGGCGCCGGGGGCCCCCGCCCCGTCCCCTGCATCCGCGGCGGTCTCCAGCGTCGGGGACCTCAGAAGAGCCGCCGCCTCGCAGATGGAGACCCTCAAGCGCCGCCTCGACGAGCTCCACTCCCGCGCCCACACCGACCTCGACGCCTCCCTCTCCCGCGCCTCCAAGCGGTTCAAGGTGAGAGCCTCGTCTCGTGCACCTGTTTGCTCCCATTTCGGCCGCGCTGATCGCTAGGGTTTCCCTTCCTTGGTGCGGTTTACGTCCCTCGGTGATCGTTATCGAGTATCGACTAGAACGTTTTCCTTGGTCCCTTTACCTGATGCTTTAGAGCTTTATCCTGTGAGAAATGAGGATTTCCTAGCGTCTCTGTGTTGTTTCATATGGCTGCCTAATCTAGTATGGCGAGCAGAGTTTTGTTCCATTCTGTTGATCCGTGAGTATGTTTCGGTGCATCTGATGGATTATTTTTGAGGCGGGGATTTTCTAAATGTTAGTTGGTGTTCTTTGTCTCTATCAGATCCGAATCGGTATAATAGATATGCTCTGAAATCTGGATTGATGTTTCATCGTGACAGCAAACTTTCATTTCTTAGATTCAGCGACAAGGGTGAGCATTTGAGCCCCCTGCAATTGTGTGTCATGTAAGCAAGGACGACTTGCAATGAGTTAGTAAGCCTGATTTGAAACTGTGTAATCCGGGACCTTGCAGGAGGGACCTTTGAGATATTAGATATTTGCTCATGGCATATGCATTTTCATGGATGTTCAGTTTAGTGGTTAAGGTGGCTAGAGGGCTGATCCCTTAGAATGATGCTGGATTGTTGGGCTAACTTACATGGGCTATGTTTCTAACCAGTGAAAATTTTATCATTCTAGGATGAAATAACACTGAAGGTATCATCCATTTGTGTTCAAAACTCTTAATACCAGTATGTATATTTTGTTCATCCACAGCAGATGTCAACAAACAATGAAATATGATTAGATGCTCATAGATATCTGATAATCAGCCTTTGGAGTTCCGCAGAAAATTATAACTGCAATAAGAAAATTAATATGTTCAGATGATTTTCATGTACTCCCCTCACTGAAGATATGTTCAACTATGCTAAATGCTTTTTGAGGTAAAACCGTGTGAGATTTCAATATCCTTTCAGATCCAAGACCACGCCTGTCAGCAGCTTACAGATGAAGTGGACAAGGAGTACAAGAAGATGTCTGACAGCATAAAGGAAAATACAGAGATGATTAAGGTCAATTAAATCATTTGTTCACAATAGGGTTTTCAATTCCTTGTTTGAGCTAAAATTTATTTCCCTTTTTCAGGTAAAGTACAAGCAGATCATGGCAGAGGCACAATCATCTACATCTCGTGGTATTAGATCCATTCATCCATCCTTTGAATTTCTTATCCACAATATTCACCTTAATTACACCCTGTTGCTTCCAACAATAAACTCATGACCTATAAACCGGCATAAGTGAAAAAAAAAAGAACATGCTGTTTTTTGTTCCTTTGGTTTCAGTGCTCTTGATGGTTGATTAGTTTCAAGTGGTCTGTTTCTAACAGAAAAGCATTTCTTGAACTTGAATTATGATCATGATTCTTGAACACAAATGTTAAAGGCTAGCTGATGATGATATATGCTATCTAAAGGGCATTGCTAGTTCATTCAAATTTTGTGTATGGTTATTACTTCATTAATCCCCACGTTTGAAGTTATTGTAAGAAATGTATTATATTCTGTAACCTGAACAGTTCTCATATGTTCCTAAAAATTAGTGTGCAAGGTGACTATCCCTGAAATGACAAAGTCTGTGGAGAAAGCTATCGATGGTCTGCGCAGCCGTTATAATATCTCAATGCCAGTTTAGGTAGCAGTTCAAGCTCCACATAGTACACTTCTGAGTAAGAACTACTTTGCACTTTTTTTTATTGAAACTTCACTGTTTATCTGAACTATTATATCTTTTCAACCTTGTATGACTGCTACTTCAGTTGATACAAACTTGAAATTTGTATTTTAGTTCTCCTTATGGGTTGAGTTGTGACCTGTCCATTTTTAGAACCCATCCAAATAATTTCTGATTCTTGCAAGTTAAATTTGGGAAGTAGCCTTAAAGTTTGTGGGGGTCTTAACTCTTTCAAATCTCATGGAGGGATAATAATGAATCTTTAATGTTGGCAATTTTTTTTTTGTGATATCAACTTATCAAGTCTTATGGAAGCCGGAAGTAATTCTT
This sequence comes from Oryza meridionalis, assembly GCA_000338895.3. Lineage (NCBI taxonomy): Eukaryota > Viridiplantae > Streptophyta > Magnoliopsida > Poales > Poaceae > Oryza > Oryza meridionalis. The sequence continues at coordinate 16,285,264 of CM002530.2, forward strand.
CCATTACCTAAAAGAGATGTTGCCGAAGGACGACATACATGTTTCTGGCAGTTCTACAGTTCTACTGGCCTACTGGCCTACTGGCTATGCTGCAGCTAGAATTTGGAGCTCGTTTGTGCAAAGAACTGATGTCTTAGAAGTTAGAACTTGAGATTAGATGTTCTCTTTATGGTTTAGGAGTTTTGCCGAACAAATGCATTTTTATTTATGACATTCATGCACTGTAAACTCATTCACTGGCCTGCCAAGTACTTCTTTTCTATTCAATACAACTTATGATGGTCAAGAACACGCTAGCGTGTGCAGAAGTGAGTTATAATTTCCCCCTTTTTTCTTGAAGAGTAGATATTCTGGTAGATGTCCGAGAAATTCTCTATCAAGTGCATAAAAGATGCAGTTTTCTCATACTGTTTCCAGACTTGCAGTTTTACTTACACAAGCATATTGCATGTAACTAATCTAACATCTGATGATGCAATGTCTCTGAAACCTGACAGTTTGAACTTGTTTTCCTCGTCAGATAGGCATCTTCACTTGACGTGAATGCGGTGGTCACTACTGTTTGGACATATGTAGATAAAAGGAGTACACAAACATCACGCCGTTCATATATAATCAAGAATATATGGTGGTAGTTCATCGGTATAGAAAAGAGTACAGCAAATAGATAGTTCATCAATTACCTTTAATGCCTGCTTGTTTTGTGAAGCAGATCGTACCTCATGTTTTCATTTGCTAAACTGGTATGTCCTCTGACCAACTTCATTATGTTCTCAAAACCAGTGATATAAAGACTCGTACGTTGCACCTTTTCCAAAAGAGTTAATTAACTGAAGAGAACTTCTGCATAGCTGGACGATCCTGTTTACCTGTTATGCTTTAATGCCAAGTTTGATACATTGCGTTGTTTTGTTGTAAATTCTATGTTGTTTTAGTTTGATCTGTTTTGTGCCATCAATGCGTCACTCCGCCGATTTTAACATAGTGATCAACGAGATACACAATGGATATAAACCAATTTGGACACGGATATTTGCCACATCTTTACTGTTTCGTCATTCGTCAATAAGGTTTCATGAGGCAACGCACAAGCATTTGGAAATGGAAAGGAAGAGCTTAAGATGTGCTTAGGAGCGAGCAAGCCTTTTATCCTACTGCACACAGACTTGCACCATGCATCATGGCTGTGATGATGAAAATGATCCTAACTTTAGTTTGGTTAAAGTTAAAAAGAAACACTTGTCTTTGAAAAGCATACAAGAGTATTGACAGATCCTGAAAATACAAGCAACCAAACAGCAATGGCACCCTTTGGAGTTTCATGACTTTCAAAGCACAGCATGAGCACATTCCTGTTTGCAATACATCTTCTATTTTCATAAAAGAAATTCACTTTGTGCTGACAAGCTAGCGATGAAGCAGTGATATGTTCACAGGGAAAGCTACTAAAAATCAACCTACCTTAGCTCTAGCAGTCTTTTTTTTAGGGGACTTTATCTCTAGCTTAGCAGCACCAAACATGCCCATGTGATGTGATCCCAAATAAAGCTGACCGGAATCGCATTAGAACAAGGTCTTAGCATAGGAACCATAAGCAAATCTGCATGTAAAGATGATTCAGCAGAGCAGTTCATGTTGAGGAGTTTAATGGTTGTGGTGATGCTTCAGGCCTGATCAAGCTTCTGCAGCCGAGATTTCGCCATGTCCAGTTGCTCTATGAAGCGGGAACAAGATGGAAGAACAGACAGGCATGTTAGCAACATGAATTATTGGCATTAGCTATGCAGAATCAACGAAACGATGCAGCGCAAATCGCCATACTCTGCTGAGACGTGACCGCAGATTTGACGCTCTTGCGGAAAAAGAGGTTGCAGGTCTTCTGGTACACAGCCTGCATTAATCAAAGAACAGTTTCAGAGCAGGAACACATGCCAACATGAATCTGTTGTCAGTTTTGATGTGGCAAGAACAGCTAATGCTGAATTTCAGAGCAGGAGTTTGATACAGCAAGGATAGCCAATTTTGAACTATTTACCAGTATAATATTGACCTAATTGGTGCAGATATTTTGACATTTGCTGCCATTGGTGACCAAAGATTGATGTGAAGTGTACTTGGGAAGAGGAAGAAGGGGAGGCTAACCCGGGAGGGAGGCAGGTTGTTGAGCTCGCCAATCGCCACCTCGTGCGCCCTTATCTTCACGGATCCAAACCGATTTCAATCCAACCAGCAAAAGAAAAAAAATTTTAGCCTCACCAACCAAATCCCCAAGAGGCCAAGAACAAGACCTGATTACACGCAGTGAGATCGCTGGTACGGTGATATATACTACCTCCTTCATGAGCTGCACCTTCTTGTCCACCTCCTTCGCCGCCGCCGCCGCCGCCGCCGCCGGTGGTGTTGCCATGGGTGTCTCTCTCTGCTGCTCTCCTTCGAGGCTTCGAGAAACCCTCTAGGTTCTGCCTCCGTGCGCCGAGAGGAGGAGGGAGGGAGCGCCGCCGTGCGCCGAGAGGAGGGAGGGAGCAGCTCTGCCGCCGTGCGCCGTCGCAGTCGCCGCCGCCTCGCTCGTCTCCCCTCTCTCCTTTCTCGCGATAAGGACCCGAGGGCGACGAGTGGATGGGAATCGCCCGCATCGGTTCGGCTCGATCCAAGGGTAGTTCGATGGCATTTGCCTGTAATTTCGGCGAAAGGAGTAGAGCTAAGGAGCCACGTTTTTGCCGCTCCACATCCACACTACAAATTTGCGGAGCGATTCACCCCATCTACTCCAATTTTTAGTGAATTTGCACCGTTTGGTACAGCTCCAGCTCTAGATAAGTTAGAGTTGGGAGCTAGAGCTATGCCAAACGGAGCCTAGGTTTGCAACGAGCGAAGAGACAAAAAAACGAGTCGATGAAGCCCACAAGATGCAACGCGGCCCAAAGCCTAGCTCGCGTGAAGCACAACATGGCCCACTGTTGAGAGACCCCACGACGTTGGGTCCCGGCGCAGCGGCGCCTCCGACTCGCCGTCGCCGGTGTTGGGTCGCGACGGCGTTCTCTCCCGCCACCGCTGCCGCCGATGACCTCGCGCCCCCACCCGATACTCCCCGGCAGCCGCTCGTGGACCAGATCGATAGTGTCGCCTGAGAAGCCAACCCTACGGCTACAGCCACCCTGACATGAGGGCGAGCGCCGGAAGAACGAGGAGGAAAAAAAAAACCTCTGATCCTGGCGGCGGAAGAAGTCAGCGTCAGCGGCAGCGTCGTTCCGATGGCCGACGTGCTTGCCACGGACCCACGGTGAGTGTTGCGGAAGACGATGGTGGCGCTCTGAACAGTGAATGCTTTGTCTTCGTTTACATTGGAGGCGATTGCGAAATTGCGTGTTAATTTCCACTATATTTTGCAACTTAATTTCAACATATGTGACGCGCATTGATGCCATGAGCGGATGAATCCAAACCTCATCCATTATGAAATGGGGAATTAATGATTTGTAGAAGTTCTTGTCTGCATAAACTGAAGTTTGTTGTTCCTTTTTTATCATCAGGATGTTAATTAGAAGAGAATTTGGTTCCTTTTGGAAAAAAAATGCATATTAGGTTAGTACTTATTATGCAGCTCAAGTGCCATGCCTATGTGCAAGTCCCAAGTCAGACTGTCAGACTCTGTTAAATGTTGATATTGGATAATGCAACTATACTTAAAAAACTGCGATGATTTGGCTAAGGGACTATACTTTATTTGATAGTGTTAATATCATAGTGAAGCTAAAAGCAGCATGGGGACCAAGGGGTTGTTTAGTTTACTATTAATGGAAAACGGTTAAGACCTAGTTGATTGTGTACTCAGATCAGCCAGCCCTTCCAAACACCATGGCATCAATAGTTAGACACCAAGCTGTAAAGCAATACCTAGCATGTTTGAGAAGACAATGATCCATAGAAAATTATTCGTGTTATATTTGCTTGCTATGGAGAAAGAGGCTATCTGGCTGGATAGGGCTGGAAATCTCGACATTGTTGTTATAATTCATTGTAACAGAAGTATAGATTGGAACTAGATTCAATCCAGATTGGAACAGAAGTAATTGTAAGATTCAAACCAGATTCACCCACCCGCAAAAAGAAAACGAAAAATATCCATTTTATTTTTTTCAAAATTCAAAGAGAGTGTAGGCAAGAACGTTTTGAGGTGTATAACCGGTATTAACTGTTATGGATATACCTTTTTCTATGATTAGCTTTTCACAATTTATTTCTGAATATGTGCATATGCTAGTGTTTTCAGTTTTCGGTGATGGTTGGAGTTGTATGTTGACTCTGTAATTGCATAGAGAAAATGAAAGTCACAAGTTGAATTAATGATGTCAGGCTTTATTTCATCCATCAATTGTAGGTTTACCATGTGCTATCTGTTTCTTCCACCTTTTATGTAGAACCCATGAATTGTGCATTAGTTTTACTTAGACTAATACTAGTTGTGGTCTCTATTTTTTTTTCCTGTTACTGTATAACATTAGTTTCTTCTATGAATATGGTTCATATTTTTTTTGCTAATTACGATATCACTTGATGCTTCATACCATATGGTGAAAAATCACAATTTCTTGTGCCTACTGAAACAAAAGACTGAAGTACTTATGTGTAGTAACCTGTAGAGAACTGAATTGGTATCTATTCTTATCCATTACATGTGCCAGTGTAGTACAAACTACAATCAGAAGATTTTCTACTGAACAAAATGGAAGTCAATATTCACTAGTCCTCTGCTATGGTGGAGTACACATGAAATACCATAATCATTTTCTGGCCTAGGAATATCCATGCTATGTGTACGAGCTTGTATTTCAAATTGTTGGCACCACCTTTTACACTGAAATTGTTCAGCTCTTTTCTACTTGCAAACATGATAAAACTAATTAATTCTATTTCTTGCAATAAATTGCAGGTCCAGTGGAATGTATATTCAGCTATTTTGAGGAGGCCGGTGATTTAGTTAACTTGGATCCTCTCAAAAGGAAAAATAAAAGAAAGAACAAAGGTATCATATGAATTTGGAAACACGTCGAACCGACTGCACATCATATATATGTTTTTTTTTTCAAACAACCGTTGCATACCTGCTTTTCTTTTCTCTTGCATTAATCTCGGAAGAATGTATCCATATCAATTGTTAATTATGCCTTATACAATATACTCTGGGTCAACTAAAATATGAATGCCATTAAAGATCTTTTGGTGGGGAACTAACCAAACCAAGAAAGCAGCGCAGAAAACACAAAAAGGTATATTATTTCAAGAAAACAAAACATTATTATCTTTCTATATGAGGCAACTATCTCAACTATCCAGCAAGAATAATTATATGTCACTCTTTTCCGCCTCTTTGCTTGGTTGAAGTTGCACATCATGGGAGTAGAAACGGAGGATGTGATTCCAACAAAAGAACAAATATTTCTAAGTAAGAACTTACAGTTTTGCAGCTACCACAGAACAAAAGAGGACACGAAGTGATATTGGCTCGGCTCACCTCCAGCGCTGCATGCAGCTTGCTGTTGCTGAGATGAGCCAAGTCAATACCATGCCATGTCTTCCTGTTCTTTGCCACCCTTCGTCTGAATGCTTCTTCAACTTCATTACTTGCTTCGTCTTTTATAGAGCAGCTTTGAATAGTTTATGGCTACAACTACAAGGATCATGTGTGGTGCAACTTGGGCTGAAGACTGGGGTCTGGGGATTCAGACTCAAGATCCTGACGATGATGGAATGGATGACAATCCCCTTTTATGCGATCAAAAGGTTCAGATGGTCAGTTCTTTTAGTCGCATTTTTCATTAGGCTTTTTATATTATGAACTTCTTATTTGTACCAAATACTAAATTGTTCAAATTTCAAATGTTTGTCCCAAAAAATACCAGCTGGATTGTTGACTGTGTGGTTTGCATGCATCATTGGAATCAATCAAACATATCATTGGAATCAATCAAACATTAGCATCCATTAAAAAACACAGTGAACTTTGAAAAATCCTCCATGGTCCAATTCTTGCTGGACAGAAAGCAACAAGAATGCAGCACTAGTGTGTTGTGAAAACGAAGCGTCTGCTTTGTTTCCTTCCCTTTGACATGGTCAATACTGTAACTAAAAATTTCCAGGCCGGCTGTAAGGCCTCCTTTACTGTTGAGCTAGTGCACTAGCTCATATTTGTCCACCTCATATAAGAGATAGTAAAAAGTTTATCTTTTTAATAGATTGTCTCATAGCACATTGTTTAAAATGCTTTGGGTTCTATAATCTCTCTCACATTTTTTTAGGAGCTTAGCTCTTGAAGAAGAGATAGTGCATTCTCTCTCCTTATCTTCTCTCTCTTCCACATCATACAAGAGCTGATGTGGAGATTTATAAGCTAGCTGACTCACCCTTATTGGAGGAGGCCTAACATTGTCCTCTTGTCCTCTTGTGAACATGACCTGGAGATAACGTAGAATAGCTCGAGCACAGCAAACCGACCAATGTTACCAATGCACAAGCACAATGCACTGTCTCATCAATTGATTTATTTTGGTCACTTTACATACTTTTTTCTGGGTGGCTGCTATGGGGGCTTGCCAAGCACAACTTTCACGCTACTGCCATCGGTCACTGAAACCTGTTTTGGACAGTGAACCAGTGCTCAGAATAATGTTTTTGTAATCACGATAATAAGCTTTGGATATTATAAAACTTTAAAGCACGTTTTGAGACAGACACATGATTTTTGTGCAGCAAAACATAAACATTTAAATAGGCATCAGTGTTTAAAGCTTTAAAATTTTGATTAGGACATATTCAAAGCTGAAACATGTTTTCATTACTGGAGCGAGTACACATCAGCTTGGCAAAAAGACAGTGTTATACATATGCGTCAGATGACATATGTATGCATGCATTTGTTCTACTTGTCATTTGTACGTTTGAACTTAGATTTTCTATCATACAGAAAAGATTTTTTAAAAAACATAGCTTTAGTTATCTTTAGTTGCTTCAGTCTGTAAAAGAATGTGCCGGTAATATGGTGGTTATCTCTCTACCACTTCAAAATTTGAGTTGTGGTTTTTTTATTAGGAGGGTTATGCTTGTATATGTTACATAGGATCTTGTGTTGAGGATTGGACCTCTGGGTCATGTATGTCTTGCACAAAGATTCTTCATGTATTTCTTATTCATCATCTGCAAACTATATTTCGAATCGAAAACTAGAAAGTATCAGCATTGCATGTTGATACTCTGAATTCAGAGCTTTGTGAACCGTGTACATTTATTTAAAAATAACAGGGTAACTTCACTGTAATTAATAGAACATTAATTAATCATCATTGCAAAGTGATCTATGGAAAATTCCATTGAATTTAAGAATAATAGGTGTTGTGGATATCAGTTATATACTAGTAAGTAGTTAGAAATAGGATGATTATGAGCAATATTTAGTAAACTAGGATTTTTTTTACTTTATTTCCACAATTTCTCCAATCCATTGCTCTCTTTGTTTTTTTGGCTAATTACAAGTATATGCACATATGTGTGTGTATCATCACGTACACACGCTTAAACAGATGCATGCGTAGGGATAAATCCATGAACCATTAAAATTTGTCATCGAAGTGCACTCATGTATGCATAATTTGAGACACCAGGATTTGAACTTTGATCAAATGATTTTGTAATTGGTGGGGGTAAAATATTGTCAAGAGAATATACAAGCATAGCTAGGTTGAAGTCCTACATTGCATACATCACCCCTGTTGACACTAATGAGAATCAAAATAGTTTAGACCTACCTCCAGATCACCACTGTGAACTTGCTATGCCATACCAGCGAATGTGAACCTCAAATTGAGGTATATAATTATGAACGTGTATACGGTTTCCCCACAGCTAGCTGGCCAAAGTAATATCATACATAGACCTGACACTGCTATTTCAAGTTAGCGTGTAACTAACCATGCGTTGCATAAAGAATTGCTACCTAATGCAGAAGGATATTTTTTTTGAAGTAAAATTCAGAAGGATATTGCGTGGGGGATTGGATCGCTGACTCATGTGTGTTGTATAGAGATTGTTCTAGCTTGCATTGCTTGCAAACTACTACCTATGTTTGGAAATCCCATAATTGGACTTGAATTGACACTGCATGGCATTCTCTTAATTTAGAACTCTTAGTGTACCATGTACAGTTAAATATTTGAAAATTGCTTCATCACACTAGTACTTGGCTAGTAATTAATAGAAAATATCATCTAATCATCAATGTAGAAGAAGGATTTTAGAACGGGTATCTTTGGTGTGGGTATCGTTGATAGCAGTAGGAAGATTATGAGCAAAATGTCACACACTCACACTAGCAAAATGACTATACGAGTCTCATTAGCTTCCCCTCCCCTGTCGCTGCCACCATCAGGGTTCTGGTGGTATCACGGCTCAGATTGAGATCCTCTAACTTACTTCCCTCTAGCTTGTGTGTCAGTGACTCAAAGTCAGAGGGAAGTAAGTCAGAGGATCCTCTTCCGTCGGGGCTCTCTTTCTGCCGCCCGCCATCAGGTCCGACTTCTGAGCTTGGCATTCGCCTTTATTTTCTACAATGTTTCCAACCCATTTTTATTTTTATCCATTTACAATATAAGCACACCTATGCGCACTCACCATCACACATAATGGATGGATGTCATGGATAAATTCATCTACCAAAAAGATTAACATCGAAGCGCACCTGTCTGGGTGCAACCTGATTGAATTTGAGCTTTGCTCCAACGATTTCGAAACTAGTGGGGTAAAATTTTGTTGATATATATAACTATACAACGACGAAGTGTCATCAAGTTGAATCCTAATAAGTGCCGACATCACACACACCTATTGTAACAGATAACATCAAAATAGTTTAGACCTACCTCTAGATCACCACTGTGAACTTGATGAGCCATGCCAGCGAATGTGGACCATTAATGGATCAAATTGAGGTATACAATTGTATTTGTGCTGTATTATTTACATGTATATACAGTTGCCACACAGCTGGCCATCTCAATACATAACATACCCATGACTGCTAATTCAAGTTCGTGTGTAACTAACCAAGTATGGCATCAAGAATTAGACTAACTAATGCAGAAGGATATCATTGTATAACATTTCAAAAGCTATCATACAGGTAGCATATTTCACTGGATTGGTGTCCCAAGTGATTACCACGTGCTTGTGGGCGCAGCAGTCAATTGATTTTGTGTGCTCGGTACAGTTCACATGTACCTAAATTAGAGTAAGTTCTAGGACGTTTAAACAAATTTTTCAATAGGAATCTTTCAGCTGCCACTCTATTACCTACGTACAAGTCAAAGCAGTATTCTTGAGATAATCTTTTGGACAAGTAGATCACTTAGTTTTTGGAGTAAATTGCATATATTACCTAGCTCTTCGATTTCCTAAACTTCCAAAAGCTAACCTTTTCAGGAATCAGGAGCCTATAGCTAATTAACCTTTTTCAGATTAAAGTTGTATAAGGGAGTAGAGGTTGTGTTATGACAATACATGGTATTCTAGTAAGAAAATGTTGTCGGTGATATAGACCCGGGGGTATCATGTTTAGAGGGAGGAGGCCGCCCCCAAACCCACGTGGCCTCCCCAGAGGAGGGTGGCGCCCGGGAGGAGCGGCGGCCGCCCCCTCAGCTTAGGGTACCGAATTTGGAGCGAGGAGGCTGCACCCTAACCCACGTGGCACTCCCCTAAGAGGGTGGCGCCCGGGGTGGAGTGGTGGGAGTGGTGGCTGCCCCCTCCTTGCTTGGGGGTCGGGCCCGTCCTGGTCAAGATTAGAGGGAGGAGGCTGCCCCAGACGTCATGTGGCCCTCCCCTGAGGGGGGATCGGGCCCGAGGTAGGGCGGCGGCGGCCCCCTCCTGTGACTAGGGATCAGGCTCCCTCGACCACCTCTCTAGGTCGCCACGTGCGATGGATTAGATGGCCGCCTCCAGGCGGGCCCGTCCCGATCAAGACTAGAGGGAGGAGGTTGCCCCAGGCGCCACGTGGCCCTCCCCCGAGGGGGGATCGGGTCCGAGGAAGGGCGGCGGCTGCCCCCTCCTGTGACTAGAGTTTAGGCTCCCTCGACCACCTCTCTAGGTCGCCACGTGCGCTGGGTTAGATGGCCCCCTCCAGGCGCTTACCTACCCGCTTTTATGGCGACCTGAGCGGTTGCGCCACGCCACATTTAATGTGGCGTGCGGTGCACTCAACCGATCTGTGACCGATCTGTGACAGGTCCGTGACCGGTCGAATGACCGATGGGACGGCGGCTATGTACCATCGCCCTGTCAGTTTGTCAGGCGGCGTGCGGCGTGCTCTGTCCCATCCCATCATAATAATGAGGAGCTTCACAGCCTCTTACCCCGGTCAGAGCTGGTCCAACCACTCTGAACTAACCCGGGTTCCCGTTTCCTAGTGAGAACGAGAACCCGGAAGTCCTCATCCATTGAATGGCGAATGACAAGGGCGCCCTGCATGATTTGATGGGCCCCGCGCAGCAGCTGATGTGTAGATAGCTTCTGGGCTAAGGCACAAGACATGTAATTAATATAGAGAATATTTTCCCTTCTCCCTAGGTAGCACTCGCAGCACATATGGTATCCCTTTAGAGTATAAAAGGAGGATCATACCTAGCGGAACGGGGGATCGAACTCTGGATCCCTGAGCCAAAGCTTCTCTAACCCTAGCTTGTACATCGGAGATTCAGAGGCTTTGCAAGCACAGAAGAATCATTATACACACAGGAGTAGGGTATTATGCTTCATAGCGGCCAAAACCTGTATAAATCCGTTGTGTCTCTTTTGTCTCGAAAAACCTCGGATCTCACCCGCTGCCCCCGGCCGAACCAAAAAATGGGGATCTCACGATCTCCTGCTAGAGAGGATCACTCCTCGACAGCTGGCGCGCTAGGTAGGGGGCGCGTTCGTGATTTTTGATGTTCTTTCGAGCGCCGGCGTGATAAGTGTCGTGCCGCCAATGCGAGGTAAGGCGCAGCCTCCTCAGGAGTGCCGCGCCACCCCAGGCATGGGGATAGGCCCCCCGCCTCTTCACCGGGTAAGGCTGGCGGCCAGGTCTTTATGGCGAGTCTTTGGAATGTCCGATGACCCCCAAAGTTTCAGCCCAGCCTCACCGAAAGGTACCACGGTAGCGTCAACCCCTCCGAGTCCCTCCAGATCCACACGACGATCATAGAGGCGGCGTGGGGTGACGACCGGGTCAAGGCGAATTTCTTCCCCATGGCCATCCAGGGCCAAGCGCGGGGATCACTCATGAACCTGCCACCCACCTCGGTCTACTCCTGGGAGAGCTCTTGCAGTTGAGCTCCGGGTGCCGTCGAAGCCCGGGACCCCCTGTGCTGGCTCTTCCGTAGCGGCTAGCTTTGGTCCCGCCGGCTGGCTACGGTGCCCGGCCCGGCTCAACTAATCGTCCTTTCAAGCTTCAAGAACCCATGGTGGGAGGCCCTCTTCGAGCTAAAGGTTTGAAAGGTCACAATATGCAAGCAAGGTTTGTGTTTGCTTCATTCATATAAGCGATTCTTTGCTATAAGTGTGAGGGCTACGATTCCTAGCTCTATCCTAACCCTGCGTCGAGCTCTGGGCGCCGTTGACGCCCGGGGCCCTCTGTGCTGGCTCTTCCGTAGCGGCTGGCTACAGCGCCCGGCTTGGCTTGATCGTGGGTAAAGATTGTTGGCTATGGAAAATTTAGTCCTCGCACTCGCGCGAAGATAATCATTTACATAGAATTATTATTGCTTATATTTATCTCTTTCCCATCTCTATCTTGCGGTCCCGCTGTACCCACGTGTCGCGCGCTCGTTTGCTGTCACGTCCTGATAAATTCATCCCGAAATAAAAATCATTCTCTAAAAGGAATAATAGAATTAATTAAAATTCGAAAAGAAATTGGCAAACACTAAAATGCATGCAAGAAAAATTCGAATGTGGCCCGGAGAATTTTTGTTAAATTCTCCTTGGTCTAAAAGGAGCCCTCAAATTTTACTTGAATTTTCAGAGGAACGGAAATAATTATTAAGCAACAACAACGATTATCAAAGTTTACTAAAAAGAAAAACTAAAAATAAATCCTCCTTGCTCCTTTGGGCCAAGCCCAGCCCAAAGTCTCCCTCTCCTCCTTCTCTTTCCCTCCTCTCCCGGGCCTCTCCTCCTCCTCCCGGCCTACCTCTTCCCTCCCCTCCTGCCTGGGCCGCCTCTCGGCCCAAGCCGCAGCGCCCTCCCGCCCGTGCCGCGCACGTGCGTGCGCTGATCGCGCAACCGCGTGGGGCCCACGCGCCGGTCGTCTCCTTCCTCCCGCCCGGCTCCTCTCTCTCCCATGAAACCCTAGCTCGTTTCCTCCTCCAAATCCGCCTCATTCAAACCGGGGATTCCAAAATTAATTGGGGGGAATTAATCCCCTTTCCTTCCTCTTCAATTTCCCCCGTTTTCCCCCTTGAATGGCGCCCTCAATTGCCCGGAACGGCCGCGTCTTCGCCGGCCACCTTCCATGGCCGCCGGCCACCAATCCCGCCTCCGTTCCCCGCCTCTCCCGTGGCCGGCTCGCTCCCCTCACCTATAAAATGGAACCCCCTCCGTGCGTTCTCTCGTTTTAGCCCCTTCCCGAGCTCCCCCGTGGCCGCACCACCTCTCCCCGCCTCCTCCTTCTCTTTCCTCGGCGCCGGCTACCCTCCAGCCACCTGTGCCGCCTCGCCCGTGCGGCGGTTGACGTCGCCACCACCTTCCTCGGCCTCGCAGGTGTCCCCTCTACGCCGGCCTGCCCTCCGTTTCGCACGGGGACCATCGGAGACGCGTCCTCGCTGGAGTACAGTGGCGTTGCCACCACTGTACCACCTCCAGCTGCCTGTGCCGCTTTGCCAGAGCGTCGGCTTTCGTCGTTGCTGCCTTTCCCGGCACAGCAGCGCCGTCCTCTTCCCTGGCCAGGCCACGGCCGCGCCGGCCTCTCCATCCGCCTCGCCGGAATTTCCACGGTCGGCCCTTCCTCCACCCGTGCGCCATCGGCCGCACCACCACCACCTCCGGCATCGCAGCGGAAAGGTCGCCCTCGGCCTCGCCTCCCCTCCACCCGAACCCCGCCGGTGTTCGTTATCGTCGTCTCCGTTCGTCCTCATCGATGACTCCTCCGGTCGGTCGTTCCTCCTCACCGGCTTGTCGTCTCGCTGCGCCGCCACCGTCGTGGGCATCGCTGCGGCGTGTCCCACGCCATCCTCGCCTCCGTGCAGCTGCTGCCGGCTGCCATCATCGCCTCCCCGCCGGTCGTCGTCTTCCTCCTCCTCCTCGTTGTGGCGTTCGTCCCTCCGTCAAGCCGATCCTGTCCGTCGTCCGCGTTTCGTCAAGTGTGCCGCTACAGCCCCGTCATCGTCTTCGTCCTCGGCTCCGCGTCGTCAAGCCTTGTGCCGGCCGCGTCTCGCCTTCGTCCAAGGATCGCCGCCGAAGTCGTTCCCTCGCCGTTCGCCTCCGTCGTCCCCGTCCGTCTCCGCCGCGCCCGTTCGTCGTCGTCGTTCCGACGCCTCGTCGCGTGGTGGTAAGGGTCTGTCCTCTCGCTGCCCCCGTCCTCGTCCTTTCGGTGTCGCCCGTGCCCGTTGTGCGGTTGTCGACCCCGGTACCCGTGTGCCGGTGTCGGTAGTCGTTCGTGTGTGCGTGTGGTGACCGTGTTAGTGTGCCAGCTCAGTAGCCGCGTGGTTTCCACGTGTGCAGCCCGCGTGGTGTCTAGTGGAGTCTGTTGGTCGGCCACTTGCCTCGGTTGACACAAGGGGTCCGCTTCCGTTGACCCGTGGACCGTCTCTGTGTACTCGGTCTACCGTGGTCCTTTAGGTTGACATGTGGAGTCTGTATGTCAACAAGCGCAGCCTTCCTGTCTTTTTCAGGTTAGCGCTTACACATGTTTTATAGTTGCAAAACCTAATTATAATGATCCGTAAATCTCCATATAATAGCATTAAACTTCGGATGACCATGTCTTGGTCATACGAGCTCCGAATCGACCCGTTCAAGTCTCTTAGTGTTTGTTATAACCTAAAGAACCATGTGCTTTCTTTTTTATGTATTGTTATTGCTTCTTTATAGGCTTGTAGCTTTGCTTGTGTGCTTCGCGTAGCTTTCGTCGTTCCGGAGGTTCCCGAAGCGTGGTTCGTGGTCATCGCCGAAGGTTCGGAAGGCCGTTCCCTCTGAGTAAGGCAAGTCACATCATCCTTGAGCATATTGAATCCCAGTTTATAAAATTATTTTGATTTAATTTAATGCATTATCGCTTTATTTAAATTCCCGTGTTATCACTGTTTTATTTAGCCATGCCTATTTTATCTTTGTTATGACCTTATTATTATTGCTATTGTTATTAATACCTTGTTCATCCTAGGAAAATAAAACCCCAACTAGTGGGTACTCTATTCATGGTTCCACTAGTATGAATTTAGGTAGATGCTTCGCTGATTAATTATGCAACATTAGGTGATTTTATAACTTTAGACTTTGGGAATTCTCATATCATTTGGACAGTATGGAATGGCTGGCTTATGTTGGAATTGGACACACACCTCCCCCTCTTTTCAAAACCCCCAAAACGGTTTTAGGCTAGGCTCGAGGTGCGTGGTTGGGTTCTGTTAGTCGTACCTTGGGTACTATAAGGATTAAGCTCGGGCCTCTGTTGCAAAGCACTACTGTACTTCCACATGTCTAGTGGGTAAGGCTTAGTTTGTGGCTCAGTCTGGTTATAAATAAAGGTACACGGATGGAGATGGACGAAGTCGGGGGTCGATGGACATCTCTAGGACAAATGAAGGCTACACGAGCTGCGGCCCGGTAGTCGAGATGTCATGGCACAGGGCTGGTGTCCTGCTGCTAGGGGCTCAATCCTGCCTACCTATCCCGGGGGTTCCGGCCGTAGGTGGGGTTGGGTCGGTACCCTTGTCTATGGCTAGGATGGGTTGGAAACTATTTCATGTCTTCCGTCCGTATGCCGTGGTGGTATGTGGCACGTGGTTACATGTGAGGAAGACGTGTCTTGTGGGTAAAGATGTACACCTCTGATCAGAGTATAACCTATTCGAATAGCCGCGCCCTCGGTTATGGGCAAGCCTATCAATGTACCCAAGTTAGTGTTTTAATTCTTAAAATTTGCTTAACAACTAAAATATGGAATGGTTGGCCTGGGTTGGCTTGGGACGAGCTGGGACCCAGAGTCGGGTTGCCAGTTCGGTCTGAATCATCGTAGGCCTTGGGTTAAGGCAGGTTCGTGTGGGTTCACGGCCTTAATTAATAATATTGTGTAGCTCTAGGATCGTGTTTACAAAATAGCTTTGAGCAACTAAGTGTCTTTTAAATGTTGTTTACTGCAAAACCTAATCCCCATATTATTACCCCCTTGTACTCCCTTGCATTAATCATGCATCTCCCTGTGTGACTTGCTGAGTACTGTGGTTGTACTCATTCTTGCTCAATCTCCCCCCCCCTTCAGTAAGAGAAGCTTTGGAGAAGAAGTCCTATCAATCTTCCCCCCCTTCAGTAAGAGAAGCTTTGGAGAAGAAGTCCTAGGTGGAGTCCTGGCTTATACCCCAGTTGAGCGCCTGTGAAGATGGAGCCGTAGGCCCGCCAGTCCGCTACTGTTTATTTTTGATTGTCAGGCCTGAAGTGCCTTTGTAATAATGTAAATATTATCGATATAATAAAGATGTGCCTTTTGTATCATGTTTGTTTGGTGTACCCCGGCTTTTCCTGGGATGGGGATTAATACACTAGCGTTCGGGAAAAGCCAATTTTTCTCGGTCGCGACATTTGCCCCCCTTGGTAACAAAAAGTTTGTATTCGCTTCATCCATTCAAACGATTCTTTGCTAAAAGCATGGGGGCTACGATTCCTAGCTCTATCCTAGCCTTGCGTTTAGCTCTGGACGCCGTCGACGCCCGGGGCCCCCTGTGCTGGCTCTTCCGTAGCAGCTAGCTCTGGCCCTGCTGGCTGGCTACGATGCCCAGCTTGGCTTGATCGCGGGTGCAGATTGCTGGCTATAGAAAGTTCAGTCCTCACACTCACGCGAAAATAATCGTTTGAATAGATGAAGTGGAACACGAACAGAGGTCAACAAAAGGCAGGGGCAAGCGAGGTACACGGCGTAAGGTCACGGGCCCGAGAGAATCTAACAACGTTTGCTGAGTATATACAGGAAATAAGTTCACGGCCTAAGGTACGGGCTAAACTCCTGAGCCCACGGCTCCTCGGAAACCGGTAAGGAAGTGGGAAGTTAGGCTAGCGTGTGAACGTGGCTAAACTCCCACTGCCCAACTCCCAGGATGATAGGACAGAAGACCGGGAGCACATATCATTAGACTAGGAGAGTGGCGTCAACCGTGGCCACCAAGGGAAGGTTTTGGTCAGGGCAAACGCCGGGGGATACTGTCGGTGATATGGGCCCGGGGTTATCATGTTTAGAGGGAGGAGGTCGCCCCCAAACCCACGTGGCGTCCCTAGAGTAGGGTGGCGCCTAGGAGGAGCGGCGGCCGCCCCCTTAGCTTAGGGTATCGAATTTGGAGCGAGGAGGCTGCCCCCTAACCCACGTGTCACTCCCCTGAGGGGGTGGCGCCCGGGGTGGAGTGGCGGCTACCCCCTCCTTGCTTGGGGGTCGGGCCTGTCCCGATCAAGACTAGAGGGAGGAGGCTGCCCCAGGCGCCACGTGGCCCTCCCCGAGGGGGGATCGGGCCTGAGGTAGGGCGGCGGCCACCCCCTCCTGTGACTAGGGGTCGGGCTCCCTCGACCACCTCTCTAGGTCGCCACGTGCGATGGGTTGGATGGCCGCCTCTAGGCGGGCCCGTCCCAATCAAGACTAGAGGGAGGAGGCTGCCCCAGGCGCCACATGGCCCTCCCCCAAGGGGTGATCGGGTCTGAGGTAGGGCAGCGGCCACCCCCTCCTGTGACTAAGGGTCGGGCTCCCTCAACCACCTCTCTAGGTCACCACGTGCGATGGCTTAGATGGCCTCCTCCAGGCGCTTACCTACCCGCTTTTATGGCGACCTGAGCGGTTGCGCCACGCCGCATTTAATGTGGCATGCGGTGCATTCAACCGATCTGTGACCGATCTGTGACAGGTCCGTGATCGGTCGAATGACCGATGGGACGGTGGCTGTGAACCCTCGCCCTGTCAATTTGTTTGGCGGCTCCATCCCATCCCATCATAATAATGAGGGGCTTCACAGCCTCTTACCCCAGTCAGAGCTGGTCCAACCACTCTGAACTAACCCGGGTTCCTGTTTCCTAGTGCGAACGAGAACCCGGAAGTCCTCATCCATTGAATGGCGAATGACAAGGGCGCCCTGCATGATTTGATGGGCCCTGCGCAGCAGTCGACGTGCAGATAGCTTCTGGGCTAAGGCACAAGACATGTAATTAATATAGAGAATATTTTCCCTTCTCCCTAGGTAGCACTCGCAGCACATGTGGTATCCCCTTAGAGTATAAAAGGAGGACCATACCTAGCGGGAAGGGGGATCGAACTCTGGATCCCTTTGCCAAAGCTTCTCTAACCTTAGCTTGAACATCGGAGATTCAGAGGCTTTGCAAGCATAGAAGAATCATTATACACATAGGAGTAGGGTATTACGCTTCATAGCGGCCCGAACCAGTATAAATCCCTTGTGTCTCTTTTGTCTCGAAAAACCTCGGATCTCACCCGCTGCCCCTAGCCGAACCAAAAAAGGAGGATCTCACGATTTCCTGCTAGAGAGGATCACTCCTCGACAGCTGGCGCGTCAGGTAGGGGGCCCGTTCGTGATTTTTGAGGTTCTTTCGAGCGCCGGCGTGATAAGCGTCGCGCCGCCAATGCGGGGGAATGCGCAGCCTCCTCAGGAGTGCCCCGCCACCCCAGGCATGGGGATAGGCCCCCCGCCTCTTCACCGGGTAAGGCTGGTGGCCAGGTCTTTATGGCGAGTCTTCGGAATGTCCGATGACCCCCAAAGTTTTGGCCCAGCATCATCGAAAGGTACCACGGTAGCGTCAACCCCTCCGAGTCCCTCCAGATCCACATGACGATCATAGAGGCGGCGTGGGGTGACGACCGGGTCAAGGCGAATTCCTTCCCCATGGCCATCCAGGGCCAAGCGCAGGGATCACTCATGAACCTGCCACCCACCTCGGTCTACTCCTGGGAGAGCTCTTGCAGTTGAGCTCCGGGTGCCGTCGAAGCCCGGGACCCCCTGTGCTGGCTCTTCCGTAGCGGCTAGCTTTGGTCCCGCCGGCTGGCTACGGTGCCCAGCCCGGCTCAACTAATCGTCCTTTCAACCTTCAAGAACCCATGGTGGGAGGCCCTCTTCGAGCTAAAGGTTTGAAAGGTCGCGACATGCAAGCAAGGTTTATGTTTGCTTCATTCATACAAGCGATTCTTTGCTATAAGTGTGGGGGCTACGATTCCTAGCTCTATCCTAGCCCTTCATCGAGCTCTGGGCGCCGTCGACATCCGGGGCCCCCTGTGCTGGCTCTTCCGTAGCGGCTGGCTACAGCGCCCAGCTTGGCTTGATCGTGGGTAAAGATTGTTGGCTATGGAAAATTTAGTCCTCGCACTCGCGCGAAGATAATCGTTTGCATAGAATTATTATTGCTTATATTTATCTCTCTCCCATCTCTATCTCGCGGTACCCACGTGTCGCGCGCTCGTTTGCCCCCCTGGTAACAAAAAGTTTGTATTTGCTTCATCCATTCAAACGATTCTTTGCTAAAAGCGTGGGGGCTACGATTCCTAGCTCTATCCTAGCCCTGCGTTGAGCTCTGGATGCCGTCGACGCCCGGGGCCCCCTGTGCTCGCTCTTCCGTAGCAGCTGGCTCTGGCCCTGTTGGCTAGCTACGACGCCCAGCTTGGCTTGATCGCGGGTGAAGATTGCTGGCTATGGAAAGTTCAGTCCTCACACTCACGCGAAAATAATCGTTTGAATAGATGAAGTGGAACACGAACAGAGGTTAACAAAAGGCAGGGGCAAGCGAGGTACGCAGCGTAAGGTCACGGGCCCGAGAGAATCTAACAACGTTTGCTGAGTATATACAGGAAATAAGTTCACGGCCTAAGGTACGGGCGAAACTCCCGAGCCCACGGCTCCTCGGAAACCGGGAAGGAAGTGGGAAGTTAGGCTGGCGTGTGAACGTGGCTAAACTCCCACTGCCCAACTCCCAGGATGATAGGACAGAAGACCGGGACCACATATCATTAGACTAGGAGAGTGGCGTCAACCCTGGCCACCTGGGGAAGGTTTTGGTCAGGGCTAACACCGGGGGATACTGTCGGTGATATGGGCCCGGGATATCATGTTTAGAGGGAGGAGGCCGCCCCCAAACCCACGTGGCGTCCCCAGAGGAGGGTGGCGCCCGGGAGGAGCAGCGGCCGCCCCCTCAGCTTAGGGTACCAAATTTGGAGCGAGGAGGTTGCCCCCTAACCCACGTGGCACTCCCCTGTGGGGGTGGTGCCCGGGGTGGAGTGGCGGCTGCCCCCTCCTTGCTTGGGGGTCGGGCCTGTCCCGATCAAGACTAGAGGGAGGAGGCTGCCCCAGGCGCCACGTGGCCCTCCCCCGAGGGGGGATCGGGCCCGAGGTAGGGCGGCGGCCGCCCCCTCCTGTTACTAGTGGTCGGGCTCCCTCGACCACCTCTCTAGGTCGCCACGTCCGATGGGTTAGATGGCCGCCTCCAGGCGGGCCCGTCCCGATCAAGACTAGAGGGAGGAGGCTGCCCCATGCGCCACGTGGCCCTTCCCCGAGGGGGGATCGGGTCCGAGGTATGGCGGCGGCCGCCCCCTCCTGTGACTAGGGGTCGGGCTCCCTTGACCACCTCTCTAGGTCGCCACGTGCGATGGCTTGGATGGCCCCCTCTAGGCGCTTACCTACCCGCTTTTATGGCGACCTGAGCGGTTGTGCCACGCCGCATTTAATGTGGCGTGCGGTGCACTCAACCGATCTGTGACTGATCTGTGACACGTCCGTGACCGGTCGAATGATCGATGGGACGGCGGCTGTGTACCCTCGCCTGTCAGTTTGTCAGGCGGCATGCGGCGTGCTCCGTCCCATCCCATCATAATAATGAGGGGTTTCACAGCCTCTTACCCCGGTCAGAGCTGGTCCAACCACTCTGAACTGACCCGGGTTCCCGTTTCCTAGAGCGAACGAGAACCTAGAAGTCCTCATCCATTAAATGGCGAATGACAAGGGTGCCCTGCATAATTTGATGGGCCCCGCGTAGCAGCCGACGTGCAGATAGCTTCTAGGCTAAGGCACAAGATATGTAATTAATATAGAGAATATTTTCCCTTCTCCCTAGGTAGCACTCGCAGCACATGTGGTATCCCCTTAGAGTATAAAAGGAGGACCATACCTAGCAGGAAGGGGGATCGAACTCTGGATCCCTGAGCCAAAGCTTCTCTAACCCTAGCTTGTACATCGGAGATTCAGAGGCTTTGCAAGCACAAAAGAATCATTATATACACAGGAGTAGGGTATTACGCTTCATAGCGACCCGAACCTGTATAAATCCCTTGTGTCTCTTTTGTCTCGAAAAACCTCGGATCTCACCCGCTGCCCCCGGCCTAACCAAAAATAGGGGATTTCACGATCTCCTGCTAGAGAGGGTCACTCACTGACAAATGTGAACTTTGTTCGTCTCTTTTATATTACTTCCCCGCCCCAAAATATAAGTATTTGTGACCTCGATATTGTCTTTGAGATGCTACTTTGACTAACAATATCTATAAAAATAAGTTGTTTTAATAAAGGAAAAGTTGCATATTACGATAGATTGTTTAATGTAAATCTAGTAAAGTCAATTTTACATGATTAATCTTTTTTTACTATTAATAGTTAAAGTTAAAAATATTTAACTGAACACTATTCTAAAAATACTTATATTTTGGGACGGAGGGAGTAACTATTAAGTAGCATTTCGTTGCTCTTTTTCGCAGTATTAAGACTGAGGCTAATCTGTGTTCTTCGATGTCTTGGTACTTATTTAGTGCAGTAAATACAGCCTACAAGCGGTGTGTGGTGTGCACGCATGCATATGTCTTTTAATTAATTGGCCTAATTAAAAGCTTCGGCTCGAACCCTAGCAAGCTCAATATCAATGTACTGATCCAGTGATCCTGCAATTAATAATTAAGCTGCTCAACTCTTCTCCAGTGGTTTCATCAACATTCAGGATGGAGAGGGACTCTAAATCTTCATAAGCAATTTTGTGTCTGTTAAGTCTATATTTAAGGAAAATGTTTATTTTGTATCCCAAAGCTTCCATTCATGCTTAAAGTTAATCCCTAAATCAAAACCGAACACTGTTCATCCTTGAAGTTTTCATATCATTCACATTTCATTCTTGAGAAAATTTCATGTGTGATGTGACCATGGCTAATACGGATACAACCGTTGCTCACATCATATGTCAACGGGAAGATATCAAGTTCAAGCCGTCCAAGTTCTGCAATCCAGTTCGGCCGCCTGCTACAGTGCTGACTTCAAACGGACGCCAAATATGCATGCGACTCCGTTTTGGGTCCGTGAGTACTTAATGGAAAGCTCTCGGAGTCCTCCTTCCAATGGATCCAGCCTCATCGCCAAATTCCATCCTAGTCGGCTGAAATCACAAAAAGAAGGTGCTGCGTCACCTGTAATGGGCCTATGGGCTTGTAACTTCATCTGGGACCCCGGCCCAAGCGGGGCCCATGTGGGGTGCGCCCCAACCAGGTGGAGGACGACCTAGGGTCCTCCCATCTCCATAAATAACTTGGTACCCCTTCAGGGTTCATCAGGTGGTATCAGAGCTTTCGTTGCTCGGTGAGTTTTTATCTACCCATAACCAGAAAATAGCCAAAAAAAAATTGTATCATTACCTAGCCATATTGTGCCATTGCATTGTTCTTTTCAGTTTTTTGCTTTGTTGAGTTTTCTGTTGCATCGTCGAGTCATGTTGCTGGTCTTAGTGTTAGTCCGTTTAGAGTTTCGAGTTCTGGTCACGTTTAGCACCACTGTCGCCGCCACCGCCGTGTGTTTGTTGTCGCCGGGACCTAGGAAAACGAAATCGTCTTGTTATCAGGGTTTCGTTTTTCTAGTTTTCAGAAGTTTTTGTTGGTCGGTCTTGTAGTTGCTGAAGTTGCATCTGGGGTTTGCCATCTGCATTCGGCCGTGCTTGTTCTGTTCATGTGAGGACGAAGATCTGTTGCGCGCGGTTAAGGAGAAAGAAAGGATAGCAGATCGGTTTCTAGACTTTGTTTCCTTCCATGCGTGATTTCCAGATTTTTAGCCGATTCCCACCCCCTTGCGTGCGGCTTCCCTCCCCTCTCCCGTGTCCGACTCCCTCCCTCTTTTTCTCTCGGTTTAGATCTACACCGTGACCTCTCATATAGCTGGGTGAAAATTGTTGGAGTATCGGATTGGAAATCTGTTTGCAAAAATGGAACCTATGGGACGAGAGCATTCTATTTTTGTATTTTAATTTTGGGTTACACTTTTGCATTTGAGTCCCTGTGATTTTCGTAATTACATTTGAGTCCCTGTAATTTTGCTTTGAGGTCCTTGAGTCGGTTTTTGTTAAGAAAATCAAAAAAAAAGAGAAGAAAAGGCAGAAAGGTGCATAAAAAAAGAAAAAGAAAAAGCCGCACAAAAAAAGAAAAGAAGAAAAGAAAGAAAGAAAGAAAAAGAAAGAAAGAAAGAAAGGAAGAAAGAAGGCAAAAAAAAATCAGTTGTATCTTTGAGTTTGCTTTCATATATCAGAGTGTGCTTGAGTTGTTTCTGGTGTTATCTTGTGGTATCGTTTGTGTCTAGGCTCGCGTTTCTAGTACGTTCTAGCTTAGGACCAGCACGGTACTTGACTTTGAACCATTATTCAACTTTGCATTCTCTGATTTGAGCATTTGCTATCCCTTTGATACATATTTAAGCCTACCTAGAGCTCCAAAGATTTGATTGCAGCCGTACAACAAGTATTTGCCAAGGCATCGATACATCCAAACTCCATTGGGGTGCTTGGTTGAGTCGGTGTACGTCACCATTCCGCTTGCTTTGGTAAGAACTTGTAAGAGCTTCTTAAAAAGGTTGAGTGTGTGTGATATTGGAGTTTCTACTACCTAGTAGTTGATAGGAGCGTGCATATTCTTGTGTATGTTTCTTGCTTGTTACTAACTATGGCAGGATTGCGCAAGGGAATACGAGACGGTCATGCTCGGCATCGGCTTCTTCACCTTCGACGAGAGGTGCCGACTTCTCCACAAGATGCATATGAGGTACCTGACTATAATGTTGCACGAGTTGAATCTAAGTTACCATTCTACGGTGGTAAGTACGATTATGTTGCTTATATTGGTTAGGAGCTAGCAGTAGACAATGAATTTGATAAATATGATTTTTCTGATGCTCAAATGATTAAGGCTGCTAGTAATAAGTTATGTGAGTAACAAACCTGAAACTTGGGATGAATGCAAAACCTTGATGAGAAAACATTTTGTGAGTTCTTATTACAAATGTATTATTCGTAAGAAATTAGAACATCTAAAACAAGGTGATAAAACTGTTAGAGAGTACATTCATGAATTTAAAGTTTGTATCATCTACAGTGGTTTAAAAGAATGTAATGAAAACACAATGCGTAGATTTTTCAAGGGGCTTAATTCTGAAGTTCAGGTTATGCTTGCTAATGTGACATATAATCATATTAGACACCTATTCATGCTTGCTCGTAGCATTGAGAGTCAGATCATATCAAATGCGAGGAAGTATGAACAATGTGATTTATCTCCTATTTCTGAATCTCCTATATCCTTATGCAATGATGATGTGCAAACATTGGAGAAGCAATCTTTTGTCTCCCTTGTTACTAACGTTTTGCAGGAGGTTCAGCACATTCAACAAACGGAGGAGAATGGTGTACTTGAGAAGAAAGAGGATGAAGCACCTGCGTTGTCTAAAGAAAGTTTGCAAAGTAAATTAAATGGTGCTGAGGTAAATGAATGTGAGTATTCTCAAGCTGAGCTACACATGTCCACTTTTCATGCTATAGTAGAGCAACCATTAGTAGAACCAATTGTTGAAATGCCTTTGTAACAAGTTGATTTTATTGCTGTTCCTTGTGAAAAAGAAGAGTTGTGTGATAATGCTTCACTTATATCCGTGCAACAACTAGTGAATGGACATGTTACTTCTAGTGTTTTTTTGTGTGCTAATTTTAAGCATGTTGTTCACATCGCTAATGAAGTAGAAGAACGTGAATTGCAATCTTCTTTAAATACTTTGGGCTATGTTCAATTTGATGGGTTTTATGAGCTCGATAATTTGAAGGAGAATTTATTTGCTAAGTCTAATTTGCCATGTCCAACTAATGTTCTTTTTCATATATTTGGTGAATATAATGATAGAGGAATATATTTGGTGCATAGAGTTTACATCTGTTCAGATTTAGAACCACCTATAATTGCGCAAGAAAATTGCCAACTAGAGAGACATGTTAATGCTAATGATGTTATCTCGAGTTTGTCTTGTTTTGATTTAAAGACACAGGTTGCTTTTGAAGAAGGGGAGCAAGATACGCACCACATGGAAAAACCGACGACGATTTTCCGTGAAGAAGGGGAGGATGATGCGACCATGGCTAATACGGATACAACCGTTGCTTACCCAACCAGGTGGAGTCACCTGTAATGGGCCTATGGGCTTGTAACTTCATGTGGGACCCCGGCCCAAGTGGGGCCCATGTGGGGTGCGCCCCAACCAGGTGGAGGACGACCTAGGGTCCTCCCATCTCCATAAATAGCTTGGTACCCCTTCAGGGTTCATCAATGTATATGTCCGAAAATTTGCCCAATCTTTTCTATGCTTATGAGTTTTGCTCATTCTCTTGCATGCCTTCAAATTTCAGTATACATCACTTTCATACCTTGAAATAGTATGTAAGGGATCCATATTAAAATTTGGATGTATACGAGGGAATGAGCATAACTCGGGGTATAGAAGGGACTAAACAAACTTTCAGGAAAATATAGGAAATTTTCTCTTCATTATTTGGCCATATTCAAAGTAGTTTTCACTTTTCAGTGACATGTGACATTGTGATTTAAGGCTAACATACATGGTAAATTTTGAAATTTTGTAAATTAAATAAAAATTCTCTAAAATATCGTTTATTATGTATGGTATGTACAACCTAAATTACCTTTTTGTGAGCTCTATAAAAAATAATTAGTCCGCATAAAATAGTTTTATAACATGTTTGAAGTAAGTTTTTGTGCTTGGAATAACCTTTATTTTGAATGGGTCTAATTTATCTAGGTTTAATATATAAAAAGTCCAATTGAAATTTTGTATATTTTATTGAATTAATTATGTATTCCCAAATTGTAAATGCAATTTCAGCCATGGGTTATTTATTTCAAATTTTAAAAATTAGTAACTGAATAAAAAAATTTGCAAAAATTTCTAGTTATAAATTGGAAAAAAAATAGAACTTACTTAAATTTGGTCCAATGTGAAATTAATTTTAGTTGTATCTTACGATTTGATTTTATTCGGATTTAAGAACTGTTTTTTTCAGGTTAGTAGTACTACGTTCTAAGCATGTGTTCTTTTGCTCGAGTTTTTAGCCATATTGTCCAAGTTGATTACTTGTAAATTAATATCCCCTCTCGCTGACAACATTGATACAAGAGAGTAGGTCATACACATCAGAGAGAGGGGATTGTTACTAATATTTAGTAACTATTATCAATCATATGTACGTAGTTGCAAGATTCCATGTAATCTGACACTGGTGGAGAAACCATCTTTCGTCGGTCGGCCGAATTCCACAATACTCCCGGTTGCAATAAAAACCGGGGCTAAAGATGATTTTTAGTCCCGGTTAAAAAGGGTAACGGGCATATTTGATCTTTAGTCCCGGTCGTAACTTTAGTCCCGGTTGGTGTTATGAACCGGGGCTAAAGATCCCCGGTTCATAACACCAACCGGGACTAAAGTCCCACCCCTATATATATGTCTTCTTCCTCCACCAGCTGCCCGAGCAAGCTTCAAAATTTCTTCAAAAAAGAGGGGAGGTCATGCCAAAATTTCTAGTGAATTTATTTTGGTGATTATATAAAAATCGGAGGTGCCTAAAAGGTTAGCAACTTCATCCTCCAATGTTTTTTTGTCATATTATATTTGGAGCTATGTTTTGCACACTTTTTTGTCTCCAAAATTTAGTTGTAAGTTGATGAGAGAGAAAATTTGTGTGGGGAAGAAAGAATATATAGAAATTTAGTTTATTTGCTAAAGAAGGTTTTATAAAATAGTTGGGAAGGAAAATATAGTGAAAGTTAATCTTAAATAATAGAAAAGAAACTAAAATGAAAATTAAAAGAAGTACAACACATTAATATTAGTTTAAAACTTTAGAAATAGTAAATAAGAATTATTTGGTGTAATATTTTATAATTTTTGTATGAATAATGATATGTCATTATTGTATGACTGTTGAAAGAGTTTGTAATTATTTTATAATTATTGTATGACTGTCATTATTGTACGAATAATTATTTGTGTACGATTTTTTTTCATCTCATGTAGATGGATCGGCAATGGATGTACGCTGACCGGCGGTCCAAAGAGTTTATTGACGGCGTGCATTATTTTTTGAGAGTGGCCGAAGCTAACAGGCATAAGGGTTTTATTTGTTGTCCATGCAATAAGTGTAAAAATCAGAAGGAGTATTCTGCATCCAGGACTATTCATTTCCACTTATTTGAGTCGGGCTTCATGCCAAGCTATAACTGTTGGACATCCTACAGAGAGCAAGGGGTTGAAATGGAAAGAAGATGAAGTGGAAGGCGACAATATTCCGGACTTTGCTCAGTACGCTGGATTTGAAGGAAATCAAACGGGTGAGGAGGAAAGGGATGCTGATGGTAACGACGTTGCGGATGATCTTGGTCAGATGTTGCAGGACGCCAAGGAGGACTGCGAAAGTGAAAACGGGGCCCATAAATTAGACAAGATGTTAGAGGACCACAGAACGTCGTTGTACCCAGGTTGCGAGCAGGGGCACAAAAAGTTGGATACCACTCTGGAGTTCTTGCAATGGAAGGCAAAAAATGGTGTTAGTGACAAGGCATTTGGCGATTTATTGAGACTAGTCAAGAACATTCTTCCGGAGGGAAACAAATTGCCCGAGACAACGTACGAGGCTAAGAAGATAGTCTGCCCTCTAGGACTAGAAGTTCAGAAGATTCACACATGTCCGAATGATTGTATCCTATATCGCGGTGAGGAGTACGAGAATCTAGAAGCATGCCCTGTTTGCAGAGCACTACGATACAAGATTAGACGAGACGATCCAGGAGAAGTTGACGGGCAGCTAACAAAGAAGAGACTTCCTGCTAAGGTGATGTGGTATTTCCCTATAATACCACGGCTAAGGCGTTTGTTCAGGAACGAGGGGAATGCTAGAATGATGCGATGGCACGCTGAAGAGCGTCAACAGGACGGGATGCTGAGACACCCCGCCGATGGTTCGCAGTGGCGAAACATCGACAGAAAATTTAAAGACTTTGGAAAGGACGCAGAAATATACGGTTTAGTTTAAGTACGGATGGCATGAATCCTTTTGGAGAGATGAGCCGCGGCCATAACACTTGGCTCGTTACGATGTGTATC
Organism: Oryza meridionalis; assembly: GCA_000338895.3. Classification (NCBI taxonomy): domain Eukaryota; kingdom Viridiplantae; phylum Streptophyta; class Magnoliopsida; order Poales; family Poaceae; genus Oryza; species Oryza meridionalis. The sequence continues at coordinate 16,312,932 of CM002530.2, forward strand.
TACAACCCCCCCCTTGGCTATGCATGAAGAGGAAGTACATAATGATGCCGATTATTATTCAAGGCCCCAAGCAACCTGGTAACGACATCGATGTGTACCTAAGACCACTGGTCGAAGATCTTAAACTGTTGTGGAAAAAGGAAGGTGTCCCTGTGTGGGACGAGGACAAACAGGAGGAGTTTAACCGACGAGCGCTGCTGTTCGTAGCCATCAACAATTGGCCTGCACTTAGCAACCTTTCCGGTCAGTCCAACAAGGGGTACAAGGCTTGCACTCACTGTATGGATGAAACAGAAAGTACGTATCTTAAGCATTGTAGGAAGGTTGTGTACATGGGTCATCGTCGATTCCTTGCTGCAAACCACCCGGTACGGAAGAAAGGCAAGCACTTTGAACATAAGGCGGACCACCGTACGAAGCCTAAACATTGCAGGGGGAAAACAGTGTTTGCTATGGTTAAAGATCTTAAGGTAGTGTTCGGAAAGGGGCCTGGAAGCCAGCCTATAGAGAACGAAGATGGTCACGTGGTGATGTGGAAAAAGAACTCTATATTTTGGGAGTTACCCTATTGGGAATTCTTGGACATCCGCTACGCAATCGACGTGATGCACCTCACTAAGAACCTTTGCGTAAACCTTCTTGGCTTCCTAGGTGTATATGGAAAGTCGAAAGATACACTGGAAGCACGTAATGATCTGAAGCATATGGAACAACGTGGCGACCTTCACCCGGAACCAAAGGAGAAAGGAAGCCATTACTTGAGTCCAGCCAGCTACACTCTTAGCAAGGCAGAGAAGGAAAGTATGTTTGAATGCTTGGAGAGCATAAAGGCATCGTCTGGATACTCCACGAATATCAAGCGAATAATAAGCACGAAGGAGAAGAAGTTCCCAAACCTAAAGTCTCATGACTGTCACGTGTTGATGACACAACTGCTACCAGTTGTAATAAGGGGTATCCTTCCAGACAATGTCCGGGCAACAATAACAAAGCTATGTGCTTTCAAGAACGCAATTTCGCAGAAGGTCATCGATCCGGATAGATTAGAAGCCCTTCAGAATGATGTGGTGCAATATCTTGTCAGCTTTGAGTTGATATTTCCACCTTCATTTTTCAATATAATGATGCATCTGCTTTGTCACCTTGTCAAAGAGATCGGTATTCTCGGGCCTGTGTACCTACACAACATGTTTCCTTTCGAGAGGTACATGGGCGTTCTGAAGAAGTATGTTCATAATCGTGCTCGTCCAGAGGCAAGCATCGCCAAGGTGTATGGAACAGAGGAGGTCATCGAATTTTGCATAGAATTTATTGAAGACCTTCGCCAAATCAGGGTACCTGAATCACGCCATGAAGGGAGACTATGGGGAAAGGGAACTCTCGGAAGGAAAGCAATAATGACGGTAGACAACAATTTATTCCGTAAAGCCCATTTCACGGTTCTGCAACAATCTTCATTGGTAGCTCCTTACATCGAGGAGCAATTGGCTCTAGCTTGCGCCAGAAACATCGGTAAGTCCGATGCATGGATTACATGGCATCACATTAATACTTTCCCCACGTGGCTACGACAACATCTCATGGGTAACGAGACGATCAACCAACAACTGGACTTCCTGGCGAGGGGACCATCTGGCTCGATCGCGACATTCCAGGGATATGAGATCAATGGGTACACATTCTACAAGAGAGCCCAAGACATGAAGAGCACGAACCAAAACAGCGATGTTCGTATCGATGCCATGGGACACGATGGAACAACTGGCATGTATTACGGTTCCATCGAGGACATATGGGAACTTGACTATGGTCCTCTCAAGGTCCCTCTGTTCCGGTGCCAATGGGTTAGGTTGACTGGTGGAGGCGTAATGATTGATGATAGTGGGATGACAACGGTTGACCTTAACAAGGTTGGATACTCGGATGAACCTTTTGTCCTTGCCAATGATGTAACACAAGTCTTTTACGTGAAGGACATGTCTAGCAATGGAAAGAAGGGCAGAGGGCTTGATGAGCCGAAGCGTCACGTGGTTCTCCCAGGCAAAAGAAAAATCGTCGGAGTTGAGGACAAGACTAACGAGGATTACGATCAGTTGGATGGGCAACCCCCATTCACGGTGACGATTGACCCTAGCATCCTCCTATCAAATGAAGACACCCCTTACACACGTAGCGATCACAAGGAGGGAACAATAGTGAGGAGAAAGTACGTGCGGTCAACCGTCACCGCCGATGTATTGCCGTAATTATTGTGTACATGATGTAAACTATTTTGGATGTATTGATTATCCATATAAATCAATTGTTGTATGGCATATGTTAATTACGTATGATTATTAGAATTTTTAACAATTTTAAATCATGCATATGCTAGTTATATGCGATAATTAGAATTTTTAAAAGTTTTAAATCATGCATGTGGCATTTACATATGTTAATTAGTGTTTTTAACAATTTAATATCATGCATATGCTAATTATATATGATTATTAGAATTTTTATTAATTTTAAATCATGCATGTGGTATGTACATATGTTAAAGTTTAATTTTTAACAATTTAATATCATGCATATGCTAATTATATATGATTATTAGAATTTTTATTAATTTTAAATCATGCATGTGGTATATACATATGTTAATTACAATTTTTAATAATTTAATATCATTCATATGCTAATTATATGTGATTATTAGAATTTTTATTAATTTTAAATCATATATTTGCTTATTACGTTTTATCCACTTAATTTACTACAGACAACAATAATTTTTCGAAGTAATTGTCATTAATTTTTCGACTTTAAATAATTTTAATGCTTTATTTTCTATTTTAGAAACACATATGTAATGAAAATCAATATTCAGTGCGTTTATCAGTAGTCCCGGTTCTTAACCCTAACCGGGTTTAAAATGAATTTGGAAATAGCGGGAAAATATCTTTAGTCCCGGTTGTTGAGTCTTTAGTCCCGGTTGTTCGTACGAACTGGGACTAAAGATCTAGGGGTATATATATATTCCCGATGCGCTCCCTCGTCTTCTCCACCAACACTTAGAAGTTTTTTCCCCGATCGATCTCTCTCGGCTTCTCCTTCACCGCCACTGCCTAGGGCATCCCCGCGCCGACGCCGCCGTCGTATCTCGCCATTGTCTCGCGGGCATCGTTGTCGCCGCCTCCGCCGCCGCCGCATCTCTGGGGTGAGAGATGCCGCCGCCTTCCTCTCTCTTTCTCGACGACCTCGATCTCTCTCTCTGTCCCCAAACCGCCGCCGGCTGCCTCGTTGCCGACGCTGCTGCCGACGTCGCCGCAGCCGAACACGACTCTGCCACCCGATGATGCCGACCCCGACCTCGATGCGGCCGCCACCGGTGATGACGTTGCGCCGGCAGTGCCGACGACGTCGGGTCGCGCCACGCCCGCTGGGCCACGACGCCGGGCCGCGCCACGCCGCCGCAGCGGCCCGACGCCGCTGCGGCACGCCACCGCCGTGCCGCCACGCTGCCGCCGTGCAACGCCGCCGCCGCGCCGCGCGCCACGCCGCGGCTCCGTTGCCGCCACGTGAACGAACGATCGATCGTGAACGAACGAAACGTACGTGAACGTGAACGAACGAACGTACGTGAACGTGAATGTGAACGAACGAACGTGCGTGAACGTGAACGTGAACGAACGAACGTACGTGAACGAACGAAACGTACATGAACGAGAAAACGAACGAACGTACGTGAACGTGAACGCGAACGTGAACGAATGTGAACTTAACGTGAACGTGAACGAACGTGAATGAAACGTGAACTTAACGTACATTAACGTGAACGAACGAACGTACGTGAGAGGCACGTGAACTAACGTACATTAACGAGAACGCGAACATGAACGATCGTGAACGAAACGTGAACTTAACGCGAACGCGAACGTGAAATACAATATATGTTACTTTTCGTTTATCCTAATACATTTTTTTGTATGTTGCAGAAAAGACGTTGTCGTCGTCGTCCCTCAACCGGTGTGGTAGCTAGCTCTCGAAGGAATTCGCGCAGGCAAGTGATGTAAATTTATGATTGTTAGATTTTTAATGCAATTAAGACTATTAGATTTAATATACAGCACTTAGACTTAGCATATATGATTATATAGAGTTGTAATGTATGACACTTGGATGACTTAGCATATATGATTACCTAGGGTCCTAATATACGACACTTAGACTTAGCATAGTTGACTATTAGAGTTTTAATACAAGATTATTTGAGTTTTAATATAAGATTATTAGAGTTTTAATACAAGATTATTTGAGTTTTAACATAAGATTATTAGAGTTTTAATACAAGATTAATTGAGTTTTAATGTAAGATTATTAGAATTGTAATTGGACTTAGCATATATGATTGTTAGAGTTCTAATACAAGATTAGTACAGTTTTAATGATTATCTAGGGTTCTAATATACGACACTTAGACTTAGCATATATGATTGTTAGCATATAAGATTGTTAAAGCAAATATGACCTATAGACTTAGCAACTATTTCTTGTATGAACAGATACCGTACGATACAATCGTGGAGGGAAGCAGCCAGTACTGGAACGAAGAAGAGGGGAACAAGGATCCAAACCAGTACTTAAACGAGGAAGGGAACGTGGAGAGGGATGCGGAGGGGAACCAGGAGGGGAACGTGGAGAGGGATGCGGAGGGGAACGAGGAGGAGGAGGCTAGTGGAAGTCAACCCTCCGCTGGACAGAAGAGGGCACGCGGGCAACGAGGTGCCGCGAAGAAGCTAGAGGGTCGGCACATCATAACGGAAGTGGACGAAGATGGCCGACCTAGTGCCCCGGCAGAAGCAACCAAGAACTACGTACGACACAATGGTTAGGTTGTGCGGGATAACGTGCCTGTCAGTACGGTGTACTGGCACAGAACAAGGGCACGCGGAGATCATGAGAGCTTTGTCCCAGGTTTGGAGAAAGAGATGCTGTGGACCACAATGCTCGAGACATTCACCCTTCCCGCGGGTACAGAGGACAAAGTGAAAAGGTGGACTCTAATGAAAATGGCAGAACAGTTTCAGAGCTTCAAGGAAGATCTGTACCAGAAATATATCCTAAAAGGGCAGACACCGAACTTCGACACATTCCTAAAGCTAAGGGATCACTGGGATAAGTTCGTTGCATATAAGACAGGTCAACAAGGGCAGGCGATGATGGAAAGAAGCAAAGAAAATGCCGCCAAGAAGAAGTACCATCACCACTTGGAGTCAGGCGACTATAGCGTCGCGATGCCGAAGTGGGAGGAGATGGAGGCAAGCTTGCTTGAGAGGGGTATCGAACCGGCTACCGCTAAATGGCCGGATCGATCGAAGTTCTGGTACTATGCTCACGGTGGAACGCTCAACCAAGTTAATGGCTCCCTGGTCTTCAACGATCAGATACGCGAGGCTGCGCGTCGACTAACGGACGCAGTAGAAGCCTCTTCTCAGGGCACGTTCCGACCCGACAGAGAGAAGGACGAGCTGTCACTCGCCCTGCAGACTCCGAAGAATCTAGGACGAACACGAGGGAAAGGGGTGATTCCTTGTAAGATTGGATTCAAGGAGGACATCCACATGTATAGGAGTCGGATGAGGAGCAAGAGAGATACCGAGGCGAAGATTACAGATCTTGAGTATAGGGTATCGAGCTACAAGCTCAGCATGCAAGAGGAGGTGGCAAGGAAGGTTGATGAACGCATGGCCGCACGTCAGTCCCATGATCCCCAGCCGACCATTCCTTCTGCAATGGTGAGCCCTTTAGGCAATTGTAGCAGCTGCACCTCAACGGGGCAGGTAGGATCACAGAGCATGGACGCCATGCAAACCCAGGATGAAACCACCTGCCCCGTTGATGACATCACTCAGCGGACACCATGTGAGCTGCATATTCCCTTCAAGAACTTATCAATAAAAGTAAGCTCGTAGTTTATAGATTTTAGACTTGTCCATTCCGCAAGTTGCTGCTTATATATGTTGATTACTAATAAATAACCTCTCACCACGTGAAGGTGGCGTCGAGCATAGCCATCCCAACGGACCCTTTAGGGACTTACCACTGCAGGCCGATTCCAGCAGGATACTCCAAGGTCGAAGTTGAGTTGGTGGAAGGCGCGTACGAGGACCTCGAGTTGGATTACCCTGGAGGAGACGGTGAGACGCATCTATGAGACACAAGCCACGCCATTATACTGTGGCACAAGCGGTACATCATTCTCCCTGGGCGACAAGCGGCGTCTCGTGCACCATCTCCTCCGGCTCCACCATCTCCTCCTCAGGCTCCTGCATCGTCTCCTCCTCATGCTCCAGCACCATCTCCACCTCAGGCTCCTGCACCGACTCCTCCTCAGGCTCCTACACCGACTCCTCCGCAAGCTCCTCGTCCGGCACCTTCCAAGTCAAGGTCCCCCCAAGCTCCACCGCCTGCCCCCACAAGGGCAACGAAGAAGGCGAAAGTTGACGCCGCAAAAATACAACGACCCGGGGTACGATTGCACGCAAGAGGAGCTTGACGCTTATGTGGCATCAGAACTCAAGAGACAATTGAAGCCTCGAAGTCTAGAAAAGAAGATTCCTATAGACCCGAGTGTCAAGAACTTCTTCAGGGGTATGTCTGCACCTGCCAAGGAGGCCATAAAGCTATCGGACTATGAGCGAACACTTAAGAAGCATCTTCTAGAAAGTCCAAACCAGTCCCTCAGCTTGGAGAGCAAGCAAACCAGGAGATCGAGCCATTGGTGATTGGTGAAGATTTTGGAACACAAGAATTTATTAATGACACCGGGCTAACTACGGATCAATTGCTATGAGGCGCACCAATCGAAAAGGCGGAAGTGAAATACATGTACGAATTCAGTAAACCGCTTGTCAAGCTTGAGCAGCTGTAGTCCCTACCCACACAAATGTACAAATTCCATCAACTGTACATGGAGATAAGCGCCACCGGTAGAGAGATGATCGGAGCGAGGATCAGGGACACGGACTTCTTGCAAGGAGATGATATTCTCTGGATCAATTTCAAGGGTATCTACGAACTATACCAGTTAGACGCCCTCGACATCTCTATTATGAGTTGCTGGATTTTGTAAGTATCGTTCAGTTAGATTTCTTATTACATTTCCTTTAATTAATTAGGTCCTTGTATATAAGTAGACTATATATAATATATACTTCCTTTTATCGTTGTAGAATGGAGATTCAAAGGGCCCGACGGCGGGGGGTTTTCGATACTGGATTCATCGACCCTCGGAAAGTAAATGTCGCAATGCTCGACCAGTATCCGCAAGCCACAAAGGACAATCTCGTCCATCTCCTGAAGGTGCAGCATTACAAGACGTTCATACTATTGCCGTACAACACAGAGTTAGTTTTTACTGTCTTCCTATACCAAATTTCATCCCCGTACGAACATGCCAAGTGTTTCATATGTAATGCATCCGACGCACATTGCAGATTCCACTGGGTCCTTTTACTCTTCGACTTGGAGGCCTGCACCGTCAACGTATATGACTCAATGGATAAAAAAGAGTCGACGTTTGACAAGGTTTTCGAACTTATAGACAGGTACTGTCATAATTTCCTACTTTAATTAAGAATCTTGTTATAATTAATTACTACTACGAATCATAGCTTTAAACTCCATCTAGGGCTTGGTATCGGTTCCGTTATTTGGTCCACGGCAAATGGAGCGAAAGACTTAGGCGGAAGTTTAATTTTCCTGTGAGTACACATGCTCTACATTTATATTGAATCTCCAATTCAAATACATACAAGAGTATATTAATTAGATCTCTCACCGTTTGTCATTTATTTATAGTGCGCAAAGATAACTTGTGCGGCTACTACGTGTGCGAGTATTGCCACTGCCTTGCAAACCAAATCATCACCACAAGAGAGCTTGATGTACGTACAAATAAATTCAAAATTTCATTGCGTACGTATCGATTTGTTGTTTAATTACTAATTAATTTCATACATTCATATAGTTTATTCACATGAGGGATAACCTCACACACAAGGAATTTATCGCGGCAGTTCAAGAACAACTCATTGGATATATCAACGAACAAATCCTTGATCCCAAGGGTGAATTCTACTACGACGGAAATACAATTCATAGGTCCTTAGCTTCTGAGATAACGACTAGTACTACGTCGAAATCGTAGCTAGCTAGGACATCATAATAGATTGTAATTAATACATGTCTATTTTTCTATATGCATGTACACATTTTCTTTAATTTAAATATATATTTTGGTCATATATATATATATATATATGCACATAAAATGTTAAGTGCTTTCATATATATATATATATATATATATACATATGCATTTGCATAACATATATAAATATAATATATTTATATATATATATATTATGCATATATATGTATTGAAACATATATATGCATGGTTTATATGTAAACCATGCAGCAACAGGGCCATGCAAAAAAAAAAGGTCAGCTCGATCTTTAGTCCCGGTTATTTCACCCGGGACTAAAGATAGCGATCTTTAGTCCCGGATTAGTAGTCCCGATTTGAAAACCAGGACTAAAGGGGGGTTACAAACCGGGACTACAAACGCTTTCTCCACCAGTGTGAGGAAGAAAACAATTTATCCCATCAGCATTCATCCAAATATCCAATGATGAGTAAATAATTAACCAGCAGCGGTAGAGATAGTAAACCAGCTCCATATATATTACTCCCTCCGTTTCATATTAAAAGTAGTTTAAACTTGTTTAAGTTTGATCAACCTTATAGAAAAATATAGTAATATTTTCAATAAAAATAAATATATTATTAAAATATATTCAATGTTAAATTTTATGGAACCAATTTGGTGATATAAATATTGCTTTTTTTTTCTAAAAACTTGGTCAAAGGGCCCTGTTTCTTTCAGCTTGTGATTATTATAATCCATATTATTAGGAGTAAGCTGAAAGAAACGAAATAGATAACTTATTAAAATAGCTTATTGTAATCTGGAGCACAGCTTATTATAATCTGATAAGCTCATTTAGGTGAGCTTTTTCCAGATTATTGGGTGAAAAATTTACCCACCATGCCACCCCACTCCCTATTTAGACTTCCAAACCCAATAATCTAGACTGTAATAATCTAGGAAAGAAACAACTAACCGCTTATTCTACTACAGATTATAACAATCTAGCTCATAGTAATCTGACTTAATAATCTAGATTATAATAATCTTAAGCTGAAAGAAACAGGGCCAGCACTTTGAAAAAAAATCAAAACAAGAACGGAGGGAGTACCTATAGCAATTTATTCTGCGCAATTAGCAATATCGTTTAATCACCTGATAAATTACAAGTAGTGCAACTTTTCATACACATGCCATGCATTATCATGCATGTCCAAACGACGCAATCAACGTAACAAAATCAATACCGGTTTGACATCATATATCCATCTGTATCAGGTGGTAAGTAATATCTAAGATAAAACCAATTTTCGTTCTATAGCTAACCACTCTCATTCAATATTATGCCGATGCATTAGCCCATCTAAGTGCAAGGAGACATGTTGCTACGCAAAGCATATGCCGGGCTGCCAGCCCGATGACAGCGCCTGTGCGCGGAATAAGTTCACTCTGTGACCCTCAAAAGTGATCGAAATCTAATCCGTGACCCTAAACCACAAAACCGGATATCTTGACCCCCAAACTCTTAAAACCGGTGCAATTTGACTCCCTGGGTGGTTTTGGATGCGGTTTTGCTGACGTGGCGCCTACATGGCGGTTTTGATCGGGTGTCCTTTACACGTGGCGTTGACGTGGAGCTTAAGTGGCATTAGAATTAAAAATAATAATTCATTTATCATTCACACAGAGGATGACATACGGGGCCCACTGATATGTGGGGCCCACATGTCATCCTCTCTCCTCCCCTTCTTCCTCCTCCCTCTCTCTCCCTTCTCTCATTCTCTCCCCCAGCCTCTCTTCACCATCGGAGCGGCAGCGGGGTTGGCAGCGGCGTCCGGCGGTCGGGAGTAGTGGCAGCGGCGTCCGGCGGTCGGGAATAGCGGCGGCGCCGTGAGGGAGCTCGTCCCCTAGTAAGGGCGCCATGCCGGTGGAGGTGAGGACAGGCTCCGTCCTCCTGGCGGTGCCATGAATGGCGGAGGGAGTTGACGACGGCGCCATGGGTCGGGCGCCGGGCGAGAGCTGAAGCGGCGGCGGGGACGGCGAGGGCGGTAGATGCGGCGGCCATCATCGGGCAGCGGCGGTGTGGGTTAGGCGAGTGGGTCGGGCGCCGGGCGGGAGCTGGAGCGGCGGCGGGGACGGCGAGGGTGGTAGATGCGGCGGCCATCGACGGGCAAGGTCCGATGAGGGCGGTAGATGTGGTTGCCAATGACGGCGACGGGCGGGAGCTGGAGTTGTGGCAGCTGGGCCTATCGCCGCCGCCAGCCGAATGGGAAGAGAAATCGTCGGGACCTCGTCGCCCGACACCGCCATCGCCGGGGCGGAAGGGGCCAAGCCTACCTCTGCCGCTCTCCATCCATCTCTAGTCCGCCGCCGTCGCTCTGGCCCACAACCGCCGCCGATGTCGGCTCCTGCCCGCCACTGCCGCCGTCACACGCTTGCGGCTCATCGAAGGGAAGAGAAAGAGAGAGAGAGGGGGAGGATGATTTATGTGGGCCCCACATGTCAGTGGGTCCCACCCATATTTTTAGTGAATGACAAATGGGTCCCACATATTTTTTTTTTATTTTCAATACCACCTAAGCACCACGTCAACGCTACGTGTAAAGGAGACCCGGTCAAAACCGCCACGTGGGCGCCACGTCAGCAAAACCGCCCAGGATATCTGGTTTTAAGAGTTGGGGGGGGGTCAAGATATCTGGTTTTGTGGTTTAGGGTCACGGATTAGATTTCGATCACTTTTGAGGGTCACAAAGTGAACTTATTCTGGAGAAGAATTGAGGAGGGGTTTTGGAGAGCTCTATAGTAGCCGTCCGATTGTGGGACGCGAGGGTTCAGAATTTCAGACCAATTCAATTTTTTTGAAGTCACGGATAGTGCTGCCACACTAGTGTGTTTGTAAAAGTTTGTTAAAAGAAAAGGTGTTTGTAAGACAGTAAGAGTTTAGTGAGAAAATTTGTGTATGTATATACTTTCCATTTTGGATTTGAGGGTTTTTTTTCTTTAAAAGATTTTAGGGATAAGTTCATTGCTGTTATGTTGGTATAAAATGTACGTCTAAACTCTAAATCGAGGTATTAACCCTTACTCAATTGTTAAAAATGTTCAATTCATCCCTTAACTATACTTGGGTGCTTTTTACTAACATAACGTCAAGTTAGAAAAACTAAAAGAGTTTAGGGACATGCGCCACACCCACACTCCTCCCTCGTCTTTTATGATAATCTCTCTTTCCCTTGGCACAATGACATCATCTTACTATTTGGCTCATCGCCTCCTCCATCTCCCAGCTAAACCGTTTTCTCCCATATCTAGATGGCCCTCCTCCTAAGGGGAGGATGAAGACAATATCAAGCTTTAGGCAGCGCAACCATGCGGCAGGCCGATAAGAGAACAGAGTAGCTTGAGGCGAAAAATCCTTCCATACCTCCCCTTCTTCATCTCAAGATGGCAAAGGGCTAGAAAGATGGAACCTGAAATATGGAAACAACACATGGAGAATATATTGTCATGGATAATTTTAGGTGAAGGTGGAGCTCACAAAGGCACTGGCGCTTGGGGATATGAAGGCTTGATAGAGACGAAGATTGGACTAATGCTCATCTTAGTCGAGCTCATAGAGGATCGTTAAGCAAGTTTGCAAAAACGTGAGCCCAAGGAGCACATGAAGGACAATGGCTTGTTGAGCCATAGGAGCACTGTAGCACGATGAAATCGCTTTGCATTATGCTGGTGCAGGTGTCTCAAAACCTCTCTATCTCTCTCCAAGCTCCCCATTATGGCGTCACTCAATGTTGTGAGGAGGATTTATAGCCCCTGTGTCAAACTGTGTCCTATGCCCTGTACTGTGCCACCAGGAAGTGGTATTCATCATCGTTGCTATATTGTCCGACATCAAGGACAAGCCCTTGTTCTCCCTCCCCCGCCCACACCCACACACAGTTTAGATCTATGTATCTATAAGTGGAGCCCTATGCATCGAGACAAAGGCGGCTGACAAATATCAATAAATGGTATAGGTGGCTCAAAAAGGCCAAGCACTAGGCAAGTGGCTATTTAGTCACTCAACTGCTTGCCACCATGGTTAGAAAGAGATATATATAGAGAGGAGGGAGAAGAGGAGGTAGAGGATTAATATATGGGTCATTCCTATTATCTTTTTTAATATATGGGAGAAGAGGAGGTAGAGGATTAATCTATCGGCAGACGCGCGCTCCGCGTGTCCCACGCAAATAAGCCGCATCGCATCTGCCCCATTTTCTATTTTCTTCGCCCTCTCCGTTCCCCATTTTCTCCCCCAAATTCAGGCGACGGCGTTCGGCGATTTCGGCGGCGGCGGCGGTTGCTCTCCATCGGCGGCGCTGCCTCCCCTCGGTCCTCGTCCCGTGCCCCCCCTACCGCTCCTCCTCGCCGCGACTCCGTTCTCCGTGTCCGCTCGTCCTCGCCGCACGCCTCCTCGCCGCAAATCCGCTTGGGCAGTTCCTCCCTCGTCATGGTCCTCCCGGATCTGCCGGGCTCTCGCCCAATTCCACGGGTTGATTTTCTAATTTCGTGCGCTTGTTGTGTTTTTGGATTTTTTTTTCCACACAAACCCTCAAGTTCTAGGGCTAGACTTGCATGAGGAATCCTTAGGACCCCTAACAAATATCCGATGATGTTTTGTTTGACATGTTATGGTGAATGTGCATAGGGTGTAGAATGTAACTTTGCCGAATAAGAATGTAATATTTGCACGGATGTAATTTGATCTGTTCTGGTGCATGTGCATACGATTCAATTTCGTTTGATGCAGGATGTAATTTTCTCTAATATAGGATGTAACTTTTATGTGATATAGGATGTAACTTTTTGCACGGATGTAATTTGGTCTGATATAGGATGTAATTTTTGCAGTGATGTAATTTGGTCTCATAAAGGATACAACTTTGTGTGATATAGGATGTAACTTTTGTCTTATGTAGGATACAAATAGGTAAAAGATGCAACATCTAGGATGCAAGACAATGTAACTTAGTTCTGTAGGGGGATGTAACTTACTTCAGTACGAGATGTAACTTATCGAACATAGGGATGTATGTTAACACAATGATGTACATTAGGGTGGCCCGATCTTTCGGTGAGTTGAGATAACTATGATTTAAGGAAAGAAGTTGTCGATCCGACTATGACCGTACGAGACGTTGTTGTGTTGTGCCTTAGCGATCGATACACCTCTCCTGAGATTGTTGATCTTGCTGGTGTAAATCAACCCTATTCTTGCAAGCAATCGAGAACAAGAACAAGATAAAAGTGAGCGACTGAATTGTTAGATGAATAACACGCATAATAAATTGATACATGATAACGTGGGGTTCTGAACAAGTAATCAGGAGCTCTAGCCGAGCGCGTAATTACAAGCGAAGTAGCAATTGGCTAAACTTTCAATTAATCAAAACCCAACTAACCCTACAGACGCGAAGTAGCAATTTGCTAAACTTTCAATTAATCAAAACCCAACTAACTCTACAGGGGTAACTAGCTATTTAATGGGGTGGAGGAGGTCATAGGGGCGTCCTCCCCCTATTTGGGGCGCAGCCCCTCTTGGGCCATGTTGATGCGAAAAATATGAGGCCTGGGAGATCTGCTTAACTCCAGTGCAGGTCTAAGAAATCTTGCTTTTGGATCTATGAGTGTGCCAGTTGATTTGATCCTGCAATCAACAAGAAATAAAGACAAAGAAACCGTGGTTAAATCCATAAACGATAGCCGATCGGCCAGTAGCCGATGACGTATCATTTATCTTTGAGCCGATGTCATATATGCATCGATTGGCAGTCGTGAATAAATAAGAAAGAACTAAATCTACTCGATCGGCTGTAGATATTAATAATATATAATTCTTATGTCGATATATACTTAAATCAAGTGATTGGGATAGATCGGTCGCTATGCCGAGATAGTATAAATCACTTAGATCAAAATATATATTAATAACGAGATTATATATGTTCATAGCATAGCCGATCAGGTAGATCTAGCATGTATCAGCTAATACTCCGATACCGCTCTATATTAAGATATTAAAGCAAGTAAAATACATCAAACAGAAGCCTAATAAACTTTGTTGTAGTAAAATCTTAACATAAAGGGCAGATCTAGCATGTCAATTAAGCACATAAAATAATGAGGCTAAATTAGGTAAGATCGGCTGAAACACCGATACTACCCTAATCGGCAACCAAAAACAGACTAGAGATTAAGATTCTAATCACGACTTATAAGATCAAACTAAACTGATGCAGCTATAAGTACGAAAAGAAGGATAATATCTAAACAATCAAGCCGTTGGATGTTTCATAAGGTGATGGATACCTTATATAATCTAAACCAACGTTGATATTTAACCTGATCGGCCGCATTCCAACGATAGATGTTAGCTGATTAAAGGTTAGATAGCAATATTGTCAAAGATTATATAAGATATATGATAACTCGACGAATTACATACACAAGATTAGAGTATCATAGAGATGGAAGCACTAATCCCGAGAACACAAGCCACCATAACAAGTTTTACCTCTAGTTGAAGATCGAAACCGATGCAGCTCAACCCGAAAGCAAGAACACGTCGAAACAAAACGAAAGTAAAAAGGTAGCGATGCGCCGAGATTGTATTGAACATGTGTTATCTTGATTACATGGGGCTCGGGGTCTATTTATACCCGAGATTACAAAATATGTCCATATCAGACACGACTCTTATCTCTAACAAACTCTAAGATACCATAAGTCTTTACGGCAGACTTTTGCCCAAACATATCTCTAAGGAAACTACATGAAATATCCTAATTAATAGATACAATTGCATTCTCAGGACTCATCCGTGCACGGCAGTCCTCATGAAGCATATTAACTCAACCCGACAACGTGTACCGTGTCACATTGTCGGATTCAGCTCAATTGGCTAACCTTGTCCAACTCGGACTCTGCCGATCACGGTCGCAGCCGATTCAGACTTTAGCCGATCCTTGCTCTGTTTCCGAAACGATTTCCATCTTAGATTCCGCCTCAGTTTTATCTTTTGTTTCCGATACTGAAATTACCAAATTTGGTTGTTAACACATGCCCCCCAAGTCCGGAATATTTGGTAATGTTTCAGATTTGCCATATCCGTGTCTCCGAGAGTATCGCTTATTGCCGTTTTTCCGACCATTACCGCATCGCTTTAAATACTAACCGTTGTCCCCGAGAAATTTCACACCGTTAGCTCCGTTTTCACTGCTTAAGCCAACATTGTCTTCTCTCTCTCCGGCGATCCCCTCGGTGCACAAGGCGATCTCAAGGCGACTTCCCTTCCGGCCAAATCTTCCGCTCGCAGAGATGTCGTCCTCTGCCAACCCGTCCGTTGCGCCATCAGCCGAATACACGGAGGTAAGTACTCATCGGCTAGATCCCCTCCTTTCACAATAGATTGGTTTTTCCTTGCCTCATCTTGTTTTCTTCTTCTCTATTCTTGTTTACATCTGTAGCACTTGTCTAATCTGGTTGCGATCCCAAGTTTGTCACATGAGCATCACTATTTTCTTGGTCCGATCGGCAATCTTGATCCCACAGAGTTTATCATCGCCGAAACTAACAGGATCCCTTTTAGATTAGCCAACCCGAATCTAGGTCACTGGAAGAATACCTTCAAATCTTGGCCTTCTCTTGAGAAAACTGCCGCTGAGAAAAGTTGGGCTATGTGGTATAAGCGCGTATCGGCTAGCAAGCAGGTTCATTGGGATGAACTAGGAATCGGCCAAGCGCTTGCTCTTACTTTGGCAAATTCGGCTAAGGATGAACCCCTGATGGCCTCTGCCGCTTATTTCTGGTCCAATACCCTCAATGCCTTCCTGTTCAACCAAGGGCCGATGACCACAACTCTGATCGACATCACTATGATTACTGGATTAGATGTAACTTCATCGGCTAACCCCATGAACCAGTTTGACTTCAGGACCAAAAGCATAAAGGGCTGGTCTGGTTATGTAGCAACATACATGGGTAAGGGATCTGTTACTCCTCGAGAACACACTGCCTTTCTCATGATGTGGCTTGAGAAATTTCTATTTTGTGGATCGAGCTGTGGTCCGACTACCAACTGGCAATTCCTAGCCGAAGCCCTTGAAACCAAAAGGCAATTTCCCTTGGGCAAAATCCTTCTTGGCTATCTATACCAAATGTTGAGCAATGCATCGGCTAAGATAGCCACATGCTCAGTAGTAGGCGCGGGTGGACCGTGGTGGTTATTGCAGACATGGCTCAACCTCGTTGCTATGAAGGTTGTAAATCGGCCACCTTTGACAAAGTTTGAATTCCCAAGGTTAGAGCCCACTACTAATGAGGATGGGGAAGAGGTCACCCACCGCCGATGCATGTCATATGGAGAAGCTGCATCAACACCAGCCGATTCTGGAGCAAAGCTATCGGCTGAATTGCTCAAGGATTGGTTCTGTAGCTTTTATGAAGGTTTCTAAATAAGCCTGCTAATGGCCTAAGACCCGCCCCATTCCCAATCCACACCACAGCAGTTAGCTCAAATAGTTCAAACCAACCCAACCCGCAAATCTCCTTTCAGAATCCAAACCAATCCAATCCATTTCTCACCTCAGTCCACACCGCACCAACCCATTCCCTTCCTATGGATTCAGTCCACCCTGTCAAACCATTTCAGACCATTTAGAATCCACCCCGACCACAAACCTATTTGATTCACCATCAACTAGAACATGCAGTTCGTCACGCATGGCCTGAATGGCAGCAACAAGTCGGTGTTCATAGCGTCGGCGGCATGTTTGCGTCGACCTCGCCGTCCGTCATGCGCAGCCTGAACGGCAGCAGCAAGCCGAGCACGCGGTGGCCGCGATGCAGCATGTTTTGGCGCCGCCGCGGCATCCTCGTCGTCGTCGTCGTCCCGAGGCTACATGTTGAGCGACCGGTTCTACAGCCCGACTTCGCAGTATTACTTAGATGCTACTGCAGGGGCAACGGCCGCCTTCGCCCTCCCCTTCGCCGGCGACTGCACCCAGGGCGGCGAGGCAGAAGCCGCTGCCGTCACCACCGCCGCCTCCCGCTCCAGCGGGTGGACGCGGTTGTTCAGTCAAAGCCGCGGTGTCGCCGTTGCCGTACTCCGTGGACGTGAAGAGGCTGCTCGCACCGATTCGGTGCCAGAGCCAGCGCGAGCGGAGGAGTAGGCGGCCGCGATGCAGCTTGTTAATCGACCAGGGAACATGCATTGTGTCGTCCACGACTGAGACCTGATCTAGCCTTCTTAGTGGAAACCATTCACAATCCATGGGTTCAATCCATGGACTGAATCCACATTATACTCAAAAAATCATAACCATCCGCCCCAATCCTCTTTTCCGGTGGATCCAAATCGATCCAGCCCATTTATAGCGTGTGCCCATTTCAATCCAACCAAAGCAAACCCAAATACAAAACCAATCCATTTAACCCATTCCAATCCAGTCCATTAGCAGGCTTACTTCCAAAGAGATGCTCGAGTCTGGTTTCCATATGAGGACTCGGTGAATTTTGATCTCCCGGCAGACTTCAGGTTTGAGGATATCAACTCTGAAAAGTATGAAAAATCTAGAGAAGTCTTCTCGGCTGCCATTAGTCCATGCATTCTTCTTGTTGGCATCCATCAAGGAAGAAATATACATGTGTCTTATGAGTTCTATCACCCAATGAACTCAGCTAGACAATTTGGAATGGGACAGATGCCAATCGGCTTATTCTTTGCCGACAAAATCCAATGCAAAGGGGAGATCTCATCTACCCTGATGATGAATCGGCTACTCAATATCCCAGGACCGGAGGCAGCCGAGCTCGGCTCGACTCGGCACAAGGCCGGCCGAGCGGCCGAGGGGATTGCGGCGGCGGCGCACACGACCACCGGCGGCGGCAGGCGGCGGCGCGAGCGGCGGCGGCGGACGGCGCACAGGCCGACGGGGACGACCGGCCGGCGGCGGCGGCGGCGCAGGCGGTGGCTAAGCGGCGGCGCGGCGGCTAAGCGGCGCGGGAGAAAGAGGGAGGAAGAGGAGGGGATATCTCACCGACGGAGATCGGCGACGGCGAGCGACGGAGCGAGGCGACGGCGTCGGGACGAGCTTCGGGACCTCCTAGCGAACAAAGAGAGAGGGGTTAGAGAGGGAGAGGGATCCGGAGGAGAGCGAGGGCACCGGCCGAAGGCGGCGGCCATGGCGATGCTCACCGACGCACGGTGCGGAGGGGGCACGGCGACGGGACCCGACGGAGGAGGGGTGGACGGGGCGGATCTCGGCCACGCGAACCCGACGGCGGCGACGGCGCGGTGCGGCGGCGACCCTAGCGGCGGCTAGCGGCGGCCGGAGTAGCGGAAGCGGCGGCGGCAAGGGGTTGCACGGTGCGGGAGCGATGGGAGGATCGGGAGAGCTCGGTGGAATGGGGAAAAAGGGAGAGAGGGCGACGGCGACGCTTAAATAGAGCGAGAGGGGACCGAACGTGGCCGAGAAAGACGGGGGATCGCCGGCGACGTGGGGAGTGGGGAAGGGGAGAGAGGCGGGATTCGAAAATCGAATCCCGGCCATCTCGGGCGCGGGCGCGAGCGGGAGAGAGAGGGGAGTGGGCGCGGGAGGTGCGGGCGCGAGGCGACGTGGGCGGCGTGGCCCGGGAGACGCGGAGGAGGTAGGGCGCGGCGGCGGCGGTTTCGGGAGGTGGCCGGCGCGGGCGGCGGGAGGTTGGGGGAGGACCCGACAGGTGGGCCCCACCTGTCGGCGACCCCGGGAGAGGAGGCGGCGGCCGGCTCGCGCGGCTGGGCTGGGCTGGGCCTCGGCCTTCGGCCGGCCCAGCGGGAGAGAGGGGGGGGGGGAAAAAGAAAATGGGCCGACGGCCCAAGAGAGGAAAAAGAGGAGGAAAAAGAAAAAGAAAAAGAAAGAAAAGGATTTTCCCTGGAATTAAATATTGCATGTGCTCAATTTTAATTGGTTAAAATTATTTCTAGGGCTCTGAAAATTCCACTAAAAATCCTTTTAGTGAATTTCGACATGTAGAACTCAAGAAAAATTCCACATGCCAGATTCGATTATTATTTGCATTATTTTATTAAGGTTTTCTCCTGCTTTACACTGCTATTTTCTTGGGGTCATTTATAAATTAAATTTTAGGCTTGGGAGGAGAACTTCGGGGTGTGACAAACCTACCCCCCTTAAACGGAATCTCGGCCCCGAGATTCGGAGGAGCTGGCGAAGAGGTGCGGATGGGCGGCTTTCAACTCATCTTCCCTTTCCCAGGTTGCTTCCTCTTCTGAATGATGACTCCACTGAACTCGGCAAAACCGGGTGACCTTGTTTCTGGTTCTTCTTTCACTGGTATCAAGTATACGAACTGGCTTCTCCACGTAGGTTAGATCCTCCTGGAGATCGATGTGCTCCGAGTTGGCCTGTTCTTCGGGTACCCTTAAGCACTTCTTTAATTGGGACACGTGGAACACGTCATGAATGCCGATCATGTTGGAAGGAAGCTCTAGCTGATAAGCAACTTCTCCCCTTCGTTCCAAGATTTTGTATGGTGCCACGAAGCGTGGTGCCAACTTGCCTTTGGTTTGAAAACGGTGCACTCCTCGGAGCGGAGTGACACGAAGATACACGTAATCTCCCGCCTCAAAAGTGAGCTCCCTTCGGCGGTTATCCGCGTAACTCTTCTGTCGAGACTGGGCAATCCTCAACCTTTCCCTGATGATTCTGACTTTCTCTTCTGCTTCCGCTAATACCTCTGTCCCGAACAGTTGACGTTTGCCTGTCTGATCCCAGAAAAGAGGTGTGCGGCACTTCCGTCCATATAGAGCTTCGAACGGTGCCATTTGGAGACTGGCCTGATAACTGTTGTTGTAAGAGAATTCCGCATAAGGCAAGCTTTTATCCCAAGCTCCACCAAAATCAAGTGCACAAGCCCTTAACATGTCCTCCAATATTTGATTAACTCGCTCGGTTTGACCATCGGTCTGCGGATGGTAGGCTGTGCTGAAATTCAACCGGGTTCCCAATTCCTCTTGCAATTTCTGCCAGAACTTTGAATAGATAAGTATGTCGTCGATGAATACCACAACAAACTTGTCCAGAAATTCCATGAACACTTTGTTCATCAGATTCATGAAGAATGCAGGTGCATTGGTGAGTCCAAAAGACATAACCGTGCACTCATACAACCCATACCGAGTGGTGAAGGCTGTCTTGGGAATATCTTCTTCCCGAATTCTCAACTGGTGATAGCCTGATCGCAGGTCTATCTTGGAAAATACCCTGGCTCCTTTCAGCTGGTCAAACAAATCATCAATCCGCGGCAAAGGATATTTATTCTTGATGGTGACCTCATTGAGTGCGCGGTAATCGACACACATTCTTTTCGTCTTATCCTTCTTCTCCACAAAAATGACCGGAGCACCCCAAGGTGAAGTACTCGGTCGAATGTACCCTTTCTGCAGCTGCTCATCGACTTGCTTCTTGACCTCTGCTAGCTCATTGGCTGCCATTCTGTACGGTCTCTTATAAATTGGAGCGGTTCCCGGTGCCAAATCAATCCGGAATTCAATCTCTCTCTTAGGTGGCATGGTAGTGAGGTCTTCGGGAAATACTTCTGGGTACTCGCAAACTATGGGGATCTCTTCCAATTTCCTTGAATTCTTCTCCTCGGTGACCGCTGGGGTTTCCACCTCAGTCTGATTCAAAGAGACCCCTTGCCTTGGTGAGACTAGGATTTGTACACTACCGTTTCTCCCTTCTCGTTGGTCAAGGTGACTGTGCGACTCGCACAATCAATGACTCCCTTAAACTTGGTCAGCCAATCCATCCCAAGAATGACATCTAGGTCTTTGGATTCGAGAAGAATGAGGTTGGCTAGAAATGGTGATCTTTGGATTTCTATTAGCACTGAAGGGCTAAAACTGACTGAGGTTGAACTATTTCCCGGGGTATGAACCCTCATTGGTGTGCTAAGCTCTTCTTTCCTTAACCCATGCATCCCGACAAACTTCTTTGAAATGAACGAATGCGTTGCACCAGAATCAAAAAGTACTGTTGCAGGGATTGAGTTAACAGGAAACGTACCCAGTACAACCTCTGGTGCTGCTTGTGCCTCCTCCGCAGATGCGTGGTTGACGCGAGCCTGCATAAACCTTGGCCCGGCACGCCTAGGCTTTGGGCATTTGTCAGCAAAATGGCCAAGCTCGCCACAGTTGAAGCAGGACCCTGGTTTTGCTCCAGTCTCCTTCTTGGCTTGCGCGGGCGGGCCTGACTGTGCCGGTGCCATCGATGGGCGTGGAGCTGCACCGCGGCTGGACTGACCTCCATGGTGGTTCTGACTGCCACTGGCGCCCTGGGGAAAGTTGCTAGGGTTGAACGGGCGGTACTGGCGGACGATCATGGTGGTAGGTCCACCCTGCTGCCCGGGAGTGAAGCGCGGACGCTGGTGGCTCCCTTGATTGGACCGGAATTGTGCCGCATTCCTCTTTCTATCCATTTTGTTGCGCTGATCCTCCTGACGAATTGCCTTGTCCACCAGCCTCTCAAAGTCGGCGTAATCTCCAGATATCAACCGGTTGGTTAGCTCATCATCTAGGCCTGCGAGGAATTTCTCCTGCTTCTCGGCGTCAGTACGGACATCCTCCGGGGCATATCGCGCAAGGCGATTGAACTCATGGAGATACTCCGTCACTGTCCTGTTGCCCTGGTGGAGTGCTCGGAATTCCCTCTTCTTTTGTGCCACGACCCCGCCTGGCACCTGCGCCTTCCTGAAGCTACGGCAGAACTCTGCCCAAGTGACTTCAGTACCTGGTGGGCGGGTGGCCATGTGATTATCCCACCAAGCTGATGCAGGACCTTGAAGCTGGTGTGTGGCGAAAGCAACCTTCTCCTGATCATTGCACTGCAGGAGATTCAGCTTCTTCTCTATGGCATGAAGCCAGTCATTCGCCTCCATAGGGTTGGTGGTGCTGGAGAAAGTGGGTGGCCTGACACGTAGAAACTCCGGCAGCTTGGACTGAGGGGGAGGGGGACCAAACTGCTGCTGCTGCTGCTGCTGCTGCTGCTGCATCCTCTGGTACATCTGTTGGTGCTGCTGTTGCATCTGCTGCATCATGGCTGTCATCATCTGCGTCTGATGAGCCATTACTTGGGCAAGGGTCGGATTCTCGGGGAGCGGTGGCGGACCATTGCCGGAATTGCTGTTGAGATGCACTTTGTCAATGCGCTCTTCGCCGTTGCTGCCCCCGCCTGCTGCGCGGCTACCATTCCTGGTGTAGACCATCTGGAGGAAAAACAGACGGGGAAAAGAAGAAAAACAGATGCTCAAGAACTAAGCTTTACTATATAGGACTTTAAACTGCGATTATTCTGATCTGAATTAAAACACTTGAAACCACAGGCAAAAATCCTTATTAAGACAACCATATCATAGGCACATGATATCGACCGTCAACTGACCCACAAGCAAGCAGACCTAAACACACAAACTATCAAGCAAAAGCTAAGCAGTCGATAAGCTAATGGAAAGCGAGCCTAATGCTCGGAACGGCTCCTGCGGTCGGTGGAGTCGAAGGCGTCCTCCTGCTCATCACCAGGTCCCTCTGAGCGGCTCCTGGAATCTGCTAGATACTCCTCGCCACTGCCCGGCTCTGTGCTACTGGAGCTGCTGCTGCTACTGTGGTCGTGGCTGCCACTGGGAGTTGCAGACAACCAACCCCCGTTGCCACTGGCTGGACCCCTGGCGGCTGACGCTGGAGCGAAGGAGAGGGCGGACGCGGGAGCTGCGGGAGGAGGTGGGTTCCTGGGCGCAAGCTGAATGCGCACGGGTGTAGTCGTCGTCTTGCGGGGCGTAGTGCGGATCCGGACTCCTCCTAGCGCGGGAAGACCCTTTAACTGAGCATTCTCCCTCTTCAGGCGCGCTATCTCGTCCTTCAGAGCGACGATCCTCATGAGCTTCCCATCATTCAAGGCCTTGGTCGCCTTGTGCAGGTCCGAGTGCATCCTATCCAATCCCCTCATCACAGCACACATGTGACCAAAGGTGGTGTCGTCCTCGCCGGCTGTTGGACGGAAAGTACTGACATCATCACTGCTGGCTCGACGAGGGTGAAACCGGTATGCTGTGTCGTGGAAGATGTAGTTGTGGCGCTCCCGTAGTCTGGCCATCATCAGGTATGCTGCCTCCTGACAGGCGTGATCTGCTGTGCCTCCAGATGCCTCAACCATCATATTAGCGAGGCAGGTGCCCAAATAACCATGAACCTCCAGGCGGACACGGTGAGGGAGCTCACCACTGAGCGGCGGAACAGTCGTGTACTCTGGCGCATTGGGGTAGCCCACCACCAGAGTCATGCGAGCCAATTCTGCCACGAAATCATCCATGCCTTCTCCGCGGTGGTTGGGTGGATGGCCGGCCATCTAGAGAAGACAAAGGAGTAGGATCAATGCATGCTTAAATCCAAATTTAAATAAAGCAATAAAAGACTCAAATAAGGGAATCGAATAAGAGCGAAATTTTTATGCATAGATCATTTTGCATGAGAGCGAATAAATAAGACAGACTCACATGACGATAAGTTAAATGGGAAACTAGATACATACTAATAATAGCAATAAGAGCATAAATACCTTGCAACCCATGTTCCTGAGCTAGGACCTAATGCATTTCACCCATCAAATCCCAACTGACTGACGAATAAATCTCAAATAATTTTACTAACACCCTAGACTGACTTGTTTTGACAAATCTCATTTAAATGAACGAACAAGATTTTTCCCTTGAACCACAAGAACAGATCCCAATTTTCCCGGAACAAATCCAATTGCAAAGAACATATGCAATGAAAAGGATTCAGAGGGCTCTTAGGGTTTTCCATTTGGCTTGTCCTACGGTCAAGGTCGGCTCTGATACCAACTTGTCACGCCCAAAAATTCCCGAATAGAATTCCAAGCAGAATGTGCATTAAAATCCCCGTCCAGGACCAGCCGGGGTACACAAACGACAATGTTGACATTCAGATCCACGTCTTACAAACATCATAAAAGTCTTACATAAATGCAGCGGAAAAACGGAAGATAAAAGAAGCTAGGCCTTGACTTGAACTGCAGCGGAAACACCACTCCACAGGCATCCTCGACGGCACGGACGAAGCCTACTCCTCGGAGAAACCACCATCGGACACATACTCGCACTCTGGGGTTGGGGAAAATAGAGCAAGACTGAGTACTACCCACTGTACTCAGCAAGTCATGCCGGAATAGAGGCATGATGCAGGGAATCATCAAAGAAGAGCTAAAGTGGATTCATTTGCATAAAGCAAGCATTTATAAACAGAAGTTGAAAGATTTAAACAGCTGTAATAATTAATTAATATTAACTATCCACTGCCCAACGCTAACCCACGTTGCGACAGGCCCAACCATCCACCTAGACTATCCAATTTCACTAGACTGAACTAGGGTGAAACTAATCACGGTGAATCTGGTTGACCGCCCATAACCGCGGGCACGGCTATTCGAATAGTTTTACTCTGATCAGAGGTGTACAACTGTACCCACAAGACACAGCCCCACGACACGTTACCGTGCGCCGACATGCCACCACGACATACCGGAAAGAGGCCGTGACAGGACCCTACGCATAACCCCCTCTAACCAAGCACACCACACCTCAGGTTTCACCCCCACTCCTCGCAAGGCAGCGGGCAGTCCCCTCTCGTGCCTAGGTGAATCCGGAAGCCGCATAGGCCGTCGCAGGGCCCATCCAAACCCCATCACGCCCACCCTTGCCTGGATGCGTCGGCTAGAGGAAAGCTACACTACAAGCCCAGCCGTTGCCCACGCTGGCTTGTGGTAAGTACGATAAGTTCTTCCAGGGCATCCCGTGAACCGGTCCTTAACTGCCATGGGTGCGACCAGCAAAACCATGCACCCACAGCCCACCACGTGATTTATTTTAATTAACGAACACCAAAGCGGTGTCACTAATCCAACAAAACCATTAGAACCAACAGTCTAAACATTATTAGGATTTTCCCCATTGTGAACTAGTTGAACTAAGCATGGCTAAGCAATCCCTAGTCCAAACTCTAATCATATTATAACCCCAAGCTGACAAGGAGACATGGTTCAACAATAGCATGGCTATGATAATAGGTAAACATCCCATAGTAACATTAGAAAACAATGCAGCATTTGAAGGAAAACAATAGAGCATTTGCAATATAGGATCAACATGTTCAAGTGACAAGCATGACTTGCCTTGCTCTGCTGCTGGAGGAACCTCGGCGACTATTTCGAAGTACACCGGAGCGTCGGAGGAACCGGAATCTAGCGACATACAAAGCAAACATTGCAAACAGGCTATAAGACTACTGAAACAGGGAACAAAACCATTTTTAATGGATTCTACACATTTTTCTTGATTTACTGAGACTTGAATGGGCTTAAACGGAGCTCGGATGAATTAGATATGAATTTTAGAAGATTCACTGTGTTTATTACTATAACAAAAATCCTTAAATCATTTATTGCGCAATAATCTCCAGGGCTGACGTCATCAAGGGGGGGGGGGGGGGCGGCGCCGGCAAGCGGGGCCCACCGGTCAGCGGCTCGGGAGAGAGAGGAGGGCGCCGGCACGCGGGCCCCACATGGCAGCGGCTCAAGGGGGCGCGGTCCACCGTGGACCGGGACCACGCGGATGGTCCACCGCCGGTCCACGGGACCGACGGCCCGGATCGCCCTCGGTCCGATCGGACGGCGCGGAGGCAGCCGAGCTCGGCTCGACTTGGCACAAGGCCGGCCGAGCGGCCGAGGGGATTGCGGCGGCGGCGCACACGACCACCGGCGGCGGCAGGCGGCGGCGCGAGCGGCGGCGGCGGACGGCGCACAGGCCGACGGGGACGACCGGCCGGCGGCGGCGGCGGCGCGGGCGGTGGCTAAGCGGCGGCGCGGCGGCTAAGCGGCGCGGGAGAAAGAGGGAGGAAGAGGAGGGGATATCTCACCGACGGAGATCGGCGACGGCGAGCGACGGAGCGAGGCGACGGCGTCGGGACGAGCTTCGGGACCTCCTAGTGAACAAAGAGAGAGGGGTTAGAGAGGGAGAGGGATCCGGAGGAGAGCGAGGGCACCGGCCGAAGGCGGCGGCCATGGCGATGCTCACCGACGCACGGTGCGGAGGGGGCACGGCGACGGGACCCGACGGAGGAGGGGTGGACGGGGCGGATCTCGGCCACGCGAACCCGACGGCGGCGACGGCGCGGTGCGGCGGCGACCCTAGCGGCGGCTAGCGGTGGCCGGAGTAGCGGAAGCGGCGGCGGCAAGGGGTTGCACGGCGCGGGAGCGATGGGAGGATCGGGAGAGCTCGGTGGAATGGGGAAAAAGGGAGAGAGGGCGACGGCGACGCTTAAATAGAGCGAGAGGGGACCGAACGTGGCCGAGAAAGACGGGGGATCGCCGGCGACGTGGGGAGTGGGGAAGGGGAGAGAGGCGGGATTCGAAAATCGAATCCCGGCCATCTCGGGCGCGGGCGCGAGCGGGAGAGAGAGGGGAGTGGGCGCGGGAGGTGCGGGCGCGAGGCGACGTGGGCGGCGTGGCCCGGGAGACGCGGAGGAGGTAGGGCGCGGCGGCGGCGGTTTCGGGAGGTGGCCGGCGCGGGCGGCGGGAGGTTGGGGGAGGACCCGACAGGTGGGCCCCACCTGTCGGCGACCCCGGGAGAGGAGGCGGCGGCCGGCTCGCGCGGCTGGGCTGGGCTGGGCCTCGGCCTTCGGCCGGCCCAGCGGGAGAGAGGGGGGGGGGGAAAAGAAAATGGGCCGACGGCCCAAGGAGAGGAAAAAGGAGGAGGAAAAAGAAAAAGAAAAAGAAAGAAAAGGATTTTCCCTGGAATTAAATATTGCATGTGCTCAATTTTAATTGGTTAAAATTATTTCTAGGGCTCTGAAAATTCCACTAAAAATCCTGTTAGTGAATTTCGACATGTAGAACTCAAGAAAAATTCCACATGCCAGATTCGATTATTATTTGCATTATTTTATTAAGGTTTTCTCCTGCTTTACACTGCTATTTTCTTGGGGTCATTTATAAATTAAATTTTAGGCTTGGGAGGAGAACTTCGGGGTGTGACAAGATCCATCCATCGAGCAAGCTCTAGACGAAGAAGAAATCGAAGAAGATGTTGATCAAGCGGCAGCCGAATTGAGTGATACAGGAGAAAAAACACCATCGGCTTCGCCCAAGAAAACTCCTCCCACTCCTGCTGCTCCAGCTCATTTTTCAAGGGTAAAACATCTCTCCTTGATTTCCTTTTGCAATCATTTTATCCATGGCTGATCACTTATAAATCTCGATTTCGCAGAAAAAGAAGACTGCCGTGAGGAAGAAATTGGCAGCAACAACACTTTCATTAATCTGATCATAGCTGATATGTACTTAACACTTGACTTTTTGCAGCCTCCTCCTCCTTCACCTCCTGTACAACAAACATCAAGTGATCGAACTCCATCGGCTATAGGAAGTCATCATGTTGAAGAAGAGGAACAACCAGCCGCTCCTGCCATCCCAGTAAATCTTTCATTGACATAAGATCATAGATCGGCCGAAACTGATTGATACCTAACTATCTTCAAATTTCTCTTTTTGCTGGCCTTAGCCGATCTATTCTCTTTTGACATCAAAGATTATTTTGATGAAGAAGCAGAAGATGAATCCACCAGCAAGGCTCTAGCCCCTCTTGGATGAAACTATCAAGAAAACACTTGAATACATATTCCTTCGGCTAGAGTCATCATTGGATAATCTGGTGGCCGACTATGGTTCAATTCAGGCACGTTTTGCAGAAATCCAAGCCCTAATCCCAGATAATCTGGCGAACATCATTACTCCACCTGTATACCTCGAGCAACATCAATTCAAACTGGAGAAGGCTAAGCAACGGATAGCTGATCAGCGGGAGCGGAAAAAAATCGAAGCCACTATCCAAGCCAATCGGCAACTCGTGAATGAAGAGAAAGCCAAGTTAAATCAGCTCTCTGTCGAGCCGATTCAGTCGAACATAGATCGGCTTGAAGCTCGCAAGATTGATCTTATAACTCAACTTGAAGAATGCAATGCCGAGTTGGATCTTGAAAAGCAGAAGCTAGCCAATCTCCCAAGTGTTGTTGAAGAGCAGAAGTCTAGATTGAGATCGGCTATCAAAAACATGGCTGACATGACCAAGTCCCTCAAAGTCATCTCTGGAACCGACGCCCAAGACATCCAAGCCATCGAAGAAGTAGATCAAATCAGACAACGGGCTGTGTCGGCTATCCAGCGTTACATGTTTAGTTAATTGGTCTTGTAATAGGATAACATATGTTTGTAATCGGCTAAGAAATTTCTATACCCCTTTTTGTGTTGTGCCGATTAATATATCTTGATGTGCTAAAAATTTCTCAAAAATTTGCAACTTCTTGTATTACAACTTTTCGTTTCGTATATATGTGCCCCCCTAATTTTATAATGATGAAGGCATCGATAAAATTATAATTTGGACTAAGGGCGATATAACCATATCGGCCATTGTACATCGGCAAAACACAACCAATTACAGTATAAAAACAACTAAGGGCGACATAAGCATACCGGCCATCGTATATCGGCAAAACACAACCGATTACAACATAAAAACGACTAAGGGCGATATAAACATATCGGCCATCTCAAGGCGATGTAAACACATCGGCTATCATGCATCGGCACTATCCAGCCGATCATGCATTAACCCAAACACTTGGGTAATATTTCTTCAAGTATTTGCCATTGAGCGCTCGGCCATAAACTTCGCCATCAAGTCCTTGTAACATACAAGCCCCTTTGGACACAACCTTATGGATTTGAAATGGTCCTTCCCAATTCGGTGACCACTTGCCGAATTTGCTATCTCGAGTCTCTATCGGCAGAATCAATTTCCAAACAAGTTCACCTTCAGAAAAAGATTTAGGCACCACTTTCTTGTTGTAATGCCGAGCAACGCGTTCCGTATCCTTAGTAACTTTCGCAAGGGCTCTAAATCTTGATTGAACCAAGTCCTCCCTCTCATCGGCCATGAGATTGTAATATTCATCGGCTGTCAACTCATTTTGTAAGTCTGTTCTTCTTGAGCCGATTCGAACCTCCCACGGTAAAACTACCTCATGTCCATAAACAAGTTTATAAGGAGGAACTTGGATCGAACCGTGACAAGCCATCCGATAGGACCACAATGCTTCGGCCAATCTAGTATGCCATTGCTGAGGATAATAAGAAATCTTTCTCTTAATCAATTTGATCAAACTCTTGTTAGACGCCTCGGCGTGCCCATTAGTTTGTGCATAATACGGTGAAGAATTCAACAATTTGATACCCATGCTATCGACAAATTGAACAAACTCATTGGACACGAAGACCGAACCTTGATCAGTTGTAATGGTCTGAGGAATACCAAATTGATAAATAATATGTTCTTGGACAAATTGTATAGCATCCCCCGAATCAACTTTCTTCAGAGGAATCGCCTCTACCCACTTGGTAAAGTAATCGGTTGCCACCAATATAAACTTGTGTCCCTTACTCGATGGTGGATTAATCATACTGATCATATCAATTCCCCAACCTCTAAATGGCCATGGTTTGATGATATGATTCATAGCCGATGCTGGCGCTATTTAAATTGCTCCAAACTTTTAACAATCTTGACAACCCTTGTAATATTTAAAGCAATCTTCCAACATTGTCAGCCAAAAATACCCTGCACGTCGAAGCAACCACTTCATCTTATGAGCCGATTGATGAGTTCCACAAATTCCTTCATGTACCTCGCCTATTGCAACCTTGGCTTAATCAGCACTCAAACACTTAAGCAACACTCCTTCAATCGTCCGATAATACAATTCATCATCCAACAAGGTATATTTCAAAGCTTTGTAGCGCAATTTTCGCGAAGCCGATTGAGACGGATTCTGCAAATATTGAAAAACATCATATCTCCAATCATCAGCTGTTATCATAGCAACTTCTACTTGAACATCTTTTATCATCGGCTTGTACCCCATTGCTCCTTGAGCCAAATCATTAGCTTTTACATTTTGCTCTCGAGATACATGCTTCAAAGTTACCAGCCGAAATCTATCCATCAATTCTCGGCACTTCTCATTGTAAACCATTAATGTGTCATTCTTGCACTCATATTCCCCTGCCAATTGACTGATCACCAACAAGGAATCGCCCATAATCTCGATAGCATCGGCTTCAACTTCCTTGAGTAATTGCAATCCTTTGAGAACCGCCTCGTACTCAGCCTGATTATTGGTCGCATAGGGCTTAATAGTGTAGGCAAACTCGAAACTTGCCCCCCGAGGAGAAATTATAACTAAGCCGATACCACAACCATGAGTGCATACTGACCCATCGAAAAACAAAGTCCAAGGCATAATTTCAACCGAGCCGATCGAGTCATCACGATGATCAACAATAAAATCGGCTATAGCTTGCCATTTAATCTCCTTCGGTGATTCATACTGAAGATCAAATTCTGTCAAAGCAAATATCTACTTGCCAACCTGTCGAAACAAGATTTCAGCAATACTAAAAGGGGGTGGCTATCAAGCTGGAAAAGTGGATGGGTTTAGAGACAAGGAATTTTATACAGGTTCAGGCCTTCTTAATAAGAAGTAATACCCTACTCCTGTCCGGGGATTGATCCGCTGAATGTATTATTGATCAGATGATATGGGAGAAAAAACGTGCCCCAAGAGGCACTCGGACCCCTCCTTATATAGGGGTAGGAATCCGTATTACAAAATACAGCCCATATTCCTAACGGAATAGGCACTAAAGATAAGATACAATCGTAACCGACTAGGATACTGGGTATTTCCTTGATACATAAGTTTAGGAATTTAACTCGAGTCCCTTAAAGATATTCTATCTACATATGGTACCCCCATACCCAGTCGGATATACATGCCATTTGGGTATGGGGTATCCATAATCTCCATAGTAGCCCCTGAGACCTTTACAGTCGACGAAATAGTCTTTTCTCATAATCTCCAAAACGATAATCCGAATGGTTCAATTTCTCCTGCCTTGGTATCCCGAGTACTGAAATCAAAGACTGAGAAGGGCTGAAAATAAAAAATAAGATGCATCGACTAGATGCACCTAAGTAGGTGTAGCCCCCGACTATGTGATTAGTTGAATAAAAACTAAACATATAGTCAAGTCACATTAAACATCCATCCGAGTGGTTTCACAACCGAATCACCTTGGCGATTATATATTTAGGCTTATGCAGCACTTGATAAAATATCCGGCCAACTGCTTTAGCCATGATGCGTCCAAAAAGGCATAAAGAGACCCGAGTGAAAAGCACTCTAAAGATCTATAAACTAACATATACGATAAGAATCCGAGTAAAAAAACTCTTACAGGGTTCATCAAATGTTGTAAAAAGAATGACAAATGGCAAGTCAAATAGCCTAAGCTATGACTTATGTCATTGTCAAAATAAGCATATAACAAGCTGAGAAGACAACCATCAAAAATTAGCCATCTCAATAAAACCCAAACAGCTTTGTAGCCTAAGAAGGCCAACAAAATTAGTATTACACTTTTCTGTCAGGCATCGTTTTATTTTGCATTGTAGAAATCCCAAAGAATTATCTAACTGCATCAAAAAGGATTTTTACGGCATTGGGCTATTATGTTGTGAGCAATTTTTACCAAGGCAAAAATATATGCTTAAATCTCTAAGGAACACAACCAGCCACACCAATAGTGAAGTTGGGCTGAAAGTACTATGCGGGCCTAGGCCCATGAGCACCTCCCGATACCCTAACAAAAAACACTGAATGAGCGCCGCTTCGTCTTCCCCGCCGAAACCTCCACCAGTTTCCCCATTCTCTGCTACAGTACAAAACTGCTCCGCCGAAAACTAGGGTTTGTAAATCCACACCAATCCACCTTCCCTAAGCTTCGTGCATTTGCAAAGATCTTCCGCACAACCACCGCATCGATTCCCTCTCCCAACATCACCATTCTCACGCTAGATTTCATCATTCATCTCGCATCTATGGCGGAGGAGAGAGAAAGTTTTGAGAATCAATGGGTTCCTTCCGATGTCACGAAAGAAAACTTGAAGGAAATGGTGGCGCACTGCGTTCTTCTGGCGAAAGAAATCATCGGCTGGCGTCCAGCATTCGGCGAAGCATTCCCGACCCCCGACACACACGAGGTCGTTGTATTCTCCCACTATGGTGGCTTTTCTCTTCTAACTTCGAAGTTCTTCAGGGGGATTCTGGAATTTTATGGGATTAGTTTACATCACCTAAACCCCAGTTCCATAGTTCACATTGCCAATTTCATCCATGCCTGCGAGGCCTTCCTGGGAATTAGGCCGCATTTTGCTTTATTCTGCCGCATTTTCTTCTTGAAGCCCCAGCCAAACAAGAGCAAGCCGTGTGTTGTTGGGGGAGCCAACTTTCAGTTAAGGGGCACCCTGAGCCAGAAATATTTCTCCATGCCCTTCAAAACATCAAACAAGGGCTGGCATGCAAACTGGTTTTCTGTGCAGAACCCGGAGCCAGCTCTTCCCGAATACTCTTGCCTTCCCCCGACATACCAAGAAACCTGGAACTCGCTTCCAATGGGGGACGAAGCTTCTCAAGCGCTTATCCTGTTGGAACGCATGCTGAAGCTCAAAGAGCAGGGTTTACAAGGGGAGCAAATCACTCGGCACTTCATCAAGAGCCGACTGGCGCCTATCAAAGAAAGATCGCGCACCGCCTTTGAGTTTGATGGCAAAAATGACCCCAACTGTGAAGATCTGGAATTCCTCGAATTCAAGATCATGAAGGAGAGGATGTACAAAATTTTCTCAACCGGTATTGTGGTCAGCTATTCGCACCTACTGCCAGTGGTGCCATATAATGCCTTCAACCCTCCTCCACCGGTATGTATCAAATATTCCAGCTTCCCTTACGATATCCTTTTATCGTTTGTAATGTTGGCTGAGAACTTGAAATATCATGCATAGGAATTTTCTCTGATGAAATCTGATCCTCCAACTGCTCAACGCCGCACTCCTCGCCGACAAACTGGTCAAGCCAGTGGCGGTCCAAAAAACCAGCCGACTGCTCAGCCGAGCAGCCCAAAGCCAGCTAACCAGTCGGGCTCTCGGAAGAGGAAATTAGTCCTGAACGATGACGAGGGTGACAATGTTGGGAAAGCTGGCGACAAAGAGGTGACGGGAAAACAGCCAAGACAGGCTAACCCGAAGAAGAAAACATCCAGTCGTCTAATACCCAAAATTAGAAAGTCTTCCAGGTATTCCTATGAGTCATCTTGTAATTTACTCCTGTACTGCCAAGCATTCCATCAAAATAGCGTTAATAGCACATGTCAAATCTGCAGAAAGCCATCTGACATTGATCCATCTGGAAAAGATTCCGAACCAAACGACAAGTAGACTTGTTCTGCGACCGCCAAAGAAGCCGGGCCGACTGACGAAAATCGTCCGATCGGTGGTCAGTTGGCAACTGACAATGTAAAGACCGGGGAGGAGCCCCCGACTAGAAACCAGTTGGCTGAAGCTGAAACCGGTGCTACCCAGGAGTCCCCGACTGGAGACCAGTCGGGTATAGAACAAAATGAGGATATCCCTGAAACAGAGGCACAAGAGAGCAACCCTCCCCCAAAAAATACTGACACCGGCCCAAAATCCAGTTCATCTGGTAAGGTGCAAGGGCCTGCTCGTCCTCTACCGAAGATCATAACAGGTAATCAACTCTCTGAATTCATTTGCATTCGAAAAATTCTCTTCCATTGCTTTACCACTATCTGTGTATATGTAAAGATCCAATGATTGGCGTTGAAGAGGAAGTCTCCGGATTCAATCAGCTGAAGATTCTCGCCCACCCATCTTAGTTAAATGGTGGGATGATGAAATGCAGCCACAAGGGATTGTGATAAATAAGCAGAAAGAAGACGAGGAAGTGTCTCTGCTTGCAAAGACACTCAATCAAGCCACTCGTCTCGTAAATGTATGTTTCTTGCATATAGCTCTACTCATCCTGTCGGTCACTGCACTGAACTGAACAAATTTGTGATGCAGAGAATTCATCTTCGGAACGAAGCAAAAACAGCAACCCTTGAGAAACTGGTCCCTCATCTTGGAACTCTGGAAGCAACCAGAACCCAACTCCATGAAACCAGGGAGCTAGCCAGAAAGACAGAACATGATCTCAGGGATCGAGTTGTTGAGCTTCAAGATTCCAATTTCGAGCTGAGTGGTTCATCCAAAGGTATTCCCTATCCTTGATCAACTTACTCCAAGCCGCTATCCGCATCCAATTAACTTCTAGGATCTATTACAGTACAAGCTGCCAAGATTACCGAGCTAGAAAAGCGAATCAAAGCTCTGGAAAAAGACAAGGGTGAACTGACCAAGCAAAGAGACTCAGCTCACAAGGACGTCGAATGTATTTGTAATTGAAACTCTAGAATTATTCTTGTCTTCGTGCCCAGACGTTGACTTGAACCTTTTATACAGACCACAAAATTAAATCTCAGGCTCAATTCGAAGTATTGATCAACAAGATTAAGAAGCTTGAAGGAGCTAGGGATAAAGTCGCCAATGCCGCTACACCACTCATCTAAGCTATGTTTTTCAATAGCAATGGTCCAAGTTCATTCGACGCTGCCGAAATCTTCGAGAAGCTGAGAGCTGCTCCGGATACATACTTTAAGAACATCAAAGAGGCTGGATGCATGGGAGCAAGCATGGCATTGGCGATGACCAAATCCTTGTATCCAAAGATCGACGTTGACGCTATTGACGGCTTCGCGGATGGGACAAGTGAAGAAGATTCCTTGACCTCATCAATGATGCACAAAAAAGCTGCCGACAAGATTGCTGCCGATGTTGTTGAGAGATTCCAAGATACCAACCTTGGTCCGACTGGGGCTGATGTTTCTGATGATGAAAAAACTGAGTCTGATTGACATTATGTAATGTGTCTTGTGATGATGGAGGCACAATTTGTACAGTACTGATGTATTTATGCTGTGCTTGATAATTTAAACTCAGCTCTTGATTTCTTAAAAGTTTTTGTCAAACCTTATTGAGCCTAAAACCTGCAAAAGTTGTTAAAAACTCTCAGTCTTCATTGACTAAGCCAAAAAATCAAACAAGGCAATGATAAACCAAATAAGCAAATTGAATTGATAAGAATCACACTCCATTATTATTATAGTAGCCCCCGACTAGTAACTCAAGAAGCAACTTGATGTTAGCAGTCAAAGAGTGAAAGAAGATATAAAGGTGATGCCTAAGCATAAAAACTACGAAGATGTTCAATATTCCAAGAGTTGTCAACGAGTACCGTCTTCACGCTTGAGTCGGTAAGAACCTGGCCAAGTAACTTCAGAGATTATGAACGGTCCTTCCCATAATGGAGATAACTTGTGCCGATCTCGCGTAGATTGAATCTTCCTCAGGACCAGGTCTCCAACTAAGAAAGCCCGCAATCGTACATTGCTGTTGTGACATTGCTTCCGTACTTCACTTGGCAACATTGCTTCCGCACCGTAAACCAAAAAGAACGGCGATTGTCTCGTAGCCTGACTGGGTATAGTGCGTAAAGACCAAAGTATTGATGGTAGCTGATCAACCCACTTGCCGGCGTAGGGACGTAGTCGGTCGAAAACTCGTACTTTGATGCCTTGAAGTACCATACCATTGGCGCGCTCAACCTGTCCATTGCTCATGGGATGCGCTACCGAGGCATAACAAATTTTGATGCCAAAGTCTTCACAAAAGTCTTGAAACACACCACCAGTAAACTGAGTACCATTGTCGGTGACAATACGATTAGGTACCCCAAACCGGTGAACAATATTGATGAAGAAATCTCAAGCCTTGTCGGCTGTGATTGTGACGACTGGTTTGGTTTCGATCCACTTGGAGAACTTGTCGATAGCTACAAAAAGATGAGTGAAACCACCGGTAGCCTTTTTGAAAGGACCAACCATATCAAGCCCCCAAACCGCGAACGGCCAGGACAACGGGATAGTTTGCAACTCCTGAGCTGGTAAATGAGTTTGTCTAGCAAAAAATTGACAACCTTCGCATGTTCGCACAATTTTGTCGGCGTCGGATACTGCGGTGGGCCAGAAAAAACCCTGCCGACAAGCCTTGCCAACGATGGTTCGTGCGGTGGAGTGATTCCCACATATGCCCGAGTGGATATCTTTTAACAATTGCCTTCCCTCCTCCAAAGAAACACAGCGTTGCAGGATTCCTGATGGGCTCTTATTATATAACTTGGTCTCATGTATGACATAAAGCTTGCTACGCCTGGAAATCCACTCGGCTTCGTCCTTATCTTGAGGGAGTTCTTGCTTGGTAAGAAACTTGATGAAGGGCTCTCTCCAGTCGGCGTCGATCATGCTTACTTCTTGAGTGTCTTCTGCCTCGATCGTTTGTCTTTTTGGTACGGTTGGTTCATAAAGATACTCAACGAACACATCAGAAGGAGCTGTTTCTCGTTTCGAACCAAAATTGGACAGCCTGTCGGCTGCTTCATTGTTATGCCGGAGAACATGGGTTAACTCCAGGCTGTCGAACTTGTCTTCCAATTTGCGTACCTCTTGTCGATAAGCGGCCATATTATCATCGAGACAGGACCATTCTTTCATAACTTGATTGACGACCAACTAAGAATCTCCACGAACTACCAGACGCCGAATCCCTAAAGATACTGCGATCCTTAATCCATGAAGAAGCGCCTCATATTCCACCACATTGTGGGATGCAGAAAAATGTATCCACAGTACGTAGCTCAATCTTTCTCCAGTCGGGGAGATCAGGACGACCCCTGCTCCAGTGCCCGAAAGCCTCTTTGACCCGTCAAAGTGCATAGTCCAATACTCCATCTTCTCCGTAGGTGTGTCTTCCTGGCACTCTGTCCACTCGGCGACAAAATCTAGGACTAGGCAATCGACACACATACGCCATTGTCCTGTCTTCTTCCGAACTAGGACTGGGTTTGCCAGCCACTCGGGATGTAGGACTTCCTTGATGAAGCCGGCTGCTAACAGCTTGGACAATTCCTCCTTGATCGCGTCTTTCCTATCTTGTGCAAAACGGCGGAGCCGTTGCTTAATGGGTTTAGCGTCTTCCTTAACGTGTAAAGAGTGCTCAATCACCTCCCTAGGAATACCAGGCATATCAGATGGTTTCCATGCAAAAATATCTTTATTAGCTTGAAGAAAGGTGATGAGCGCGCTTTCCTATTTACAATCTAACTCGACGCCTATTACAGCAGTCTTGGTGGGATCAGAGGGATCAAGAGGAATTTTCTTAGTCGTGGCGTCGCTTTCTCCGTTCTTTGATATCTTGGGTGCAGGCACTTCTCCTTCGGTTGCTGTTGATGCAGCCAGTTGGATCTCCTCCCGAGCGAGCGTGATCTCTCGTGTCTGGGCCATCTCGCAGCTTTCTTTGTCGCAGGTGACGGCTTGCTTGATGTCGCTCCGCAAAGATATGACTCCTCAATGTCCTGGCATCTTCATCATCATGTAGGTATAGTGCGGGACAGCCATGAACTTGGCTAACACCAGGCATCCGAGTATAGCGTGATACGCTGTCTCGAAATCAGCAACTTCGAAGTAAATGTTCTCTGTGCGAAAGTTCTCCCGAGTGCCGAAAGTGACTGGCAAGGTGATCTGGCCGAGTGGAGTAGAAGATAGCCCGCGGATGACTCCGTGAAAGGGCGCACTACTCGGCTTCAGCTCAGTCCGAGGGATCTGCATGTCGTCCAGAGTCTTGGCGAAAAGGATATTGAGTGCACTGCCACCATCGATGAGGGATCATCGGAGCTTGACGTTGCGAACCACTGGGTCTAGTACCAGGGGGTACCGCCCCGGGTGGACCACTCGGTCCGGATGGTCCGAGCAGTCGAACTTGATAGCTGTTTCGGACCACCGAAGATATTGAGGTGTGTCAGGCTGGACAGCATTGATCTCCCATTCAGTCAGCTTTTGCTATCGCTTGGACTCGTAAGCCAGGGGCCCACCAAAGATGTGGTTGAGTTCCTTGCGAAAATCTTGAAAACCAGTCGGTGCATCGTCTTCATCATCCTTTTTCTTCGACGTGCTTTGATCTCCGTCAATCGGCTTCCGGGTGTTATTGGCATATTGCTCTGCGAACTGCTTATAGACGAATCAATCTTTGGCTACATGATTTGAATTCGGATGATGTGGGCTTTGGGAGTTCATGATCTTGTCGAAGGTGTTGACGCGTGACCGTTGTCGGGAGGATGGTGTGGTTGTAGCCACAAGTCCTTCGGGCTTACACTTGCGATCCTTGTGATTGGAACTTCCACTCCCCCCTGTAGTCGGCGCATCTTTCTTTGGCTTCCAGGTGCTGCCCGACTGCTTGGATGCAGTGACGGCGTCTTCTGCTTTGGCGTACTCGTTGGCCTTTTCAAACATTTGCTTGACTGTCTTGGGAGGCTTGCGTCCAAACTTGCCGACTAAGTGTTCATGACGAATACCCTTAGTGAAGGTGGCGATGATGACGTCGTCGGTGAAGTCAGAGATCTTGTTACGTTGTTCAGAAAAACGTCGGATGTAATCTCGAAGGGACTCTCCGGACTTCTGGGTGACGTTGTAAAGATCAAACTGTGTACCAGGGCGTTCAAAAGTGCCCTGGAAATTGGCAATGAAGTGCTCGCGAAGCTCCGCCCAAGATCCAATCGTGCCACAGGGTAACCCGTGAAGCCAGGACCGGGCAGAGTCCGCTAAGGCCACGGGCAGATAATTAGCCATGGCTTTGCTATCTCCACCTGCTGCTGCGCGAATCGAGAGACCGTAGACGGTGAGCCAAGACTCGGGATTTGTCGTGCCGTCATACTTCTCGATTCCCGTCGGCTTGAAGCCGACTGGCCAATCCACTCGACGCAGGTCACTTGTGAAGGTGGCAACTCCATCCACATCGTCGTCGTGACGGTCTGGTGAATGGTGGGGAATGTGGCCTCTTGCCGCACGGCGCTGGTTGTTGGTATCGCGAAGATCGACGGGACGCCTGCGACGTGGAGAGCGGGGCTGTTCAGCCCGACGCTCCCTATGTCAGCCGGGAGGCGAGTGAACAGATCATTCACCATGATCCTAGCTCCTGCGACTAGATCCCGCACCGGCAACGCTGAGGCTTGGTTGGTGATAATCTTGAGATCAAAGAGGTGGAACTCGGCTGCCAGTAGGCATACGGACGCTTGCGGAATTCACTGGGACCGAGGCAGCGATCATGGACTTGGTCTAGTTTAAGATGTTGACGACGTGGTCGGGTGCATCTTGCTGAAATAGAGTGTCCAAAAGGGTGATTGCGGCTACCGCATTCTGTTGCGGGGTGCGAAAAACCGCTGTCCCCTCAACGTCTTGTTGTCCGATTAGATCTCGTGCTCGTCGTCCAGCCTCCAAGGCACGCTGTCGCCGGTCCTTAGCCTCCTTTGCGGCCCGTTCGCGTTCCTGTTGCCCATGCTGCAACCGGTCTCGCTCTTGTGCTAGTCGCTTCTCCTCAAGTCAGCGACACTCGGCTTCTTGTCGCGTGCGTTGTTCTTTTGCTTCTCGGGCTTGACGCTGTTCTGTCGTCTCGTTGTCAGCCATGAAAACGCCGAAGAAGAGAGGCGTGTAGTTGTCTTTGTAGCCTTCGTCGAAGTCGTTGAGGTTGTTGTAGTCGTAGTGGTAGCCGAAATTGTCGTACTCGAGGATCTCCATCGGTCGAGAATCGACACCAGGGGAGCTAAGGTAGCCATCTAATTCTTCCGTCGAAACCGTCCCGAGAGGTTGGAGTATAACGCCAACTTCCCTGGAGCTAGATTGGATCGGGCCCGAGGCCGGATCCCGTCTAGGCCTACGGGGAGAAAGCGCCCTTGTGGTGAAAACATCGGCCAAATCGTCGGGGAGTTTCATCAGGATTGAGGGATAGGCCCCATCGTCATGATCAGGTCGTGTCGAAGTAGAATGGATCTCGTCCGAGTGGTTTGAAGCCGACTCGATTGAGATGATCTTGGAGTAGATCTCGGCCGAGTTCGGGATAACGAACGGGGCGGAAACCTGGCCTCTCCCTGACTAGTTCGGATCCGAGTCAAGGATAGAAATCTTGCCGAAGTCGTTGGTGATGAAGTCGAGGCTGCCGAACTAGAATGCCTACCCGGGAGGGAAGACGAAGTCGTCGATGCCGGAGACGAAACCCATCGCACTAGTCGGCGAAGAACTTGACGCTACCCCTACCTGGCGCGCCAACTGTCGAAACAAGATTTCGGCAATACTAAAAGGGGTGGCTATCAAGCTGGAAAAGTGGATGGGTTTAGAGACAAGGAATTTTATACAGGTTCAAGCCTTCTTAATAAGAAGTAATACCCTACTCCTGTCCGGGGATTGATCCGCTAAGTGTATTATTGATCGTATGATCTAGGAGAAAAAACGTGCCCCAAGAGGCACTTGGACCCCTCCTTATATAGGGGAAGGAGTCCGTATTACAAAGTACAGCTCATATTCCTAACGGAATAGGCAGTTAGAGATAAGATACAATCGTGACCGACTC
Organism: Oryza meridionalis; assembly: GCA_000338895.3. Classification (NCBI taxonomy): domain Eukaryota; kingdom Viridiplantae; phylum Streptophyta; class Magnoliopsida; order Poales; family Poaceae; genus Oryza; species Oryza meridionalis. The sequence continues at coordinate 16,353,758 of CM002530.2, forward strand.
GGATCCCGGGTATTTCCTTGATACACAAGTTTAGGAATTTAACCCGAGTCCCTTAAAGATATTCTATCTACATATGGTACCCCCATACCCAGTCGGATATACATGCCATGTGGGTATGGGGTATCCATAATCTCCACACAACCCTTCCTTTCAGAATCGGAGCCGATAGCATATACTTAACCACATCGGCTTTACATATCACAGTGTACTCATTGGACAATAGATAATGCCTTAACCTTGTACAAGAGAAATATAAGCATAAACACAACTTTTCCACAGGAGAATACCTTGTCTCTGCATCCAAAAGCCGACGGCTCAAATAGAACACAACTCTTTCTTTCCCCTCAAGCTCCTGAATCAAGACTGAGCCGATTGACTTCACACCGGCCGATAGATATAATCGAAAAGGTATCCCCTTTTGTGGAGGAATTAAAACTAGAGGAGAGCTAAGATATTCTTTAATATTATCCAAAGATTTCTGCTGCTCTGCCCCCAAGTAAATTTTTGATCGGTTTTCAATCTCAACAAAGGTGTAAAAGGTTCTAATCTTCCAGACAAATTAGATATAAACCTTCTAACAAAATTTATCTTGCCGATCAACTCCTCCAACTCTGTCTTGTCCTCCGGAGGTTGAATCTTCTTGATTACATTAACACTCCTCTGTGTTATTTCAATCCCCCTTTCATGAACAAGAAATCCCAAAAACTGACCAGTTGATACGCCAAAAGCACATTTTGTTGGATTCATCTTCAGGCCATACTTCCTAGTTCTCTCAAAAACATTCCTCAAATCAGCTATGTGGTACTTTATTTCCTTTAATTTAACAACCACATCATCAATATAAACTTCAACCAACCAGCCGATTAGATCATGGTATATATAGTTCATAGCCCGTTGATATGTAGCTCCAGCACTTTTCAAGCCAAAAGTCATCACAACCCACTCAAATAAGCCGATTGTACCAGGACATCTAAAAGCTGTCTTCTGAATATCTACCTCTGCCATAAAGATCTGATTGTAACCAGAATTACCATCCATAAAACTCAATATCTTATGTCCTGAAGCAACATCAACCAATTGATCGGCAACCAGCATTGGGTACTGTCACGCCCGGAATTTCTATCCAAAATTCCAAACACTTACATGTGTGTTAAATCCTCGTCCAGGAATCAGCCGAGGCACACAATAACAAATTGATAATAGAGTACTAATAAACAGTTAATTAATATTCACGATATAATAAATTATTACAGAGGTAGATAGTTCCTCTCAAATAATAAAATTCTACGCAGCGGAAAAAAAAAAACAAAATACGGAACAGCTATGACGACTCCACTCCACAGGCAACTTAACCCGGACAAAGCCTAGTCCTCCAGATCATCACCTTCACTGAAGTACTCCTCCTCTGATGAATGAATATTGCAAGAATTAGCATATGACATACTCAACAAGCCACACAGCAAATATGCAAGTGCACAGGATAACAAAGGATGGCATAATATAGCTCATTTGCATAAACAGCATTTAATAAATATTTAAGAGAATAGTAAAACAGTTGATTAATTAATCAATATTAAATAAACACCATACAACACACCCGTGTTGCATAGGCCCAACCTCATCTGAACAACCAACCCCGGTTGTACAAATCAAACCTCCAAACCAGGAATATACCATTCCAAACCAGGAGTCAATTTAATTATCACATTTTAGCACCAATAATGAGTAATGTGAGACTAATCACGAAAACCATTGCTCAACTCACCCATAACCGCAGGCACGGCTATTCGAATAGTTTTACTCTGATCAGAGGTGTACCACTGTACCCATAAGACACAATCCCACAACATGTCACCATGCGCCTCAATACCACCACGGTATCTTGGAAAGGAACTGTGACAATACCCTTCGCACAACACAACTCACCATAGTGCACCGTTCCTGGATCATAATCTCCCCCTCAAAACCAGAGGCAATAGAGTCCCCAACGACCCCCACGGACTTCTCGCCGCTTCACAGTCTGGCACACCATAATGAATCATGCTACACAAAAGATAAAGCCGTTGCCCATGCTGGCTTGTGGTTGGTACGGTAAATGTTTCACAACAGTAGCTCGTGAACCGGTCCTTAATTGCCATGAGCACGACATTCAAAACCATGTGCTCACAACCCACCTTTAATCAAGTTTTAATTATCAATTAATTATCATAACACGATTAACCATCGTGAGCTACCATTAAATATAACCATAAGTAATAATGTGGTATATATGATTCATCCCATTAATAAGCTTATCTTTCTAAGCATGGCTAAGCAATTATATATAGCATTTAGCTGAACCAATCCAATATATAAGGTTCAAGCTAATCAATTTATTACCCATAGGAAAATAAAGTCATCTTCGACCATTAATTAATTAGGAAAGGCTCACCACCCGATGACATTCGAAAATAATGCATAAGTTGAAATAAAACATTAGCTTTAAACGGGTTCAACATGCTCAAAGGGTTGTTTGGGATCTGCGTGACTTGCCTTGAGCTTCTTCGAATGCTTCTGAACCTTCCTCAACGAAAACGCTCTCCTTACAAACGTCGGAAACTAAAGCAAATAGACAAAATCAACAAAACAGTACAAAAACAAGCATAAACGGTACATGTGGATATTTTTAACATGTAGATCTCGATTTTAGAAAAATTTAGCAACTTGAACCACTCGAATCGGAGCTATGGTGATTTAGTTATGATTTTCCGAAGTTTTAATCTATTTCATCTAAAAAAACTGAAAAAGAGGGGATGATGACGTCAGCATGACATCATCAATGGCGGCTTGGCTCGGATGGCGACCTCGCCGGCGCTAGGAGGGTCGGCCGGGGTTTTGGAGGACACCTATATGTAGAGGGCGACGAAACGATCTCAAAGGTGCTCACCGAAGCGACAAACGACGACGGACGGCGGCCGGCGACGAGGAGGTGCGGCGGCGGCGGCTCGGTCGACGGCGGCGGCGGCGCTACGGCAACCGGCGACGACGGAGAGGGGGCGGCCGGGCTTCTACTCCCTCACGCGCACCTAATGGCGGCGACGGGAAGCGGCGGCGACGACGCAAGCGGCGGCGCGACGCGACCGAAGGTCGGCCGGTGACGGTGGCGGATAGGGCGGCGCGGCGGCGGTGCTACGAGGCACTAGAGAGCTCGGGAAAGGGGGCAAACGAAAGAGGACGACTAGGGGGTCCTATTTATAGCCTGGGATCGAAGAGATCGGGCTCCAACCGAGAGGAATCGAACCCGGAAAAATCAAAATTCGGTTTTGGGGATAAACTCGAAAACGAGTTTGATTCGGTTAAAATACTCAATGATTTGCTCCGAATCTTGGGGGTAAAGGTAGAGGAGAATGAGGGGATCAAAACCCCTCAATCAATCGGACTCGAGGGGGACCGAATTTGAGGCGGATTCGGAGGAGGGAGGCGGCTCTGGCTAGGGTGGCCGGCCGGCCGGAGGTAGGAGAAGAGCCTGACATGTGGGCCCCACATGTTGGCGGCTGGAGGAGGAGGGGACGGGGCTACTCGGCTGGGCCGGCTTGGGCCGGTTCGCCCGCGCGGAGAGAGAAGATGTTGGGCCGAATTCGGCCCAACGGCTTAGGGGAGGGTTTTTAAAGCTTTTTCAATTAAAATAATTCGTGAAATGTTGTTTCATTTATTAAAAATACTTTCCTTGCTCAAATAATTCCCAGAAAAATCTATAAAATAGATAAACAAGCAAAGTATTTAATAAAATTTTATCTAGCTCAATTTTATGTTGAAAATTTTCCTAGATTATTAGAGTTTAACTTGTAGGCTTTTAAAATAATTTCTAAAAATGATTTAAAATATGGATTATTAATTGAGGCGATTTTTAGGGCGTGACAAACCTACCCCCTTAAACGGAATCTCGTCCTCGAGATTCAGAAGAACTGACAAAAATATGAGGATGAGCTGACTTCAATTCTTCTTCTCGCTCCCAAGTGGCTTCTTCTTCTGAATGATTGCTCCACTGAACCTTACAGAACCGTATAACACGATTCCTGGTATTCCTCTCGCTCACTTCCAAGATTCTGACTGGCTTCTCAACATAAGTTAAATCTTCTTGAAGCTCTATATGCTCAGGATCTGCTTCCTCCATAGGAACGCGCAAACATTTCTTTAACTGCGACACATGGAACACGTCATGTATTCCTGCCATTGACGGAGGCAACTCTAGCTGATAAGCTACTTCACCTCTTCGACTCACGATCTTGAAAGGTCCCACAAAACGTGGTGCCAATTTCCCTTTGATTTGAAAACGATGAACTCCTCGCAGCGGCGTAACCCGTAGGTATACAAAATCCCCTTCTTCGAAAGTCAAATCCCTACGACGATTGTCTGCGTAGCTCTTCTGATGCGACTGGGCAACTCGCAACCTTTCTTGGATAATTTTCACTTTTTCTTCTGCCTCTCGCAATATGTCTGTCCCAAAAACTTGACGCTCACCAGTTTGATCCCAAAGGAGCGGCGTGCGACACTTTCGGCCATACAACGCTTCATACGGAGCCATTTGAAGACTAGCTTGATAACTATTGTTATCAGAGAATTCTGCGTACGGCAAATTCTTATCCCAACTTCAGCCAAAATCTAAGACACAGGCTCTCAACATGTCTTCTAAAATTTGATTCACTCTTTCTGTCTGACCATCAGTTTGAGGGTGATAGGCCGTACTGAAATTCAAACGGGTACCTATCTCTCCTTGTAGTTTCTGCCAAAACTTTGAAGTAAATTGACTACCTCTGTCTGACACTAACTTCTTGGGAACACCATGTAAACATACCACTCTTGCCATATATAACTCTACAAGCTTATTTCCCGTGTAGGTTGTTTTGACAGGTATAAAATGAACGACTTTAGTAAGCCTGTCAACCACTACCCAAATAGAGTCATGTCAACCACTACCCAAATAGAGTCATGTCCTGCTGACGTTCTGGGTAGACCGGTGATAAAATCCATTCCTATTTCCTCCCATTTCCACTCGGGAATTTTCAATGGTTGCAACAGACCGGCTGGCTTCTGATGCTCCGCCTTAACTCGCTGACATACATCACATAGAGCCACATATTCTGCTATCTCTCATCGCATGCTGGCCCACCAGAATTGTTGCTTCAGATCTTGATACATCTTAGTGCTCCCGGGGTGAATGGAATATAAAGTTTCATGAGCTTCTTTCATGATAGTATCCTTCAACTCCTTATTATCGGGCACGCAAATTCTTTCTCCTAACCACACAGTTCCTTGCTCATCTTCTATATAACCAATGGCTTTTCCTCTTCTCATGTTCTTTTTGATTTCTTGGATGTCAGGATCACTCACTTGAGCTTCTCTAAATCGATCAAACAGAGTAGGTTGAGCTTCTAAAGCGGCCACAAAACCTTTGTTGACTATTCCCAAGTTCAACTTTTCAAATTCCTGGCATAACTCCCAAGGTAGATGTCGTCCTTCTGACATATTACAGTAGCTTTTCCTGCTGAGAGCATCTGCTACAACATTTGCTTTACCTGGATGATAGTGAATTTCCATATCATAATCCTTGATCAACTCTAACCATCTTCGCTGACACATGTTCAAATCCGGTTGAGTGAAAATGTACTTCAAACTTTTATGATCCGTATACATCTCCGTACGGTTACCAAAAAGCTAATGACGCTAAATCTTCAATGCATGAACCACAACTGCCATCTCTAGATCATGCGTTGGATAGTTATACTCATGAGGGCGTAACTGCCTAGATGCATAGGCAACCACCTTCCCATCTTGCATCAAAACACAACCCAAACCAAGTCGGGACGCATCACAGTATACTTGAAAACCTTTCCTTGGATCGGGCAAAACTAACACAGGCGCAGTCACTAGCCTTTTCTTTAGTTCTTGGAAACTTTGCTCACACTCTTCCGTCCACTTATACTTCACATCCTTCTGAAGCAGACGAGTCATTGGTCTGGCGATCTTTGAGAAGTTCTCAATAAACCTGCGGTAGTACCCCGCAAGACCAAGGAAACTACGAATCTCTGACACTGTCTTGGGTTGCTTCCAATTTAACACTGACTCCACATTGCTTGGATCTACTGCCACTCCTCCGGTTGAGATGACATGACCAAGAAACTTCACTTCTGACAACCACAATTCACATTTACTGAACTTGGCATAGAGCTGATGCTCACGTAATTTCTCTAAGGCAAGGCAAAGATGCTCTTCATGTTCTTCCTTTGTCTTGGAGTAAATAAGAATGTCATCAATAAACACCACGACAAACTTATCCAGATATTCCATAAACACCTTGTTCATCAAGTTCATGAAAAAGGCCGGGGCATTAGTGAGTCCAAACGACATAACGGTACATTCGAACAAACCATACCGAGTTGTAAAGGCGGTCTTTGGTATATCCTCCTCACGGATTCGAAGTTGGTGATATCCGGAATGCAGATCTATCTTGGAGAAAACTGTAGCACCCTCCAGTTGATCAAACAAATCATCAATCCTAGGTAGAGGATACTTATTCTTGATAGTGACCTCATTCAATGCACGATAGTCCACACACATTCTTTGAGTATGATCTTTCTTTTCCACAAAAATGACTGGTGCTCCCCATGGTGAAGTAATGGGTCTGATATATCCTTTCTGAAGCAAATCATCCACCTGTTTCTTTACCTCTGCTAACTCATTAGCTGCCATTCTGTATGGTCTCTTATGGATAGGGTTGGTTCCAGGTACTAAGTCTATCCGAAACTTTATGTCTCTCTTAGGTGGCATACCTGGCAAATCCTCAGGGAACACATCTGGATAGTCTTGTACTATCGGGATCTCTTGCAAAGCAACTTGATTTAATGTCAAACCATGAGGTTTAGAGGATGACACAAAGAAAGACACTGTTTCCCCATTGCTACTGGTTAAAGTCACCTTACGGTTAGCACAATCTATAACTCCTCTATGACGGGATAACCAATCCATCCCTAAGATAACATCCAGATCCTTGGATTCGAGCAAGATAAGCGAGGATGGGAAAGGAATTCCTTCTATTTCTACAGTAACGGAAGGACAGTACTGCGCTGAAGATACTTGATTACCTGGGGTATTAACTAGTAAAGGTCTCCCAAGACTAACAACCTCCATCCTATGATTGCTTGCAAAACTTATAGACAAAAAGGAGTGTGTAGCACCAGAATCAAAAAGCACAGATGCGGGTATAGAGTTAACAGGAAACGTACCCAAAACCACATCAGGTGCATTCTGGGCTTCTGCAGCTGCAACATGATTAACACGAGCCTTCGGTGCTGGAGCATTGGAGTTGCTCTGGACAGGAGCATTCTTCACCCGTCGAGGCTTTGGACATTTATCAGCATAATGACCTGGATCACCACAATTGAAGCTCACCCCTGGCTTGCTTCCTTGTTCCTTCCTGACAGGCTGATTCTGAGTTGGAGCTGCTACAGGATGAACGACCACATTACGATTGTCATTGCTGCGATTACCAGTGTTGTTGTTGTAGAACTGGCGTTGAGGGCGAGCAACTGAAGTGGATCCTCCCTGTAGGTATGGTGCAGCTTGAGGTCCCAAAGCAATGCGCGGCCTCTGGCTACTACCCTGTTGAGCCTTGAATTGAGCAGCCCTACGCTTCTTCTGTTCCATCCTATTGTACTTGTCTTCCTGGCGAATCGCCTTGTCCACCAGCTGCTGGAAATCCCAGTAATCCGAAGACATCGATGCATAAGACAACTCATCATTCAGTCCCTCTAAAAACTTCTCCTGACGTTCTTCATCAGAGCGAACATCTTCTGGGGCATAGCAAGCTAATCGATTAAAGTCATGGAGGTACTCTGTGACAGAACGGGATCCCTGGTTGAGTGCTCTGAACTCTCTCTTCTTCAGGGCCACAACACCTGATGGTATGTGTGTCTTCTTGAAAGCAGCAGTAAACTCCCGCCAAGTGATAGGCTCTTCTCCAGCTCTGTTCTGGCGGAAGTGATCCCACCACTCAGCAGCAGGACCATGCAACTAATGTGAAGCAAAAGAAACCTTTTCCTGCTCAGTGCACTGAATCAAATCCAACTTCTTCTCAACAGCAAGCAGCCAATCTCCTGCTTCTACTGGGTTAGTGGTGCTTGAAAAGGTAGGTGGTCTCACACGTAGAAAATCTGCCAACTTGTTATGTGGAGGTGGTGGTTGATTGTGGTGGTTTGCGTGCTGGTTCTGCGCTTGCTGCACTAACAGATTGATCAATTGAGTCTGCTAGGCCAAAACTTGGGCAAGCGTGGGATCACCTTCATTGTGACCATTTCCACTTCCACTTCCACTTCCGGTGTGGGTGTTCACCATCTGAGGAAAAGCATGGGCAAAAGGAAAGAGCGACAGAGAGATACCCTTAGAACGGAGAACTTTAATTAATTTAAATTCTATATTGCTCTTAATTATGTAGGATTACATTTAAATTGCATTAACACTATCTCACCAACTAACTTACTCTCTGACAAGCAAAAGAACCTAGCTCATGCAGTTACATCCCACCAATGATGTAAGCAACATGCTAAAACCCACACACACACAAGCAAACCTAAGCAAGCAAACTAACACGGCGAACTACGGCAACGGTCTAACTAGGCAACTACTCTCGCCTTGTGTCACGCCCGGAATTTCTATCCAAAATTCCAAACGCTTACATGTGTGTTAAGTCCACCTCCAGGAATCAGCCGAGGCACACAATAACAAATTGATAATAGAGTACTAATAAACAACTAATTAACATTTGCGATATAATAAATTATTACAGAGGTAGATAGTTCCTCTCAGAGAATAAAATTCTACGCAGCGGAAAAAGAAAAATAAAACAAACTACGGAACAGCTATGGCGACTCCACTCCACAGGCAACTTAACCCGGACCAAGCCTAGTCCTCCAGATCATCACCTTCACTGAAGTACTCCTCCTCTGATGAATGAATATTGCAAGAATGAGCATATGACATACTCAACAAGCCACACAGCAAATATGCAAGTGCACAGGATAACAAAGGATGGCATAATGTAGCTCATTTGCATAAACAGCATTTAGTAAATATTTAAGAGAATAGTAAAACGGTTGATTAATTGATCAGTATTAAATAAACACCATACAACACACCCGTGTTGCATAGGCCCAACCTCATCTGAACAACCAACCCCGGTTGTACAAATCAAACCTCCAAACCAGGAATATATCATTCCAAACCAGGAGTCAATTTAATTATCACATTTTATCACCAATAATGAGTAGCGTGAGACTAATCACGAAAAACATTGTTAGACCCACCCATAACCGCGGGTTCGGCTATTCGAATAGTTTTACTCTAATCAGAGGTGTACCACTGTACCCACAAGACACAATCCCACAACATGTCACCATGCGCCTCAGCACCACCACGGTACCTCGGAAAGGAACTGTGACAATACCCTTCACACAACACAACTCACCACAGTGCACCGTTCCTGGATCATAATCTCCCCCTCAAAATCAGAGTCAATAGACTCCCTAACGAACCCCACGGACTTCTCGCCGCTTCTCAGTCTGGCACACCATAATGAATCATGCTATACAAAAGATAAAGCCGTTGCCCACGCTGGCTTGTGGTTGGCACGGTAAATGTTTCACAACAGTAGCTCGTGAACCGGTCCTTAATTGCCATGAGCACGACCTTCAAAACCACAAGCTCACAACCCACCTTAACCAGGTTTTAATTATCAATTAATTATCATAACACGATTAACCATCGTGAGCTACCATTGAATACATAAATAATAATGTAGTATATATGTTTCACCCCATTAATGAGCTTATCTTTCTAAGCATGGCTAAGCAATTGTATATAGCATTTAGCTGAACCAATCCAATATATAAGGTTCAAGCTAATCAATTTATTACCCATAGGAAAATAAAGTCATCTTCGACCATTAATTAATTAGGAAAGGCTCACCACCCGATGACATTCGAAAATAATGCATAAGTTGAAATAAAACATTAGCTTTAAACGGGTTCAACATGCTCAAAGGGTTGTTTGGGATCTGCGTGACTTGCCTTGAGCTTCTTCGAATGCTTCTGAACCTTCCTCAACGAAAACGCTCTCCTTACAAACGTCGGAAACTAAAGCAAATAGACAAAATCAACAAAACAGTACAAAAACAAGCATAAACGGTACATGTGGATATTTTTAACATGTAGATCTCGATTTTAGAAAAATTTAGCAACATGAACCACTCGAATCGGAGCTATGGTGATTTAGTTATGATTTTCCGAAGTTTTAATCTATTTCATCTAAAAAAACTGAAAAAGAGGGGATGATGACGTCAGCATGACATCATCAATGGCGGCTTGGCTCGGATGGCGACCTCGCCGGCGCTAGGAGGGTCGGCCGGGGTTTTGGAGGACACCTATATGTAGAGGGCGACGAAACGATCTCAAAGGTGCTCACCGAAGCGACAAACGACGACGGACGGCGGCCGGTGACGAGGAGGTGCGGCGGCGGCGGCTCGGTCGACGGCGGCGGCGGCGCTACGGCAACTGGCGACGACGGAGAGGGGGCGGCCGGGCTTCTACTCCCTCACGCGCACCTAATGGCGGCGACGGGAAGCGGCGGCGACGACGCAAGCGGCGGCGCGACGCGACCGAAGGTCGGCCGGTGACGGTGGCGGATAGGGCGGCGCGGCGGCGGTGCTACGAGGCACTAGAGAGCTCGGGAAAGGGGGCAAACGAAAGAGGACGACTAGGGGGTCCTATTTATAGCCTGGGATCGAAGAGATCGGGCTCCAACCGAGAGGAATCGAACCCGGAAAAATCAAAATTCGGTTTTGGGGATAAACTCGAAAACGAGTTTGATTCGGTTAAAATACTCAATGATTTGCTCCGAATCTTGGGGGTAAAGGTAGAGGAGAATGAGGGGATCAAAACCCCTCAATCAATCGGACTCGAGGGGGACCGAATTTGAGGCGGATTCGGAGGAGGGAGGCGGCTCTGGCTAGGGTGGCCGGCCGGCCGGAGGTAGGAGAAGAGCCTGACATGTGGGCCCCACATGTTGGCGGCTGGAGGAGGAGGGGGCGGGGCTGCTCGGCTGGGCCGGCTTGGGCCGGTTCGCCCGCGCGGAGAGAGAAGATGTTGGGCCGAATTCGGCCCAACGGCTTAGGTGAGGGTTTTTAAAGCTTTTTCAATTAAAATAATTCGTGAAATGTTGTTTCATTTATTAAAAATACTTTCCTTGCTCAAATAATTCCCAGAAAAATCTAGAAAATAGATAAACAAGCAAAGTATTTAATAAAATTTTATCTAGCTCAATTTTATGTTGAAAATTTTCCTAGATTATTAGAGTTTAACTTGTAGGCTTTTAAAATAATTTCTAAAAATGATTTAAAATATGGATTATTAATTGAGGCGATTTTTAGGGCGTGACAAACCTACCCCCTTAAACGGAATCTCGTCCTCGAGATTCAGAAGAACTGACAAAAATATGAGGATGAGCTGACTTCAATTCTTCTTCTCGCTCCCAAGTGGCTTCTTCTTCTGAATGATTGCTCCACTGAACCTTACAGAACCGTATAACACGATTCCTGGTATTCCTCTCGCTCACTTCCAAGATTCTGACTGGCTTCTCAACATAAGTTAAATCTTCTTGAAGCTCTATATGCTCAGGATCTGCTTCCTCCATAGGAACGCGCAAACATTTCTTTAACTGCGACACATGGAACACGTCATGTATTCCTGCCATTGACGGAGGCAACTCTAGCTGATAAGCTACTTCACCTCTTCGACTCACGATCTTGAAAGGTCCCACAAAACGTGGTGCCAATTTCCCTTTGATTTGAAAACGATGAACTCCTCGCAGCGGCGTAACCCGTAGGTATACAAAATCCCCTTCTTCGAAAGTCAAATCCCTACGACGATTGTCTGCGTAGCTCTTCTGATGCGACTGGGCAACTCGCAACCTTTCTTGGATAATTTTCACTTTTTCTTCTGCCTCTCGCAATATGTCTGTCCCAAAAACTTGACGCTCACCAGTTTGATCCCAAAGGAGCGGCGTGCGACACTTTCGGCCATACAACGCTTCATACGGAGCCATTTGAAGACTAGCTTGATAACTATTGTTATCAGAGAATTCTGCGTACGGCAAATTCTTATCCCAACTTCAGCCAAAATCTAAGACACAGGCTCTCAACATGTCTTCTAAAATTTGATTCACTCTTTCTGTCTGACCATCAGTTTGAGGGTGATAGGCCGTACTGAAATTCAAACGGGTACCTATCTCTCCTTGTAGTTTCTGCCAAAACTTTGAAGTAAATTGACTACCTCTGTCTGACACTAACTTCTTGGGAACACCATGTAAACATACCACTCTTGCCATATATAACTCTACAAGCTTATTTCCCGTGTAGGTTGTTTTGACAGGTATAAAATGAACGACTTTAGTAAGCCTGTCAACCACTACCCAAATAGAGTCATGTCAACCACTACCCAAATAGAGTCATGTCCTGCTGACGTTCTGGGTAGACCGGTGATAAAATCCATTCCTATTTCATCCCATTTCCACTCGGGAATTTTCAATGGTTGCAACAGACCGGCTGGCTTCTGATGCTCCGCCTTAACTCGCTGACATACATCACATAGAGCCACATATTCTGCTATCTCTCATCGCATGCTGGCCCACCAGAATTATTGCTTCAGATCTTGATACATCTTAGTGCTCCCGGGGTGAATGGAATATAAAGTTTCATGAGCTTCTTTCATGATAGTATCCTTCAACTCCTTATTATCGGGCACGCAAATTCTTTCTCCTAACCACACAGTTCCTTGCTCATCTTCTATATAACCAATGGCTTTTCCTCTTCTCATGTTCTTTTTGATTTCTTGGATGTCAGGATCACTCACTTGAGCTTCTCTAAATCGATCAAACAGAGTAGGTTGAGCTTCTAAAGCGGCCACAAAACCTTTGTTGACTATTCCCAAGTTCAACTTTTCAAATTCCTGGCATAACTCCCAAGGTAGATGTCGTCCTTCTGACATATTACAGTAGCTTTTCCTGCTGAGAGCATCTGCTACAACATTTGCTTTACCTGGATGATAGTGAATTTCCATATCATAATCCTTGATCAACTCTAACCATCTTCGCTGACACATGTTCAAATCCGGTTGAGTGAAAATGTACTTCAAACTTTTATGATCCGTATACATCTCCGTACGGTTACCAAAAAGCTAATGACGCTAAATCTTCAATGCATGAACCACAACTGCCATCTCTAGATCATGCGTTGGATAGTTATACTCATGAGGGCGTAACTGCCTAGATGCATAGGCAACCACCTTCCCATCTTGCATCAAAACACAACCCAAACCAAGTCGGGACGCATCACAGTATACTTGAAAACCTTTCCTTGGATCGGGCAAAACTAACACAGGCGCAGTCACTAGCCTTTTCTTTAGTTCTTGGAAACTTTGCTCACACTCTTCCGTCCACTTATACTTCACATCCTTCTGAAGCAGACGAGTCATTGGTCTGGCGATCTTTGAGAAGTTCTCAATAAACCTGCGGTAGTACCCCGCAAGACCAAGGAAACTACGAATCTCTGACACTGTCTTGGGTTGCTTCCAATTTAACACTGACTCCACATTGCTTGGATCTACTGCCACTCCTCCGGTTGAGATGACATGACCAAGAAACTTCACTTCTGACAACCACAATTCACATTTACTGAACTTGGCATAGAGCTGATGCTCACGTAATTTCTCTAAGGCAAGGCAAAGATGCTCTTCATGTTCTTCCTTTGTCTTGGAGTAAATAAGAATGTCATCAATAAACACCACGACAAACTTATCCAGATATTCCATAAACACCTTGTTCATCAAGTTCATGAAAAAGGCCGGGGCATTAGTGAGTCCAAACGACATAACGGTACATTCGAACAAACCATACCGAGTTGTAAAGGCGGTCTTTGGTATATCCTCCTCACGGATTCGAAGTTGGTGATATCCGGAATGCAGATCTATCTTGGAGAAAACTGTAGCACCCTCCAGTTGATCAAACAAATCATCAATCCTAGGTAGAGGATACTTATTCTTGATAGTGACCTCATTCAATGCACGATAGTCCACACACATTCTTTGAGTATGATCTTTCTTTTCCACAAAAATGACTGGTGCTCCCCATGGTGAAGTAATGGGTCTGATATATCCTTTCTGAAGCAAATCATCCACCTGTTTCTTTACCTCTGCTAACTCATTAGCTGCCATTCTGTATGGTCTCTTATGGATAGGGTTGGTTCCAGGTACTAAGTCTATCCGAAACTTTATGTCTCTCTTAGGTGGCATACCTGGCAAATCCTCAGGGAACACATCTGGATAGTCTTGTACTATCGGGATCTCTTGCAAAGCAACTTGATTTAATGTCAAACCATGAGGTTTAGAGGATGACACAAAGAAAGACACTGTTTCCCCATTGCTACTGGTTAAAGTCACCTTACGGTTAGCACAATCTATAACTCCTCTATGACGGGATAACCAATCCATCCCTAAGATAACATCCAGATCCTTGGATTCGAGCAAGATAAGCGAGGATGGGAAAGGAATTCCTTCTATTTCTACAGTAACGGAAGGACAGTACTGCGCTGAAGATACTTGATTACCTGGGGTATTAACTAGTAAAGGTCTCCCAAGACTAACAACCTCCATCCTATGATTGCTTGCAAAACTTATAGACAAAAAGGAGTGTGTAGCACCAGAATCAAAAAGCACAGATGCGGGTATAGAGTTAACAGGAAACGTACCCAAAACCACATCAGGTGCATTCTGGGCTTCTGCAGCTGCAACATGATTAACACGAGCCTTCGGTGCTGGAGCATTGGAGTTGCTCTGGACAGGAGCATTCTTCACCCGTCGAGGCTTTGGACATTTATCAGCATAATGACCTGGATCACCACAATTGAAGCTCACCCCTGGCTTGCTTCCTTGTTCCTTCCTGACAGGCTGATTCTGAGTTGGAGCTGCTACAGGATGAACGACCACATTACGATTGTCATTGCTGCGATTACCAGTGTTGTTGTTGTAGAACTGGCGTTGAGGGCGAGCAACTGAAGTGGATCCTCCCTGTAGGTATGGTGCAGCTTGAGGTCCCAAAGCAATGCGCGGCCTCTGGCTACTACCCTGTTGAGCCTTGAATTGAGCAGCCCTACGCTTCTTCTGTTCCATCCTATTGTACTTGTCTTCCTGGCGAATCGCCTTGTCCACCAGCTGCTGGAAATCCCAGTAATCCGAAGACATCGATGCATAAGACAACTCATCATTCAGTCCCTCTAAAAACTTCTCCTGACGTTCTTCATCAGAGCGAACATCTTCTGGGGCATAGCAAGCTAATCGATTAAAGTCATGGAGGTACTCTGTGACAGAACGGGATCCCTGGTTGAGTGCTCTGAACTCTCTCTTCTTCAGGGCCACAACACCTGATGGTATGTGTGTCTTCTTGAAAGCAGCAGTAAACTCCCGCCAAGTGATAGGCTCTTCTCCAGCTCTGTTCTGGCGGAAGTGATCCCACCACTCAGCAGCAGGACCATGCAACTAATGTGAAGCAAAAGAAACCTTTTCCTGCTCAGTGCACTGAATCAAATCCAACTTCTTCTCAACAGCAAGCAGCCAATCTCCTGCTTCTACTGGGTTAGTGGTGCTTGAAAAGGTAGGTGGTCTCACACGTAGAAAATCTGCCAACTTGTTATGTGGAGGTGGTGGTTGATTGTGGTGGTTTGCGTGCTGGTTCTGCGCTTGCTGCACTAACAGATTGATCAATTGAGTCTGCTAGGCCAAAACTTGGGCAAGCGTGGGATCACCTTCATTGTGACCATTTCCACTTCCACTTCCACTTCCGGTGTGGGTGTTCACCATCTGAGGAAAAGCATGGGCAAAAGGAAAGAGCGACAGAGAGATACCCTTAGAACGGAGAACTTTAATTAATTTAAATTCTATATTGCTCTTAATTATGTAGGATTACATTTAAATTGCATTAACACTATCTCACCAACTAACTTACTCTCTGACAAGCAAAAGAACCTAGCTCATGCAGTTACATCCCACCAATGATGTAAGCAACATGCTAAAACCCACACACACACAAGCAAACCTAAGCAAGCAAACTAACACGGCGAACTACGGCAACGGTCTAACTAGGCAACTACTCTCGCCTTGTGTCACGCCCGGAATTTCTATCCAAAATTCCAAACGCTTACATGTGTGTTAAGTCCACCTCCAGGAATCAGCCGAGGCACACAATAACAAATTGATAATAGAGTACTAATAAACAACTAATTAACATTTGCGATATAATAAATTATTACAGAGGTAGATAGTTCCTCTCAGAGAATAAAATTCTACGCAGCGGAAAAAGAAAAATAAAACAAACTACGGAACAGCTATGGCGACTCCACTCCACAGGCAACTTAACCCGGACCAAGCCTAGTCCTCCAGATCATCACCTTCACTGAAGTACTCCTCCTCTGATGAATGAATATTGCAAGAATGAGCATATGACATACTCAACAAGCCACACAGCAAATATGCAAGTGCACAGGATAACAAAGGATGGCATAATGTAGCTCATTTGCATAAACAGCATTTAGTAAATATTTAAGAGAATAGTAAAACGGTTGATTAATTGATCAGTATTAAATAAACACCATACAACACACCCGTGTTGCATAGGCCCAACCTCATCTGAACAACCAACCCCGGTTGTACAAATCAAACCTCCAAACCAGGAATATATCATTCCAAACCAGGAGTCAATTTAATTATCACATTTTATCACCAATAATGAGTAGCGTGAGACTAATCACGAAAAACATTGTTAGACCCACCCATAACCACGGGTACGGCTATTCGAATAGTTTTACTCTAATCAGAGGTGTACCACTGTACCCACAAGACACAATCCCACAACATGTCACCATGCGCCTCCGCACCACCACGGTACCTCGGAAAGGAACTGTGACAATACCCTTCACACAACACAACTCACCACAGTGCATCGTTCCTGGATCATAATCTCCCCCTCAAAATCAGAGTCAATAGACTCCCTAACGAACCCCACGGACTTCTCGCCGCTTCTCAGTCTGGCACACCATAATGAATCATGCTATACAAAAGATAAAGCCGTTGCCCACGCTGGCTTGTGGTTGGCACGGTAAATGTTTCACAACAGTAGCTCGTGAACCGGTCCTTAATTGCCATGAGCACGACCTTCAAAACCACAAGCTCACAACCCACCTTAACCAGGTTTTAATTATCAATTAATTATCATAACACGATTAACCATCGTGAGCTACCATTGAATACATAAATAATAATGTAGTATATATGTTTCACCCCATTAATGAGCTTATCTTTCTAAGCATGGCTAAGCAATTGTATATAGCATTTAGCTGAACCAATCCAATATATAAGGTTCAAGCTAATCAAATTATAACCCATACGAAAATAAGATTATCTTCGGCCATTAATTAATTGGGAAAGGGTCACCACCCGATGACATTCGAAAATAATGCATAAGTTGAAATAAAACTTTAGCTTTAAACGGGTTCAACATGCTCAAAGGGTTGTTTGGGATCCGTGTGACTTGCCTTGAGCTTCTGCAAACGCTTCCGAACCTTTCTCAACGAAAACGCTCTCCTCCGGAACGTCGGAAACTAAAGTAAATAAACAAAATCAACAAAACAGTACAAAAACAAGCATAAACAGTACATGTGGATATTTTTAACATGTAGATCTCAATTTTAGAAAAATTTAGCAACTTGAACCACCTGAATCGGAGCTACGGTTAATTAGTTATGATTTTCCGAAGATTTAATCTATTAGAAAAACGGGAAAAAGAAAAACCGACGATGACGTCATGATGACATCATCAATGGCCGGCCCGGGTTGGCGACCTCGCCGGAGATTGGATGGTCGGCTGCGACTTTGGAGGACATGAACACGTTGAGGACGACGAGGCGAACCCAACGGTACTCACCCTCGAACCAAACGACGAACGACGACGGCCGGCGACGAGGTGGCGGCGGCGGCGAACTTGGCGGCGGCGGCGACGAGGCTACGGGGCACGGGAGACCACGGGAGAGGGGGCAAATGAAAGAGGACGACTAGGGGGTCCTATTTATAGCCTTGGATCGAAGAGATCGGACTCCTCCCGCAAGAAATCGGCCCGGGAAATCAAAACTCGGTTTTGGAGATAAACTCGAAAACGAGTTCGATTCGGATAAAATACTCAACGATTTGCTCCGAGTTTTGGGGGAAACGAAAGAGGGAGATAAGGGAAATATTTTCCCTTAACTAATTTTAGGAAAACACAAGGGAAAAGGTCGGATTTGGAGAGGAAAAACTGAGCCCACTCGGTCTCAGTTCGGCTGTCCTGAGGTTGAAGATGAACAGTGCCGAGGGACGCGAAACAGACTTTTAACCTTGGGCTGGCTGAGAAAAAGGAAAAAACGGAAAAAAAAGAAAAGAAAAGGAAAAGGGCGGCTCAGCTGGGCCGACTGGGCTGCACAGCCGCGCGCGAGGGAAAGAGATGTTGGGCCGAATTCGGCCCAACGGCCTAGGAGAGGATTTTAAAAACTTTTCCAATTAAAATAATTCGTGAAATGATGTTTCATTTATTAAAAATACTTTCCTTGCTCAAATAATTCCTAGAATAATCTAGAAAATAGATAAACAAGCAAAGTATTTAATGAAATTTTATCTAGCTCAATTTTATGTTGAAATTTTTCCTAGATTATTAGAGTTTAACTTGTAGGCTTTTAAAATAATTTCTAGAAATGATTTAAAATATGGATTATCAATTTAGGCGATTTTTAGGGCGTGACAAACCTACCCCCCTTAAACGGAATCTCGTCCTCGAGATTCAAAAGAACTGGCAAAAAGATGAGGATGAGCTGACTTCAATTCATCTTCTCGCTCCCAAGTGGCTTTTTCTTCTGAATGATTGCTCCACTGAACCTTACAGAACCGTATAACGCGATTCCTGGTGTTCCTTTCACTCACCTCCAAAATTCTGACCGGCTTCTCAACATAGGTTAAATCTTCTTGAAGTTCTATATGCTCAGGATCCGCTTCCTCCGTAGGAATGCGCAAACATTTCTTTAACTGCAACACACGGAACACGTCATGGATTCCCGCCATTGACGGAGGCAACTCTAGCTGATAAGCTACTTCACCTCTTCGACTCACGATCTTAAAAGGTCCCACAAAACGTGGTGCCAATTTCCCTTTGGTCTGAAAACGATAAACTCCTCGCAGCGGCGTAACCCGTAGGTATACAAAATCCCCTTCTTCAAAAATCAAATCCCTACGGAGATTGTCAGCGTAGCTCTTCTGGCGCGACTGGGCAACTCGCAACCTTTCTTGGATAATTTTCACTTTTTCTTCTGCCACTCGCAATATATCTATCCAAAAAACATGACGCTCACCAGTCTGATCCCAAAGGATCGGCGTGCGACACTTCCGGCCATACAATGCTTCATACGGAGCCATTTGAAGACTAGCTTGATAACTGTTGTTATAAGAGAATTCTGCGTACGGCAAATTCTTATCCCAACTTCCACCAAAATCTAGAACACAGGCTCTCAACATGTCTTCTAAAATTTGATTCACTCTTTCTGTCTAACCATCGGTTTGAGGGTGATAGGCCGTACTGAAATTCAAACGGGTACCCATCTCTTCTTGTAGTTTCTGCCAAAACTTCGAAGTAAACTGACTACCTCTGTCTGACACTATTTTCTTGGGCACACCATGTAAGCATACAACTCTTGCCATATATAGCTCTGCGAGCTTATTTCCCGTGTAGGTTGTTTTGACAGGTATGAAATGAGCGACTTTAGTAAGCCTGTTAACTATTACCCAAATAGAGTCATGCCCTGCTGACGTTCTCGGTAAACCGGTGATAAAATCCATTCCTATTTCCTCCCATTTCCACTCGGGAATTTTCAACGGTTGCAACAGACCGGCTGGCTTCTGATGTTCCGCCTTAACTCGCTGACACACATCACATAGAGCCACATATTCTGCTATCTCTCGTCGCATGCTGCCCCACCAGAATTGTTGCTTCAAGTCTTGATACATCTTAGTGCTCCTAGGATGAATGGAATACAAAGTTTCATGAGCTTCTTTCATGATAGTATCCTTCAACTCCTTATTTTCGGGCACGCAAATTCTTTCTCCTAACCACACAGTCCCTTGCTCATCTTCTATGTAACCAATGGCTTTTCCTCTTCTCATGTTCTTTTTAATTTCTTGGATATCGGGATCCTTCACTTGAGCTTCTCTAACTCGACCAAACAGAGTAGGTTGAGCTTCTAAAGCGGCCACGAAACCTTTGTTAACTATTCCCAAGTTCAAACTTTCAAATTCCTGGCATAACTCCCAAGGTAGATGTCGTCCTTCTGACATATTACAGTAGCTTTTCCTGCTGAGAGCATCTGCTACAACATTTGCTTTACCTGGATGATAGTGAATTTCCATATCATAATCCTTGATCAACTCTAACCATCTTCGCTGACGCATGTTCAAATCCGGTTGAGTGAAAATGTACTTCACACTTTTATGATCCGTATACATCTTCGTACGGTTACCAAAAAGATAATGACGCCAAATCTTCAATGCATGAACCACAGCTGCCAACTCTAGGTCATGCGTTGGGTAATTATTCTCATGAGGGCGTAACTGCCTAGATGCATAGGCAACCACCTTTCCATCTTGCATCAAAACACAACCCAAACCAAGTCGGGATGCATCACAGTACACTTGAAAACCTTTCCTTGGGTCAGGCAAGACTAACACAGGCGTAGTCACTAGCCTTTTCTTCAGTTCTTGGAAACTTTGCTCACACTCTTCCGTCCACTTATACTTCACATCCTTCTGAAGCAGACGAGTCATTGGTCTGGCGATCTTTGAGAAGTTCTCAATAAACCTGCGGTAGTACCCCGCAAGACCAAGAAAACTACGAATCTCTGACACCGTCTTGGGTTGCTTCCAATTTAACACTGACTCCACATTGCTTGGATCTACTGCCACTCCTCCGGCTGAGATGACATGACCAAGAAACTTCACTTCTGACAACCAAAATTCACATTTACTGAACTTGGCATAGAGCTGATGCTCACGTAGCTTCTCTAAAGCAAGACGAAGATGCTCTTCATGTTCTTCCTTTGTCTTGGAATAAATAAGAATGTCATCAATAAACACCACGACAAACTTATCTAGATATTTCATAAACACCTTGTTCATCAGATTCATGAAAAAGGCTGGGGCATTAGTGAGTCCAAATGACATAACGGTACACTCGAACAAACCATATCGAGTTGTAAAGGCGGTCTTTGGTATATCCTCCTCACGGATTCGAAGTTGGTGATATCCGGAACGGAGATCTATCTTGGAGAAAACTGTAGCACCCTCCAGTTGATCAAACAAGTCATCAATCCTAGGTAGAGGATACTTATTCTTGATAGTGACCTCATTCAATGCACGATAGTCCACACACATTTTTTGAGTATGATCTTTCTTCTCTACGAAGATGACTGGTGCTCCCCATGGTGAAGTACTGGGTCTGATATATCCTTTCTGAAGCAAATCATCCACCTGTTTCTTTACCTCTGCTAACTCATTAGCTGCCATTCTGTATGGTCTCTTATGGATAGGGTTGGTCCCAGGTACTATGTCTATCCGGAACTCTATGTCTCTCTTAGGTGGCATTCCTGGCAAATCCTCAGGGAACACATCTGGATAGTCTTGTACTATCAGGATCTCTTGCAAAGCAACGTGATTTAATGTAAAACCATGAGATCTAGGGGATGACACAAAGAAAGACACTGTTTTCCCATTGCTACTGGTTAAAGTCACCTTACGGTTAGCACAATCTATAACTCCTCTGTGACGGGATAACCAATCCATCCCTAAGATAACATCCAGATCCTTGGATTCGAGCAAGATAAGCGAGGATGGGAAAGGAATTCCTTCCATTTCTATAATAACGGAAGGACAGTACTGCGTTGAGGATACTTGGTTACCTGGGGTATTAACTAGTAAAGGCCTCCCAAGACTAATAACTTCCATCCCATGATTGCTTGCAAAACTTTTAGACAAAAAGGAATGTGTAGCACCGGAATCAAAAAGCACAGATGCGAATATAGAGTTAACAGGAAACGTACCCAAAACCACATCAGGTGCATTTTGGGCTTCTGCAGCTGCAACATGATTAACACGAGCCTTCGGTGCTGGAGCATTGGGGTTGCTCTGGACAGGAGCATTCTTCACCCGTCGGGGCTTTGGACATTTATCAGCATAATGACTTGGATCACCACAATTGAAACACACCCCTGGCTTGCTTCCTTGTTCCTTCTTGACAGACTGATTCTGAGTTGGAGCTGGTACAGGACGAACGACCACATTACGATTGTCATTGCTGCGATTACCAGTGTTGTTGTTGTAGAACTGGCGTTGAGGGCGAGCAACTGAAGAGGATCCTCCCTGAAGGTATGGTGCAACTTGAGGTCCCAAAGCAATGCGCGGCCTCTGGTTACTACCCTGTTGAGCCTTGAATTGAGCAGCCCTACGCTTCTTCTGCTCCATCTTATTGTACTTGTCTTCTTGGCGAATCGCCTTGTCCACCAGCTGCTGGAAATCCCGGTAATCCGAAGACATCAATGCATAAGACAACTCATCATTCAGTCCCTCTAAAAACTTCTCCTGACGTTCTTCATCAGAGCGAACATCTTCTGAAGCATAGCGAGCTAAGCGATTAAAATCATGGAGATACTCTGTGATAGAACGGGATCCCTGGGTGAGTGCTCTGAACTCTCTCTTTTTCAGGGCCACAACACCTGATGGTATATGTGTCTTCTTGAAAGCAACAGTAAACTCCTGCCAAGTGATAGGCTCTCCTTCAGCTCTGTTCTGGCGGAAATGATCCCACCACTCAGCAGCAAGACCATGCAACTGATGCGAAGCAAAAGAAACCTTTTCCTGCTCAGTGCACTGAATCAAATCCAACTTCTTCTCAACAGTATGCAGCCAATCACCTGCCTCTACTGGGTTAGTGGTGCTTGAGAAGGTAGGTGGTCTCACACGTAGAAAATCTGCCAACTTGTTCTGTGGAGGTGGTGGTTGATTGTGGTGGTTTGCCTGCTGGTTCTGCGCTTGCTGCACTAACAGATTAATCACTTGAGTCTGCTGGGCCAAAACTTGGGCAAGCGTAGGATCTCCTTCATTGTGACCAAACATGGGCCAAAGGAAAGAGCGACAGAAAGATACCCTTTGAACGGAGAACTTTAATTAATTTAAATTCCATATTGCTCTTAACTGTGTATGATTACGTTTAAATTGCAATAACACTATCTCACCAACTAACTTACTCTCTGACCAGCAAAAGAACCTAGCTCATGCAGTTACATCCCAGCAATGATGTAAACAACATGCTAAAACCCACACACACACAAGCAAACCTAAGCAAACAAACTAACACAGCGAACTACGGCAATGGTCTAACTAGGCAACTACTCTCGCCTTGCGTCGGAACAAAGAGACGGATCTTCCTCGTCTGGAGTAGCTGGCTCTCTTTCTTCGGGGTCTTCGTCTTCTTCCTCATCACTTAAGACCTGGATGACAGGTTCAACATGGTCGGGCACAACATCTCCCACCACTCTAATCTTTAAAGCTAACTGGAGACGAGGTGGTGGACGGGTTCTCATCCTTGCAGTGAGGCGAAACTTGGGTGCTGGCGGCAGTGCTTCTCCCTTAAGCTCAGCTAATTCCTTCTGTAGACGGTGCACCTTGCTCTCCAACTTGCAAATCTTGCCACGATTCCAATTTTCCCTCTCATGAGCTGCTTTCTCTCGCTCCACACCTACTGCATCCATGGCACAAAGCATATGCACCGCATGCGTCAGAGTAGCACTTTCTTCACCATCAGGACAGGTGTAAGCTCCATAGCCTTGACCATGAGGCTTGTGTGGATGATACTGAAAAGCTGATGACTCTAACTCCTCATCAAAACGATGACGTAGCTCTCCAATGGCCACCAAAGCTGCTTCCTGACAAGCATGGCTGTATTTTCTTCCCCCAGCTTCGAACTTTATCGACGGAAGGTCTTCACGGTCACTAGCCAATGTCACGCGAACATGACACTTCTCCTCGTTGGGGTCATGGGGAATCTGGCGATACTAATGAACAACCTCATAGCCTACTTCAAATGCCATCAATCTTAGCTCCCTGACGAATCCTAGCACCCTGATCAAATTTTTCGGTGGATGGGGCGGCATCTAAAGAAACATGGAAGAAGGAATTAATGCATTTTTTTTGTTAGCTGCACAAACTAGACTTAATTGATTTGACCCAAAAAGGAAGAAAAATAAAGGAAAAGAAAACATACCGAACTTAAACAAATACATTTTTTTTTCTTTCTTGAGTAGAAATTAAATCAACTTTGGACAAAGACAAATAATTTTCGACCAAAGAATAAAATTAAACCAAAGTACTTAAGATCTGCTATAAGCACGGTACAATGTCACCATTAAGAGGGGTGAGTAGTACTAGTGCTATCTTGATTGAATCGATACCATAATAGATGTACAGTGCCGACTAATCATTGAAATTCTGAAATCTATCTAATACCTTGAATCAGTAAAAGAAAAAGAGAGATTTTTTTTTTCTAAAAGAAAAACAGCTTTTCGTTTTAACATATTTTTGTGCATGACCTTGCATGTGCTGCCAACTTAATTAGCTTGTAAGAGAATAGAGAAGAGCAGTCCTATTTTTCCAAAATATTTTGAAGGCTACTTAAGGTTTACCATTTGGCTTGTCCTAAGGTCAAGGTGGCTCTGATACCAACTTGTCACGCCCGGAATTTCTATCCAAAATTCCAAACGCTTACATGTGTGTTAAGTCCTCGTCCAGGAATCAGCCGAGGCACACAATAACAAATTGATAATAGAGTACTAATAAACAACTAATTAATATTCGCGATATAATAAATTATTACAGAGGTAGATAGTTCCTCTCAGAGAATAAAATTCTACGCAGCGGAAAAGAAAATAAAACAAACTACGGAACAGCTATGGCGACTCCACTCCACAGGCAACTTAACCCGGACCAAGCCTAATCCTCCAAATCATCACCTTCACTGAAGCACTCCTCCTCTGATGAATGAATATTGCAAGAATGAGCATATGACATACTCAACAAGCCACACAGCAAATATGCAAGTGCACAGGATAACAAAGGATGGCATAATGTAGCTCATTTGCATAAAGAGCATTTAGTAAATGTTTAAGAGAATAGTAAAACAGTTGATTAATTGATCAGTATTAAATAAACACCATACAACACACCCGTGTTGCATAGGCCCAACCTCATCTGAACAACCAACCCCGGTTGTACAAATCAAACCTCCAAACCAGGAATATACCATTCCAAACCAGGAGTCAATTTAATTATCACATTTTATCACCAATAATGAGTAGCGTGACGGAGAGGGGGAAGCGGCGCTGATGACGCAAGCGGCGGCGCGACGCGACCGAAGGTCGGCCAGCGACGACGGCGGATAGGGCGGCGCGGCGGCGGTGCTACGGGGCACTAGAGAGCTCGGGAAAGGGGGCAAACGAAAGAGGACGACTGGGGGGTCCTATTTATAGCCTTGGATCAAAGAGATCGGGCTCCAACCGAGAGGAATCGAACCCGGAAAAATCAAAATTCGGTTTTGGGGATAAACTCGAAAACGAGTTTGATTCGGTTAAAATACTCAATGATTTGCTCCGAATCTTGGGGGTAACGGTAGAGGAGAATGAGGGGATCAAAACCCCTTAATCAATCGGACTCGAGGGGGACCGAATTTGAGGCGGATTCGGAGGAGGGAGGCGGCTCAGGCTAGGGTGGCCGGCTGGCCGGAGGTAGGAGAAGAGCCCGACATGTGGGCCCCACATGTCGGCGGCTGGAGGAGGAGGGGGCGGGGCGGCTCGGTTGGGCCGGCTTGGGCCGGTTCGCCCGCGCGGAGAGAGAAGATGTTGGGCGAATTCGGCCCAACGGCTTAGGGGAGGGTTTTTAAAGCTTTTTCAATTAAAATAATTCGTGAAATGTTGTTTCATTTATTAAAAATACTTTCCTTGCTCAAATAATTCCCAGAAAAATCTAGAAAATAGATAAACAAGCAAAGTATTTAATAAAATTTTATCTAGCTCAATTTTATGTTGAAAATTTTCCTAGATTATTAGAGTTTAACTTGTAGGCTTTTAAAATAATTTCTAAAACTGATTTAAAATATGGATTATTAATTTAGGCGATTTTTAGGGCGTGACAGGTACTCATCCTTTGGGGTAGCTTTGTTGAGATCTTGAAAATCAATGCACACCCTGACTTTGCGATTCTTCTTGATAACTGGAACTATATTGGAAACCCACTCAGCATATCGGCATGGACGAATAAAACCAGCATCATATAAACGTTTAACCTCAGCCTTGACAGCCTCAACCATATCGGCTTTACATCTCCTCGGCGGCTGCTAATATGGCCTAAACCCTGGTTTGATAGGAAGCCGATGGTCAACAATTGATCGGCTGAGTCCTGGCATCTCGTAATACTCCCAAGCAAAGCAATCTCTATGTTCTTTCAAAAGCTCTATCAACTTGGTTCTAAATTCCGAAGATAAATTCTTACTAATGAATGTCGGCCTTGGTCTATCACCTGGACCTATATCAACTTTTTTCAAATCATCAGCCGACATGAAACCTTGTCCTTGCTTGTCATCGAGATCATCTACTGTGTCCTTGGTGTAACATTTGAACCCTCCACGACGCCCTGAAAATAATAATTTGGGCTCCCCATCATCAATTGGCTGTATATCATAATCGAACACTTTTAGAAAATCTCCATCCCAAACTTTTCCAGATAGACAATCAATACCATCCATCTCCCAAAAAGCAAAATCGGCACTGGCAACATTAACTAACCTGTCGACTGGCACGATCTCAATCTTGTCGCCTTGCCATTGAATCAAGCATTGTTGCATGGTTGAAGGAATACAACAATTAGCATGAATCCAATCCCTTCCAAGCAACAAGCTATAAGAACCCTCCCCATCGATGACAAAGAATGTTGTAGGGACGATCTTGCTGTCGACTGTCAGTTCCACATTCAAAACCCCCTTTGTTTCCGATGGATTGCCACCAAAGTCCTTGAGCACTGTTGGTATTTCTTAACGACATTACTAAAAATATAATTCCCAGCAATGGCGCAGAAACACTTCTGGTATATTATGGTTACAGAGTTCATCCGCAAGCACACGGATATACCATTGTAGCATTTCACCCAAGAGTATTCCAAGGGTATCATATTTATTTTATCCCGTGGGAACATCATGTAGAGAGAACTCAACTAATAATTTATATATTACTTGTGATAATCATATTCTAAGCAGGGATTATGATAATCCAAGGGTAGAGTGACACACAAGCATTTCTACTCATCCTCATAATAAATAATCTAAGCTAGGTGGAAAAAAAAGAGAAAGAGAATCTATTCCTATACTTCTAATATACATAGTATACATACATTATAGTTAATTGATATACTAGCTAATACCCTCTATCCAATGCCCTCCTGGTACTTCAAGAAGCCACCCCTGACTGCCGAGTTCCTTACGACAGCCCGTCATGACCATCCAACCGGGGCTAAATATGGAGGAATACCCTCCCCAGGAAATTAACTTAGGATTATATATAGGCGCGGAGGAATGCCCGTACTGAGCTATCACCATCAGCGGCCCACCTCTCATCCGCAATATATAACCCCCAAATAATGATATCCCGTAATCTAGACACCACGCCTAAACTACCAGATACTACTCTAATATCATCGTCATGACATAGAGTAATTGCATAAGCAAACATTATACCCGCACCAAAGCATCTCCCAGATAAGCTAGCCGTATATTCAGTATAACGAGAACATAATGTAAAGTTGGTACTCATATACTCGGAAAGTATTTCAATACCAGAAATGTATTTAGAAGAGTATTTTGATAAAAGTACAAAGCTTACAAAAGAGGAAAGGAAAGCTACTAGAGCCATACCCGAACTCTTCTAAAGACTTCCGGACTCCTGACTCCTATTCTAATTCTATTCCACCAGCTAGATACTACTAAACTAAACTTGAGAGGAATGAGAGAGCTCTTGCTTAAGGTGTGTGTTGAAGTGAAGAGAGTGAGCTCCTTATATAGAGGTAGGTATGACGGTTGTGGAAGGGGAATTGTCCGAAGTGCCCTCCAACCGTCATTGGGATGCAATCCTGGACGTCCACGCCAAAACCTGGATCCAATGGCGCTAGGATTGGTTCGGCCGAACTACCAGGTTCGGCCGAACCTGGGGCTAGCCCAATCCAGCCCAATTTCGGCTGGTGGCCTCCTGTATTGCTCCACTCCGTAGACTTGTGAATTTTGGCCCAATTCATCGTGTCAATTCTGAGTTCTTGGCCCATTCATACATAAGTCTAGTCCTCGACATCGTCTGATTGATTTATCGTTGGTATTGATGTCGATTCTCCTCCACTTTATGATCATTCTCTGCAAAAGGTTAGTAGACCTAATACTAGTAGAATATTATTATTCTAACATACTTATGCATTGCAAGCATCACTAGTTCTCTCCTGTTATGGTAATATTGACGATCGAAACTGATCGATAACGACCATCAACAAGCATCATGTTTGTCTTGATGAGATCTTCTGAATTTCTGCCCAACTTCCTAAAAGTAGCATATGGAATTAAATTCACAACAGCCCCACCATCAACCATCATCTTAGACATCGGCTTCCCATTGACATAACCATTAATGTACAACGGCTTGAGATGCCGATTTTCTGTCCCTTCTGGTTTCTCAAAAACTGCTTGCTCTGGTGACAAAACCAACTTAGCCGAAGCTTCCACAACTTCATCAACATCGGCTTGTTTAGCTCCAAATTCCGCAGGTAATGTAAAAACCATGTTTACTGAGATGAAAATTCTCCTGGGATGAAAATTTCTCCTTAATCGGAGCTATCAAACCGTGAAAAGCCAAATCGGCTAACTGAGAATCTGTTAAAGCCAAGCTGTAGCACCTATTCCTTGTCTCTCTAAAAGTCACGCCCTAAAAATCTTAAATTTATAAATTGTTGTTTAATTGGAATTTTTAGAAATTAAATTAAAAGCCTACAAGCTAAACCCTAATTTTCTAGGAAAATTTTCAACATAAAAATGAGCTAGATAAAATTTTATTAAATACTATGCTTGCTCCTCTATTTTCTAGAATTTTCTGGGAATTATTTGAGCAAGGGAAGTATTTTTAATAATTGAAACATCATTTCACAAATTGTTTTTATTTAAAAAGTTCAAAAGTTCCCCTTCTTGGTCCTTGGGCCGTTTTCGGCCCAACTCCTCTTTCCTTCTCTCTCTTTCCCGCGCGCGGCCCAAGCCGGCCCAAGCCGCTGCCGCCCGCGTCTCTCTCTCGCGGAGGCTGACAGGTGGGGCCCACCTGTCAGATCCGTCTCCCACCTCCGGCCGGCCGCCGTCGAGCCCGAACCCTAGCGCCGTTTGCGCCATCGATTCCGCCCAAATCCGATTCCGTTTCTTCAAATTGATTGAGGGGTTTTGTTCCTCTCGGTCTCCTCTTTCTTTTCCCCCAAGAATCAAAGCGAATCGTTGCGGTTTGGATCCGAATCGAGTTCGTTTTGTTTTATCCCTAAAAACCGAGTCCGAGATCTTCCCGACTCGATTCCTCCCGTTTGCGGCTTGATCTCTTCAATCCGAGCTCATATAAAGCTTCCTCGTGTTCTCCTCTTCCGTTTGCCCCCTTTCCCGTGCTCTCTCGTGCCCCGTAGCGTCGCCGCCGCGTGCACGAAGTCCGCCGTCGCCGCCGGCCATCTTCGGTTGCGTCGCGCCGCCGTCTCCGCCGTCGCCTTTGGTCGCCGCCACCACCGTTAGGTGCGCCGTGGTGCAAGGAAGCTCGGCCGCCCCTCCTTTTCCGCCGCCGACCACCGGAGCCCCTTCGCCGCCGTCGACCCGAACCGCCGCCGCCTTCCTTCTCGTCGCCGGCCGCCGTCGTGCGTTGTTGGTCGTCGTGGTGAGTACCATCGGGTTCGCCTCGTTGCCCTCTGCGCGAAGATGCCCTCCAATCGCCCGGCCGATCGCTCTAGCGCCGGCGAGCTCCTCAACCCGAGCCGGCCGCCGTGCCGACGTCAGCATGACGTCATCCTAGGGCTGACGTCATCATCGCCAGGGCTGACGTCATCTCTCTCTCTTTTTCCTTTTTTCTTGATTTTCTAATAGATTAAAACTTCGGAAAATCATAACTAAATAACCGTAGATCTGTTTTAGGTGGTTCAAGTTTCTAAATTCTTCTAAAATCAAGATCTACATGTTAAAAATATCCACATGTACTGTTTATGCTTGTTTTTGTACTGTTTTGTTGATTTTGTTTATTTGCTTTAGTTTCCGACGTTCCGGAGGAGAGCGTTTCCGTTGAGGAAGGTTCCGAAGTGTTTGTGGAAGCTCAAGGCAAGTCACACAGATCCCAAACAACCCTTTGAGCATGTTGACCCCGTTTAAAGCTATTATTTTATTTCAACTATGCATTGTTTTCGAATGTCATCGGGTGGTGAACCTTTCCCAGTTATTTAATGGCCGAAGATGACTTTATTTTCCTATGGGTTATAATTTGATTAGCATGAACCTTATATATTGGATTGGTTCAGCTAAATGCTATATATAGGTTTGCTTAGCCATGCTTAGAAACATTAGCTCACAAAAGGGGATAAATCTAAATTAAATTATTATTATTATTAATGATGGTTATTTTATTTGGTAGCTCACGATGGTCAATCGTGTAATGATAATTAATTGATAATTAAAACCTGATTAAGGTGGGTTGTGAGCATATGGTTTTGATGGTTGTGCTCATGACAATTAAGGACCGGTTCGCGAGCTACTGTTGTGAAACATTTATCGTGCCAACCACAAGCCAGCGTGGGCAACGGCTTTATCTTTTGTATAACGTGATTCATTATAGTGCGCCAGACTGAGAAGTGGCGAGAAGTCCATGGGGGTCGCTGGGGAGTCCATGCCTTGTTTATAAGGGGGTGATTATGATCCAGGAAAGGTGCACTGTAATGGGTTATGTTGTGCGAGGGGTATTGTCACAACTCCTTTCCGAGGTATCGTGGTGGTACTGAGGCACATGGTGACATGATGTGGGGTTGTGTCTTGTGGGTACAGTGGTACACCTCTGATCAGAGTTTAAACTATTCGAATAGCCGTACCCGCGGTTATGGGTGAGTTGAGCAATGTTTTTCGTGATTAGTCTCACACTACTCATTAATGGTAATAAGGTGATAATTAATTTAACTCCTGGTTTGGAATGGTTAATTCCTGGTTTGGAGGTTTGATTTGTTCAACCGGGGTTGGTTGTTCAAATGTGGTTGGGCCTATGCAACACGGGTGTGTTGTATGGTGTTTATTTAATATTGATTAATTATTCAACTGTTTTTACTATTCTCTTAAATATTTATTAAATGCTGTTTCTGCAAATGAGCTATATTATGCCATCCTTTGTTATCCTGTGCACTTGCATATTTGCTGTGTGGCTTGTTGAGTATGTTATATGCTCATTCTTGCAATATTCATTCATCAGAAGAGGAGTGCTTCAATGAAGGTGATGATCTGGAGGATTAGGCTTGTTCTCGGTTAAGATGCCTGTGGAGTGGAGTCGCCATAGCTGTTCCGTAGGTTGTTATAGTTTTGTTTTCCGCTGCGTAGAATGTTATTTTTGTTTGAGAGGAACTATCCACCTCTGTAATATTTTAATATTTGCGAATATTAAATAGTTACTCATTTGTACTCTATTATCAATATTGTCATTGTGTGCCTCGGTTGATTCCTGGACGAGGGTTTAACACACATGTAAGCGTTTGGAATTTTGGATAGAAATTCCGGGCGTGACAAGTTGGTATCAGAGCCACCATGACCTTAGGATAAGCCAAATGGTAAACCTTAAGTAGCCTTCAAAATATTTTGAAAATAGAACTGCTCTTCTCTATTCTCTTTTAAATTAATTAAGTTGGCAGCACATGCAAGGTTATGCACAAAATTTATTTAATTCAATTTCTTTTCTTTTAAAAGCAAAAACTTGTTCTTCCCAAAATGCTTCTTTCTTTCTCTTTTCCAAATCTTATTGATTAGTCGGCACTGTACATCTATTATGGTATCGATTTAATCATGTTGGCACTAGTACTACTCATCCCTTTTAATGGTGACACTGTACCGTGCTTAAAATAGATCTTAAGTATTTTAGTTTTATTTTAGTTACTTGACAAAAAAAATATATATATATATATATTTGTCTCTGTCCAAAAAGGTAAAATTCTAAAAACATATTTATAAAATAGCTTTGTATGTGTCTTTTCTTTTGTTTTCTTCCTTTTTGGTCAAAAATCAGTTAAGTCTAGTTGGTGCAGCTAACTTAGAAAATATGCATTAATTCTTCTCTTCTATGTTTCTTTAGATGCCGCCCCATTCACCGAGAAATTTGATCGAGGTGTTAGGTTTCGTCAGGGAGCTGAGGTTGATGGCTTTTGAGGTAGGCTATGAAGTTGCTCCTGAGTATCGCCAAATTCCCCATGACCCCGACGAGGAGAAGTGTCGTGTTCGTGTGACGTTGGCTAGTGATAGTGAAGACCTTCCGTCTTTTAAGTTCGAAGCTGGAGGAAGATCGTACTACCATGCTTGTCAAGAAGTAGCTTTGGTGGCCATTGGAGAGTTGCGTCAACATTTTGAAGAAGAGTTGGATTCATCAGCTTTCCAGTATCATCCTCACAAGCCTTATGGTCAAGACTATGGAACCTATACCTGTCCTGATGGTGAAGAGAGTGCCACTCTGATGCATGCGGTGCATATGCTTAGTGCTATGGATGCAGTAAGTGTGGAGCGAGACAAAGCAGCTCATGACAGGGAAGACTGGAATCGAGGCAAGATTTGCAAGTTGGAGAGCAAGGTGTACCGTCTACAGAAGGAATTAGCTGAACTTAAAGGAGAAACGCCGCCGCCAACACCCAAGTGTCGCCTCACTCCAAGAAAGAGAACCTGTCCGCCGCCTCGTCTCCAGTTAGTTTCGAAGATTCGCGTGATGGGTGAAGCTGTGCCCGATCGTGCTGAACCTGTCATCGACATCATGAGTGATGAGGAAGAAGAGGAAGACCCTGAAGAAAGAGAGCCAGCTACTCCAGAGGAAGAAGATCCATCGCTTCGTTCCGACGCAAGGCGGGTTTAGTCGCTTAGTTAGATCGTTGCCGTAGTTCGCTGTGTTAGATTGCTTGTTTAAGTTTGCTTGTGAGTGTGTGGGTTTTAGTTGTTGCTTACATCATGGGTGGGATGTAACAGCATGAGTCTAGTTCTTTTGCTTGTCAGAGTGTAAGATAGCTGGTGAGATAGTGTTAATGCAACTTAAATGTAATCATACACAGTTAAGAGCAATATAGAATTTAAATTAATTAAATAACTCCGTTCTAAGGGTGTCTCTCTGTCGTTCTTTCCTGTTGTCTCTGCTTATCGTCAGATGGTGAACACGCGCACACGCACCGGAAGTGGAAGTGGAAGTGGTAGTGGAGCTACTAACAATGGAGGAGATCCCACGCTAGCTCAGATTCTGGCCCAACAAACCCAACTGATCAATCTGTTAGTGCAGCAGGCACAGAATCAGCAGGGGAATAATCAGAACCAGAATCCACCCCCACCTCCCCAAAACAAGCTGGCAGATTTCTTACGTGTGAGACCCCCTACCTTTTCAAGCACCACCAATCCAGTAGAAGCAGGAGATTGGCTGCATGCGGTGGAGAAGAAGTTGGAATTGATCCAGTGTACTGAGCAGGAGAAAGTTTCTTTTGCTTCGCATCAATTGCATGGTCCTGCTGCTGAATGGTGGGATCATTTTCGCCAAGGCAGGGCTGAAGGAGAGCCTATTACGTGGCAGGAATTCACGGCCGCTTTCAGGAAGACACACATACCGTCAGGTGTTGTGGCTTTAAAGAAGAGAGAGTTTAGAGCACTCAACCAAGGAACTCGTTCGGTCACCGAGTACCTCCATGATTTCAACCGTTTAGCTCGTTATGCTCCGGAAGATGTCCGCACCGATGAAGAACGTCAGGAGAAGTTTTTGGAGGGACTGAATGATGAGTTGTCTTATGCTTTGATGTCTACGGATTTCCGGGATTTCCAGCAGTTGGTGGATAAGGCGATTCGTCAGGAAGACAAGTACAACCGGATGGAGCAGAAGAAGCGCAGGGCTGCCCAATTCAAGACACAACAGGGCAGTAACCAGAGGCCGCGTCTCGTTACTGGACCTCAAGCTCCATCGTACCCTCAAGGAGGATCTTCATCAGCTGTCCGTCCCCAACGCCAGTTCTACAACAACAATACTGGTAATCGTGGCAATGATAACCGCAACATGGTTGCTCGTCCTGCAGCAGTTCCAGTTCAGAACCAGTCCGTCAGGAAGGAACAGGGAAGCAAGCCAGGGGTGTGCTTCAACTGTGGTGATCCAGGACATTATGCTGACAAGTGTCCTAAGCCTCGGCGTGTGAAGAACGCTCCAGCCCCGAACAACTCCAATGTTCCAACACCGAAGGCACGTGTTAATCATGTTGCAGCAGCAGAAGCTCAGAATGCACCAGATGTGGTTTTGGGTACGTTTCCTGTTAACTCTATACCCGCAACTATGCTTTTTGATTCCGGTGCTACACATTCCTTTTTGTCTAAAAGTTTTGCGAGCCAACATGGGATGGAAGTTGTTAGTCTTGGGAGACCTTTACTAGTTAATACCCCAGGCAATCAAGCATTTTCGACACAGTATTGTCCTTCCGCTACCATAGAAATAGAAGAAGTTCCTTTCCCATCCTCTCTTATCTTGCTAGAATCCAAAGATCTAGATGTTATCTTAGGGATGGACTGGTTATCTCATCACAGAGGAGTTATAGATTGTGCCAACCGTAAGGTGACCTTAACCAATAGCTATGGGGAAACTGTTTCTTTCGTTGCGTCCCCTCCTAAATCTCAGGATGTGATTTTAAACCAAGTTGCTCTACAAGAGATTCCCATAGTACAAGACTACCCAGACGTGTTTCCGGAGGATTTGCCGGGTATGCCACCTAAGAGAGACATAGAGTTTCGGATAGATTTGGTACCTGGAACTAACCCAATCCATAAGAGACCATATAGAATGGCAGCTAATGAGTTAGCTGAGGTGAAGAAACAGGTGGATGATTTGCTTCAGAAAGGATACATCAGACCCAGTACTTCGCCATGGGGAGCACCAGTCATCTTTGTGGAGAAGAAAGATCATACTCAGAGAATGTGCGTGGATTATCGAGCGCTGAATGAGGTCACTATCAAGAATAAGTATCCTCTACCCAGAATTGATGACCTGTTTGATCAATTGAAAGGTGCTACAGTTTTCTCCAAAATAGATCTCCGTTCCGGATATCATCAACTTCGAATCCGTGAGGAAGACATACCAAAGACCGCCTTCACAACTCGGTATGGTTTGTTTGAATGTACCGTTATGTCATTTGGACTCACTAATGCCCCAGCCTTTTTCATGAACCTGATGAATAAGGTGTTTATGGAATATCTGGATAAGTTTGTCGTGGTGTTTATTGATGACATTCTTATTTACTCCAAGACGAAGGAAGAACATGAAGAGCATCTTCGTTCAGCTTTAGAGAAACTACGTGAGCATCAGCTTTATGCCAAGTTCAGTAAATGTGAATTTTGGTTGTCCGAAGTAAAGTTTCTTGGTCATGTCATCTCGTCTGGAGGAGTGGCAGTAGATCCAAGCAATGTGGAGTCAGTGTTAAGTTGGAAGCAACCCAAGACGGTTTCAGAAATTCGTAGTTTCCTTGGACTTGCTGGGTATTACCGCAGGTTTATTGAGAACTTTTCGAAGATCGCCGGACCAATGACTCGTCTGCTTCAGAAGGAAGTAAAGTACAAGTGGACAGAGGATTGTGAACAAAGTTTCCAAGAACTGAAGAAAAGGCTAGTGACTGCGCCTGTGTTAATTTTGCCTGATTCGAGGAAAGGTTTCCAAGTGTATTGTGATGCATCCCGACTCGGTTTGGGTTGTGTGTTGATGCAAGAAGGAAAGGTGGTTGCCTATGCATCTAGGCAATTACGTCCTCATGAAAATAACTACCCAACGCATGACCTAGAATTGGCAGCTGTGGTGCATGCATTGAAGATTTGGCGTCATTATCTTTTCGGTAACCGTACAGAGGTGTATACGGATCATAAAAGTTTGAAGTACATTTTCACTCAACCTGATTTGAACATGCGTCAGCGAAGATGGTTAGAGTTGATTAAAGATTATGATATGGAAATCCACTATCACCCGGGAAAAGCAAATGTTGTAGCCGATGCTCTTAGCAGGAAAAGCTACTGTAATATGTCAGAAGGTCGACGTTTACCTTGGGAGTTATGCCAAGAATTTGAAAGGTTGAACTTGGGAATAGTCAGCAAAGGTTTTGTGGCCGCTTTGGAAGCTAAACCTACTCTGTTTGATCAAGTTAGAGAAGCT
The DNA here is from genome assembly GCA_000338895.3 of Oryza meridionalis. Classification (NCBI taxonomy): domain Eukaryota; kingdom Viridiplantae; phylum Streptophyta; class Magnoliopsida; order Poales; family Poaceae; genus Oryza; species Oryza meridionalis. Next base: position 16,390,437 of record CM002530.2, read on the forward strand.
CAAGTAAATGATCCTGATATACAGGAAATTAAAAAGAACATGCGAAGAGGAAAAGCCATCGGTTTTGTAGAAGATGAGCAAGGAACTGTATGGTTAGGAGAAAGAATTTGTGTCCCAGAAAATAAGGAGTTGAAGGATACTATCATGAAAGAAGCTCATGAAACTTTGTGTTCCATTCACCCTGGAAGCACTAAGATGTATCAAGACCTAAAGCAACAATTCTGGTGGGCCAGTATGCAACGTGAGATAGCTGAATATGTGGCTCTATGTGATGTATGTCAGCGGGTCAAGGCAGAACATCAGAAGCCAGCTGGTCTGTTACAGCCGTTAAAGATTCCAGAGTGGAAGTGGGAAGAAATAGGAATGGATTTTATAACCGGTCTACCCAGAACGTCGGCAGGACATGATTCTATTTGGGTAGTGGTTGATCGGTTGACAAAAGTCGCTCACTTCATACCGGTCAAAACAACCTATACGGGGAATAAGCTTGCAGAATTATACATGGCCAGAGTGGTATGTTTGCATGGTGTTCCTAAGAAGATAGTGTCAGATAGAGGTAGCCAGTTTACTTCGAAGTTTTGGCAGAAATTACAATCAGAATTGGGTACCCGTTTGAATTTCAGTACTGCTTATCACCCTCAAACAGATGGTCAGACGGAAAGAGTAAACCAAATTTTAGAAGATATGTTGAGAGCCTGTGTTCTAGATTTTGGTGGAAGTTGGGATAAGAATTTGCCGTATGCGGAATTCTCATATAACAATAGTTATCAAGCTAGTTTGCAAATGTCTCCGAATGAAGCATTATATGGTCGGAAGTGCCGTACGCCGCTCCTTTGGGATCAAACCGGTGAACGTCAAGTTTTTGGGACAGACATATTGCGACAGGCAGAGGAAAAAGTGAAAATTATCCAAGAAAGGTTGCGCGTTGCCCAGTCGCGTCAGAAGAGCTATGCCGACAATCGTCGCAGAAATTTGGTTTTCGAAGAAGGAGATTATGTATACCTTCGGGTTACGCCGTTACGAGGAATTCATCGTTTCCAAACCAAAGGGAAATTGGCACCGCGTTTTGTGGGACCTTTTAAGATCGTGAGTCGAAGAGGTGAAGTAGCGTATCAGTTAGAGTTGCCTCCGTCAATGGCGGGAATACATGACGTGTTCCATGTGTCTCAGTTGAAGAAATGTTTACGTGTACCTACGGAGGAAGCAGATCCTGATCGTATAGAGCTTCAAGAAGATTTAACTTATGTTGAGAAGCCAGTCAGAATCTTGGAAGTAAGCGAGAGGAGAACCAGGAATCGCGTTATACGGTTCTGTAAGGTTCAGTGGAGTAATCATTCAGAAGAAGAAGCCACTTGGGAGCGAGAAGATGAATTGAAGTCAGCTCATCCTCATCTGTTTGCCAGTTCTCCTGAATCTCGAGGACGAGATTCTGTTTAAGGGGGGTAGGTTTGTCACGCCCTAAAAATCTTAAATTTATAAATTGTTGTTTAATTGGAATTTTTAGAAATTAAATTAAAAGCCTACAAGCTAAACCCTAATTTTCTAGGAAAATTTTCAACATAAAAATGAGCTAGATAAAATTTTATTAAATACTATGCTTGCTCCTCTATTTTCTAGAATTTTCTGGGAATTATTTGAGCAAGGGAAGTATTTTTAATAATTGAAACATCATTTCACAAATTGTTTTTATTTAAAAAGTTCAAAAGTTCCCCTTCTTGGTCCTTGGGCCGTTTTCGGCCCAACTCCTCTTTCCTTCTCTCTCTTTCCCGCGCGCGGCCCAAGCCGGCCCAAGCCGCTGCCGCCCGCGTCTCTCTCTCGCGGAGGCTGACAGGTGGGGCCCACCTGTCAGATCCGTCTCCCACCTCCGGCCGGCCGCCGTCGAGCCCGAACCCTAGCGCCGTTTGCGCCATCGATTCCGCCCAAATCCGATTCCGTTTCTTCAAATTGATTGAGGGGTTTTGTTCCTCTCGGTCTCCTCTTTCTTTTCCCCCAAGAATCAAAGCGAATCGTTGCGGTTTGGATCCGAATCGAGTTCGTTTTGTTTTATCCCTAAAAACCGAGTCCGAGATCTTCCCGACTCGATTCCTCCCGTTTGCGGCTTGATCTCTTCAATCCGAGCTCATATAAAGCTTCCTCGTGTTCTCCTCTTCCGTTTGCCCCCTTTCCCGTGCTCTCTCGTGCCCCGTAGCGTCGCCGCCGCGTGCACGAAGTCCGCCGTCGCCGCCGGCCATCTTCGGTTGCGTCGCGCCGCCGTCTCCGCCGTCGCCTTTGGTCGCCGCCACCACCGTTAGGTGCGCCGTGGTGCAAGGAAGCTCGGCCGCCCCTCCTTTTCCGCCGCCGACCACCGGAGCCCCTTCGCCGCCGTCGAACCGAACCGCCGCCGCCTTCCTTCTCGTCGCCGGCCGCCGTCGTGCGTTGTTGGTCGTCGTGGTGAGTACCATCGGGTTCGCCTCGTTGCCCTCTGCGCGAAGATGCCCTCCAATCGCCCGGCCGATCGCTCTAGCGCCGGCGAGCTCCTCAACCCGAGCCGGCCGCCGTGCCGACGTCAGCATGACGTCATCCTAGGGCTGACGTCATCATCGCCAGGGCTGACGTCATCTCTCTCTCTTTTTCCTTTTTTCTTGATTTTCTAATAGATTAAAACTTCGGAAAATCATAACTAAATAACCGTAGATCTGTTTTAGGTGGTTCAAGTTTCTAAATTCTTCTAAAATCAAGATCTACATGTTAAAAATATCCACATGTACTGTTTATGCTTGTTTTTGTACTGTTTTGTTGATTTTGTTTATTTGCTTTAGTTTCCGACGTTCCGGAGGAGAGCGTTTCCGTTGAGGAAGGTTCCGAAGTGTTTGTGGAAGCTCAAGGCAAGTCACACAGATCCCAAACAACCCTTTGAGCATGTTGACCCCGTTTAAAGCTATTATTTTATTTCAACTATGCATTGTTTTCGAATGTCATCGGGTGGTGAACCTTTCCCAGTTATTTAATGGCCGAAGATGACTTTATTTTCCTATGGGTTATAATTTGATTAGCATGAACCTTATATATTGGATTGGTTCAGCTAAATGCTATATATAGGTTTGCTTAGCCATGCTTAGAAACATTAGCTCACAAAAGGGGATAAATCTAAATTAAATTATTATTATTATTAATGATGGTTATTTTATTTGGTAGCTCATGATGGTCAATCGTGTAATGATAATTAATTGATAATTAAAACCTGATTAAGGTGGGTTGTGAGCATATGGTTTTGATGGTTGTGCTCATGACAATTAAGGACCGGTTCGCGAGCTACTGTTGTGAAACATTTATCGTGCCAACCACAAGCCAGCGTGGGCAACGGCTTTATCTTTTGTATAACGTGATTCATTATAGTGCGCCAGACTGAGAAGTGGCGAGAAGTCCATGGGGGTCGCTGGGGAGTCCATGCCTTGTTTATAAGGGGGTGATTATGATCCAGGAAAGGTGCACTGTAATGGGTTATGTTGTGCGAGGGGTATTGTCACAACTCCTTTCCGAGGTATCGTGGTGGTACTGAGGCACATGGTGACATGATGTGGGGTTGTGTCTTGTGGGTACAGTGGTACACCTCTGATCAGAGTTTAAACTATTCGAATAGCCGTACCCGCGGTTATGGGTGAGTTGAGCAATGTTTTTCGTGATTAGTCTCACACTACTCATTAATGGTAATAAGGTGATAATTAATTTAACTCCTGGTTTGGAATGGTTAATTCCTGGTTTGGAGGTTTGATTTGTTCAACCGGGGTTGGTTGTTCAAATGTGGTTGGGCCTATGCAACACGGGTGTGTTGTATGGTGTTTATTTAATATTGATTAATTATTCAACTGTTTTTACTATTCTCTTAAATATTTATTAAATGCTGTTTCTGCAAATGAGCTATATTATGCCATCCTTTGTTATCCTGTGCACTTGCATATTTGCTGTGTGGCTTGTTGAGTATGTTATATGCTCATTCTTGCAATATTCATTCATCAGAAGAGGAGTGCTTCAATGAAGGTGATGATCTGGAGGATTAGGCTTGTTCTCGGTTAAGATGCCTGTGGAGTGGAGTCGCCATAGCTGTTCCGTAGGTTGTTATAGTTTTGTTTTCCGCTGCGTAGAATGTTATTTTTGTTTGAGAGGAACTATCCACCTCTGTAATATTTTAATATTTGCGAATATTAAATAGTTACTCATTTGTACTCTATTATCAATATTGTCATTGTGTGCCTCGGTTGATTCCTGGACGAGGGTTTAACACACATGTAAGCGTTTGGAATTTTGGATAGAAATTCCGGGCGTGACACTAAACCTCTGGATGTAATCCTGTACAGATTCATCATGCCTCTGCCGAATGGCTGTCAAATCGGACGGTTTCATCTCGTGAACTCCACTGTAAAAATAGCTGTGAAACTGTTTCTCCAAATCAGCCCAACCATTGGCAGAATTGTATGGTAGAGAAGAAAACCAAGTAAAAGCCGATCCGGACAATAACAAAGGAAACAGCCTAACTCTCAGGGCGTCAACAGCCGATGCAACACCACACTGAGCTAAGAATCGGCTGACATGCTCATAGGTAGAAACGTTATCTTGCCCTAAAAATTTTGAGAAGTTTGGCACCTTGTATCGGGCAAGCAATGGAACTCTCTCAAACCACTCAGGATATGGATGCCGATACAAGTTCCCAGCATCCTTCGGCTTAAACCCAAATTGCTCCCTCATCACATCTGTAATCATATCAGCCCACTGTCTCTACTGAGGTACCCCTTGTGTTTGCTGTTGTATCGGCTCAAACTGATTGAACTGAGGAGCAAACTGAGGTTGAGGTGACTCCCTTTTGTGGGCATGAGGGGAAGGAGGCTGATAATGATAATTTAAGTGACCCCCATTGTAATTCTTAGTATTCGGCTGGATGTTACGCACCAAATGTTCAGGTATAACTTGAGGTATCACTGGTTGATCTGGCTGCACATTATGAACCAAGTGCTCAGGGACGACTTGAGTTGCAACATGCTGCCTTAGCTGATTATCAGGTGTCCTCATCCTAGCCGATGCATTTAGCAAGCTTTGCTGCTGAATCGGCTGAGTAATCTGCTGTCTTGGTGGCGTATGCTGGTTCGGCAGTGCTGGATCGGCAACTGGTGGATTTGGAATGAACATAGTAGCCACCTGCTCCTGAGTCAGCCGATTGACATTTTGCCCACTATGCTGCGGTTGCTCTCTGATCAACAGTCGAGGATTGGTTAGTTGCCTTTGTGCCGATGATGGTGCAGCTTGTGTAGTTGGAGCAGAAGCTGCAGCCGGTGCCATCGGCTGAGTTGATGGTGCATTAGAAGAACCCTATTGATTGCCTGTAACCAAAGGCCTATAATTTGGAAAAACACCACCTGGTAAATAAACTGGCCTAGTAGCCTGATGCTCAGCTATCATGCCATCAACCACTGTTTTCACCATGTTAGTTAAAGTATTGACTAAGACTCTTGATTGGTTGATCAAAGCATGTTGCACAGCATAATCAATTCGATCTTGAAAATTGTTAAATGTCAAAGGCTCTAGAACCCGTGCAACTTCATCGTCCTCTTGATTGACATCCTCAACCTCACCATCTTTAGGTGCATCACCTTTATTGCCCGAACCAACCGCAGCACCTGTACCACCTTGAGATGAGCTTGAGCCGACTTCATCAGCAGCAACTACCTTTAGCTTGTACTTTTGGTAAACTTTCCCGCGAGTTTCTGCGAAGGACTTCATGAATTGCTCCTGAGTTTCTGCGAAGGACTTACATGTAAGTGGTTGTACCTATAGTATATTTACAAAGTAATTACACCTAAATTATAGTAAAGTTAGATTTGACTTTTTTTAAAATATACCGAATGTTAAATAGGCCCAATTTTTAGTTTTGGGAGAGCGATTTAGTCCTGCTGGAGACATCACTATTTTTGGAAACCAATATTATGGTTAGGAGTCCCAAAAATAAATTTTTAGGGTTAAAAATTACTCATGCTGTTGATGATGCTCTAAGTAAAGGACATATTTTTGGGCCGTTCGGCAGCCCTATTTTTAGCTGCACTGCTGTACAGTGGGTGACTGCAGTCACAACACCTTGTTTATGTAGCACAGTGAAAAATGTTTTTTCTGCCGTAGCTTGTTTACATGGCCAAAAGGGAAGGCACCACACCCTAGACGGCCAGTACATCCCAATCCACTGCAAAGAAGCGCTGCCGAACAACCCCTTTATCATTTCTAGTTCCATATGTCCACAATGTAGCTGTTATAGTACCAAAATTTACATAAATTTTCTTACTAAAATCAATTCAAATTCACTACAAAACCTCTCAAAAAAATGAATTTTTCTCTATATAACAAAGCCAATATTATTCAGTCATGATCAATTGTACAGAAAACAAGGCACATTTGATGAAAATTTTACAAGGGCAAAACAATCGCTTCTAGATTAGAAATGATAAAATATTGTATTTAGTGTCCATCAGCAAATTACTATATTTTTATATTTTTATGATGTCTCATAGCAATAACGAATTTTAAGTGTATCTTACAGCAAAAACCACAAACTTTAGATGCGCCGTAAATTTTGCCTAACATTTTGCAACTATTTGAATACACATGCAGCAAAAGTTGTACTCCTAGTTCAATACAAATGAATACCGAACTTATAAGGTCATAACAAAGGACCAATTAAAATGCTTGAATTTTATATGAAATAGTTCAAACCTTACAAAAGGTAAAAAAAAAAAACTCACCAAACAACAAACCAGAAAAGTGCACTATAAAACCTATGAATAGTGGAATAATTTTCCTTGAGAAGAGTATAGCATTTTTATCAATAATATTAGTGCCTATACAAAGCACGGATTTATAGCTTTATTTATCCTTGAGATATCGACTCTCTCTCCCCCTCTCTGCCTTTCTCTCAGTATTTATCATATAACTTCGAGTAAATTTTGTAAAACTATAGGTACTTTTACGGAAGTATCATAAAACTATAGATTTAAGACGTTGTTTAACATAACTACGGATTTAGCATAAAATTTTATCATAAAACTATATAAATAAGATGAGTTACCACAAACTACAAATTTAAACACAAAGGGACATATTTAGTATGATTTTAATTGCAAAGAAATAATGCTTATACCTATAACATAATAATGCTTGTCCCCAATGAAAGGAGAATAGAGTTGATCTCCCATGCACGCGAGAGAAAACACATCATCTATAATCTGCTTATGTGCCGCCTCTTTTCATCCCTAGTTCGGATCGACTACTTACTTTGCATCAGGGTATGTGTTCTACACGTTAATTTCAATGATGTTCATGGTGACTTCATTTAAGTAGCGACTGCATAGATTATTCTCCTTGGGTATGTGTCATGTCTTTAATATATTTCTTTATGAATGTTTGGATTACATTATATCGAAAATTGACTAGATTTCAAACAGTTTATGCAAGTTAATTATCAAATATAATAACATGTAATAATTTGTTTTTATCCTACCATGGTGTCACAAGTATATAAAATTATGTTATTACAAAGTCATTGCCACATTTTGGGCCAGCTTGGTTTGTGACTAATGTTGGCCTTACCAAAATTTGGCATGCCAAGGATTGAAGCCAAATTAGACTAATTTGGCTATTTAAATGGCCTATGTTATATAGGCATGCCGAAATTTGGCTTCAATCCAAACATACACAATTATTGTTGAGGTTGCCAAAAAATTGACAAGCCTAATTTAGGCCTCAAACCAAACTGGCCCTTTATTTCGTAGGCTAAGACCATTATCCTACTAATCTAAATGGGTAAGAAATCCGGTAGTAGTCAACCACCTGATCCGAAGAAACAGGAGAAAGAGATCGGGCGATTACCTGGCCGTCGCCTGAGCGCCGCCTCTCGCGGCCGCAAGGAAGGCGACGGCAAGGCATACAACGTTAGCAGGCGCGCGATGGCGGGATGCAGCAAGGCAAGGGACACACATCGGTATGGCCAGGCACTGTCGAGGGCGGCGCTGACATGGCCGGATGGCGACTACGCGGACGGGGGGGGGGGGGGGGGGGACGTAAATCGGGAAGATGATAGATCCGACGCAAGCCCATACCAGTGGTGTCGAGATTGAAGATCCTAGGGTGAGGCTGATGTAGAGGCCGTTGTCGGGATGCCTTGAAGTCATGTCTGCTGAACCCTAAACACCAAGTTCCCCTACCTGGCGGGTGATACCCGTAGGGTGGATAAATAGGGTATTGGGGTACGTTGGTGTAAGGATCTACGCCAAATGACATTGTACAAACACAGGGACGTGGATTTTTATACTGGTTTAGGCCCCGAGATGGGTAATACCCTACTCCAGTTTATATGGGACTGATCTTGTGGAGTACGAGTATATATGGATCTTAACGATGTCGACAAGATAGTAGTTGGAAGGGTCGACTAGATATCTCGGCGATTTGGCTTCTGGCTACTTTGGCTTTGTCGATTCTGATGGATTTGCTGGTGGTTTGATTCGATGTCCTGAGCCCCTCCAGGGTTCCGCCTTTTGTATTGTAGGTTACCTGTGTCTCTAAGTAAGACTCGAAGACATAGAACCCAATACGATATCCGAAAAGACATAATCCTCTCTGAGTAGGACTCCGTAATCTCTAGGCCCGGGAAGATATCTCTCTTTATCCTTAATAGACTTCCTTGTTTGTTTATAGGAATAAACCGTATACGTTTGGGTATACCATACTCGTATATTCCATTAGTCATAGAGGATGAGGTATGTCTTATCCGTAACCTTGACAGCTTGAATGATAGATGAAACAGAATTTGCAAGCCAGCATTCATTGAAAAGATGTCTAATTGTCTCCTCTTTGTGACAAAAACAACAATTCTTACTAACTTGTTAGTTTTGTTTGGCTATCCTTTGTCAATACTCCACGACGTAAATACCATAGGAAAATCTTCACTTTGGGATTTTTAGTTTCCAAAGACCCTTGTTTACATTCGGAACATCACTGTGAACGAAGCAAGATAATGAGATTTCACAGAAAACTCCCCATTTGGGGTTCGGTTCGATCGAAATTCATCTTGCTCTTTACTTAATTGTATATTGGCGATGCGTGGTAATAAATTATTCCATGCCACCAATTTTGATCCTACTAGGTCTCTTCTCCATGAAAAGTTTAGGAGGTTGGTTTGGAAGACTTCTGCGACAGTCATTTGTTTATGCCTAACAATATTGTAGAGGCAAGGATATTGATCTCTTAGTGTTGAATTTCCCAACCACTTGTCTTCCCAGAACCTAACTTGGGAGTCATCTTTGATAATCAAGGACCCAAAACGAAGAAAATCAATTTTACCTTGACGAGGCTAGCCCAAAAATCTGAGTCCCCAGCCTTTCATTGAGCTTGCGAAAGTGGTTTATTACCCAAATATTTGTTCCAAATCAGTTGTTGTCAAATACCATCTGTAGTAAGCAGCTTGAATAGTCACTTACTGAGTAAAGTTGTATTCTTTATGTCTAGGTCATGATTCCTAGTCCCCTCTTGTTCTTTGGGGCAGCGCATTACAGCCCAGTTTGGTAGGGCTCCAGCTCCTAGATCCATCTTACCTGGAGCTGGAGTCCAACCAAACAGTCCAGATCCGTCGAAAACCGGAGCGGAGAGCATAGAATCGATCCGGAAAAATGAACTACGTGCCTGTAGCAGCGTTTTGGTCGCTCCACCGCTCCAACTCCACCCTAATTACACCGCTGCACATTGGTTTTCTGTGAAATTACCCGCAAATGCCACTGACCCTACCCCTCCATCCTCTCTCTCCCCGTCTCCATACAGAGTCCAACACGTCTCCCCCAACCAAGCGAGCGAGAGAGCGATTGAAGAGAGCGCAGCGGAGGGGAAAGTGCTCACCGGCGCCGGCGAACCAGCGGGAAGGCGGCATGAAAACTGCGACGGCGCACGGCCTTCCCCTTTCCGTGTCGTTCCCCTCCTCTCTCCTTCCCATCCCGACGCTCGACGGCGGAAGGCGGCGGCTAAGGGCGGCGTGCAGTGGCTGAAGGCGGCGCACTTCGGCTGAGGTGTGGTTCATGGAGGTTGAGGTCGTGCACGGTGGCTAACAACAGCGCGGGAGGGCTGACGATGGCGGCAAGATTTTTTTTCCTGAAACCCTAAAATTTCCCCCACCTCTTGCCTTCGGATCTGCTTCAATATTGTTTTGAGTGATTGAATAGCTTGGTTGTTTTTTCGCTATTATGCAAAGAAACGAATGGAAAATATTTAGATCTGAAAACTTATCCTATGTGTGCATGAAACTTCAGATAGAACTATAGACTAGTGATGGGGAGAAGTTGTTCTGAGATATTTATATTTTCAATGGATTGCATGAAAGTTCAGAAATTTGATTTGATGAATTTAACATATTATTGTAGAATAAAGTAGCCTGAAATTGATTTGATGATTAACGAGTTTCTTATTTGTGTCATTGTATCCAAGGCCTTCCATAAGTAGTAAAGAACTTATTAGTACTAGACATATGGTAAATGAATGTCTGTGTTTAAAGTAGCCACCAACACAGAAGACTTGCAACCTTTTCAGTTTATACTATGGTTTGTTTATGTGAAAAGCTGGGTTCTTACGATAACTATGGATGCATACAGTTGTCTAAAGTTCATTGTGATGCATATATGGATGTAACCATGTGTGCTGCATATATATAAGCGCAAGTGTGATGTGAGTGTCTGAATGTATCATCTGAGAACTAGTAACCTCTATTCAGAATGTATTTGCGTTTCAGTTTCAAAATGTATTTCAGTTTCAGTTTCTGATTGAAAATGACAAATGTGTTGCCTTTCAGTTTTGGATCTGTGATATGCCATATGTTATGCTTGCAATGAACCTCTATTACAGATCTCTAGCATGAGATTGACCAATAAAAGGTTGTGAAATGTCAGATAGATCTCTCGGATGAATTGATTGAAGTATGAATTTGGTTGGACTGTTTATATGTTCATAAGTAAAACATATGCAGTCAGGTCAGAAAAAACGCAAGTTATGAGTTGTTTGCCACTAGAATGTCTTCAAAAGTTTAGAGAATATTTGAGCTCCACTTGATGGCTAGACATTCTACTCCCCTGCTTTCATCCCAAACCGATAGATGTATTTGTATTTTAGTTTGACACCGCAGGTTCTTTTTTCTATTGGATTCATTCACCACTGATTCAGAGTGTTGCTTGTTTTTCATGCAGCAAAGTCATGCCAATTGCACAGGACAGCAGAAAAGAATTTATGTCATCCTATATCTGGAAGAACCTTTTGTTGCCTAAAGATACTCAGCTGACAGCTAATTGTATGTTGTGAACAAAAGACCTCTCAATGTTCTGCTCCTGAAATATTAAGGGATCGTGACAGAGCATATTATTAATGTCAGATCTATACCATCGAGCGAGTTATGTACTGGAATAATATACTGAACATTTGTATTATTTACTAATTATGTCAATTATTATTTAACTTGCAATTTTGTTGAAATTCTAAAGAAAATAAGCAATTATCAGTTATATACCACGAAAACAGCAAAAACCACAAGGGTACTATTGTCAACCTCCCTCCTATCCTCTCGAAATTTCAAGAGTTCTGGAGCTGACAAAGTTAGCCAAACACTTTTCAGCTCGCTCCCGCTCCCACTAGAGCTAGCTCCTGTTGGAGTTGGAGTTTGAAGCCCTACCAAACGGGGCCTATGTTCCATTTAGCCAAGCGATACTTTTTCTTCTGACCATCACTCCGCCAGAAGAACCTAGAGCGTAAGTAGTTTCATTATCCCCTTGGGATAGAAAAAAAAGTATGACATGTACATCGAGAGGCTGCTAAGCACTGAATTAATCAATGTTAGTCGTCCTCCGGTGGACAGGAGTTTACCTTGCCAACTACTGAGCCTTTTCTCAAAGCGTTCCACCACCCCTTTCCAATCTGTATTTCTTAGCTTTCTATAATACCGACATGGAAATTTGCCTATAGAACATCCAAAGAGCTCGGTGTATTGATTCTCAAAAATTTTAGCTTCGCCAAAGCAATACAATTAATTTTTATTGAAATTGATCTTAAGACCGGATAATTGCTCAAAAGTATAGAATAATAGTTTCAAATTATAGGCTTTCTCCAAGTCATGATCCATAAAGAGAACCGTATCATCAGTATATTGCAGGATAGAAAGACCACCATCATTGAGATGTGGTACTACTCCTGCAACTTGCCTAGTTGCTTTGGCTCTATTGATTAGAACAGTCAGCATGTCTACAATAACGTTGAATAAAGTAGGTGATACAGAATCGCCTTGCCGTACTCCTTTCTTTGTTTGAAAGAAATGACCAACATTATCATTGACCTTTACTGTAACACTTCCTCCAGAAATGAAGGAGTCCACCCAAGAAATTTATTTGGGCGAGAAACCTTTCATACAAAGAGTTTGTAATAGGAGACGCCACTTGACTTTGTCATAGGCTTTTTTAAAACCGATTTTAAAATATCACGCCATTCAATTTCTAGTAATTGATGAACTGTTTCATGTAAAATGGCATCAAAAACCTTCAAATCTCGATCCAAAGATTATTATGTTATAATCCTTACTATAGTTTTCTCTGTATTAAAAATTTTCTTGAATTTACTTCTTTTATAGCCTAATCTAAACTACAACAGTCAGCAAAACATTTTGATATGACCTAACAAGAATCACCTGAAGTACACGAAATTCATCCTATCTTTCGTGTCCTTGTGACGCCTTGCTAATTCCGCTCGTTGGCCTTCCAACCATACAACCAAGCCCTCCACAGTACACCATATAATCTGGATGCATTTTGACGGAGCCTCGGCCCTTGGTGGCCGTTGATCACGCCCACCGCTCGTTTGCTGGTGCCACGAGCCACATGCCTGCCGATGGTCTTGTTGATGAAACCCGTGCACACAAGTCACCAGGGCCAGGCAGAGACGTTGAGCAGACACAATGTACAGGTGCTCACAGTGAAGGCGTTCCATGAACGCGCATTACGAAACTGATCTTGACGCGACGTGGGCCTAAATCCGATCTACAAGTTGCGGGCGCACGATGATGGGCAGCGTGAGGTGCGGTGACGGCCGTAGCCAGGAGGCTGACCAGAAACACTATCAATTTCTATCACGGACTCTACGCGACATACCAACAAGACTATAAATACACCTTATTTTTATGGTATAGATATAGTAAAGACATACATTGAAATACCGGACTGTGTTTTTTTTTTTTGTGACTTATCTCTGTGACTGTGTTGCTAGATCTAGCTTTGCTCTGTATTGTTTCTCAAAAAAAAAATAAGCTTTGCCCTGTATTTTAGACGGATGAATAATAATATCTGAATCAGAGACGGTGATGGAAACTGGCCCATGGCTTTTGTGAAAAAAAAAACAATCAAAACAGACAATGCGATCGAGCCATGTCATTAGTTTTGCAACACATATTGCTCGTATAATGCATACAATCACAAACAGTACGTTCTGTTTTAGCTAAGGTATCCAATGGCTCAGGTAAGCAAGCATACACTGATTTTTGTAACGGGCGGCGTTGCTGTTTGTCTGGCAACAATAACTGGTCTCTTACTTTACTTTACACACATGGAGTATTCGGCTGGCGGATAAATTAATCTGAGAAGCTAACTGATACGGGCCCCAAAAAGGAATTTTATGGCTTGCGATATATTGTTCTGACTAGTGAATACCAATATGCCTTGCATCACATTGTAAGGCAAGATGAGATTCAAAATTAATTGTCCTCTGGAAATTCTCCCAACCACGGTGTGTATGGAAAAGACCCTTCTATAAATGGCTGGATACCCATATCAGTTCCATAATAGTTTGGGCGAATGTTGCCCATGTCTTGGACCTTTCTGGTGTTTAAGTGGTATGCCAGTCCACGGGTCAATGTGTGGCTCAAGAACACAACCTCCTTGCATGGATGGAATCCAAGGAATGTTACATAACCAGTCAAATTACTCCTATTGTTAATATCGATGACATTATCATTCAGAGTCCTACTCAAATTTTTGCTCCTCTATTGCTTCACTGTTATCATATTCAGAATGACCAATATGTTCATAAAAGTTGATATCTTGTAAGGTCCAGGGTCCAATTTGATGAAATTCCTGTCTAGGCACATAGCAAATTCTATGCTTCAGCACCCACTCCATTTTGCCATATGATTCATCAAGAATATATACCCCGCATGGATTATCAACAAATGTACAGTAAATCCCCTTCTGTGATCGTCCCAGATATATATTTGAATCATCCATATCTCCAATATCCAAAGGTGACTGAGGTGGTTTAATTATTTGGTACTTACCAGACAGTGATATTCTGCAAATAATGGTAAACTAAGATATGTTAATACACAGAAATTTGAATAGCATAAGAAATTAATGATATCACTCATTAGTGTGTATACCTCATAACAGCATTGGTTTGGCAACGTACATAAAGTACTCCTCGCCAGTAGACTGCGTTCTGCAGAAAATGTGGAAAATTTGGTCGTATCTTGGCCAAAGTTCCTGCAGCCTCCCCTTCTCGAACAAACGACCTCTCCTCCCATTGCTTTGTCCTTGATGAGAAAACATGCAGGATGCATGGCGATGGTGGCCATTCTAATTTCTCTATCATGGGGTCTAATTGAATATTGCGATGAAGTACAGAAGCATAGGGCATGACACAAGCATAGGGGATTACAAATACCTCAAACTGTGATGACAATCTGGGGTCAAAGACAAGGTACTCCGTGCCCTCACTGTACATCCCTGGATGCGAACTTGGGCATGGGGGCAATTGTACCCACTGTCGTGTGGCCGGGTTAACCACATAATACTGTTGTGTAGCCGGGTAATCCACATAGCCATCAAGCAAGAGAAGCCCATTGCAGTGGTCCCTAACTATGGAGTTGTGAGGCAAATAGTTAAAGTTGCCGGATATTGTGGGGCCTATCGAGGGGCGGGAGATGAACTCAGACAAGATTAGGTCATGGAAGTTGATGAATATGCCGCCCACCAAGTGTGGAAGGAGGTCCACACGCAGCAGGCAACGAGCATCGATGATGGTGCGCCAAGGCTTGCAGACATATCGAGAAATTGCAAGGCAGCGTGGTGCAAGACGATGGAGGATGTTTACAAGAGGATGTTTACAAGGACATCTTCGGGTAGCAGGTTTTCCATGCCCACCTATTATTCCAGCATCTCTAATATAATCTATATATGCATAATGAAAGAAAGAATAAGTTTCATTAAATAGAACGAAAGAAAGAAATAAGCAATAATCTGGGACTGGCTAATAATTTTCAGGGAGAATTCAGATTTTGTTAAGAGTTTGTTTGCATTCATTGTTCTGATGTTTTCCAACATCCAAGCAATACCGATAGGAAGCTATTCATGCAGTTGCAGCTACTGGTCCGAGCTAGGACACGAGATTTTAACCCAGGTATGTTTCTCAGCAAGAATAGCACCATATTTTCCTAATGTTTTCTAATAAATTATCCATACAAACAACTTCTTGTATGACTGCATGTATGGAATTGGTCAAATTATATTATACTAGTAATTTGCCCGTGCTAACGTCACGGTAGCATTTAATAATGCAAATTAAAATAATTAAAATATTATATATGTTTCGTAATAGAGCACAGGTTTAATATTAAAAAGAAAATATAAGTGTTCAAATATCTTGAAAACCGAATAATCAAACAAATATATTATATGCATTTGAAAACCAAATAATAAAAAAAAGATATTACATGTATTTGTGTGGAATATGCTAAATGATTTACTTAATAAAAATAATTTCATACACTGATAAATTCATTATACTATAAAATTTCACATAATAAAAAATAATGGTTACCCCAAGACAAAATAATTCAAACATCATAAAAAATTTGTTTACCCAAGGGAGTAGTAGATTTAATTTATTAGTTAATCCCATGTTATGTATATGCATAAAATCATCAAAAATTAATTGAACCCTTACGCATGTACCGAAGACTTATAAAAAACTAACATCACATAAGTTTTGCTAAAGGGGAAAATATAAATATAGCAAATCTCGCTTTACTTGACAAAATAAAAATAATTTAACACTTGGGCATGTATTAAAAATTCTGTCAATTTCTGCCGCGCAATTCGCATACAATCAGCTTTGGCCAATGTCAAATTTCCCTCGTAAGGTTTCCGCTAGAATTTCACATCTAATCAACCAGCTAATCTCTCTCCATGTCCCTCTGGTGCCATAAGCTCCACTCCCAGACACGCACATAACCCAGACATGCACATAACCCATCAACTCCTTTTCTTGGCTAGTGCACCTGGGCCACGCGCAAGTGCTCTGCACCCAGCCTAAATGAAATGCGGTGAGAGGCCACATGAAGCATAGCTATTATCAACAGGAAGGACGATATGTCTTTAGTAATTCTCATGTACTTACAGAAGGAACACTAAACTCCACCTAATTGATCACTCACAACACATACACAAAAACTGTGGAACTATATAGGTCAAGTCGAAACAGCACATATCTAACACCAAAAGATCCAAAATTTGAATTATGATTGTATGAAACAAAATGGAACGTATTATTGTACAGTCCTATGTTTTGGGCAAGTGCATGAAACTGAACAATTTGCAGTTTGATAATTTGGAGCTAAAACTGGTGCTTATGCAGGATTATGTTTCGAGATAAATTAAGCTAGCCAATCGATCAATCTATCAATGCAAGTAAAGTAACAAACATACCGTTTCACTATGTTCAGCTCCATAACCGCTATAACCATATATTGACTGTGGATATGCATGCGCTATCTGCATTTACAAATAGACCCATCAAAGGACAATATTTATTTTAAATATAACTAAGAATAGTAGTACAAATAATGCATAAATAGGTTATCTTAGTTAACTCATACGACAATTATCACACTGAATCATTTACACTGAACCATAAGCACTTAGTGCCATGCAATGCATACATAACCTTGTTGAACCATTAGGAGTAAACTATCTTTTTACCCTCACGTCTCTTACAGTGAGTAATGAAAGATCAATACAGGGAACCGAAATTACCCAATTCACTAAAAATTTTCCTCTTCTCTGAATTTTTCTTCACGCCAACGCTTGAGATGCACCTTAAAATTTTATTTGTGATTAACTAGTTCACCTTACTATTTGAACTCATACCTGACTAGTTGGCAAAACACATCCTAGTATCACCTAGCTCATGTGTGCTGAAAATACTTTCAGTCACTTCTCACTGGAATACAACATGTGCCGAATTAAATTGACGATGCTCTTATAGCTTAAAGGCAACAAAAGAGGTGAATTAGTGATCTAAATCAAGACCTGAACCTGACCACATTCTCTGATAATAAATGAAAAAAAATGTAATTATTGAGTGCATTTGCTCAACCGGCAAACATGTTAGTCCAAACAGGCACTTATCCACCCACACACCAAGATCATGACCAGTTGATGGCGTCCAGTTGTGCTACGGATCATGCAAGAAAATCATCTCAAATACACCATGCTAACGAGTGATGTTGTATCCATTAGTCACACTTCACTAACAAAAGACATTGATTGTTTGATTATATAACCATTTTTTTCTGGTTTAAAACATATTTTCATTTCAGACACGGTGTAAATGAATTGTAAATGATGAATCTCTATAGGAAGCCAGCTCTGACTGCTTTAATACAGATGTACACCCAACATATTGGGCAGGTACAGCCTTCCAAGCAGGCATCAGCAGAGTATAATTCCTTCATGTTACACTGAAAATATAAAAATCTGAACTGAACTTTTCGTTAACTCAAAGTCTGAAGAAGTCATCAACAGTGGTAGCAATGAAAGAATAGCTATACAAAACAGAACCTAATAGGATGAGAAAGAACAAAATATTGCAGACTGGAAGGTGGCCAACATCGAAGGCAGAAGAGCTGTCTTATTATTGGAATAAGACTGTGATTCTTTAGTCTGGTCAGAAGTTCAAAATGCAAACACTAACCACTATTCCGAAAATTAGTTTGTCCAACCATTTAGTGGCCTAATTGATCCCTTTCATGGGACTGGACGAAAATCTAACCAAGAAAGAAATTATCACTTTAATCCATTTTATATTCATCCCAATGAACATCATCCATGACTCCAAAGGTTCCAGTACCAGAATAGGCTATATAACCAAAATACGAGATAGCTTCACGCAATAAAAAGACACAGCAGAATAGGCTACCGGGTTGGGATAGTTAGCGAACTTGGCCATGGTGGTGCTCTCACTACCAGGGATGATTAGCGAATCGAGCCCCTGGAGCTACCATTCCGGCCTCAGAACCTCCACCCCCTCATTCCGATCCTCCTTTGCACTGCACCCAAAGCCAAATCAAGTCATCAATAAACCTGAACACACAGCATCAAAGCAAACCATACCAGCCATGTGCTCGTTGTAGGGTTAGTACATGCAAAGATCAAAGCACCCGTCCAGTCTACATAGAAGAATAAAAAACTTATTGTTAAATTATCAGTGGCTGCAAAGAATTTTAATAAAAGTTATTTGAGTTAAATAAACTGTGCCTAATATTTTATCAGATGCTTTACCAGTTTGCAGATCCACCTTGTTTCTGTGTAAGATTGACTGGATAATGACTGCAATTTAAGGGCATATCTACCCTATAGCAAAAAGGTCAAACTGTCTTTTACCTTCACTACATGGGAAGCTTCTGCTCCTGTCAGACGATGGCATGAAAAACAAAGGAAAAAATTAGAGCGCAAAACCATCATGACTAAAATCAAAATTAGTTTCTTGAAAATTCACCCGGGAAAATTCAGAATCTAAAATCGTCAAATTCTGAAAAATTCAGAATTCAGAAAAACAGGACAAAAAATGGTTTCGTCCAAATATGGTCAAATTATTGTGTTCACAAATTTATTAACTGGATGTCGACTGCAATCTAATATTATTGTATGATATGACAAAACGGAATGGTAGTAAAAGAAGTGGAAGACAATTTGACACAAACTTAAATAATGGTCGCAGCTAGTAAGCACAAAATATCATAAAAAAGACATGGACATTTTCAATTTATCATGCTAGTTAATTTCAGATGTGAACGAGCTCATAGCACTTAGTGTTTCCCTATCAATGTTGCAACTTCTAGTAAAATGGAATTACAAATTAAATCCTACAATCACTTGTATTAGTACAAAGGGATTGTATTGATTCACTGAATCATCATTGCAAGCGTGCAGTTTAGAGGTATTAAGGTAGTGCAAACATTGATCATCCCCCAACCTAATGTTTCATCCACTAAATTTCCGTCCACAACAAACAAAGAAACGTCACTTTACAACTCCATTATGAACACACGGGGAGATATGGACCCAGAAAGACACTCACTGAGGTGGAACTCGTAACCGCACCGCATCCTTCCTCGTAGACAAACGTGCACTTATGCTAGGTCCTGATTTAAGTGCCTGAGCAAAAAAGAAACAAGTGCCTGATTCAGGATGAATATGCAACAGTGTTGTTCTAATAAAAAATATTTTTGTAATCAACAATGATATGATAAATCTACCCAACCGAAAGAAGATATGATAAATCGGCGATGCGGGCGGAGATGTCGAGGATGGGCTTCGGCGGCGCCGGTGCCGGTGGGGCAGCGGTGGCGCTGGTAGGTTGCGGCGCTGATCGGCGGGCGGCGAGGTTAGGGTTTGGGCGCCGCGTGCGAGGGCGTTGGGGGAGGTGGCGAGCGGATCGGGGACGAAGCGGTGGAGGGAGAGCCGACGTTGGGGAGCGGTTGTAAAAGATGGCGGCGAAAATCACGTGGTCACAGGTGGGAGGAAGCTGCGCGGATGCGGAGGGAGGGAGGTGCGGCATGCGGGAGAGAGGCGCAGAGAGAGGAGGGGAGAGGGGATGCGGATGTGGGAGAGAGGCGCGATCAGAGGGAGGTGGGGAGCCATCAGATCTTATTGCACAGATGAATTTGGATCGTTGGATGTGTCACGTGACGAATGAGTAAAACCATTTGTTGAACTATAGGGTAGATGTAGAGATCTTGTGCAATTGTGATGCTAACAACTGATCATGTCCACACTGAATGATCCCATATAGACATGAGCCCAACGATCATAGTTACCAACTCAACATGATAGCAGGTTCTATTTACCTCCAGTGTTTTTAAGAAAACATTAGGTGCTTTTTTCAAACCTAGTCTGCAAGGAACTGATTTATCAAGAGTATATAAGGCCGATTAAATAGTAGGCTTCCGCTCAGCAACAGAAATACAATATCAGATAGAACTGCGACATAAGATGGAGGAACAATCAAACAGAACTCCATCACTTTCACACTTTCTACAAATTGTAGCCTCACCTTTAATAGGGATTCAGCGGGTGATCCATGTTCTTAATGGATGGATCATTGACGGATGAGAACTTGTATGGATTAAATAAATACTATAAATCACTTAGAAAAAGTCTTAATGGATGGATCATTGACGGATGAGAACTTGTATGGATTAAATAAATACTATAAATCACTTAGAAAAAGTCATGTAACCATTGTAGAATGTTTTTGGAGAAATCATACTTTTGGAAGCATGGAATGAATAATCTGTGGATGATACAATGTATCATCTATGGTGTAAAAAAGAACATGGCACCTAGTTAGCTGGGGTGTTGATTGAGTGGTTAAGTGTGGTCTGCTTGGTGGATGCATGAATTGCTTGCACATAATTGTTTAGACTTGTGACTAACCATGTACTGGTGTTAACTGATAATAATCTTGAATGTCCATCCTCGCTTGCAACTACCAGTATTCAACCTAGATGATCATGGATCTTAGGAAAAGTTTTTTTTAAAAAAATAAAATTCTCTCCATCACATACTGCAGATTCGGAGTGCACAAAGATGTTGGTGTCAGAGATAGACCAAGTGACCAACTAGTTGTGTTTTCCTACTGATGACGCTCTCTCTCGTGGCCCGATCTTCTGGTGAGGGGGATAACTCTCGCTTTGATCGAGTGCGACGTTTGTGACGTGGCTACCAACCAGAACAAGTCCAGGATGCCGTGCAATCGCTACACCACAAACGATGTCGTACCAACCGTGACGCGCGGTTGATGATCCCTGCAATGCAAACGAGAGAACACTGCAAGAACAAGATAAGATGCAATCTAAATATTGCGAATAGGGAATTTAAGCACAAATGAATAGTTGCGATTGAAGTGGTAGATTTAATCGACCCGGCAAATCAACACACCAACTATTGGGGGCTCTGAATCTATAGTCACCGACTAATCGAGCGAGGACTAGAGACAAGGTGAATGGCACTTGGCAAAATTCAACTAAACAAAACCCAAATGTTTTTGAGGATGTACAAAGCTATTTATAGAGGAAAATAAAGCTAGGGTTCAGTGCTAATTCGTGGAGGTGGAGGGGGACACTTCCGAGATGGGCCTAGTCTATTATAAGGCCCAAGGCCCAAGTTCGGTTTCAGCAATAACACTGTCTTGTTTTGGCGATTCCCGTTGACTCGAGATGAATTTGGACATGAGACCAGATGCGTTTGAAAGATAGCGAGATAAGCTTTCCACGAAGTCCAAGATCACCCAAATCGGAGTTGGCATGAAGGCGTTAGGTCCGTTTGAAGTCAATGCTGTCTCCGGAGGCCGAACTGGACTTGGACTTGGAATTATCATTGGAGTGTGTGAAGTTATGAGCGTATCCGACGAAGTGATGTCCTCATCATCCTCCCCTTCTTGAATTGGAGTCGTCCTCGACTCAATCTCATCTTCTTGATTGTGTGCACTCTCTCGTCCATTGGCCATCCTTGGAGGTATCTCATCGTGAAAAACATCCTCATATTCCTGCAAAAGGTTAGTAATAGCAGGTGGCAAAGAATATAAAGTACTAGGAGCAGTAGCCAATGTGAGTATAGAATCTTGGCAAAATAGAGCATAGCAACAAGAATCTGGCTCATCTAGTGCACAAATATTATATTTGGAAGCCCACAAAGTACCCTTCAACATAATTTCATTCTTTGTGGTACTTGGTTCTATTTTACTAGTTGGAGCAGGATGTTTAGCAATAATTTGATTTTCACTTTTCGCTTTCTTTTCACATTGAAGTCTTGCAAGATCATCTTTCAAAGCAGCGGCTGGAGTCATAGAATGCAAAACAACTCTTTTACCATCGAACATAAATATATATGTATTAGTCCTACCATCAAAAACAACTTCTCTATCATATTACCATGGTCGCCCCAAAATAACAGAACAAGCTTGCATATGCACAACATCACATTCAATTTGATCATGGTAGGAGCCTATAGAAAAAGGTATTTTAACCATCCGGGTTATCTTCATCTTACCACATGTATTAAACCACTGAATATGATACGGATGTGGATGTGGATGGGTAGTCAAGCCAAGCTTCTTGACCATCTCTTCACTTGCTAAATTGTTGCAACTCCCGCTATCAATAATCATTTTGACGGTATGGCCTTTCACAAGAACTTTGCTTTGGAACAAATTGTGACATTGGTTTTGCTCTTCACACTTCTCTTTAGCACTAAGTGCTAGCTTGACAATTAGGCTAGGATACTGATCTAGCGACTCTGGATGCAAATGGACTTCCTCGATGTCATCATTATCTTGTCCTCCTGCGTGGTCAGTGGCAGCTAAAGCATATTCATCATCACAATCACTAGCAGAAGTATACTCACCATCAGCATTCACAAATAGAGCTCGCCGATTTGGACAGTCGCGGGCAATGTGTCCAATGCCATGGCACCTATGACATGTAATATCACGTGTACGTCTAGTGGAATCTACTGAAGTTGCACTCTTGGCTGGAGTCTGAACTGAAGTGTTTTTGCTTGTTTCTTGAGTATGGGATGGCGTGGAGGTAGGTGGACGAATAGCAGTAGTAGATTGACGTGGTGTTGACTGTCGTGTGGAAGTAGCACCTGCAAGAGAACTCCTATGCTTGTTGCGTCCCTGCACTTCTCTTTCAGCTTTGCAAGCAAAATGGAATAATCTATTCATGGTATTGTATTCTTTATATTCAAGAATATCCCGAATCTCTCTATTAAGACCTCCATAGAACCTAGAAATTCTAGCATCCTCAGTTTCTTGCAAATTACATCGTGACAAAGCAATCATCATCTCTTGATAGTACGTTTCTACAGAATTGGAACCTTGTCTTAAAAGTTGCAGTTTATTTAACATGTCACGAGCATAGTAAGAAGGAACAAATCTAGACCTCATTGTACGTTTATGAACTGATATGACGCTCTCTCTCGTGGCCCGATCTTCTGGTGAGGGGGATAACTCTCGCTTTGATCGAGTGCGACGCTTTATATCATCCTAGGTTCTAGGTCTAAGTCCTCGACCACATATATCATTCCACCATAGAGATGCAAAGGAGGTAAATTCACTACTGGCAGCTTTAACTTTCTTAGTATCAGGAAAATCATAGCAAGAGAATTTTTGCTCAACAGCTAGCTCCCAGTCTAGATAAACAGAAGGTTCAAATTTACCATCAAAAGAAGGCATAGTAAATTTTACCTTAGATAAAGGATCATCTTTGTCCCTAATTCGACGTCGTCTTCTATTTCCAACACTCTCGTCTTCCTCCTCATCATCAGCAACAGATTGCTCTTTGTCTTCATCGTCATAACTTTGGTGTCGATGAGCAGTGGCACCTGCACCTTCTTCACCTGCAGCCTCAAGTAAACCAATGCGTCGCACAATATTTTCATGTCCAATATTTATATTCTGAATGTTTTCAGTTAATTGTTTATGTGATCGATTCATTTGCTCAATTTGATCCACTACTTTCACCAGGCTTTCATTTAAAGTTTTTAAATGTTTATCTGTGCTTTTCTTGTATGATTTACTATTACGCATCAGCTCTTCATACCAATTTTCCATGCCCTTCAGTTTATGTGCTAGATTCTCCAGTGTTGGTTCGTTGGAACTTGTACCTGACATCGTTAGCAAGCAAAAGAAACTCACAAGAAAGTGTCAGTTCCTAACAATCTATATATATGTGGAGCTTTTGAAGGCACTCAACACTCAAGCATATACCAAATTCTAATAATGTTCTCAAAGAATGCAAATCAGGTCAATCACCGTGGCTGGTTCGTGGCACAATGACACGCTTGATGAGTGGAGCGATTGCAAAGCCGGACCTGTAAAGGTTAGTAGTATGTGGATCTTGGTAGGCTTAACTATATCACAAGGAATAGCAAAAATCAAACAGATATACGAAATTGAATAATAATCCAAAGTATTAGTCAAAATTGCTGGCCTAGCCTAGACTCAATCCTAGCTCAAGCAAGCAAATGATCACACTCGGACCAAAACAACTCGCTATGTCAACCAACTCTCTCCAAGAAATCCACAATTTAAAAAAAAATTTCCACCCTTTCTTTTTCTGATTTTTTTTTTGATTTTTTTTTGGTGCGGCACTTTTTTTTTCTTTTTTTTTTGCACCTTTTTGCCTTTTTGCCTTTTTCTTTCTTTCTTTTTTTTAACAAGTGGCAAGTGCGTGCGCGCGCATGCACAAATACAAGCAGCTGCTAGCTATTACTGTAAGAGGAGTTCACGTGAATGTATGGAACTTTCATGCATGGCTAAACAAAAGGAAACACACTGAGGTAATTAGGGAGATTAACTACCGAAACAAAGAAACTGAAATACAAGAAAACCGGACTTGCAGTTGCATGCACGAGATAACACGGGACCCACTCAGTTTCTGTGTTGCGCACAACAGGAGGAAAACAATACAGATATTCCCCAACTAAAAGGAAACCGACTCAAAATTTAGAGGAAACAGATCTCCATAATTCCTTGCGCAAGCAACAAACCAATCATGAATGGATCGATCTGCTATTTTTTTCCTTCAATCTAGCACAACCGAGATGCAAACTCAAACTAGTATGAAACTAGGACTAAAGCCAGCACTCCGACTCGACAGTGGATCAAAACTCAATAAAGCAAAAACTGAATGAAATTGCGTGGCTCAAAACTAATGTTTGGTGATGGGAAAAAAAATATTGCGGCTGTATGGTAGACGATGGAAAAAAAATTACAAAACCAAAATCCTCACCAGGCAACTAAAGCTCTGATACCAACTGATGACGCTCTCTCTCGTGGCCCGATCTTCTGGTGAGGGGGATAACTCTCGCTTTGATCGAGTGCGACGTCTGCGACGTGGCTACCAACCAGAACAAGTCCAAGACGCCGTGCAATCGCTACACCACAAACGATGTCGTACCAACCGTGACGCGCGGTTGATGATCCCTGTGATGCAAACGAGAGAACACTGCACGAACAAGATAAGATGCAATCTAAATATTGCGAATAGGGAATTTAAGCACAAATGAATAGTTGCGATTGAAGTGGTAGATCTAATCGACCCGGCAAATCAACACACCAACTATTGGGGGCTCTGAATCTATAGTCGCCGACTAATCGAGCGAGGACTAGAGACAAGATGAATGGCACTTGGCAAAATTCAACTAAACAAAACCCAAATGTTTTTGAGGATGTACAAAGCTATTTATAGAGGAAAATAAAGCTAGGGTTCAGTGCTAATTCGTGGAGGTGGAGGGAGACACTTCCGAGATGGGCCTACTCTATTACAAGGCCCAAGGCCCAAGTTCGGTTTCAGCAATAGCACTGTCTTGTTTTGGCGATTCCCATTGACTCGAGATGAATTTGGACATGAGACCAGATGCGTTTGAAAGGTAGCAAGATAAGCTTTCCATGAAGTCCAAGATCACCCAAATCGGAGTTGGCATGAAGACGCTAGGTCCATTTGAAGTCAGTGCTGTCTCCGGAGGCCGAACTGGACTTGGACTTAGAATTATCATTGGAGTGTGTGAAGTTATGAGCGTATCTGACGAAGTGAGTCCTCATCACCTACCATGAAAATAGAAAAGATGTTGAAGAGCACATTCGGCATTTTGATTTTTTATTTTTATACAAGAAAGCCACACACGCAGGAAAACCAATGAAATCTAGCGAAATTTCACCTTTGCCTCCTGAAAGACTAAGTATAGTTAATTAGAAAAGGGGTTGCGTTTCGCAACAGAAATCTAGCGAAATCTCAGTCACCTCGCACCTGCCCATTAGATCCAATCAATGAAGAGATCGTCTTCAACCTCTACTAGAACTGAGGAGTAGGTGAGGAGGGGATAGATAGGAGGAAGGAGGCGGCGAAACTCACCGATCTCCGGCGGGTGGGTGGGCTAGGTATACCAGCCAGCACACACTTTCTTCCTAGGCAGTGGTGCCTTCTTTCTATTAGTGGGGTTTCTCAACAAGGATTGGAGGCGGCGGGGCTGTGGGGAAGAAAGAAGCCGACGCTGGAGCTGGGCGTTTGTTTCATCACTTCATCGATCTCCTCTTTCTGACCTAATCGTGCAAAAACTCCTCAATCGATCTGCTCTCTTTTCTACTACTCCAGTACTAGCCTTCTTTCTTAGAACCACAAGCAGGCCTGTCAAAAAAACAAGACAAAAATTTATCTTAAGTGTATGCCACGTTGCCACATCCAAGTGATGCTACCTCCAGTAGCATATCATCATCGACCATGGAAAAAATAAATAGGCACCAAAATTTTTCTCTGACACTGAACACAATCCATGAGACAACAAATATCCATGTGTAGCAAACTTAAAAGTTACTAGATCTGGGGGGAACAATAACTAATCATACCAAATAAACAACTAGAAATTTAGGAGATCAACAGTGCATTTCAATCCACACAAATCAACCCACGAAATGCATAAGCTTTTAGTAGATCTGGAAGATGCTCACATGACAGTAAATCAAGAGGAGGAGGAGAAAAATTGAGGAGGAAAGGGGAAGGGGAAGAGAGGTTTGCACTTATCGGAAGAGAGGAAGAAGGGGAATGGGACAACCGGCGTAGTAGAGAGGTGGCCGACGGAGGAGACGGAGGGCGGCCGGCAGAGGATACGGCCGGCACTCACTACCGGTGGTGGTGGAGGAGGGCACGGCGACAGCCCCAAACCCTAGCCTGTTTGGTAAGAGGAATGGGAGTTTAAAGGAGGGAGTTGATGGTGAGATTGGTCGAGTTACATTTTTAGTCCCCATCCCTTATTGGTTTCACATCGAATTCTGTTTGAAGGAGGGAGTTGATGGTGGGATTGATCATGGGAGTTACATTTTTAGTCCACATCCCTTGTTTGGTTTCACATCGAATTCCCTTAGAGTCTCACGAATTAACAGGCCTCCCCGAGATAAGAGATTGGTGGGAGTTGGACCCCTTAATTCCTCATCCAAACCCCCTCGAATTCTCAAGTCTTCCAACCAAACTACAGACTTAAACTTCCATATATCATAAACTCCCATTCCCCATCACCAACTCCCTCCAACCAAACAGACTGTAGCTTATTCGATGAGGGGAGGAAAGGAAATGAGGGCGAGACGTGAGACCGTCTCTGCTTCTGCTCGGCGTGCGCACGCGCTGGGCCAGGCCTGGCTATGGGGGCTTTTTTTTAATAAAGGAATAAGTTCACCAGAGGTCCCTTAACTTAACCGCGAGATTTTTTGAGGTCCCTTAACCGAAAAACCAGAAATGTGTACCCTAAACTTACACAAACCGTTCACCGGAGGTCCCTCGGTAGTATACATGGATGGTTTCGCTGACGTGGCATCCTAGTCAGCAAAAAAATTTAAAAAAATACGTGGGGCCCACATGTCAGCTGCACATTTTTTTTCCTCTCTTTTTTCTTCTCTTTTCTCTCTTCTCTCTTCAGGCAGGCGCCGGGCGGAGAGGTGGTGGCGGGCGGAGCGACGGCGGGCAAAAATTTAGTGCAAATATAAAAAATGATAAGTCATGCTTAAAGTTTTTTTATAGTAAAGTAAGTCACAAACAAAGTAAATGATAATTCCATAATATTTGTAATAAAAAGTCAAAACGCCTTACATTATGAAAGGTAGTACATTGGTAAACAATAAATAATTTTATTACTAATGCATCACCTGAGCTTCTCTTTTTTTTTGGAGGTTTTGTCAGTAAACTAACCGTCTTTCCCTTGCTTATGACAGTAATTATCTTCAGGTTTTGAATGTCTTTGTTTTTCAGCATTATTGGCAAATGTTGCACATGGAAGTTTCAATCTTCTCTCAAAGTTTGGTAACAAGGAGGGTGATTATTGTGCAAAAACAAGGAGGGTTGATTCTGATTCTTCTCTTAAAATTTAGGGAAGAAGAGAATATAGAATCATCTTTATCATGCTTTAGAAGTTTGCTTAACATAACAATTTTCTTCGGTTAAAGAATATTTTCTTCAAAATATATTAACATTACCAAATATCAGCCCATTATTGCCCACCATGGTCCATACTAAATCCCTCAATCAGTTAGGCGGTCCCCGCCCTACGCGGGCAGTTCGGGGCAAAACCATATCCACCGCCCGCCCGCCCGCCCCCCTCTTCCCCTTTCCCTCCACCTCGCCGCCTACCGGAGCAGGCTATCCGTCAACCGCACGTTGAGCCAAGATGGCGGTGGTGGTGCCCAAGCTTAGTGAGGCTCTGTCTCTCACGGCGTGCGTGGCGAGATGGCGATGCGATGACGCCATGGCAACGAGGGCATGCACGCCTGAATCTGGCCTAGGGAGCGGCAACTTTGGGTCGATGGTGCCTGGTGTGTGTTACCGTCTTCCTGTGGTCAGTTTATGTTGTGGCCATTAGGCTTGGCAACGGGGCGGGGTGGGGCCGGGTTGGACAAGAACGTCCTTGCCCCCGACCCACGAAATCTTCCCCCGGCCCTGACCCTGCAATGGAGAGCGGGGCGTATCTCCCCGCCCCCGAACGTGCGGAGCCCCGTAGGGAGTCGATACTCCAGAAAAATCAAACTCACATGGCTCAGATCTGTCCGGCGGCAATGATGTCAACTGCAGCAGTGTCTTCTCAGAGCTGAGACGGCGACGGCTTGACAACGTTGAGGATGAAGAGCCAGTGTGGATGAGGATGTGATAGGGCATCGTGCCGAGCCGCCGCCGACTGGATCCTTGGAAGCATCGAGGGCGGCAAATGCACGTGGGACGTTGGCGAAGGGCACCGCACCACCGACTGGAACCTGGTGGCTGCACATTGGGCGCCGGCGACGGGCGCCACGCCGCCGACTAGACCCTGGTAGTAGCTGCGCGTTGAGCGCCGACGAAGGTTGTCGCGCAGCCGGCTGAATTGAGCGTGGGGCACCAGGGTGACGCTAGCAACTGGACAACTGGTGAAGTGAGCGGCGGCTGGAGGAATGGAGAAGGATTTAGGGTTTGTTAGGTCATAAGTGGGCTATTAGGCTCTAAATATCAGATTTATACAAATAATATATATTCGGGACCCCATGAGGTACCCCACGAGTGAATCCCCCCCCCCTCGCGCGTAGAAATGACCAGGGCCCCGCCCCCAATCCCTCGCGGGTACAAAATTTACCCAACCCCAGCCCCATAGGGACGGATCCCCACGTCCAGCGGGGGAATTACCAAGCCTAGTGGGCATCCATAGATCAAAACTTCATGCCCTTTAAAAGTGATGAAACTAAGTTTTATATTTTCCTATGAAACGCCAAACTCAAACCTTAACTGAAATGCAAATTAGTAGCTCAAGTGACCCATTTAGATGCAGCCAATGAAAAAGGATATGTTCCTTTTTTTCAGGTTAAATTTGTCTAGAATAGAATAATAAAGTACATGATTATACTCCCCGTGTTATAGATTATGTGACATTCTGATTTTATCCTAAGTCAATGATTCTATGTTTGACGATCAATTTAGAAAATTGTATAGTCCAACAACATGGAAATTAATATTATGAAATATTTTTCATGATTCCAATTAACCCTAAAACCTAGGGTTAATTGGTATTGAACTATATGAATTTATAGAGATCAATAATAAAAATACAAATGTTTGACTTAGGAAAAAAATCTACAATTACAAATAGTTTGAAACGGAGTTCTTTTCATTGGATGGCATATGTGTTTTTTTATATCTATTCCGATAACTGAGTTTTCCCTAGTTGTGGGAGTATATCTAAATATCTAATATCCTTTAAAGCTGCCCCTGTTTATGTATTTGAGTTTTCTTTGAATCTCAATGTTTTTTACCTCTTATGCTCATAGGAATGGACATTAGTGATAGAAATGAATCCATGGGCGACAACTTCGTGGCGTGGGGCACACAACAATGCTGAGGCAGCCGGTTTTTGGCTCCACCACCAGCGAGCATGACATCAGCCAGCGTTAGCAAGCCGTCATATGAAAGGCAGCGGACGAGACGGTGATGGCTTGCGTGACCATCGACCAGCTTGTGCTAATTGCTTACAAGATGTAGTCATGTAGACATGGCTGAAGATGTTGAAATAGAAAGTAGTCCACTTCATGGTATTTGATATCCTTTGCAGGGGGTGGTGTAATAGCAAAGCAAGTTGCAAATATGTGTTGCATTATCCACAATTGAAGCTGAGTTCATTGTAGCGAAAAAAGCAAACCAAGAGCTATTATGGCTAAAAAAGTTAGTTAGTGAACCTGGGTTTGATCAAGAAAAGTATTTGCTATTTTGTGACAACTAAAATGCTATCACCACTTGAGTAAGAATATAAGTTTTCACTCAAGGTGAAAGCACATTGATGTGCGTTATCATTGGATTCGTTATGTATTCTTAAAAAATGCGGCTTGAGGAAGTCTACACCGATGACAATGAGGCTGATATGATGACCAAGGTGATAACAAAGGAGAAGCTCAAAGCTCACTAGTATGACTGCCAGAAGTCATTGAGGTCTTCCATGATGTTGGGAGGTGGAATTTGTTCCCTCCACGTGGAGACTTTGATCTAAGCCTAAATGTAGCCCAAAAGTCCAACAAATATGAGTCATTAATTAATCTCTTGATCGACGGTGGATATTGCCTCATTCTTTGGGGTATGAAGAAAAACCCTGACCTCTCTTTGAGAGAAGATGTGAGAATGTGCAGCAACCATTGACCTGAACACAAGCCAAGCAAACACAAGAGAAGAGAGGAGAATGCAGAAGAAGAGGAGGTAGTTGTCAGCTCTGGTGTTCTTGCCCGATGTTCAACAATTCAGCGATTGGGGGCTCAAATGTGGTCGAATTGGCACCATTCTTGATGAGTTCGTTCTAAACTTGTAGCAGATTAATCTGGTCAGATTGTGTGAAGATTGGTTGAGAGGAACATCATACTTAGGTGAGGTTTTGTCAGCTTTAAAGGGACCTATAGACATGTATTTGTACTGAGTTCTGTGCAATTTGCATTCCAAAATTTGTGGAGTTTGCACGTGTGGTTTGGGAGATATGAGTTGAGAGCCTAAGGGACATCCCTTCTTTCTATAAAGTTAAGACCCAAAGCTGAAACCTCGGTGTTCCACGTCATCACTGATTCTTAGCCGTTCGATTTGTGGATACGATCGCATATGAACCGTTGGATGAGAAGGTAACGGTGAAATGTCGAGTAGTCCTAATAGCTACTGGTTGCAGCAATTCCTCACCACAAATTATCATTAACAACGGGTAGATCAAAGGTTAATCCCCTTTATTATCTCCGTTACCTTTTACGATTCCTCTATTAAATGTGACCGATCCATCATCCTCCTCCAAATGAAGTTTCAACTATTTGTTACATCATTTTATTTTTTTTTTACTATGATCATACTTCCTCTGCCTCTCTGTTGTCATATACTTTCAAGTTCCAATTATTTTTCACAACATTTCATTTTTTTTACTATTATCATATCTTCTTTGTGTGACAGTATTCATAGCAATGTGCAATTGATCCCACTAACTGTAATTAAAACTAATTTCCTGCTTTGTGAGTAAGCCACATATTTTTTATCCTAGCCACTAGATAGCATATAAGCGCTTAGATCACAAGCGAGTGACGAATCAAAGAACCTCACTAATATGGCAACATGATCCAGATGGACCGCTGGAAGCTGAAACAGAACGTTAGATAACATTAGAGATAAATACGTCGTGGGTGGCATTCCTTCCATCTCCTGCTTGCGCTATTTATCTCTTGTAACTAACACAGAGTCAGCTTGCCTCCTGAATGCACTTTACCATCACTAATTAATGCCTTCAATGATTTCAATCTCAATTCACTATTATCAACCACCTTAATTTCTTCTTCAATCCTAAATCCACCGTTGTCATCATGATTTTTCTTTCTAGGGCTATATATATGTATTACGTTGTTCTCTCGCTTCACACAAAACAACTCCATCTCTTATATTTTCTGCTGAGATATAGATTATCTTCTGAGATATGGATCCTGAGCAACTAAATAGCAGGTTTCTCTCTATGGCCTATCATCATCGATTGTTGTTTCTACTTACCTCTGTTTAGCCCTCTTCCCATTGCTTATAGTTTTCAATCTCTTCCTATTTGTTGTTTTTCCCACAACATCGTATGCTTCTAATAGCATATTTAACTCATTTTGTTTAGGATGTTACCACAAGATATTCTTCATTCTCCATCAGAGGTGATTCATTGTAAATATAAGAATACAATCACAAATCTTAAGGAGTATAATGGACCGAGAGTAGTAGTTGCATGCACAAACACGTTGCAGAAGGAATATATGATCAAGCAACAACTATCATCAAGCATTTACCATCAGTTACGTAATAAATGGAGTACATCACTTTCAACCCATGATTCTCACGGAAGATGGTACCAATAGCAAAATAAAAAAAATAGCAATTCATATATATACTATATGTCTCCCTACTGCCTCCATTTGATTTACATGTTTCTTTGTGTGACTAGCTGGATGTATGCATTACTATAACTATTATATAACTACATTTTATATGGCAGCATGTACTTTCAATTTTTATTAATCTAAGAAATCCCGCAGCAATGTGCATGCGGAGTATCTTCTAGTAATCTACTATATCTCTGTTTGTTTTAGTTATTCATCTTGTTAATTGGTATGGTTGATATTGTAGATGCCAAGACCATGTCTTGATGATATTATTGTTGTTGTGATGTACAACTAAATGTTCTATAGAACACTTTATTTGTACCCATTGTTGATTATAGTGGAAGTTTAAAGTGGGCTGGTTGGTCCCATGGTTTTTTACTCCTCACACGATGAGATTATTCCACTTTAAATCATTGTGTCATATGTGCATGTCTATGTTATTCCGCTATTGATTTGCTAGTTAAAACTATACTAAAAGTTTATGGCAAGATGGGGGATTAATTGTGTGAAATACTCCCTCCGTCCTAAAATACAGGGCTCGATTAATTTTGTTAGGATAAAGGTTTGACCAATAAATTCTCTACTATAAATTTATTTTTATGGCATATAGTTTATGATGTTAGATTCGTATTTGTATTCGTAAGTGCTCTCCTATGGTTATACTTTCTAATATCATAGGTTAAACCTTTGTTCTAACAAAATGAAATACTCCCTATAAAAAAGATGGAGGAAGTACATTTATTGGGTAGTAAAATTTTTCTCTTGTATGTTGAAGGTGCTTGGTTCAGCCCCAACAAATTGTTCATTTTACCGATCTTAAATACTCAAGTGAAGTTGTGCCTTTAATTTTAGGATAAATTGGTTCTATACCATCGAATTTTTTGGGTTTAGTTTTATATCATCAAAATGTTTCGGTACACATTAATACCACACAAATTCTCCTCCATTATACTTTTTAAGCATTTCCATTACCTCATGTAGACCCCCGATTTTGGAAATCGGAAATCTTCTGTGTTTATCAGTACCAATCCCTGGATCAGTAGTTGGTACACACATACATAGCCGAATCACAACATATCACGAATGAATTCAGGCTAAAAGAGTTAAATGCTTACATTAGGGCCAGGCAGGCCAACAACTATCAGAGAACAGCAGCGGAAGACAAAATAATACAAGGGCCCGGTTGACATGCCACAAGCAGTCGACTAGGGAACGAAACCTAGAATGGAACTGCACTCCAATCATCTTGTTAGGTACGCAAGCATACTAACAAGGGCTTCTCTTCAACACTCTGCTAAAAGATACATATAGAGCAATAATGAGTACAAAAGTACTCAGCAAGCCACCACACAAAATGCAGTAATATACAGGATAATACAAGGAGTGGCTATGGTTACTTTGCGTAAAGCTGAGTTTTCAAATATTATTTCACAAACCTAAGACCTAGTATAAACTGATCAGGTTTTAACTCCATTGTTCATTAAACAGCGACGGTTCTGTCCACCATCCATTGTGTTCCCAAGGATAGCTTCCCGCCACTGGTCGTCATGGTTTTCTGGGGTCTACCCCTTCTCGCCTCTCGAGAAGTTGACCCACCAGTACAAAATCACCATGCATCATCCCACCCATCATTTTAAGAATTTAGAGTCTAGCCAAGTGTAATACATGTTCCGGTGCTCAATAACCGCGAGCATGGCTATTCGAATAGATTTGGTTTACTCACACTGCAGTGGATGTACACTTTACCCGTACTCCGCGACTGCCCAACACATGAGACGCGTCACGGCAAAGCCTTTCAATAACCTCACATTGGCAGTACCCGCTCCATGAACTTACATCCTCATGCACTCTAGGCGTCATAAGTTTCTAGCAGTGAGAGGAGTTCTGGCGCTCCCGGGAAGGGAAGACTCACACATGCATTAAGTTATAGTTAAGTTAGGTTTACATATGGCAGTCCTACCGATGGCGACACCATTGTAGGCACCCGCCCCTCGCGGTCCTACCAATGGTTGCCCCATCGAAGGCCCTGCCTCACACACATCAAGAAAACCACTATGCAGGGATACTGCCTCCGCTCGCCTATACTCCGCTAGGTCTATACCCACTCGAGAAGTATGGTTGTACGGGGGTCATTTCATGCTTAGCTTCATGGCTCGGTCCTTAACTGACCAGGGACGGCACTAGCCTTTACCGGACACCACCCAAGTCCCCCAGCCGCCCCAGTCGAAAACATTTGTTTAGTTTTAACTTTCTTTCACAAATCATCTCATCAATGTCATGGCAATGTGGCGCTCATGTCTCCACATGCCTATCTCAACTACCTTCCCCAAGGTATTTGCCCAAGCATAAAGCATTTGATAAATATGAGAATGCATGAATCTAAATTAGCATTACTAAGCATGTGTCATAAGTGACTAGGGACTCATACATAATTATGGGTACAAGGGAATAATGAGATAAGCAATAATCAAAGGCATGGCATAATAACAAGTAGGATATTCATCACTGCATGCAATTTTATTTGTAAACAAAACAATTTTACAATTGGGATCAACATGCTCAAGGGATGGGGTGATGACTTGCCTGCTCAGGATAGCTCTTATTCTTGATATAATCTTGATCAACCTTCACCTCATGGAAGCTGCATACGCTGCTTCACGACTAACCGATACACAAATTCTATAATACGCGAGAAAAACCAACATTCAAACAACAGTCACATATGCACAAACAAAATATAAATGTTGGGGTTGAACCTAGGGTTTCTCATACTACTCGTGTGTGGACCCCCGTTTTTATAACAGGAATCAATCGTGTAAACAGTACCATTTCCCTGGATCAAGTAGTCTGGTACACACGAATTCATAGCTGAAATACCCAGTGCACATACACGAGTGTCTAGTACGAATTATTACAACAATAGCCTGCAGGCATAGTCTTAAATCATCGGACCGAGCGGTCCGGAATACATTCCAAAAACAGAAGTAGGTAAGGCAGCGGAATCAAGGCAGCGGCACGCCATTGCCACAGGCAACGACCGTAACTAAGACCTATTGAGCGCCATCGTCTTCATCACCCACCTGGTAATAGGCATAGAGATCCTCCGAAGCTTCATCTCCGGCCTCTGATTAAGTTTATATTTGCAAGGGTGAGTACCAACCGTACTCAGCAAGCCACCACAGCAACAATGCACATGATAAAGGGTATTCAAGGAATGGCTATGGTTCTTTTGCACAAAGCTAGTTTTGTAATTCTTTTCACAAGCCTAAGACCTAGCATAGACTGATCAAATTTTAGTACCAGTGTTCATATTAAACAAAGACGGTTCTGTCCACCATCCATTGTGATCCCAAGGATAGCTTCCCGCCATTGAGTCGTCATGGTTTTCTGAGGACATCCACCTTCCCTCCTCTCAGGAAGTGGCTCCATCAGCATAGAAATCATCATGCAACATCCCATCCCACACAAGTTAAGAATTTAGAGTCTAGCCAAGTGTAATACACGTCCCGATGCTCAATAACCGCGAGCACGGCTATTCGAATAGATTTGGTTTACTCACACTGCAGTGGATGCACACTTTACCCGCACTCCGCGACTGCTCAACACATGAGCCTCGTCCCAACACATGAGACGCGTCACGGCAAAGCTTTTCGATAACCTCGCATTGGCAGTACCCGCTCCATGAACTTTACATCCTCATGCACTCTAGGCGTACACGGTTTCTAGCAGTGAGAGGAGTTCTGGCGCACCAGGGAAGGGAAGACTCACATATCCATTAAGTTATAATTAAGTTTAAATTCACTATGGCAGTCCTACCGATGGCGACACCACTGTAGACTCCCGCTTCACGGTCCTACCAATGGCTGCCCCACCGCAGAGCCCCTGCCTCACACATCAAGAAACCACTATGCATGGATACTGCCTCCGCTCAGCTATCTATTCTGCCAGGTCTATACCCATACGAGAAATGCGGTTGTACGAGGGTCGTTTCATGCTTAACTTCATGGCTCGGTCCTTAATTGACCGGGGACGGTACTTGCCCTTTTCTGGATACCACCCAAATCCTCCGTCCGCCCCAGTCGAAAACAGTTGTTTTGATTTTATTTCTCTTTTCGCAAATCATGTCATCATCATCATGGCAATGTGGCACTCATATCTCCACATGCCGCATCTCAATTACCTTCCCACAGGCAATTGCCCAACCATAGAGCATTTTGATAAATATGTATGATTCTAGAATAGCATTGCTAAGCAATTGTCATAGTTGACTAGGGACTCATACGTAAACATGGTTACGAAGGAATATGGGGTAATCAATAATCAAGGCATGGCATAATCACAAGTAGGATGTTTATCATTGCATGCAATTTTATTTGTAAACAAAACAATTTCACAATTGGGATCAACATGTTCAAGGAATAGTGATGACTTGCCTTGCTCAAAGTCTTGCGGGTCTTGACCTTCGCTTGGATCCGCAGCTTCCTCGGGCTCTATAGTTACGTGCGAAAATGGATTTGAATTCGGTTAGAATTCAAATAAAAATCCAAGTAAATCCAAATGAAAGTCGAGTGCGAAAGTCGATTCCTTTATATTAACTTTACTATTCGCGAACTAAGGCGAACCCATTTTCGATGTAAATTATTTATGAGTATAATTATTTTGTTGTCTTAAGTTTTTAATTTAATATTCCCGAGTATTATTTCCATGTAATAGGTTAGAAATTTCTACCGCGAGCTAAATATCGGACAAAATCCTAGAAATATTATACGATTTAATTTAGTCTATGACTAGATGATTTAAATAAAATCCTTAGTAATTAAATCCGAATTTCTACTGGGAATCGATTATTTCTAGAGATTACCCAAAATAATCTATAATAATCTATAAGAATTCGTTTATTTGTTTTAGTTATCGATTACATTTAAATTACTACCGCGAATTGATTTCTTATAGTGATTACCAAGAATAATCCATAATTTATATTCAATTTTTGCAATCCTACGACGAAAAATTAATCTATAATTAAATTCTAATTATTTTAAATTTTCTAAACTTCCCTAATTTTCCTCTAATTCCTTTTTATTATATATAATTATTATTATTATTTATATATTTTTTATTTATTGTTATTTATTTTATTTTTTTCTTCTGTTTTTCTTTCTTTTTCTTTCTTTTCTCTCTCTCTCTCTCTTTCTTTCTTTTCTCTCTTTTCTCGTTTTCTTTCTTTTCTCTCTTTCTCTCTTTTTCTCTCTCGGCCGGCCTCTCTTTTCCTCTCCCTCTCTCTCTCGGCTCTCTCTCACCCGAGTGGCGGCGGCGGTGGATGCGAGGGGGAACGAGGGCGTCTCACCGGCGGCGGCAGCGGCGACGACGGCGACGGCGGTGACAACGACGGCGACGGCGGCGCAAGGGCGGCGCGGTGCGGCGGCACCGAGGGCGGCGGCGCGGCGGCTCACAGCAGCGGCGCAGCGGCGCAAGGGCGGCGGCGCGGCGGCACGAAGGCGGTGGCTCGGTGGAGAGGGAAGAGGGGAGAAGGAGGGAGACGGGGTGGGAGAATGGAGAGGGGAGAGGGGATTTATAGGGGAGGGAGGGAAAGAAGAGGGGGAGAGGGGCGGCGGCTATGGCGATGGCGACGGGCGGCGCGCGGGGCGGCAGGCGGCGATGGCGACGAGCGAGCGACGCGGCGCGGGGCGCGAGGCGGCGATGCGACGAGCGAGTGGCGCGGTAGGTGGTGACGGGGCGCGTGGGGCCCGAGGCGGCGATGGGACGCGCGCGCGGCGATGGGACGGGCGGCGACGCGACGGGCGTCATGCGACGGCGACGGCGATGGCGATGGCGCGACGGCGACGGCGATGGCGCGGGGCGCGAGGCGCGAGGGCGACGGCCGAGCGGCGCGCGGCGTGGCAGGGCGCGAGGCGACGGCGGCGCACGCGACACGGGGCGCGAGGTGGTGATGGCGACGGCGCGCGGCGGCTCGGGGCGCGAGGCGCGGGACGGCGACGCGACGGCGACGGGACGGTGGCGTGGTGGCACGACGGCGACGGGAGAGCGGCGCGGCGGCACGACGGCGACGGGAGAGGGGAAGCAGAGCGGCGCGCGGCGCGCGGGGCGCGAGGCGGCGTGGCAGAGGAGGGGCTAGGTTAGGGGAACCACGTCGAACACTTCGCGGGCAATGAACAGTACCGATTTCCAATTTTTCCATTTAATTTTTATTTTATTTTTTTTATTTTATTATATAAATTTGATTCTATAATTCCTAATATTTGCATATATGAATCTTACCCAATATTTGTGTTATCCTAACTAATGAATTCACCCTAGATTAATATTGTTCACATTTTTATTTATATAATTTATTTAAATTTTTAATTAGTGTTAATTCTTATTCCATCGCCTTTAAATTTAATTGATATAAATATGTCCGCGATAATATTGATGCAAATAGATTAATATTGTTCTTTATTCGAAATTTTCAAACTCCGAAATCGAAATTCAATGGAACGGGCGAATAAAATCGGCATGATGCAATTTATTTTAAAAAGTTTTTGAAAATCCGCATTTTTAGAGTTTTGATTTGTCGGTCGAATTTTCAGGGTGTTACAAACCTACCCCCCTTAAATAAATCTCGTCCCGAGATTTCTTACCAGATTTCAAATAAATGCGGGTATTCCGTCCTCAAGAATTCTTCGCTTTCCCAGGTGGCTTTATCCTCAGTGTGATTACTCCATTGTACCTTGTACATACGCCACTCTTTGCTCCTAGTCCTCTTTTTGGCTTCATCCAATATCCGGACCGGGTGTTCTGGATACGTAAGGTCATTGCTAATGTGAATCTCTTCCAGCGGAGCTTGTTCTTCCAGCACTCGTAAGCACTTCTTTAATTGAGACACATGGAAGACTGGGTGCACATCGGCAATATTCTCTGGTAGCTGTAACTGATATGCGACTTCTCCCCGTCTAGCCGTGATTTGAAAGGGTCCCACATACCTTGGCGCTAGTTTTCCTTTGACCTTAAACCTTTTCGTCCCCCTCATCGGAGAAACCTTCAGATAAACATAATCTCCTTCCTTAAATTCCAGGTTTCTTCTTCGAGTGTCGGCGTAACTCTTTTGTCGTGATTGTGCTACTTTTAGACAGTCACGAATCAGGCGAACCTTTTCCTCGGCTTCTTGGATAATGTCAGGTCCAAATACTGCCCGTTCTCCAGTCTCGGACCACATTAGTGGAGTTCGACATCGTCGACCAAACAATGCCTCATTGGGTGACATCTTTAGGCTTGCTTGAAAGCTGTTGTTGTAGGAGAATTCGGCGTAGGGCAAACATCTCTCCCAGTCTTTGCTAAAATCCAGAGCACAAGCTCTCAACATGTCTTCCAAGACCTGGTTTGTTCTCTCTGTCTGGCCATCTGTTTGTGGGTGATAAGCTGTGCTAAACGCTAGGTAACTTCCTAGGGCTTCGTGTACTTTCTCCCAGAAATGCAAGGTAAACTGTGTACCTCAATCAGATATAATTTTCTTAGGTACACCACGAAGACATACTATCCTGGTCATGTATAACTCGGCTAGCTTGGCATTGCTATAATTTGTCTTAACGGGGATGAATCTTGCCGTCTTGGTGAGTCGATCCACAATCACCCAGATGGAATCGTACCCTGTTGCGGTCTTGGGCAATCCAACAATAAAATCCATACCTATCTCATCTCATTTCCATTCGGGAATCCTAAGGGGTTGCAACAACCCTGCCGGTCTCTGGTGCTCAGCCTTCACCTTTTGGCACACGTCACAGAGTGCTACGTATTCTGCCACATCTCTCTTCAGGTTGGGCCACCAGTATCCTTCCTTCAGATCCTGGTACATCTTCGTACTTCCGGGGTGCAATGAATATGCTGACTCGTGAGCTTCCTTTAGGATTAATCCTCTCAGTCCACCCTGTTCAGGTACATAAATCCTCTTTTTATACCATAGGACATCTTTTTCGTCGGTTGAGAATTCCTTTGCAAGTCCTGCCGCTAGACGTTCCTTCACCTCTCGGATTTCTTTGTTGTCCTTCTAGGTTTCTTTATTTGGGTTCTCAGAAGAGGTTGAATGTCCAAGGTGTTTATCTGCCCGTGAGGTACTATATGTAGGTTTAGTTGGGCTATTTCCTCCTTAAGCTCAGGAGCCATTCCTTCCGTCCTCAGATGATTGCAATGGCTCTTCCGACTCAAAGCGTCAGCCACAACGTTTGCTTTGCCGGGGTGATAGTGAACCTCTAAGTCATAATCCTTAATTAGTTCTAACCATCGCCTTTGCCTCAAGTTGAGATCTGACTGGGTGAAAATATACTTCAGACTCTTGTGGTCAGTGTAGATATCACAATGGTTTCCAATCAAATAATGTCTCCAAACCTTTAGCGCATGAACCACGGCTGCAAGTTCTAGATCATGGGTAGGACAGTTTTCCTCATGTGGTCGCAATTGTCGCGACGCGTAGGCCACAACCTTTCCGTCCTGCATCAGTACTCCTCCTAGTCCTTGCTTTGATGCATCACAATATATAACAAAGTCTTTCCTGATGTCGGGAAGAACTAAAATAGGTGCCGAGGTCAGCTTTTCTTTGAGCTGCTCAAAGCTTTCCTGGCACTGTTCTGACCACACAAACTTCTTTTCCTTCTTGAGTAGTTGTGTCATTGGTCGGGCTATCTTAGAGAATCCCTCAATGAACCTTTGGTAGTATCCGGCCAAGCCCAGAAAACTCCGAATCTCAATCACAAACTTGGGTGCTTTCCATTCCGTAACAGCCTCCACTTTAGCAGGATCCACTGCTACTCCACCGGCTGAGATTACGTGGCCTAGAAAGGCGACTTCTTTTAGCCAGAACTCACATTTACTAAACTTTGCATATAATTTATGCTTCCGAAGTTTCTCGAGTACCAATCGTAAGTGTTCCGCATGTTCTTCCTCATCTTTGGAGTAGATCAGAATATCATCGATAAATACTACCACAAATTTGTCCAAGTAATCCGTGAACACTTTGTTCATAAGATTCATAAAGTATGCCGGGGCGTTGGTTAACCCAAACGACGTTACTGTGAACTCATACAATCCATAGCGTGTTGAAAACGCGGTCTTGGGTATATCCCCGGTCCTAATTTTCAATTGGTGGTATCCTGATCTAAGGTCAATCTTAGAGAATACCTTAGCTCCTTTGAGTTGATCAAAAAGATCATCAATCCGTGGTAGTGGATATTTGTTTTTGATGGTTATTTCGTTTAGTGAACGGTAGTCTACACATATCCTCATGCTACCATCTTTCTTCTTGATGAATAGCACTGGGGCTCCCCAAGGTGACGAACTGGGCCGTACAAATTCCTTTTCTTACAACTCTCTAATTTGCTTTTTAAGTTCCTCCAACTCATTGACTGGCATCCGATAGGGTCTCTTGGATATGGGAGCAGTTCCGGGCATCAGATCAATAATGAACTCTATGTCACGATCTCGTGGCATCCCAGGTAAGTCTTCTGGAAACACATCGGGAAATCGTTGCACTACAGGCATTCCTTTCAGGGGTAGCATGGTAAATATGCCTCCGGCACGCTCGGTCAGTCTAGGATCTTGATCCATGGTTGCCCTCATATCCGATCCCCAAGGTGTGGTCAGGGTAACTTCTTTACGTCTACAGTCGATTACCCCTCTGTTCTTCGCTAACCAATCCATACCCAATATGACATCCAGGGTCTGGGGTATCAACACCATAAGATTGGAGGGAAACACCACATCCCTAAGACGAATAGGTACGTCTATGCAAGCATGACTCACAGTTATCTCGCCCCCAGGTGAGTGTACTATCATAGGCTTTCTAAGCCCCACTAGGGTTAAGTTGTGTTTTTGACTAGCCTTCAATGATATGAATGAATGCGATGCTCCTGAATCGAAGAGAACTTTAACTGGATTGGAGTTGATAGAAAACGTACCCATCAGTACGCCCTGATCCTCCTAGGCCTCTTCAGCTCGCACATGGTTCACTTGTCCGTGGCCAAATCCGGTAACAGTCTTGTTAGTCTGCGGAGTCCTGAATAGTCCTCGTCCGGCAGCAGGGGTAGCAGTCCCACGAACAGCCATTGCATTAGCGCCAGTACGGACAGGATTTTGCGTGGATGAGGGCAGTTGTTGGCGTAGTGCCCATACTCTCCGCAGTTGAAGCAGTCCACATTCCTCTTGGCTCCAGGGGCAGCCAGAGTTGGTGTAGGGGTGCGGTTCTGAATCACAACCGGCCTGTTAAAATTGCTAGGCGCGGCGGGACGGTTAGTCACCACAATAGGGGGCTTCCACCCAGACGAAGTGGCTCCCTTGAGTC
Source organism: Oryza meridionalis (assembly GCA_000338895.3). NCBI lineage: Eukaryota > Viridiplantae > Streptophyta > Magnoliopsida > Poales > Poaceae > Oryza > Oryza meridionalis. The sequence goes on from CM002530.2 coordinate 16,433,563, forward strand.
GCTGAGGCACCCCCTGAGGTGGGCGATTCATAGCAAGCCTCCTCTTGCGATTGTGCTCTACAGTCCTTTGATCGTTCTCCAGCCTAACGAATTTGTTGATCAGGCTCTGGAAGCTCTCATGGTCTTGCCCAATCATAGGTCCACGCAATTCGTCATTCAGCCCATCTATGAACTTGTCGATCTTTTCCTCTTCATCTGCGAGGTCTCCAATTGCATAGCGAGCCAATTGAGTGAACCGGTTCAGATATTCCTGCACCGTTGTGTTCCCTTGTCGCAGCCTTCTGAACTCGTTCTTCTTCATACGCATTACCACAGCAGGCACGAAGTTCTCGCGAAATGCTGCAGTGAACTCTTCCCAAGTGGGTTCTCCAGCCTCCTCTTCCCGATCTTCCTTGTAAGTATCCCACCAATCACCAGTGGGTCCCTCCAGTTGGTTTACTGCGAAGATCACTTTGTCGGCTTCACGTACCCAGACAAGGGTCAGTTTCTTCTCTATGATACGTAGCCAATCTTCTGCCTCCATAGGCTTGTCTGCCGTAGCGAACGTGGGTGGCTTGGTTCTCATAAACTCTCCAAAGCTCGATCCTCCGCGGTTGCCTTGGTTGTTTGCAATGGCTTGCAGAAGTTGGGTTTGAGTGGCCATAACTTCGGCCAGGGTGGTTAGGTCAGGTGTCTGAGTTTCTTCATTGCTGGTTGATGCCCGACGTCAGCTTGCCATCTGTGTAGGTTGATGGAATAAGTATCCTAATTTTCTAACTAACTTTTATGGTTTCATCCCATTAAGGGAGTTGTTTTGATGTGAACTTTGTTTTGCAAGCATGGTGGAATAAACTCATTTATAACACAACAGCAACAATATCATAAATAACATCACAGAGTTTCACAAATAGTACATAAATCATGATGCAATCGACTGCGCACATATGCAGTCCAAATAAGGTTCATCCAAAAGATACATCGAACTAACCATCAAGCTACTCGTCAAACTAGGTAAAGGGGGGGGGGGTGTCTCGCGTACTATCCAAAAACCATCTGAAGCGAGATCGAATCTGCAATAATCCTCCGGTCTAGTCATCCAACCATCCGCGGGATCCTGGGGCAGGTAGAGGGTGGTCGCTGGCACGGGCAAACCTGAGTCCCCATGGCTCGGAGGTAGTGGCCTCTGAATCTGGCTTGGGCTTCTTGCCCGGGGGTCGGGTGCTCTTGCGGGCAGTGCTGAGGGTGCGAGGGCCTCCGAGGAAGGTGATGCGGGGAACAGGGATCTCATCCTCTGAAAAATCAGTGATGTCTGGCTCGCTCTCTGGCTCAGTGTCGGTCCCCTCTGTCTCGGAGTCGACCTGGATCGGAGTCTCTAAACTGGAACCCAGCTGCGGAGAAGGTGTAGAGATCAGTGGAGTGTGCACAATCTCCGAGGCAGGTGGCTGTGTCACTGTCGGGTCCACCAGGTAAGGTGCTGACTCAGTAGCCAGCATACCAACCTCTCCCAAAAGAGCGTGGAACACTGGTGGGTACGGCGGGGTGAGGAAAAAGTAGCAGTCACGCCCTACTGCTGTGGAAGTAGAAGCCCCTGTGGTGCTGACCGTGGCTGCTCGAAGCTGCTCCTCCAGCTGGCTGACGTGCTCCTGACTCTCTCTCAGCTGCTCCCCAAGTGTATCCATCATCCCGCGGCGGTCGTTGTACTAGTCAGATAACTGCTGGAACTGGTCGCCGTGGACCTGAAGCTGTGCCTTCAGTGAGTCTATCTCACTACCCCATGCCTGGTGCTCCTCCTCCAGCTGAAGTTGCTGCGCCGTGAGGTCAGTCACCTCGGTCTCTAACTCTCCCACACGCCTCTGCTGGTCGTCGATCTCTAACAGAGCCTCCTCGTAAAAGTCGTCTGCTGCCTTAGCCCATCGTGACAGTCGGGTCACTATCGGGTTGTAGCAGCAAGGTGTGTCCTGAACTGTGCAGACGGAGTTGCTCTCCTCTCGAAACGGGTGGTGAGCAAACTCAGTACTCGCCAACTCAGCTCTGTGGATAGAGCTAAGTCGAAGGAAGGCCTCCCATGCTGCATCCTGCATCGCGGTCTCCGGCAAGTCGCGACGGTGGCGTGTCGGGAAGCTGTAGTCTAACTCTGAAGGAACTCGCGTGTGAACCTCGACCCGAGCCTCCCAAATAGATCCGCACTGTCTCACTCGATAGATCGGAGATCTGGGGTATCGCAGACGTCTCATCAGTCGGTGTAGCTCAATGATGTATCCCTCTGAGCGGGGTACGCCCATCTCCCAGGTGGCAGGTGAATCCTGATCTGCCATCTAATTTTAAGAAAAACCCAAGGTCAGCTAAGAGTAAAACTCATTTTGTAAATAAATAGTTAAGAGTAAGATAAAAATCATACAGGGTTTTGTAAACATAGCATTTTTATTTTTGAAATTATTACTAAATGGGAATTTCTCCCTTGGCCAACTTAGAAAAGGGGTGGGGTGCCTTTTGGTCTTTTCCTACAGTCGTATGGCTCTGATACCAGCTCTGTGGACCCCCGTTTTTATAACAGGAATCAATCGTGAAAACAGTACCATTTCCCTGGATCAAGTAGTCCGGTACACATCAATTCATAGCTGAAATACCCAGTGCACATACACGAGTGTCTAGTACGAATTATTACATCAATAGCCCGCAGGCATAGTCTTAAATCATCGGACTGAGCGGTCCGGAATACATTCCAAAAACAGAAGTAGGTAAGGCAGCGGAATCAAGGCAGCGGCACGCTATTGCCACAGGCAACGACCGTAACTAAGACCTATTGAGCGCCATCGTCTTCATCACCCACCTGGTAATAGGCATAGAGATCCTCCGAAGCTTCATCTCCGGCCTCTGATTAAGTTTATATTTGCAAGGGTGAGTACCAACCGTACTCAGCAAGCCACCACAGCAACAATGCACATGATAAAGGGTATTCAAGGAATGGCTATGGTTCTTTTGCACAAAGCTAGTTTTGTAATTCTTTTCACAAGCCTAAGATCTAGCATAGACTGATCAAATTTTAGTACCAGTGTTCATATTAAACAAAGACGGTTCTGTCCACCATCCATTGTGATCCCAAGGATAGCTTCCCGCCATTGAGTCGTCATGGTTTTCTGAGGACGTCCACCTTCCCTCCTCTCAGGAAGTGGCTCCATCAGCATAGAAATCATCATGCAACATCCCATCCCACACAAGTTAAGAATTTAGAGTCTAGCCAAGTGTAATACACGTCCCGATGCTCAATAACCGCGAGCACGGCTATTCGAATAGATTTGGTTTACTCACACTGCAGTGGATGCACACTTTACCCGCACTCCGCGACTGCTCAACACATGAGCCTCGTCCCAACACATGAGACGCGTCACGGCAAAGCTTTTCGATAACCTCGCATTGGCAGTACCCGCTCCATGAACTTTACATCCTCATGCACTCTAGGCGTACACGGTTTCTAGCAGTGAGAGGAGTTCTGGCGCACCAGGGAAGGGAAGACTCACATATCCATTAAGTTATAATTAAGTTTAAATTCACTATGGCAGTCCTACCGATGGCGACACCACTGTAGACTCCCGCTTCGCGGTCCTACCAATGGCTGCCCCACCGTAGAGCCCCTGCCTCACACATCAAGAAACCACTATGCATGGATACTGCCTCCGCTCAGCTATCTATTCTGCCAGGTCTATACCCATACGAGAAATGCGGTTGTACGAGGGTCGTTTCATGCTTAACTTCATGGCTCGGTCCTTAATTGACCGGGGACGGTACTTGCCCTTTTCCGGATACCACCCAAATCCTCCGTCCGCCCCAGTCGAAAACAGTTGTTTTGATTTTATTTCTCTTTTCGCAAATCATGTCATCATCATCATGGCAATGTGGCACTCATATCTCCACATGCCGCATCTCAATTACCTTCGCACAGGCAATTGCCCAAGCATAGAGCATTTTGATAAATATGCATGATTCTAGAATAGCATTGCTAAGCAATTGTCATAGTTGACTAGGGACTCATACGTAAACATGGTTACGAAGGAATATGGGGTAATCAATAATCAAGGCATGGCATAATCACAAGTAGGATGTTTATCATTGCATGCAATTTTATTTGTAAACAAAACAATTTCACAATTGGGATCAACATGTTCAAGGAATAGTGATGACTTGCCTTGTTCAAAATCTTGCGGGTCTTGACCTTCGCTTGGATCCGCAGCTTCCTCGGGCTCTATAGTTACGTGCGAAGATGGATTTGAATTCGGTTAGAATTCAAATAAAAATCTAAGTAAATCCAAATGAAAGTCGAGTGCGAAAGTCGATTCCTTTATATTAACTAAGGCGAACCCATTTTCGATGTAAATTATTTATGAGTATAATTATTTTGTTGTCTTAAGTTTTTAATTTAATATTCCCGAGTATTATTTCCATGTAATAGGTTAGAAATTTCTACCGCGAGCTAAATATCGGACAAAATCCTAGAAATATTATACGATTTAATTTAGTCTATGACTAGATGATTTAAATAAAATTCTTAGTAATTAAATCCGAATTTCTACTGGGAATCGATTACTTCTAGAGATTACCCAAAATAATCTATAATAATCTATAAGAATTCGTTTATTTGTTTTAGTTATTGATTACATTTAAATTACTACCGCGAATTAATTTCTTATAGTGATTACCAAGAATAATCCATAATTTATATTAAATTTTTGCAATCCTACGACGAAAAATTAATCTATAATTAAATTCTAATTATTTTAAATTTTCTAAACTTCCCTAATTTTCCTCTAATTCCTTTTTATTATATATTATTATTATTATTATTATTTATATATATTTTTATTTATTATTTTTTTATTTTTTTTCTTCTCTTTTTCTTTCTTTTTCTTTCTTTTCTCTCTCTCTCTTTTTCTTTCTTTTCTCTCTTTCTCTTTTTCTTTCTTTTCTCCCTTTCTCTCTTTTTCTCTCTCGGCCGGCCTCTCTTTTCCTCTCCCTCTCTCTCTCGGCTCTCTCTCACCCGAGCGGCGGCGGCGGTGGATGTGAGGGGGAAGGAGGGCGGCTCACCGGCGGCGGCGGCGGCGACGACGGCGGCGGCGGCGGCGGCGGCGGCGGCGGCGGCGGCGACGGCGGCGGCGGCGACGACGGCGGCGGCGGCGACGACGGCGGCGGCGGCGACGACGACGGCGGCGATGGCGGCGCAAGGACGGCGCGGTGCGGCGGCACCGAGGGCGGCGGCGCGGCGGCTCACAGCGGCGGCGCAGCGGCGCAAGGGCGGCAGCGCGGCGGCACGAAGGCGGTGGCTCGGTGGAGAGGGAAGAGGGGAGAAGGAGGGAGATGGGGTGGGAGAATGGAGAGGGGAGAGGGGATTTATAGGGGAGGGAGGGAAAGAAGAGGGGGAGAGGGGCGGCGGCTATGGCGATGGCGACGGGCGGCGCGCGGCGCGGCAGGCGGCGATGGCGACGAGCGAGCGGCGCGGCAGGTCGTGACGGGGCGCGTGGGGCCCGAGGTGGCTACGGAACGCGCGCGGGGCGACGGGACGGGCGGCGACGCGACGGGCGTCATGCGACGGCGACGGCGATGGCGATGGCGCGACGGCGACGGCGATGGCGCGGGGCGCGAGGCGCGAGGGCGATGGCCGAGCGGCGCGCGGCGTGGCAGGGCGCGAGGCGACGGCAGCGCACGCGACACGGGGCGCGAGGCGGTGATGGCGACGGCGCGCGGTGGCTCGGGGCGCGAGGCGCGGGATGGCGACGCGACGGCGACGGGACGGCGGCGCGGCGGCACGACGGCGACGGGAGAGTGGCGCGGCGGCACGACGGCGATGGGAGAGGGGAGGCGGAGCGGCGCGCGGCGCGTGGGGCGCGAGGCGGCGTGGCAGAGGAGGGGCTAGGTTAGGGGAACCATGTCGAACACTTCGCGGGCAATGAACAGTGCCGATTTCCAATTTTCCCATTTAATTTTTATTTTATTATATAAATTTGATTCTATAATTCCTAATATTTGCATATATGAATCTTACCCAATATTTGTGTTATCCTAACTAATGAATTCACCTATCGTAACTAATGAATTCACCCTAGATTAATATTGTTCACATTTTTATTTATATAATTTATTTAAATTTTTAATTAGTGTTAATTCTTATTCTATCGCATTTAAATTTAATTGATATAAATATGTCCGCGATAATATTGATGCAAATAGATTAATATTGTTCTTTATTCGAAATTTTCAAACTCCGAAATCGAAATTCAATGGAACGGGCGAATAAAATCGGCATGTTGCAATTTATTTTAAAAAGTTTTTGAAAATCCGCATTTTTAGAGTTTTGATTTGTCGGTCGAATTTTCAGGGTGTTACATCGTGTTTGCTAATGGATTCTAATCAAGCTAAGAGCTAAGGTTTCTTATTATTTTATATTGTCCTGATGGCTCTATTGGTACTAACTAGCACAATATATGATATACACATTTTGCTAATCTGTGGTTTAGTCTAGCTATTGGCTTATGGAAGAGATATGTTATGAAGGTAAAATGGTCAGGTCCCTAAGGTTATAGCATGGCTATGTCGATGGGGAGATTTAGGATAAACCATATCATCACCATGATTCACCTACATTATTATTTTATCGATGAAGCTATTATTCGAATTATCCACAAGATGTGTATATATGGATTTATAACTAGTACCTGTTTACTGTATGTGATGGTTCTGTTGACTATTCACTGGAGGTTAACCGAACTATACATATACTACTCCACATGATGACATTGTACCGACTGACTTTTAAGTGGTGCAAATACAACTAGCTCTGTTATTATTTCTCTAAAAAGTTTATCACTGATCTAATTGCATTTATATTTTAGTTACATAATCACAAGGCTAAACTTTATTTAGATAATTTATAAGTCATGGGTTTGATTATACAACCATTAAATAGTACTAGTATCTTCCTATACATTAATTTGAGACATCATTTAAAATTAGTTTGTGTGGTTGTTACAGTGACAAGACATGTTAGAGAAAATATTATTACATTTGCTCTACTGCTACATATTAATTTTATTTGCTAGCACATTTTTAAATTGACTATTATGCATCATCTTGATATTAATTATTTTATAATTATAAATATATTTTATTAAATAGTGAGTTATATACCATTGGAAAGCTTATGAATTTAGATGAAATTAGGTTCAAGTTTCACTCAAATCCGACTTAAAATAAGCAAGTTATACTAGTTTAAAGATTCAATTTCGAATTAATCCGAGAAATTGTGAAAAGCTACTATTCATAATTCATTTATTTTTAATCCGAAATATATCCTTATCCCTAACAGCTGCTGACATGTGGGGTCAAAGTTTTGATTTTCTTTTTCACAGGATTAATTTTCTAAAGGAAGTAGGAGGAGTGGGGACGGCTTGTCAGTGGCTCGGCTGAAGGTCGTCTTCAACCTTCGTCTTCTTCCTCCCGACCGAGCGGGAGCAGCAGGGGAACATGGCACGCACGGAAGGCCGGCCGAGGGCGACCCGGCGGCGGCCAGGGGAGGCGCGGAGAAGCTCCGGCGACCACCCACCGGCTGCGGCGGCGCTTGGAGGGACGGGGCGCATGGCCGCCATGGTTGCGCCATAGCCGAGCTCGGCTGCAAGTGGCTAGGACGACAGGAAGGGTTTCCAACCAAATTGATGAGTGCGTGAGCCTCTACGGCGTACGGGGGTTCCATTTTGTTAGCTAGATAGGAAGGGGAGCCCCCAGGATAGCTTGTCCACGGCGAGCTCGCCGGCAGCGAAACAGTGGCCGGTCCGGCACGGCTTTGGGTGCTAATCGCCAAAATTGGTGAGATACTAAACTTCTATGGAACTAGGAGAGGCTTTAGGAGCGAGGTATTACCGAGAGGCGGCGAAACGGCGATGTTCGATGCCGTGGTAGGGATACGGCAGTGAAGCAGAGGTGGACGACAGCGACGAGCGCACATGTGTTCGACTGCAGGTCCTCGAGTCACACCGGCACCCGGAGTTGATCCAAGGTAGCAGAAGCAGCAGAGGCATCCCGAAGCCCCAGCTCCCGCGGTCGTCAGTATCGGCTCCGGCTTCAAGCAATGGCTATGGAGGCACGCACACAAGGTGCTCGATGAAATGCATTCAAGAGGAAAGGCAGAGAGGGGTGGGGATTTTGTTGGGGCTTAGCTTAGGGTGTAAGCAAACGGTGTGGATAAGATCGCCAGCACATGCCTGGACAAGCTAGAGCTCTAATAGCGATCGGATAAGGGCAAGGAGATGGATGACGTGGATAAGTTTCGATCCTCCCAGGATTCGGGTTCGATGCATTGATCGGGCATGATTTCCCATACAGTGGAGTTGCAGGGGAGGGATCACTAGCTGTGGGAAGAAGCGCTGCATTATCCAGCGGTCTCGGCTAGGGACGACGAGATGGCGACGCGATGGCGATGCGATGGCGACAAGAATGGCGGCGACAGGCAGTGGTAATGGCCAAAAATAGGGAGGTGCAGGGCTATGCCCTAGGGTGACGCGGGGTCGTCGTGGCGGCCGTTATCCCTCAACCCCGATGGCGACGCGCGAGAGGACAGGATGACGCGGGCGCGACGCGAGGCGTAGCTTTTGCACGGGTTTTCGGTGGCTCGGTCGACGGCGGGCCCTTGCGGCGTGGCGCGACGTGGTGCGGCGCACGGGCACGACCAGTGCAGCGCACGAGTCGGAAGACAGGCGCGCGGCACGGCAGTGGTTTGCTCGGTGCCATGCGACGCGAATGCGGAACTGGTTCGGCACGGTGCAGCGACGCGGCGTGGACAGTTGCGGTACACAGGAGCGGCTTGGGGAAAGGGAGGCGCGCGCGGCTCAGTAGCGACTGGGAAGGAGCAGACTCGCGGCATGGGAACGGCTTGGGGCCGACTTGGCGTGGCGCGGCATGGAAGGGACGGCGCACCGACACGGACACGATACGGTGCACGGGGCGATGTGAGATGCGGAGGTGGCACGAGGGGAGGGAGGCGCTAGCGCATCGGCTGAGCGTCTCGGTCGATTGGGCCCGGAGCGAACAGATTGTATGCAATGAATAGTGGCTGACTGAAACCAAAAGAAAAAGAAGGAAAGGAAAAAGAGAAAGAGGGAGGGCTAAACTGCAAATAGCTTAGATTTGATTTGGAATTGAGATGTAGCTAGATATATCTTGGATTTGGAAATTAAATGAAATCTATACATTTTGATTTTGAGAATTCAAATGTTTGATTTGAATATTTATTTGGTTATTCATTAATTCCCAAATGAATTTGCTTTCCATTAGATTATCCAAAAATTATCCAATATAATTTCTAGGCTTTTATATTTCTTAAAAACTAATTAAATATTCTATTGTGACCTTTATAGCCACATTGGTCGAGTTTATTTGTATAACAATGTAGTTTACATGGACATGTTTAATCTATTATTCCATAAAAGTAAATTGAGACTTAGTACAATATTGATCTAAATGTATAATTAAACACTCACATAAATGTATTTTATATAAAGCTCTTACATGACCAATTATTTTATGTGAGTGAGTTTTATTCCATGAGAGACTCGATGAAAGTTATAAATATTAATTTAATTATTCTAGTGGAACACTCAATTGTAGATAAGGTCAATATAGTGGCGACTATTTCATGGTTACTTAGATGTCATGACACTTATCAACATGCTTCAAGTATTTAACATTCAATTTGTAATTCATATTATAGAAATTAATAATTGACTTATACTTTATTTGGCTTTGCTATCTTGTGTATAAATATTTATAGGGTTCATAATAAATATTTTATAGTTATTAATTAGTTGTATAGCTTTAGCTTAATTTTCAATTATGACATTTTATAGTTTTTTAAGCAATAGCAACCATAACATCCAGCATGATACAAAAGTTTTAAAAATTCGAAATTTTAGTGATTTTTATTATTAGGGATTTTTAGGATGTTACACCTCCCGTGAAAATCCAATACACAAACACCCCCAACATTTTTTTTAGTCTGGCCTGCTTGGCCCTTCCCGTCACGCCGCCACTCTCTGGCCTCGTCGCCACCGCTGGGCGAGTCCGCCTCTTCCCAGCATGCCTCCGCTTCCTCACGCGCCTCAGCCCTCAGGCCTCCCCTCCTCTCACGGCACCTTCGCTCCCCTCCCACGTGACCTGTCCCCACCCTCGATTGACGCGTCTCCGCATCTGCCTCCGTCTCTTTGCCGGACCTCCAATCTCCTATCTTGACCACGTCGGTGATTCAGTTGTACATAATAATTAAAGTTGTAATCTTATCTTCTTAACTGCACCAATTCAGTTGTAGACAATAACTGAATTTTTTGGATCTTTGGTTGCATCAGGAAGAAGACCGCTAAAACTGTCACTCAAGAAAGTTCTTCACCAACTAGTCCACCACCTAGTTCTGGACCAATGACAAGGAGTAGGGCAGTTGCAAGTCCAGTTTTGGGACATGAGCAAGTTGGATCACCTAGAAGTTCTGGACCAATGACAAGGAGTAGGGCAATTGCAAGTCCAACTTTGAGACATGAACAAGTTAGATTACCTGGTGGCATTGCTAGCCAATTAGATATGAAATAGAAGAAAGCTTGTGTTGGGCATCCACAATGTGGTAAAAAGTGGGTAGTAGGAGGCCCTGTTACCTGGTTCAACATTGTGGAGATAGGTATTAAGGTGGGTAGTAATATTCGGTAGTAGCACTACTACCCGGTTGTATGATTAAACAAATATTACAATCTCTCTTCTCTCCATTCCACCAGCCATCTCTCCCATTCTCACAATATTTTTTTTTGTTGCAATGTGGCCCACCTTACTACCACCTCCTACTAGTATACATTGTGACAATTGAAACAACTATAACCTACTGTTAAAGGGACCCACCTTATTACCAACTTAGGCAATATACATTGGTGATGCCCTTAAATTTTATGATTGTCTGAATTTTTTTCACGATGATCTGAATATTTGTGATAGTCTGAAATTTTATGATGGTCTGAATATTTGTGACAATCTGAAATTTTTGAAATAGTCTGAAATTCTTGTGATGCTCTGATATTGTGATATTATATGATGGTCTGAGTTTATGTTGCCTTGCTCTTCACTTGAATCAGTACTGCCATTACATTTCACTGTAATTAAACACTCAAAGTGAACTCAACTGAAATTACAGCAGAGAACATCTATCACTGACCACTCCTTGCTGAAACCATCGTCAAGAAAACTAGAAAGTTTTCAGTTTCAACATTGAAAAGGGAAAAGTGACATCACATTTCACTGAAATTGAACACTGGAACTGAACTCAATTGGAACATCTACCAGCGACAATAATGCTCTGCAGAATGCCCATCAGAACACTGAACACCTCACACCTCACATTCCATAATATAGATTGAAGCCTATGCAATGCAATGCTTCGCAGATGAAGAACCCCAACCGGTCACCGACGAGCGCCTTGCAGAGGAACCAAAAGATGCACTTTTGGGGCGGGGTCAGGTAGTTCACGTCGACGGGGTCGGCGGCTGAATTGTCGAGCTCGGATTCGACGCAATCGCACGTGCTGCAGAGGGGGTAGATGGAGAAGGCCCTGCCGTTGAAGGACATGCTAGGGATGTTGGGGCCGATGGGGACGTCACGCTTGTCGTCGACGAGATGACCGCGACCAACTTGGACCTCTTTTCATTTGGTCAGGAACACTGTATTGTATTGGTGGACTTGGATCTGATCAATTTGATGAAGGCTTTAGGGGAAAAGTTTGTAACGGAAGGTAACACAAGTGTTTAAAAAATATAACGGAGGAAAATTTGGGTCGTAACGTGTATTTCGATGGTATAAAACTAAACCCGGGAAATTTCAAACCAATTTTTCCTTAATTTTAATCTATAGTTGGGACAAGTTTTCATTTGATGTTCCCGTTTCAGGGCATTGCGTCGACGTCGTCCAGAGGCAACAGCAATCGACATGTTCCCTCATTTGGGGATGTGCAGTCAGCTTGGATGGCTTGTTTTACTGATTTGCGTCTGTAATGATTGGTTGTAATGATTGTAACCAAGGACTATGTAGTGTGAATTGGCACCCATCAACATTTCGACATCTGTTTTTATAGGCACCAGTACAAGAGTTTGAATTGGCTGATCAAATCATTTTTTGAGTATGACAAGTGTGCTCAATGTGAATCACAAGTGAGTATGAACATGTACAGAAACTAATTGTGAATCACATTAAATCCAAGTACAGTTTGGGAGTATGGAAATCAAAATTTCAGAACCTTTACATTCAACTTCATTTTAGAACTCGCATATATTTGGTTTTTTGGCATCACTCACATCATATGCCTGAAGCACTGGCAACCAAAACTAACAGAGCAGAGAAAGAAGGAAAAAGAAACTCTGCACATGCCACAGACTGTAACAGGAAGAAAGTAGATTACAAATCCTAAATGGACAGATTTAGCAAACCACCACAAATCATGCATAGGGAAAGTTTCAAAACCATTAGTATGTGTCCTACTCCTAATGACAATATGTAAAAGAAGTTCCTGTTTCAAAAAGGTAGGAATGCAATTTCATTCTCTTGGATGACATATAGGGATCTTCATCAGGTGTTGGGCAATATAAATCTACTGCTGATGCTGCCGGCCGGGACAACAATGTTGATGGAGCTTCATCCTCGTCAATAGCGACAGGTCGTTCATCATGAGAAGCTGGTTCAGAAAATGGTGCGTCTATGCTCTCCCAGTTCAGGCCATCTTTGCAAAAAGGCTAGGCTCTTCATTGAACCATTCATCCAAAACGTCTACATAGCCATGTCTGATTGGGTCAGTGACATCTCTGAGTTTGTAAAGCTTCTTGCAAGACTGTTAACAGTATAATTAGTAAAGCAGGACGAGTACTACCAAAATTCCCAAATACATTTCATCATCTTTATATCCCCATAAATAAGCAAAAATTGGAAGTAATTTTGCAACAGCTAAAATGTTCTGCCTTACAAAATTGAGTAATTGGATCCCCATCAGGAGTAGATCAGATCATCAAGAATTCATACCATGAGGTGAGCAGCTAGCAGTACTTGGCAAAACAGCCAATGTCACGAGGGAAACAGATGGCTTGAAGACAGCTGGTGGCAGACGGGGATGTGCCAACCTGGTGGCTGGAGGGCTCGACGCCGCAGGCTCCTTTTCAAAGTCGAGTGGCCGATACAGTCCTTGATCTCTCTATATCTCTATCTATCTATATGTCGGGGTAAAAAGCTTTCATTATCTAACAAACAATCTATATGTGGGTGTGAAACGTGCAGATCGAGGTAAGGATAAAGTTATGAACAGAACGAGCTGACAAAAATGCTTAGCAAACCAGAAAAAGAAGCTCAAATCCCTCACGAATATCAACAAAGGACAGGCAGCCAAAAAGGTGACGGAAAATTTTCAAGTTTTGAGGTGGCATGATAACTAGCGATTCCCCTATTATATAAAGGACCAAAGAAATTTGTCTATTCTTCTAGCAGCAGGTCATGCATAGTAGTGACTAGCCACAACAGAGGGGAATATATTAGTATTATGAACAGAATCAAGATAAGAATCCTACGAACAAAGAGAATGCTTTTTTGGCATATGATACTCTGATTCACATAAGGCTGTAGGGAGTCACGTGATATTACGATAATAATGGCACTGCAGTTTATTTCACAACCTATGGAAGCATACCAACTTACATCGGAAAATGATCTTACGGTCATCAACACTCAACAGTGAGCCACATAACTCAATAATCTAAAATTGTGGTAAGGAGCTGACTGCCCTTGAGTCGTCAGTTATATCTGCTAAACAGATAAAAAGAAGTAAAATATCGATGCCCGTGATTTATGCACATTAAGAATGTACATAACATTTCTATTTAATGTGAAGAAAAAATGAAGCCTGAAGGCTACTTTTATTTTTACCACTTGTACTTTGCCACAAATGTTATTTTTACCAACTTCAGAGCTCAACCCAGGGAGTTGCCTAAGCAATTCTAGAATATGGCTAAGCTTGTAGTTATTGCAATTTAGTTAGATAATACACAAGAACAAGCAAAGGACTTGATGATAAGCACACTACAACGCAAATATTGCAGCGTAGATGCATATGTTGTGCCAAAGGAATAGCTATCAAAGTAAGAAATTGTTTTATTGATTAGGAAAATTTGAAAAGGGGTTGAGATTTTCTGTTTCAGGATTTTACCTCGAGTCAACAGTAAAAGATCTGCACTAGAATGTGTAGAGAAACAAAAATGAAGTGAATGGAAAATGAGGTACGCAAAAGGGTTAAAACTTTCAGTTTCAAGTTTTCAGCTTGATTAATGCAGCTTGATGATTAATTTACAGTACTGTACACTTGAACTCTATTGGCTATTAGTTGACAGAATCAAAGAGGCTAACATGCATAATAGGCATAATGAATGGCACAGTTGACTTACAACAAAATCGATGCATATGCATGTAATTCAAATAAGTTTTGTATACAAGTAACCCAAATATATGTCGAGCAACTCTGAATTTTGCAGCCTACGTATAAGTCCAGTTTCAAAATCCGCAAATGAAATTAATTGACATGTGCTGATTAATCAGTAATACTCCCTCCGTCTAAAAAAACAAGGCGTCCTTGTTTTCCACAAAGTCAATATGTAAAAGTTTTGACTAATAGTTAAACTAACAATATGAATGTTTAGTGTTATGCATGCGACATCATTAGATTCGTATTTGAATGTGTTCAAATGGTGTAAATGTTATAGTTTTTAATAGTATCTTATGGAAGAAATTAATGGTATTATTGAAGATCGTGTACAATTATAATATGCCTTGTATTTTAGGACAGAGGGAGTAATTGTTAATCCCTTTGTATGGACTATCAAACGAAATGAGTGAAGGTGGCAATTAATTAATAGGCAAATATTCAGATACACACAAACACACCTTGTATAACAAGGAGTAGAGATATTCATAGCGCAGCACTGCAGCATTACAATCCTAGGTACAGCAGTTGATACTATTGTAATGCCTGTGCGGCATTCCATTTAATATTACAAAGATGACAACACAATTCAAAGTACAGAAAGATGACATGTTCATAAGCATATTGAAAAATAAAACTTCTATGCCAAACTTGTATAGAATTGTGCTAAAATTGATAAAGAACAGATATAAGACAACCAACATGTTGCTCAAATTAATTCTAATCATTATTGGCTCTCAGATGTTGGGCTGCTGAAAATACAGATTTTCAGCCTCCTCAACTCAGGCGTTGGACTGCCAGAGAACTGGTCTCCTACCTCCACAACACCAGGGTCAATTATCACTGATTAACTATATTCCTCAATGTGTGATACAGTAAACAGAAAACAGAGGTAACAGTACACACGTAAATTGCCTACTGTAGGGTGTCAGAAGTGCATAAAGGTCTATTTAATCAAGCAGTACGGTTGAGCAGAATGTATTCAGCTACTTGAATAAACAGACTGAGAATCAATGATACAGGATAGTAATACTATGTGTAAATACTAGTAATACTCTACATTACATACAGTATCAAAAGCAAATCTGAACCACAAAACTAAAGCAATTTATAGCTGTTACCAGATCAGATAATTAATTGGTATCACAAGAAGAGCAAATTTGTCGCTTGGCACAGGATTAAGGCCACATATGCAACTAGAATTGTCCTTTAATCTCTATAGACCCATATCGTCATTGAGCACACAAGAAAGTAAGATTTCCAATAGAATACTCACTGATGAACAGGCACTCAAAGCCGTTTAGTGTTGCTGCTGTCCCAGAAATCCAATTGCCGCCGCTTGTGCCGCAGTCTCACCGGCAAGGAAGACGGAGATACAACGCCCTTGTGCACCTCGTGACACACCGCGATGCAGAATCGAAGCCTGAATGTAGCTGCTCACGCCGTCTCCTCCTTCCTCCCAGAGAGAGACCAACACCTTCTTTAAGAGCAGGTTGTAGTGCTTGCACCCGTGGGATGGACACAGACACCAAGATGCACCAGCACCATACAAGGTGATTCCACCGACGACTCCGGCAAACAAGTCGCCGGCGATCTGCAGAACCAAGGACTAGCGGAGAAAGAGGAGAAGTGGTTGATTCGGGTTTTCGTGCTGATCGAGAGGTGGCTCAACTGAAGAAGAAGAAATAGGGAGAGAGAGCTCAGCCTCGCCGGCGCATGATGCAACCATCGGCCAGGGCCGTTGGTTGCGCCGCCGCCACCAGCCATAGGAGCCCTAATGGGCCTCTATAAGCCAGCCCACCAACAGCCCAATTACAAATTCCAAAATAAAATCTGGAAAATACAAGTTTTCCACAACAGAACATCAATCGATCAAGCATCATTATTTTATTATTACCTGTCGAGTGGTGGGGGTAAATGCTGCATATGGCTGTGTTTAGTTGGATTCAAAGTTTGGATTTTGGTTGAAATTAGAGATGATGTGACTGAAAAATTATATGTGTATGACAGGTTGATGTGATAGAAAAGGACTGAAGTTTGGATCCAAACTTTAGATCTAAACACAGCCTATGTTTTATGAACTAAAACATCCCACACACATCGATCGTTCAAAGACTACTTACTACACACATAGGAGGCAAGGACTATAGATTAAGCAGAATGACTAGTAATAGCTGCTTAATTAGTACTACTGATTAGCCCAGGCCCAGCCAACTTTCAATTGCGGGGCTTGAGCCAGGTTATCTGCTTGCTGCACCATGCTGGCCAGTGGCCACAGCAGCAGCTGGATGTCATGCAGGATGTCCGCCCGGTTGTACCCTAAGTCATCACGCCGCAGAGATAGAGTGCTTCCTGGCTGTCCCAGCGGCCGTTGTACTGAACGCTGAGGAGGACGGCACATGACATAGTCTTCCACTGAACCACCTGAGGAGGACGGCCGCGCCACCTAGGGCGATGCCGTTCACCCAGTTGTCGCGGGTGATGAGCATGATTGGCATGAAACGTGAGGTCTCACGGAAGGTTACCGCCATGACCACAACGGCGCGGGCGAGGCAGCCGGCGTCCTCGGATGGCGACGGGACGAATATATCGGGCCATCTCCTCCGATCCAGCGCACGAAGCGTGGAGTCCCTGATGACTACTCCCACCGTTTCATAATATAAGGCTTTCTAGCATTATTCACATACATATAGATGTTAATAAATCTAAATACATACATATGTCTAAATTCATTAACATCTAAATAAATATAAACAATACTAAAAAGTCTTAAATTATAAAACGGAGGAGTACCAAGTTCCCCAGCGCCCTGCACCCGCCGACCCAGCTGAAGTAGTCGTCGTCCAGCCTCATCAGCACCGTTGCTCCAGGTATGATGCCGAAGCGCGCCTTGTTGGAGAAAACGTACCAGCGCCCCGTCCTGTCCGTGAATCCTGCGATGTAGAGGTTGTCGACGCGGATCGCAATTATGATCTTGTCAGCTTCCTTGTTGATGCCTGTCAGCTCGAGCATCAGCCACCCTGCCGGCTTTGCGGTTGTTCGTCTGCTGAGGAAGAATCCACGTGCCGTCAACCTTGTCGCTGCAGTACGGAATGATCTTCGCGCGCATCCTCAACATCAGGCCCTGTATACTTCATACCAAACTTCCCCCCAACTCCCTGTAGGATCGAATCACAATAACCAAGCCAACCAGAGTAGGGGGGTGAATGGTTGGTATACCCAAAAACCGAAAACTTTTAGCGGAAATAAAAGTTACCCTCGAAGCCAACCAGAGTAGGGGGGTGAATGGTTGGTATACCCAAAAACCGAAAACTTTTAGCGGAAATAAAAGTTACCCTCGAAATCGATGGAGATCGGTCTGATCGAGATTGATCTGCCGGTCTGACCAAAGCGTAGCCACCGGTCTGACCGGTGTTGATCTACCGGTCTGACCGCCGAGATTACCTGCCGTGCCTGTTGCCGTCGCTGCCGGTCAGACCGCCCTTACGCCGCCGGTCTGACTGCCGCGATGCCGCCAGTCTGACCACCGGTGTGTCGCCGGTTAGACCGCCGAAACCCGGTAAACACAAATCGAAGAACTCTTAAAGTGGATGACGACTTTATTGATTCTCTCTGTGTTTACAAAGTGCACCAACAGCACTCCTTACAAAAATTTCGACTAAGCTCGAAACCTTAACTCAAAACTCAACTCAATTGCTCTCAAAAGCGATACCGGGAAGCCTCACTCTCCCCCTCTATTTATACCCGAGGTAGGCAGCCTAAAGCCACGAATCAAACTCATACTAGAAGTCCTAAACACCTTAGGAAACCCTCTAGTACAAGAAATTAACTTTACATAACCAATCATATCAAATTTGGACTCCTTCCAAATTCGACTCTGCATCCCATACGCACACAATAACTCCATCGTATGCCATATGGAATCTCCATCAACCACGTGCATCAACTCTAGCCTAAGTATCCCGTATGATCTCTGACCATCACGGACGTCGTCTTATCCCCAAGCCGACTTCCGGTCCATCACCGCAAATACTCTCCCGAGACATCGAGTAACCTACATATGAAATAAACAAAGAAATAATATTCCGAGACCAAGCTATCTCCAACTTGACTCATTAGTAGCAAACAATAGTATTACATACGTATAGTATCCATCTAGAAGCCATGATCATGAAATAATCACGGATATCCAAACAAACAACCCGAAACCGAAACCGACACAGAGTCGGCCGGTCAGACCGCGGGCCGGCCGGTCTGACCACTCAACACAAGCCGGTCTGACCGGCAACCATCGCCCGGTCTGACCGGTCCCGACAAAAACAGCAAACCCTATTCATCATCTGAAAATTAATCATCTCCAAAACCACTTCGACAATAATCTCCAAATATCAAAACCAATAATCACAGATGCTAATTGTTCATCACAGAATAATAATCAAAAACACCTTTGATTTTACAATCTCCCCCTTGATGAACACATTGGCAAACCCATAAAAAAATTGTTTTGGTGTTTGGAAAAAAAAAATAAATGTGGTAAAAAGCACACTTCGTACAAACGTACACATCGTGCTGAAAAATCCAAAAGAAAACTTCTCTCACTTTTGAAAAGAAAGAAATTCCCAATTGAACCAAAAACAACATGCTCTTCTCAACTCGTCTTGCTTCTCCCAAAAATCCAAAAAAAATTTTAAATTTTACCTTGCTTCTCCCCCTTTTGACAATGATTTCATCAGGTATAAGAATTATGTTCGTTAATGTATAAGAGTTTAGCATACATATAGCATATCAAGTCATGTGTTGCAACAAAAAGAAGATGAACCCATCTATAACATAACAAGCATGCATTAAAGTATAACCATGAACCAAAGATTTTACAATTAAGCTTGAATCAACAATCAAAATTCATGATTTCATACGATTTATAATGCAACATCTTAACAAGCAAATAGGTTGAAGAATAAACACTAAACACATATACCTATTGCATTTATCACTCTTTCTCAAATAACCTTTAGCACAAAATAACAAAGAGAATTTTTTTAACTTTTTCTTTTCTTGAGCCTTTTTGCTCATATTTTTCTCTTTTTTTATATTCCAGGTACGTCCTTGTCGTCAAGACTGTTTCCAGGGATTCGGCATCCATAATTTTGCTCATATCGAATACGTCCTTGTCGTCAAGACTGTTTCCAAAGATTCGGTATTCATTTTTTCAGAATTTTATTCTCTTTTCACAATGAGCAATTAAAGCTATTTGAGGAATAACAATGCAATAAAGCATATATGAGAGCATTTACAAATCAAAGCATATGCTAGCATCAACATTGCATATTTACTTAATTCAAGTAGAATTTAAATGTCATGCATCATCGCCATTAAAAGCAAAATCTAAATCTCATAAAAAGACTAGAATACCAAACTATGCTAGAGACAAATAAACCTTCAAAATATTGCTAGCATGCACAAGAAAATACCATATGTATAAACAAAGCTCTCTTTTATCAATTTTTTCATTGTCACATTTTTGCTTGATAAAATCATGAGGTACAAACTCCCCCTCAAATCATACCAAAAGAAAGTCATAAAAAGCACTAACTCCCCCTCAAAATAACCTCCAATTCTCCACGAACAAAAATCAAGAAGAAATCAAAGATTTTGAAAAAGACATCCAATTGCCAACGATATCACCAAAATTCTCAAGAATTGACATACATCCAATAGTATTAACCAAAACTACAACCTCAAATACTAGCATATGAAAAAGCTAATAAACAAGAAAGTAGACCAAAATTATGTCAATCCAAAAATAAAGTGATGTTACCTTACTATGCAATCGTCATCTCAACGTTAAACGCACATGGGGAGTATGCCACCAAAATACCTATGAACGAGAATATGTCGAGGCCTCCGTGTTGGGGTTAGAAATAAGAAATTTTGGAATTCAACACTGAGTCACACGACCAGTAGAACCAGTAGGTACATATGCACTAATAAAATCAAAATCAGATACCAGAAAACTTACCTTTTTGCTTCACAAAAGTCCGATTTGAATTTCGCACAAAATTGCCCCGAGGCCGGTCTGATCGCCACTGTGCCTGCGGTCTGACCGGGCTTGGCAACCGATCTGACCGCCGGTTCAACTGCGGTCTGACCGCTGGCCGGTCTGACCGACTGGTCAGTGTCGGTCTAACCGTGGTCCTCGAATTAAAACCCGATTTTTGCCAACGTCGTTTTGCAAAAACAATTTCTCTTTCCTTTTTCTGTTTATGGGCAAGTCTAAAATAAAAACCAACCAAATGTCCATCTTTTCCACAAAAAGAACAAGTGTACTTCTCACGACAAGTTTGTGAAGTAGATGGTTTTGAAATTGATGGTTTAGCAACAACAGAAGATTTTGCATTCACAGCATTTGATTTCGAAGAAGATGCATTCAAAGAAGACATGATGCCAGCAGATTTAAACAGAGTGTTCTTAGGCTCAGATTCAATCAAAATTTCACCTCTCCTAGCAACACCCAAAACAGTAGGAGCATGTCTAGAATTATGAGCATAAGGATCAAAACCTAAACCATGATTGTGTGTGCTAACCTTAGATTGATCAAGAATCATGTTGAAGTTCTTTTTACCATCAGAAAATCTTTGCAAAGAACTTTTCAAACAAGAAATCTCCTAAGTAAGAATAGCACAATTTTTGCAAGCATCCAAAAGACCTTTTTGCTTTCTACAAGTTGAACAAGAAAACAATTCATCTTGTTTAACAATTTCTTCCATATGTTTAACACGCCCTAAAGCATCTTTCAACTTCATCTCATTCAAAACACACTTTGAACAATCTTGAGAAATCAAAACACCATTGTTTTGTTTCGCCTTATTTGCACATGAAGCATTGACCAAAGACCTTGCACAAAAAGCAACTTTGTATTTTTTTCAACACATTCTTTGTCAAAATCAACTCATCAACAATACGAGCATATAAAGCAAATCCAAGAGCAATAGAAGATTCCAACTTTTTAGATTTTTCAATCTCAAATTCCAATTTTTTGCAATTAACAGAATTGACATCTCGCAAAGCATTAATTTCAGAAAATAAAACTTCACAAGATTGACAATTATCATCATCAGGAATCGAAGATTTTAATCTATCAATTTCAGCATTTAGAATCTCAATAGTGTGATCCTTCTCATCAAGCACAATAGAACATGTTTGAAGTTTTTTAGCAAATTTGTAAGCAGCAAGTTCTAATTGATCATAACTAAGCTTTTCTTCATTATCATCATCAGATTCATCAACATCAGAACTAGCATTACGAGCAATAAAAGCTAGATCAACAACTTGCTTACCTTTGCCCTCATCTTCATCTTCAGATCCATCAAAAACTTTTATGAGTTCTTGAATTAACCACTGCATGCAATGCTTCTTCTTCTCCTTCTCCTTCATGTTCTTCTTCTTGTTCACGTCATCATCTTTGACTCTACCATCATCTTCCTTCTTGCCTCTCCTAAGCTTAGGACAATGCGAGCGAAGATGATCAAGTGCACCACACTCAAAACAACGATTCGGTTCTCCTCTTTTTCTGTTCCTAACATTTTTCATAGCTCGAGAAAATTTGTTAGATAGCAAAACCAAGTCCTCCTCCTCGAACTGTTCGAGTTGATCATCGGACATGGCATTAAATAAAGTAAGAACAGAAGACTTTGATGAAGAAGCACCAACATCCAAAGAAGATGAAGACGAAACCAAAGCACTAGACTTAGAATCACCTTTACGAGAAAGAATATTCATCTCATGAGTTTTCAGTTTTGTGTAAAGCGAATCCAAAGTCAAAGTAGACATGTTAACAGATTCCTGAATAGATGTAACTTTCATCTCCCAAATAGACATGTCAAGACCATTCAAAAAGTGATGAGAAATCTCAGATTGTGGATAATTAGCATCATAAGAAGAATCAACAGATCTAAGATCACTCAAAATCTTATTAAACCTAGAAAGATAGTCATCCAAAGCTTCTCCAGGTTTCCTCTCAAATTTAATGTACTCCTTTTTGAAAAGATCACGATGAAGTTCTTTAATGTTATTTGTACCTTGATGAAAATTATTCAAAGCAACCCAAATCTCATGAGCAGTTTGAAGATGAGCAACACGATCATAATCCGAACGAGAAATCCCACTCAAAAAAATATTGCGAGCTTTGCAATTTAGTTCAAAAGCAGTTTTTTCAGCAACAGTATTAATACCTTCAGGAATCACATAAGGAAGAGAAACTTTTCTCCAAATATCATAATTCTCAGCCATAATGTAAGATTGCATCCTACTACACAAATAAGAAAAATCCATTCCATCGAAAACATGAGGCTTAGTTGTAAACTTATTAGAAATAGCCATGGCAAAAACTCAAGATCGATAAAGATCGAAAAGAGCAAACGTGGCTCTGATACCACTTATAGGATCGAATCACAATAACCAAGCCAACCAGAGGGGGGGTGAATGGTTGGTATACCCAAAAACCGAAAACTTTTAGCGGAAATAAAAGTTACCCTCGAAATCGATGGAGATTGGTCTGATCGAGATTGATCTGCCGGTCTGACCAAAGCGTAGCCACCGGTCTGACCGGTGTTGATCTACCGGTCTGACCGCCGAGATCACCTGCCGCGCCTGTTGCCGTCGCTGCCAGTCGGACCGCCCTTACGCCGCCGGTCTGACCGTCACGATGCCGCCGGTCTAACCGCCGGTGTGTCGCCGGTTGGACCGCCGAAACCCGGTAAACACAAATCGAAGAACTCTTAAAGTGGATGACCACTTTATTGATTCTCTCTGTGTTTACAAAGTGCACCAACAGCACTTCTTACAAAATTTCGACTAAGCTCGAAACCTTAACTCAAAACTCAACTCAATTGCTCTCAAAAGCGATACCAAGAAGCCTCACGCTCCCCCTCTATTTATACCCGAGGTAGGTAGCCTAAAGCCACAGGAGTCCTAAGCCTCTATTTATACCCGAGGTAGGTAGCCTAAAGCCACAGGAGTCCTAAACACCTTAGGAAACCCTCTAGTACAAGAAACTAACTTTACATAACCAATCATACCAAATTTGGACTCCTTCCAAATTCGACTCTCTGTGTTTACAAAGTGCACCAACAGCACTTCTTACAAAATTTCGACTAAGCTCGAAACCCTAACTCAAAACTCAACTCAATTGCTCTCAAAAGCGATACCGAGAAGCCTCACGCTCCCCCTCTATTTATACCCGAGGTAGGTAGCCTAAAGCCACAGGAGTCCTAAGCCTCTATTTATACCCGAGGTAGGTAGCCTAAAGCCACAGGAGTCCTAAGCCTCTATTTATACCCGAGGTAGGTAGCCTAAAGCCACAGGAGTCCTAAACACCTTAGGAAACCCTCTAGTACAAGAAACTAACTTTACATAACCAATCATACCAAATTTGGACTCCTTCCAAATTCGACTCCGTATCCCATACACACAATAACTCCATCTTCGACTCCGCATCCCATACACACACAATAACTCCATCGTATGTGTAACGTCCCGCCTTCCCCGCCTTCCCCCAGGCTAGGCCAACTTACATCTGATAGCTTTCATAGGTCCGACTCCGCATCCCATACACACACAATAACTCCATCGTATATGTAACGTCCCGTCTTCCCCGCCTTCTCCCAGGCCGGGCCCACTTACATCTGATAGCTTTCATAGGTCATAGACTACCCTCACAGACCAACACATGTCTTTTCTGCACACCTTGTCCTCACTCGTGTGCACCCAGGAAGAATTTCCCGGTCGGTCACCCATCCCAAATTGCTCCAGGCCAAGCACGCTTAACCCTAGAGTTCCCGCCTTCCCCGCCTTCCCCCAGGCTTCGTGTGCACCCAGGAAGAATTTCCCGGTCGGTCACCCATCCCAAATTGCTCCAGGCCAAGCACGCTTAACCCTAGAGTTCCCGCCTTCCCCGCCTTCCCCCAGGCCGGGCCCATTTACATCTGATAGCTTTTATAGGTCATAGACTGCCCTCACAGACCAACACATGTCTTTTCTGCACACTTTGTCCTCACTCGTGTGCACCCAGGAAGAATTTCCCGGTCGGTCACCCATCCCAAATTGCTCCAGGCCAAGCACGCTTAACCCTAGAGTTCTCCAATGTCTTTTATGCACACTTTGTCCTCACTCGTGTGCACCCGGGAAGAATTTTCCGGTCGGTCACCCACCAATGTCTTTTATGCACACTTTGTCCTCACTCGTGTGCACCCGGGAAGAATTTTCCGGTCGGTCACCCATCTCAAATTGCTCCAGGCCAAGCACGCTTAACCCTGGAGTTCTTTGGAGATTGGCTTCCGGAAAAGAAGTTGCAACTTGTTGATACAAGTATTCTATTAATCCACCCGGGAAGAATTTCCCGGTCGGTCACCCATCCCAAATTGCTCTAGGCCAAGCACGCTTAACCCTGAAGTTCTTTGGAGATTGGCTTCCGGAAAAGAACCCGGGAAGAATTTCCCGGCCGGTCACCCATCCCAAATTGCTCCAGGCCAAGCACGCTTAACCCTGAAGTTCTTTGGAGATTGGCTTCCGGAAAAGAAGTTGCAACTTGTTGATACAAGTATTCTATTAATCCTATTAAGCCCTAGCCTTACATGTGCCCCGCCTTCCCCAGGCCGGGCCCACTTACATTTGATAGCTTTCATAGGTCATAAGTCTTTTCTGCACACTTTGTCCTCACTTGTGTGTACCCGGGAAGAATTTCCCGGTCGGTCACCCATCCCAAATTGCTCCAGGCCAAGCACGCTTAACCCTGGGGTTCTTTGGAGATTGGCTTTTGGAAAAGAAGTTGCAACTTGTTGATAGGAGTATTCTATTAATCCTATTAAGCCTTACAGTATGCCATATGGAATCTCCATCAACCACGTGTATCAACTCTAGCCTAAGTATCCCGCATGATCTCTGATCACCACGGACGTCGTCTTATCCTCAAGCCGACTCCCGGTCCATCACCGCAAATACTCTCCCGAGGCATCAAGTCACCTACACATGAAATAAACAAAGAAACCATATTCCGAGACCAAACTATCTCCAACTTGACTCATTAGTAGCAAACAATAGTATTACATACGTATAGTATCCATCTAGAAGGCATAATCATGAAATAATCACGGATATCCAAACAAACAACCTGAAACCGAAACCGACACAGAGTCGGCCGGTCAGACCGCGGGCCGGCCGGTCTGACCGCTCAACACAAGCCGGTCTGACCGGCAACCACCGCCCGGTCTGACCGGTCCCGACAAAAACAGCAAACCCTATTAATCATCTGAAAATTAATCATCTCCAAAACCACTTCGACAATAATCTCCAAATATCAAAATCAATAATCACAGATGCCAATTGTCGTCACAGAATAATAATCAAAAACACTTTTGATTTTACACTCCCAACTTTCCATCACATCACATCACATCCAAAACTTTTCTACACACATAAACTCCCAACTTTTTTTCCAAACTACCAACTTTCCCCAAACTTCTTCCTAATTTCAGAAACTAAACACGGCCCAGGTCGCCCTAAGTCGCCGTGCGCGACATCGAACGAAATCACGTCATGTGGAAGGTGCCAGGTCCTGCAGATACACAGCACGTACTCCTTATTAGTTCAAAATTACACTACTAATAACTAACTAGTACATTAATTGATTGTTGCAACATGACTTACTGTGCTGGATTGAGAGGATCAGTGTCGTACGCCACACACTGATCCATGGCGGCAATCATCAGTATGCAGGCCACCAGATAGAACACTCGCCACGCGGGACTTCATGGTTGATCTCACTTAGCTGGTAGCTTGAAGAAGACGGCCGGGGATGGCCCTGTTTATATAGCGCCCGCCCGGGCAATCTCTCTCTGTTGTACTCCAATATAATGGTTTACTCTGCACTAGTCACTCTGTTAGTACAAATTAACCACTCTATATCCCCAGCACCAAGCTGCTAGCTAGTACGTTTACGGCAGCTCTCTCGGTTGAAGCAATACTAAAATTGATTCACTACTGGCTTTACTGCTACAACAGCAACACCACTATTAGTTCATGGTACTTATTCGGCTTACCGCGTTTGCTTGTTTTGCCAATCAGAGCCATACGGGCAACAATACTGAAATTAATTCACTACTGGCTCTACTGCTAGCTACAAGAGCAACATCATTATCCGTTCAGTTCAGGATACTTATTCGGCTTAGCTCGTTTGCTTGTTTTGCCTATCAGAGCCATACAGGCAGCTCTCTCGGTTGAAGCAATACTCAAATTGATGCACTGCTACTATAAGAACAATACAAGAGCAACCAGTTACAGCCATCTCTACACGCTTCCCATTGACACATTTCAGTATTTTCCATCACTGCCCTGGTAAACTTCAGGGAACACCCCCTCGTCTAAATGCTTTAGATTTATGTGGTTTAGACTATGAAATGAACTACGTAGAAGAAATGGAAATCAATTGATCAAAACCATAATATGGTCACCGTATATGGTGATCAAAATTCTGTGACTAATAGTCTTTGATCCCTCACTGACACAGCACCTCATTGAGTTAACCAATGAATTATTAATACAGATAGCATCCACATCTACATCTTTAACGAATAGGAAGAGCAAATGATTCACAGGCTCTCCTCTACTGCTACATCAAGATGTGCTATGAGTTGGTCGGCGTCCTTGATCCGAACTACTACCTCCGTTTTTTAATAGATGACGCTGTTGACTTTTTCTCACATGTTTGACCATTCGTCTTATTAAAAAAATTACGTAATTATAATTTATTTTGTTATGAGTTGTTTTATCACTCATGCTACTTTAAGTGTGATTTATATCTTATACATTTGTATAAAATTTTTAAATAAGACGAATGGTCAAACATGTGAGAAAAAGTCAACGGCGTCATCTATTAGAAAACGGAGCTATATCCTGACGACGCTCCTCCGAACCTCGCAAACTGCAGAAGGGATGCTCGCATGCGATCGACATGAAGCATATGGTAGTCTGATCAATGACTACACACTTCCTGCATTTAGCTGTAAACTGGATTAGCAAGCAGAAACTGAGTAATTTAATAAGAAATGACTGGATCGATTATATTGGCTAGTCTCAACATATTGTCTTAAAAACCATGATTCTCGATGATGTATGACAGCGGAACATTGGGAGGAACACAAATATGGGTTGTCTGAAGGCTCACCATAGCTTACTGTTACATTCAAGTACTTTCTGGTCTCAGCAACATGTTTTCAGAGAGCCAACAAAGCAGTTAAGAAATCAGAAACAGAACCAGTACCTCTGCCTATAAAAAATATGGTAAACAATGCAATAACAACTTACTGTAGTGACTAGTGAAAGTTGTCGCAATTTTCTTGTCTGCTTGATGGTATTGACCTGAACCGTTCCTTATATATTTTGCCATTGCAGAGTTTAGATTAATGGTAAGCAGCAGATTGTGATTTTTTTAATGACCTCCTGCTCTGTGTTGACTCTCTATCTAACATGTGCTTGTAAATTAGTATAACCCTAGTTCATGATCTTTGTCATCAAGTCAGTGACCAAATATTGACCAAATGATCTATGCTTTTAGGTCAATATCTGAAGTGAACTAAAATATTTGACTAGTCATGAATCATGTTTTGCTAATTCCCAATAAGAGGTCGCATGTCTTTTTTTTCACTAATCTGCTTTACTGTTCAATAATCAGTATACAGGTCAGACCTTCTATATCTGTTCACTCTGTAATTGTATTTTTCTTTCTGAACAACTAATAGACTCAATACAACCTGAAATACATTGAGGACTTTAGAACCTCACCTTTCAACCTCTAACATGTCTCCGCACCTACAATTTCACTCTTTAGATCAACTGGATCAAGGTAGGCAGTTAAAGTAGTGTAGCAGGGGTGGCTCATGGAAATTTGTGGGTGATGGCAGCAGTGCAATACCACTAGTACAGATCCTATCATCCGTGACGGGCTCAATTATGCCTGCACTACTTAGGCCGCCAGAATGAAATCATCTCAATCGGGCTTTAATTTGCACCGATCGGGCTTTAATTTGCACCGTTGTAGATGTACTCACTCTAGTCCCAAGTACATATAGCCCGTCACTGATAACGCTCATCTGTGACGGGCAAATATTTAGACCCGATTGAGATGACCTCGCATATCTCAATCGGGCCTAGACACCGAGCCCATCAGAGATGAGGGTCATCGGTGACGGGCTCCAAATATGGCCCGATTGAGATGACTTTAAAGCCCGTCACCGATGACTCATATCGGTGTCGGGCTTTTGTTGATGTCCGTTAGAGATAACTTTTACTTAGATTATTTTTCTATACAACCTTTTTTTTTAACAGTTTGAGTTTGAATTTGAAAATATGACAACTTCAAACAACATTTTTAAATACTAAATGATTTCAAATGAAAAAATTATCAACAACAAAGTTGTATAACATACCAATATTTACATCTTTTATTTTTATTTTGGTTATTTTTCTATATAACATTTTTTTTGAACAGTTTGAATTTGAATTTGAAAATATGACAACTTCAAAACAACATTTTCAAATACTAAATGATTTGAACTAAAAAAGTCATCAACAACAAAGTTGTATAACTCATCAAGATCTATAACTTTTATTTTCGTCATTTTTCTATATAACGTTTTTTTTTGAACAATTTGAATTTGAATTTAAAAATATGACAACTTCAAACAACATTTTCATATACTAAATGATTTCAACTAAAAAAGACATCAACAACAAAGTTGCATAACTCATCACTCTATAAGTTTTACTTTTGTCATTTTTCTATATAACGTTTTCTCGAACAGTTTGAATTTGAATTTGAAAATATGACAACTTCAAATAATATTTTCATATACTAAATGATTTTAACTAAAAAAGTCATTAACAACAAAGTTGTATAACTCACCAAGATCTATAACTTTTATATTTGTCATTTCTTCATCCGACAAAGTGCTAGTAACATTGTTCATAAAAATTACATATATGTGTTATAGTTTATAAAACTACATGAGAGATATATGAATTTTGTGAACAATATTATTATCACTTTGTCGGATGAAGAAATGACCAAAATAAAAGTTATAGATCTTGATGAGTTATACAACTTTGTTGTTGATGACTTTTTCAGTTGAAATCATTTAGTATTTGAAAATGTTATTTGAAGTTGTCATATTTTCAAATTCAAACTGTTCAAAAAAATGTTGTATAGAAAAATGAACAAAATAAAAGTTATAGATATTGATGAGTTATACAACTTTGTTGTTAATGACTTTTTCAGTTGAAATCATTTAGTATTTGAAAATATTGTTTGAAGTTGTCATATTTTTAAATTTAAATTCAAACTATTCAAAAAATGTTATATAGAAAAAAGGCCAAAGTAAAAGTTATAGATCTTGATGAGTTATACAACTTTGTTGTTGATGATTTTTCCATTTGAAATCATTTACTACCCGGAAAAATATTTGAATTTCTTATATTTTAAAATACAAATTTTATATAGTTCAATCAAACCCGGATAGAGAAAAATGACCAAAATAAAAATGGTAGATCTCAATGAGTTCTACGACTTTATTTTTGATAGCTTTTTCATATGAGTTCATTTAGTATCATAAATTCAATTCGAAATTTATTTTTTCCTAGAAGTCTGATTTGCCTCCTACTCATGATAATACTTGCTAAATATATATTTGATCCAATTAACTCGGATTTCCTGGTGAAATATGTGATCAAAATAGATGTTATGTGAATGTAGTTATGTTATGTGTTGAATGTATATGAATAGGGGATGATAGGGTGTGACGTCCTGGCCTAGGGCTTAATAGGATTAATAGAATACTCGTACCAACAAATTACAATTTCTTTCTCGGAAGCCAATCTCCAAAGAACTATGAGGTTAAGCGTGTTTGGTCTAGTGCAATTCTCGGATGGGTGACCTATTGGGAAGGCGGTTAAGCGTGCTTGGTCTAGAGCAATTCTTGGATGGGTGACCTATCGGGAAGGCACACAAGTGAGGTTTGAATGGGTGACCGATCGGTAAGGCACACAAGGCTAACAAAAAAAACAAAATTTATAATCTAGGCCCGTTAGAGATGAGAGTCATCCGTGATGGGCTTTTGTGTTGGCCCGATTGAGATGTGTCATCCGTGACGGCCGGATGCCCGATTGAGATATTTTCTCACATCACTGACCTTTATTTAGTGACGAGGCCCTGTCCGAAAGAGATGATGCTTTAAGCCCGTTAGAGATGACCAATCCTATTCTAGTGTACGGAACACATGTATATTTTTCTCTATATCTACTTTGATTGGTTCATCTATATTCTAGACTTGATTTCCTTCAGTTTTCTTAACATAGATTTAACAGTGGTGCTATCGTTCATCAATAAACTAGTGGATTCTGATTTGGCATGTTTGTTTACCAGTGGAATATATTGATCAGTCGTCCATCCTGTTTAGGCACATATAAAGGCTTTCTGAACATATACTTCTTTATTTTCCTGCTACAGTGGCTATGTCAGTTTTGATGGTGGCAATATTGAACTAATCTTTTGTCTCGATTAAATGCAAGCATTACTTGCTAATGAGGGATGATTTTTAGAGGTAAGGAAGAAACATCATTCATTTACTTTATACTGAGTATTTACTTTTTTTCGAGAATACGCTTAGAATGCGTATCATTGTATTAAGATTGAGAGTAACAAAGAATTACAAGAAGTGACCTAGTACCAAAACGGCCGCCTAAAGCAAACCGATCTTCGCTGGGACTAGAACAGACCAAGAACACCTACCTCTAAAGCGACGCCTTCAAGAAGGAAGCGACGCTAAAAACGCCGTCATCGCCCGTCCAAGGACTGCACAAGGTTTTCACCCAGAGGATTGAGGGGGGAGGGAGGTACCTCGACAGCGCCCTCAAGAGGTTTGCGGCGTCCAAAGACGTCGCCGGTGCCGGCCAAAAGAACTGACTGAGCTTTCGCCTAGACCTGCCTGCATCCCAACTGCCGCAACCTCTTAACGACCACTAGCCTTACACTAAAAAAAATATGTTAATCTATGACGGATTTCCCGTGACATATTCAGAAAACGTCATTAACTATGCACAATCTATGACAGTCATCTATTTTTCGTCATGGATCTAGAGTATGGATATCAGGCCCATAATATGGTGACGTTTCACTAAATTCGTCACAATCTAGCCCACTAACTAGTGACGTTCTATAAAATTCGTCACGATCAACATGGACTAATCATTTCATATCCGGTTAGCATGGAACCATCTAGACCTACCACTCGATATGGGTTAATCCATACCCATACCCATACCCATGTTATTTGGGGAGGGTATGAGTAGGAAAAAAATTATCCATTTCAGTTTTTGGTATAAGAGGGTACCGTTTTACCCATACTCATTTTATTTATTTTTTTTATAGCATTAACTCGGACCCTAAATTTTTAAACTCGCGTTTACACTTTAAAATTTTGTCAAAATCAATTAAAATTTATAGGGTTGATTTATCTTGTAGAGAAGCAACTTTGTACAGTTTTTAGGCAAATTTTAAATCTGGGACCCACTGCTTTGCTCATATACTCATTTCATACTTTGTATAGTGTTAAACTCGGACTCTAAAATTTTTAAACTCGCGTTCACACAATAAAATTTTGTCAAATTCAATTAAATTTTATACGGTTGATTTATCTTATAGAAAAGCAAATTCATACAATTTTTGAGCAAATTTTGAATGTGGGACCCACATATACATTACGCATTTTTACCCTTACCCGTTCGATAATACCCTTTTTACCCATTAATAAGAATTATAGGATACCAATACCAACAAATTGTAACTTCTTTTCTATGAGCTCATTTGAAGAGAACTCTAATGTTAAGCGTGTTTGGCCTAGAGTAATTTTGGGATGGGTGACCAACTGGGAAGTCTTGATATCCTAGAGAGCTACCAGGGATGGGGTGACCAACTGGGAAGTCTTGATATCCTAGAGAGCTACCATGTGTTAGCGGGTCCGGCCCGGGGGGTCGGGTCGTGACACTAAGTGGGAAGTCTTGATATCCTAGAGAGCTACCATGTGTTAGCGGGTCGGGTCGTGACACTAAGTGGGAAGTCTTGATATCCTAGAGAGCTACCATGTGTTAGCGGGTTAGGATGGGTGACCAACTGGGATTCTTGATATCCTAGAGAGCTACCATGTGTTAGCGGGTCCGGCCTGGGGGGTCGGGTCGTGACACTAAGTGCGCTGTTTTTTATACTGGCCCATTAATAAACACTAGGTTTGGGTTGGGCTACACGGGCCTAGGACTCTTCTATGATGGTTAAGAAATGTCACAGATCATGTTCAATCTATGACAATTTTGTAAATCCATCACGCGAGTTAATCTGTGACGCTCAATACATGATGGAATCTAAAAACGTCACAAACATTGGTTTATGATGTTTTTTTAGTGATCTATGATAGAATTTGTCCGTCATAGATTACAAGGATTTTTGTAGTGTTACAAGCACGAGACAACCAGAGAACTGATGCCCCTCCATCGGCCGACCACTGCAAGATGTCTAGTCGTCGGCGCGACCAAGACCACAACCCTCGACTGCGACACAAGGGTAGAAGGACCATCCAATGTTGCACATCGCCCCAATCGCGGCCACGACCTCCCGACACATGCCACATCGACACATGCCAGAACCCGCCAGCTTTCTTCCCTATGATGGTTAAGAAATGTCACAGATCATGTTCAATCTATGACAATTTTGTAAATCCATCACGCGAGTTAATCTGTGACGCTCAATACATGATGGAATCTAAAAACGTCACAAACATTGGTTTATGATGTTTTTTTAGTGATCTATGATAGAATTTGTCCGTCATAGATTACAAGGATTTTTGTAGTGTTACAAGCACGAGACAACCAGAGAACTGATGCCCCTCCATCGGCCGACCACTGCAAGATGCCTAGTCGTCGGCGCG
This sequence comes from Oryza meridionalis, assembly GCA_000338895.3. Lineage (NCBI taxonomy): Eukaryota > Viridiplantae > Streptophyta > Magnoliopsida > Poales > Poaceae > Oryza > Oryza meridionalis. Next base: position 16,467,091 of record CM002530.2, read on the forward strand.
ACCAAGACCACAACCCTCGACTGCGACACAAGGGTAGAAGGACCATCCAATGTTGCACATCGCCCCAATCGCGGCCACGACCTCCCGACACATGCCACATCGACACACGCCAGAACCCGCCAGCTTTCTTCCCCAACTGTCGCCCCACTGGCTCACATGGGCTCCCCACGGCCAAGACTGCCAGAAGGGGAGAAGCACAACGGAGAGGAGGGAGGTACAGCCAGTGAAGAAATTGACCCATCACCGCCGTCCACGATGCCGAGCAGCAGGATTTAGGCGCGGGGCCCCAAATTCGACGGTGGCTCCACAGGACACACCTGCGTCGCCACCACCATCGCCGGCTCCTAGGTCCCAGCCGCCCGTCACTGCCGTTGCCATTAGAAACGCCGGGAAAAGCACCTAGGGGCGAATCTGGGGAGGAAAAAGGAAGGGGAAGAAAAAGAAGGGGGAAGAGGAGGAGGGGGGTTTGCTAGGAGCGAGGTGCCGCCATCGCCAGCGGCGGCGACGGGAGCTCGCTTGATGAACAAGGGATAGCCCAGCCGTCCGGAGAGAGCAGCACGCGCACCACCAGCCGCCGGCGCCAGCAAAGACGGCCAACCGACTCCGTGGGCACTCCTTTCGGGCCGCCCCCCACGCGCCACCAGCCATCGGCGCCCCCGAGGACGTCGGCCGACTCCGCGCGTGTGCCCCCGGGCCGCCCTCGCCACCCACTCGAGGGAAAGCGAACCACAAGCCGTCGGCGCCGCCGACGGCAGCTGGCCAGCTCCTACGCGCGCAAGCCACCACCCCCATCGTCGTCCCGGCCCACCGCCGCCAAATCTGCCGGAGGGAGGCGCGGATCTGGCCAGGGCCGACCTCTCCCCACCAGATCCAGGCGAGGACTACGCAGATCTGGCCGGAGGCACCTCCGCCAGGCCCCGGCAGCCCCAGATCGCCGGCGGGATGTGGGGAGCGAGATAAGAGAGAGTCCCGCCGCCGCCGTCGTTGCGGCCGGCCGGCTTTGCCAGCGGCGGCGAGGCAGGGGAAGAGAGAGGAGAGTGAGGCGGCGGAGGTGAGTCGTTGCCCGAGTCGCCCTTGGGGGAGGCGACGCGGGCGCTTTCTGCAGTATGATAGGTAGAGTAGCCGCCCCCTACTCTAAAGGACCCTGAGTATTTACTTCATACTGAAATGTCCTGCTTCTACTCGATTCAATTTATATTGGTTCAAACAAAATAAATTTACTAAAATATGCCTACCTTTTGTTAAGGAGAAGGTACATTGAGTCATGACCCAGTTGACAAGCTTCAAGCTGATCTCAAGATGACAAGCTACAAGAAATTAGTGCTGATGTCAATATTTGGTCTCTGGGAGAGAAGTTAGGCTGATCCATCTGATTCTTCTTTTGTATGATTCAATATAGTTTCCCAAAAGGAAAAAGTACGAATTACACCCCCGAACTATCGTGGTCGTTCGAATTACCCCCCTGAACCACAAAACCGGACATTCTTCACCCCCAACTATGCAAACCGGACGAATTACCCCCCTCGGTTCAATCCACGGTGGTTTTGGTCTACGTGCCGTACGCGTGGCAGTCTAGTCAGCATTGTATTTATAAAAAATTGTGGGACCCACGTGTCATACTCTTCCTCCCTCTCTTCTCTCTCTGTATGCCTCACTTTTCCTCTCTCTCTCTCACCGGTGGGTCGGCGGCGGCGGGCGACCACGGGCAGCGGGCGAGGAGCTGAGGCCGGCGACGAGCGGGGGCAGAGGCGGCAGTGGACGGCGGGTGGGCGCGAGGCTGGCGACGGGCGGGGGCGGAGGAGGCGGCAGGCGGCGGTCGAGGAGCCGAGGCCAGCGATGGGTGGTAGCGGAGAAGGCAGCGGGCAGCGGGTGGGCGCGAGGCTAGCGACGGGCAGGGGTGGAGGCGGCAGCGGGTGGCGGTCGAGGAGCCGAGGTCGCTCGAGCGCCGGCGGGCGGCAAGGAGCCGAGGCCGTGGCAGGCATGGCTCGAGCGACCTCCTTCTTGCCACCCTCATGCGTGCGCGCGTGCAAGGGGCTTGGAGAGCGCGCCGCGAGCCCACCTGCGGCGGCGGAGGAGGAGAGGCGGCGGCGATGCGAGGAGCCGCGGCCCCCGTGCGCCACCACAGACCCCGCGCGCCGGCGGCCATCGCGCGCCTACGACGAGGAGGAGGAGACCGCCGCCCACCGTGCATCCCCGTCGCCGGCCGCCGTCGTCCTTTAGCCCCCTCCGCCACCCGCAACTGGCTCCGCCCTCGTGCGCCGCCGTCCTCACCTCACTGCCGCCACGCTCCTCCGCCGCCTCCGCCTCCGCTTCCGCGCCGACGTCCACGCCGTCCGCGCTGCCGTCTACGCCGTCCTCGCCGACCGCCCATCCCCGCGCTGTCCTCGCCGACCGCCCGTGCCCACCTCCCGTCCTCACCATGCGCGCTGCGCGCCGGCCTTCTCTGCCCTCGCCAGTCGCCAGCCTCGGCTCCTTGACCACCGCCTGCGGCCTCCTCCGCCCCCGCCCGTCGCCAACCTCGCGCCCACCCGCCGCCCGCTGCCGCCTCCGCCCCCGCCCTTCGCCGGCCTCAGCTCCTCGCCCGCCGCCACCGACCCACCCGTGAGAGAGAGAGGAAAAGTGAGGCATAGATTGAGAGAGAGGAAGAGTATGACATGTGGGTCCCACAATTTTTTTTATAAATACAATGCTGACTGGATTGCCACGCGTACGCCACGTAGACCAAAACCACCATGGATTGAATCGAGGGGGGTAATTCGTCCGGTTTGCATAGTTGGGAGTGAAGAATGTCCGGTTTTGTGGTTCAGGGGGGTAATTCGGACGACCACGATAGTTCGGGGGTGTAATTCGTACTTTTTCCTTTCCCAAATGATATGTTAGTTTGACAATGCAAGAAAAAGAAAACAATTTTGTAAGATTGTATTGTATATGCAACAAAGCTGCCATTCCTATTTATGAATGAAATCAATTGTTGATAATCATTTCGATGTGATTTCAAGAAAAGTATATATCTCTGGTTGATTCCAATTGTGCATATAAAAATAATATTATGATTTATTGATAGTAGCAATACATAATAGTACTATGCAACCAGAATTGAATCCTGCTATCTGTTGCAACCTTGCAAGGCTTATTTTTAGTGTCACCAACACATGATCATGTATTGCTACCCTTGCAACACCAGCATAGAACGCATACTAAAAGCGTCGGTGTAGACCCTTGCAACACTTATTTGGATTTCTAGCAATACATAGATGTTTTGTTAAATGAGGTTCCTGTTGTAGTGGGCACAGTTGGGCAATGGTGTGGGATTACACCTAAACCACCCATATTCTAATCCTCGTTAAGGCGAATTTGGGTGCCGGTTTTCTTGTTAATGCAAAGTCAATATAAATTCCCCAGGTTGATCCCATTTTTTTAGACTACAAATTCTGCAACATCGATATTCTAGTGTTTATGACATATATATATATATATATATATATATATATATATATATATATTATATATTATATATATATATATATATGAACAATCCAACTCAAAATTATGCATCCGTTCCAATATACTAATCTAGCGAATGCATTAAAAGTTGGGAAACTACCAGCTAGTTACACATGAAGTGATGTCCCTTGCTGTTGCCTGAAGCATCAACTAATTTTATTTATTTATTGGCCGGGATGGCCGAAAGATTGGCCAACCTATTTGATTAAGATTTGGGGGAAAGTTTTACAAATAAACTGGACAATGTGCTGTCGAAGGACCTGCGTAACAGAAACAACTGATAGACAGGGCTACAAGCTCTACACTCAGATTACATAAAAACTCTCTTGATGTTGTTTATGATCAACTCGATTGGTTTGAAAACCAGATTGAAAACTCTGGCATTCTGCTTCAGACAAATTTTCCAGCAGAGCATCAACTGATTTTGTTTAAGGAAACTATCAACTATTAAATTCGTTCAACCGTTGCTAGGAACAAAGAATAATCCAAGCATAAACCAACCCAAGAATACCTTTTTTTAACCTTGTCTGGTGCGAGATTATCTCGGACGACAAGATCAACTTATTGTCTTTTGTCGCTCCGGTACCAATATCTATCAGTCTTTTCTCGCAAATGTATACCAACTTAATTGCTCTTCAGCACCAAACACAACCAATTATCTGCATTTGGAAAAGCCTGCATAGATCTACGCAGTTAATATGAATAGGTAGCGAACTTCATTGATCAGGAGAGTAGCAGGGCTAGATAAAGAAAAAAAATGCAGATATGCAATAAATCTGAAGAGTCCAAAAACTCTTCATTGCAGCGGACAAAAACTCTTACTGTGAGTTCTCTATGAACTTCATTGCATATCCAAAAACTCTTCAGTATAGTAAGTTTTTTTTTTTTTTGGAAAATCACAGTAAGGTATCAATTGATAAATAAATCTGCGCTTTTTTTTTTCTGCGAACTTCACAGTAAGGTTCCAAAATAAACAAATAAATCTGAATTGCAGCAGACAGGTTGAATTGCATCTGAATTGGAAATACATCAACCAATAACTCATACTACATTAGTTCTTTATTTTCTTATGATATTTTTGGTGCTTGTTTACAAGAAGAGGCTGCTTTGTGCATCTAATTTACACAATCTTCTCCTCTCATCCTCGATCTAATGAAGAGTCCTCTCATCCTTTACCTATATTTGGAGCAATGTTGACATCATACATATTAGTGTATTATGCAGAATTCAGAGAACCAATGCGACAACCTAGATAACATGAAAATATTGTAGTGTAGTACTTAATTATTGGCTCACCCTGAACATACAAGCATCAAGGTCAACAATATATTAATTATCAAATTTCAGACACATAAATGAACAGTCGGACAATTATATATATTTCAAGCTTAACAGGCACACTCAACCTGCACTTGACAGTGCCAAAAATACAAACAAAATCATGAATAATGTTTTGCAACATAACTGCATTGTGGGCGGCGGCTTCTTGGGCCGTCGGTCAGGCCTCTCGGCAGTGGTATCTCAAATTACTGAATTGTTGTAGGAAAATTAAACAGTAAATATAGGTCTGACAAGCAACTATTGTAACCTATTGAATGTCTTGCTTGAGGAGCCAAACAGCAGAACTGATATGATCAAATGATGAGGTGAAACAGTGAAAAAAATGAAAAACATAACATGATTCATAATACCCCAAAAATTTAATGCATTATTACAATAGGCTCAATCAGAGCATGTCATCAGATAGGTACATTCGGCAAATTCATTTCCCTGAAAGACAATTTTTTCATAACATACAGCAGTACTCCTCCGTTGAGCTTAAAGTACTTTTAATAATAAAGTAGATCACAAATAAAATAAATGATAGTTTCATAATATTTTAAATAAGACGAATGGTCAAACTTTACGAGTAAAAAAGTCAAAACCCTTGTATTACAAAACGGAGGTAGTACCTTTTACAGTTGTAGGGTGATCCTCTCTCTTGTCATAAAGAGATATGCCGACAGGCAGTAAATCTCGAATCGGCTGTATGCGAAGGATGAATTATTCAATAGTCAATCTTCATTAGAAATAATTTTAATAGGTCGGACCTAACCGATGCAACACAAGATTACAACCAATAAAGATAAACTATTTCAAATCTAATGAAGTAAAGCTCTTAGCCGATGCAAGTGAAGAAAAGATAACATAAAAATATAAACTATCGGCTGAAACCCCGATAGAACCATGCGCATCCTTAGCCGATGCATCTAAACCAATTAGCTTTGATCTTAGCCGAAGGATCGGACCTAACCGAGGCAGCTTGCGCCAATATCATCACTAGCCGAGGCAAACCGCTAATATACATGCATAATCTTCAGCATAGATATTATTAGTATAACCACTATAATAACGAGTTTTTGTTGTAAGGTATGGTGCCAAGTGTGCAGGAAAATATGGCCCCACCTTTTGGGTTGCCAGGCACAGTGTTTTTTTAGCCAGTCTTGGACGGTGTCAGTCATCCTTTTTGGCAGGCTGTGCAAGGGCATCGGTGGAAAAATCAGCAATCTCCAAAGGCAAACATCCGTTCACCTGTATACGGCCTAGAGGGTAGGTATATTTTTCAAGCTGGAGTTAGTGACTCACGAGGACTTGCTGTTAGTGCAAGATGGGCATGTGTCACTACGGGACCTAGGGTGCACGTGCAAAAAATCCGATTCATATATATATATATATATATATATATATATATATATATATATATAGACACACACAAACACACTACACTACATATGGGTTGTGTTGTATTAAAACGCAACCCACCCCAGTACTGATAGTAAAATGATTAATGTATGAATATGCATTTACCCTTTAGTAATATTGTTACTTCAACTAGACCCACCCGCACATATTAACTATTTTCTTAACACATGCTGCTTTGTACGGTTATACCCCAAATTTTTAGGATCTGGGAACGGGCGGCCAAGGGAGCGGCGTCGGCGGGAGAACGGCGAAATCGGCCAGCGACGGGTGGAAAGGAGTCGTCGCCGCAGCCGCCGGAGGTCGGAGCCGAGGGGAGGTGGGCGGACAAGAACGAGCGACGCCTCGAGGGTATCTTTCATCTTCTTGTTCTTCTTGTTCCTCTTCTTTTCCGCCGTGGCCCCGGCCAGCACCCCAAACGGGGGCGCGTCTCTCCATCCGCGCGTTCGCTGCGGCGGCGCCGGCGGCAGGGTGTGATGCCGCGGGGGATGGGGGATGGGGGATGGGGATGGAGGCGGCCGCCGTGCCGGAGGAGCTGCGGCGCAAACGCTCTGACGGCAAGCAGTGGCGATGCTTTCCCATCTCCTGCAAACTCGTGTTGTCATTTACTCAGATCCTGTCTGGAAAGGAGGGCGGCGACGAGCAGGTGTAGCCCCTCACTCAGTTGTCGGCTCGTCACAACCCCACACGGTGGCCGTGGAGAAAGAGGATTGTGGAGGCTGATGTCCAGGAGAGAGGGCTGCCTGCCTTCTGGATCCGAAGGCCCATCCTCTCCCCAGCCATGCCGGCCTCCTCATTTGATTGATGCATTCTCATCATCAGCCAAAGCGGATTGCACAAGGCAGCGAAGTTCAGATGGTATGCTTGGATTATCGTTAAGTTTCTGACAATCGCAACAATTTTGTGATGCTAATCTGTTTCTGCTGCCTGATGCTAGTTGGTTACGTCTGACAATATTGTCGATAAGCTTGCAGTTTCTAAAAATTTTCAATGTAGCAGAGCTATCAGTTGATTAGCCAACAGTTTTCTGCAATTTTGAAGTAGTTCAACAGAACATCACTAGATCAGTCAGCCACGCGATTAGCAGATATGGTACTAGTTTCTGAAATTTTGTAGTTCATTTGAGCATTGTTGATTGGGTAACAGTTTTTCTGAAATTCCCTGGTTCAGTAGAGCAGCACAAATGAATTTCCTCTTATACTTTACTGAATCAGTTAGCCATATGATTTTGATTTTGAGATATGAATATACAGGTTTGTGATCTTTTTCGATGTACTACATACTAATTACAAGGACGTTTCCATTCTTAATTTTCTTTCATTTCTTAATACTTTACAATGTTGAGGCTCTTATTGCTATTCTTCTTGTATCTACGTATTTGCCCAACAGTGCTTCGATCAGGTCATGGTGTGCTCCACTTCGCAGTAACATATATGTGTTCCTGAGGTATGTGAAACAATAAACTGTTTCATAATTTGTTATACTAACAAAAATAACTTAGTTCTTGCATATGTGGTGTTACTGTCATATATCTTTAATGAGTGGGGGAAAAATCAAGGTGAAAGACTGAAACAATGCCTATAATATTCCAAATTCACATTGCTTTGTATTCAGCTGTGCCTCATTATATTCTTCATGTATAGACCACTGTTATGCGAAATCTTGGTGGATCTTGGACTTGATATCTGGATTAATCCTGTTATTTTCCAGTTTGTATATTTTCAATAGGTGCAGTGTGGGATACTGTAGTTGAGGCACGGGTTGATGGCATGTTGATGAGCCAATCCTGCTGCTCCAATTGACAGCTTCAAGGGGTACATCAAGAAGAGGATTTTTATTAAAATGTGCTAATTTTTTGATGTTCTGAAAGTGACTAACAGTGATCTCTACATGCTAGTCACTTTCTGTTTTATTGGCTTCTAATTTGTGTCATTTAGAGTCATACTGAATGTAAATCGAAACTTCTCGTTGAAATCACCTATTGGAGACACTGGCAAGGACACACGAGCAGGGGCATAAAGATTATTATGCGGCATGGCACAGGACTAGCAGCAGCGTCGGCAGGGTGGTGACTGAGTCTGGTGCCGGCCATATCCATCATTGTTGGTGGTGTTGTAATTTTTTATTTGTTTTTGGGCATTCTACAAATGTATCACATTGTGTGTGTGATCAGACAGCCGTTGTAATACTAAATCTGTTCAAACATTTGCCGGATGTGCATAAATGTTTTACTCCTGCAGTCTAAGAGTAATTTGTTTTCTCAAGGAAGGTGGATGAAGAAAAGCACAAAGTAATTTATTTACTGAGAGAAGACTGGACTAATATATGTTGCTATATCAAAAGTTTTTACTTCTAACTTGAGAGTAATTTATTTACTGATAGAACATTGGAACAAAATTTTAATGGAAGGAGTAATCTATTTACTAACAGAAGGGGTAAGGACTACCTGTGATAAGGGGTGAGAATCTATTTACTAAGTAATAAATTTACTAAGATAACGAGTGAGAACTACCTGTGAGTAATCCATTTATACTGTGAGTAATCCATTTATACTTACACAATGAAACAACTGAGAGTAAAACATTTACTGAGAAAATGACGTGGGAAGAAAAATCAGGTGTGAGATAAGGGTTGAGAACTACCCAGGAGTAACACATTTACTGAAAGATGAAAGAAAAAATAAACTGAGAGTAAATCATTTACTAAGAGATGGATGGGTGAGTAATATATTTACTGAAAGAAGAAATCAACTGTGAGTAAATCTTTTACTGAGAGAAGGACGTGGGAAGAGAAAAGGTACGAACTGGAGGGGTGGGAAAGGTGCAGGACGGAGAAAATGTGCGAATGGGAGGGATGGTAAAGGTGCGGGTTGGTGGGGTGGGGGTGGGGTGGGGTGGGTGGGGTTTGTGAGGGGAGTAGTTTAATTATAACGCACCCTGGGTGCGGTTTAGCGCATTCCTATATATATATATATATATATATATATATATATATATATATATATATATATATATATATATATATATATATATATATATATATATATATATATATATATATATATATATATATATATATATATATATATATATATATATATATATCCCTCCGTTTCATATTGAAAGTCGTTTAAACTTTTTATAGTAACATGTACATATACTACTAGGAGCGCAGCGTGCTCCTAGTACTCCGAGCGCGAAACATGTATCAACCTAGGCCTATCTTACCCCACCTCCCGTCATCCGCTCCCACTGTTATTGGAGTAAACAATTTACTTCGATAAAAACAACTTCCCTGCTTCCGATCCCACGCTACGTCCCATCATTCTTCTCCCACCATTATCGGAGTAAACGATTTACTTCAATAAAAACAACTTTCCTGCTTCCGGTATATATTCAATTTTTCCCATATCCAACCAACCACTCTCGCCCCCATTTCATTTTTTTCCTCTTTTTTTCAGATCTGAATCGATCCACCTGAAAGGACCTTGATGTCGCTTAGAGGGGGTGAATAGGCACTCCTGAAATTTACTTCTCATCGTAGCGGTTAAAATCAGGGCCCGAAACTTACTAGCAAAAGGCCTAGAACTTCCTGGCAGTTTTTCCTACCGAGCAGAGAAAGCTGCTCGGAACTTCCGGGATTCTTCCTAGGAACTTCCAGGTAGTTGTAAGTTGCTCTTTCAAGCACCTCACAACAAGAAAATTAATTCACAAGGAAGCCAAAACCATATAGAGGTATAATATGTATCAAACAAGAGTAATACACATGAAACTACACAAGATAGCACAATGATCATACAAGGGGAGACACGATAGCACAACTTAGACAAATAAGGGGATAAGCATCACAATTATAAAGATTAAGAGAGTGAGAGGAGACAAACGATTTGTTTCCCAAAGTTCGGATTCTCCACCGAGAATCCTACGTCTCCGTTGAGGAGCTCCAAAGAGCCGGGTCCTGATTAACCCCTTGCCTCACTAAGCAAAGGCATAGGAAGAGGTTTCCAGTCTTCAAACCAACACCCCTAGGTACTTCTCTTTGGTTTCAAATGACCACTAAGATCCCCAACTAACACCAAGAGAACACCACAAGTGAGGCTTGCTCTACCAAGACGACCTCCTAAACCTCAGCTCGGAATCCACTCACCGGGTATTCTGTTTCCTTTCAGAGGTGGAATAACGCCCTCACAAACTTCAAGCAACTCACCACAAGCTTGGAAGCTCACCGGGCAATGCCTAGCCGTCTAGGAAGCTTAACCTCCTAGAGTAATAAACACAAACGATAATTTACTTGCTATGAACTAAGTGCTCAAAGGATGAAGTGTATCTCTCAAGCTCTCAACCCTGCAACCTCTCAATCTCTCAAATCTCTTCCCAAATCTCACTCATAAAGATCTACCACTAAGGTAGGAGGTTTGGGATGGGCTATTTCGCTTTGGATAGGTCAATTCTTGCCCAAACTCAGCAGCCAACACAGGAGAGGGTGGAGGGGCTTAAAAACCCAAGCCCTCCAAAAACTAGCCGTTACTCACATAACAGGGCCCGGAACTTCCTGTCCAGACCCAGAACTTCCTGGCACCCTCCTCGGCCAAACAGATAGATCGAGTCGAAACTTCCTGGCTCAGAACCCAGAACTTCCGAGCTTCCCTGACAGCACTTTACAAAAAGGGTCATAACTTAGGCTCTATGGAAAGCTTATTGAGAGGGCTACCCAACCCAACAAAAAACAAGCTATAAAACCACTCAAAGGTTAGGTTAAAGCTTTGGTTTCTCTCAAGGTAGCACTTGCATAGGTCACTTTGAACACCGAGACATAAACAAACACATCAATGTTGCCTCCCTCTTAATAGTACGACATTCCTATACTCAAATGCATATAGAAAAGTTATACCACTATGAATGCCTTCTTGCCATCTTCTTGCTTCACCTTGAGGGTTGCCAATGTCAACGTCATTTTACCATTGCGACTATTCTCATCTACAACTCATTAAGCACATTAGTCCCAAATCAATTATACCTTTGCCTTGATCAATGCCCACTTTGGCTTTTGACTTGATGTTCTTCGAAGAACCGCATCCTCTTGATTTTCGACATTCCATCTTCCACTCATCTTATAATTGATACGGATTATTCATAGCTTCAAATGGCCTCGCACGGTTCATTATGACAAAGCCTTCACTCACCCTTCACCACCGGATTTGGTCCATCGGTGCCAAGCCTCTTGTTTGCCCTTCACCATCGCATGGTCAATTGTAGCCGAGCCTTATTTGCCCTTCACCGTCATGCCATAGATACCCACTTCATACCCCGCATCATCAATGTCTTCACTTGCTCCTCATCAAGGTATAATGTCCATCTTCTAGCTTCGGTCTTTTAACTTGATGCTGGAACTCAACAATGGGTTGTCATTAATCACTAAAACAATCACCGCACTCTTAGGGTCATAAATCTTCCAATTCCCCTTACAAGACAACCCTAGGGCATAGATCTTTCACCACCATCCCAGCCCACAGATCGGTGACGCACCATGGAGGAGGACGACAGCACCGTGGTGGTTGATGGCGGTGGCCGGCGAGCGGTGGCCGGTGGCTATTGAGGCGAAGGCATTGCTTCGGGCCTCGCTCCCGAACACCGGGCAACACCTTAACTAGCAAGGAGGTGTTCACCTGGGCCAAGAGCAACAACTGGCGATTGCTCCACGTCGGTGACATTGATAGAACAAGGAAGTAAGGAAATGACACTCCAATTTGCATCTGCATACTCTCCTTCACCTTCACGCATGAAGCCCCAATTTCTTTTTGCAAATCAAATTAATGTGCAATCTCAAATATTACCTGATCTGAATTGATGGGTTGCACAGGTCCTACATTTGCACATCGTGCTCCATGTGGCTGGCTGCAGAGGATAGGGTGGAGTCCGCCAGTGATGGAGGTTGTTTGCTATTTTTCTTTTGCTCGTCGTCTCTATGTCATGAACGAGAATGTTTTTGCATTTTTTTCGTGCTTGCTAGAGATGGATGGCTGCTACTACGCAGTGTCGAGCTCATCTCTATACCACACCGCTACATCCTTCCATGACTCTATCGTCGACTACCGCTCGCCACCCGATTGCCCTCTCCACTACTAGTCACAAGGCACAGACCAGCCTCTCTATTCTTATAGCAAAATTCAGCAAAGCCACCATGATCCCAGCTTGATAATGGATTTTTGGCTGAATCATGTTTTTTGCTTTTCTAGTTTGATTTACTTGTGGGTAATTTTATCACTCGTGTATTATTGAGCCTGTAATTTTTTCATTCGTACGACCATTTTATGATACAAATTAACAATACTCTTAGCATCAGTTTTTACTCTTATATATTGAACACATCAATAAATATATTACTATACGGTGACTATGAGATTATGGGCAATATCAAGAGTAATGTGGTAATTGTTTTACTCGCAGACCACGAAGTCTAAACAATATTTATAACACTGATAAAAGAATTACTGGCGTTGTAAGCTGGTAGTAATTCTTTTATGGCCATCTAGGAATGGTGACGTACGATGTGGTCGCATTCATGCAAGTAAATTTGTTTCTTTTGAAATGGGCATTCATGCGAGTAAAATTGTTACTTTTGAATGAGCAAATGTGGGAGGCTAGGACTAAATGGAAAACTCCACAGAGTAAATTCGTTACATTTGAAACGTGGGAAGACACTAGAAAAACAGAAAACTCGGAAAGAAAAACTAGACGGTAAATATTTTATTAAAACGCGAAAACAGAAAAACTAGAGAGAAGCAATGGAAAACGGAAAAATCTAGATGGTTAATATTTTTCTGGGCCCTTTAATGAAGCACGGATGAGATAAAAAAGAGAAAAAAGAAACATGGAAGGTAGGGTGGTAAAAAACAAAAAAAAACAGACAGGAAAGGTGGGGTGGTAAAAAAGTGAAATCTGAAACGAGGGAGTGTTGTGTGGATCTCGAACTAATATTTCACGCGATGTGTGTGTATTAGCGCCATCGAACATTTTCAATATAAAACAAGTATATTATCAAAATATATTCAATGCTAATTTTTATCGAACTAATTTGGTGTTATAAATATTGCTATTTTTTTTCTAAAAATTTGGTCAAAGCTAGAGAACTTTAAAAAAATCAAAACGACAATAATATGGAACGGACCTATATATGCTGTGCAATTAGCAATATCGTTTAATCACCTGATATATTACAGTAGTGCAACTTTTCATAGTTAATCTATACCCATGCCATGCATTATCATGCATTTCCAAACGACGCAATCAACGTAACAAAATCAATACTGGTTTGACATCATATATCCATCTGTATCTGGTAGTAAGTAATATCTATGATAAAACCATTTTTCGTTATATAGCTAAATATATACTGTGACAAAGTTGGTACATTAGCCCATCTAAGTGCAAGGGCACATGTTGGTACGCAAAGCATATGACGGCCCGTTGACAGCGCCTGTGCCCATGTGGCTAGTTGGGCCATTGGCCTGTTCACAATTTGTTTCCTAGGAATAAGTTCAATTTGGGTCCCCCTAGTTGTCGTCGAGTCTAAAATTCATCCCTGAACCACAAAACCAGATACAACGCATCCCCAAATTTACAAAACTATGCAAACAATATCCCTCGATGGTATTGTCCCTAGTTTTGGCTGACGTGGCGCCTACGTGACTCTTTTGACTGGGTCTTCGTCCTATGTAACATTGACATGGCGCTTGCGTGACAATTCGACTCAGAAAAATAATAAAATCTATGGGGCCCACATGTCAGTTTCACATGAAAATAATAAAAACAGTGGGATCCATGTGACCCCACATGTCATCTCACTACTTCCCTCTTCTCTCTATCCTCCATGTCATGTAGCCCCGCATGCCGCTGCCAGAGACTGTCACATGCAGGCCCGCACGAGCGGTGTCATGAACTTCACCTTCCTCTCGAGGCCTCCGCGGCACCCGCCCAGCGACGAGAGCACGTCGGCAACCTCGTCGGCGGTGGTGCAGGCGGCGGCTTACTCGTCAGCGATCGCGAGGAGCAATGGTGGCGGCAGCGTGCATGCCCACGAATCGACTTGCCCGCCCGCCGCCACCGCCATTGCTCCTCACGATCATTGCACGAGGTAAGAAAGGTTCAGAGACATGCATCAACAAGTGTGTTTAGTAAGTGAATTTTCATATCAGTACACCATAACCTAGACGGCTGACAAGGGGTCCCAAGCTTTAGGACCCACGAAGCAGCGACAGCCAAATTAAATGCACGGGTGGTAGGGGTGGCGTGGCACCAAATCCATCGGGAAAAAGTATGAATTACACCGCCTGAACTATCGAGGTCGACCGAATTACACCCCCGAACTCAAAAACCGAACATTCTACACCCCCAACTATTAAAACCGGACGAATTACCCCCTGATCTAATCCGCGGTGGTTTTGATCTACGTGACGTACGCGTGGCAGTCCAGTCAGCATTTTATTCTCTTTAAATGGTGGGACCCACATGTCATACACTCTTTCTCTCTTCCTCCATCTCCCTTCCTCTCTCTTCGTCGGTCAGCAGCGGGCAGCGCCGCACATGCCTGCACGCCATGGCGGAGAGGCGAGCGCCGGCGGAAGCGTCGGCAAGAGGATGCGCTGGGCAGCGGCGCGCGGTGGCAGGCCGGCAGTCGGCGCGAACGGCAGCGCGCTGGGAGGTGGAGGGGATAGGGAAGGGCGGGCGCTGGCATCCATTGCAGAGAGGCGGGCCGTCATGGCGCCGGCCGGCAGCATCTTGAGGACGACAGCGTGAGGCTGCGGCGGCGGTGGTCTAGGCGGAGCACGAGCGCAAGCTCTCTGCCGCTGGGGACAGCGGTCGCGACGGCGAGCAAGGGGACGACGACAATGCTCCTTCGATAGATTCCCGCAGAGACGCCTGGTCGCACGGAAGCGGAGCTCACCCGGGCGGCGGTCGGCTGAGGCAGACCTCACGGTGGCCGAGGTGGAGATGGACTAAGCGGGCGGCGATGGAGGCGGAGGCCGTCGTGCGACTGCCTCCTCGCGGACCTCGCCTGCGGTGGCGACCGACGCCACGACGGCCCACCTATCCGCCATGGCCACCGGTGCCCACCTCTCCCCCATCCCCTCCACCTCAGATAACAATCCGGCCTAGGTGGGGTTGCGCGAGGCCCAATAACTTAAAGTTGCCTGGACCCCAACAGTTCATAGGCACACCCACTCGGGAAAAGACCCAATCTCCCTAAAAGACTAGGCTCACACAGTCGCCGCCCAACTTTAGCGTCTTTGCCAGCGGGTAATAGTGGAGGATGTCCTCATCATTCCCACTCCCTTAACAAGGGCCCAGCTCTGATACCAAATGATAACAATCCGGCCCAAGTGGGGTTGGCCGAGACCCAATAACTTAAGGTTGCCCAGACCCCAACAGTTATTGGGCACACCCACTCGGGGAAAGATCTAATCTCCCTAAAAGACTAGTCCAATAGGGGAAGGGTGGCTCTCCCTTTTAAGGTGGCTTCCTCCTCCCAAGCTAAGCAAGGTGGGATTATTCAGAGGCACACACGGTCGCCGC
Source organism: Oryza meridionalis (assembly GCA_000338895.3). NCBI lineage: Eukaryota > Viridiplantae > Streptophyta > Magnoliopsida > Poales > Poaceae > Oryza > Oryza meridionalis. The sequence goes on from CM002530.2 coordinate 16,482,906, forward strand.
CCGACTTTAGCATCTTTGCCAGCGGGTAATAGTGGAGGATGTCCTCATCAACCTCCCCGCGTGCCGCCGTGCACGCCGACCGCCGGCCCGCCATCCGAAGCTTCCTCTCCGCCGCGCCCCCTCCGCGCCGACCCCGCAGCCGCCTGGAGTGCCCTCCCATCCGCGCCCTCCGCCCGCTCGCCGCCGACTGGTTCCCCTCCGCCGCCGGCCGCCTGCTCTGCCTCCGCCGCTCGCCGCCGACTGGTTCCCTCCGCCACTTCCCGCCCGGGGAGCTCTGCTGTCACGCCCAGAAATTCCCGAATAGAATTCCAAGCAGAATATGCATTAAAACCCCTGTCCAGGACCGGCCAGGGTACACAAACGACAAAGTTGACATACAGATCCACGTCTTACAAACATTATAAAAGTCTTATATAAATGCAGCGGAAAAGAAAAAGATAACTGGAGCTAATCCTTGACTTGGACTGCAGCGGGAACACCACTCCACAGGCATCCTCGACGGCACGGACGAAGCCTACTACTCGGGAAAGCCACCATCTGACGCATACTCAAACTCTGGGGTTGGGGAAAATAGAGCAAGACTGAGTACAACCACCGTACTCAGCAAGTCATACCGGAACAGAGGTATGATGCAGGATAAACTCAAAGAGTAGCTAGAGCGGTTCATTTGCATAAAGCGAGCCTTTATAAACAATAGTTGAAAGCAGTAAAACAGTTGTAATAATTAATCAATATTAACCATCCACTGTCCAACGCTACACCACGTTGCAACAGGCCAAACCATCCACCTGAACTAATCAATTCCATTACACTAAGCTAGGGTGAGACTAATCACGGTGAATCTGGTTGACCGCCCATAACCGCGGGCACGGCTATTCGAATAGTTTTACTCTGATCAGAGGTGTACAACTGTACCCACAAGACACAGCCCCACGACACGTCACCGTGCGCCGACATGCCACCACGACATACCGGAAAGAGGCCATGATAGGACCCTTCGCATAACCCCCTCTAACCAAGCACACCACACCTCAGGTTTCACCCCCACTCCTCGCGAGACAGCGGGCAGTCCCCTCTCGTGCCTAGGTGAATCCGGAAGCTGCATAGGCCGTCGCAGGGCCCATCCAAACTCCATCACGCCCACCCTTGCCTGGATGCGTCAGCTAGAGGAAAGCAACACTACAAGCCCAGCCGTTGCCCACGCTAGCTTGTGGAAAGTACGAGGATTTCTTCCAGGGTTTCCCGCGAACCGGTCCTTAACTGCCATGGGCGCGACCATCAAAACCATGCACCCACAGCCCACTATTTAATATATTTTAATTAACCAACACCAGAGCGGTGGCACTAAACCAACATCAACACTAGAACCTAAAGTCTATGCATTAATGTGATTCCCCCATTGTGTGCTAGTTGAACTAAGCATGGCTAAGCGAACCCTAATCCAACATCTAATCATGTTATGCCCCAAGCTACCAAAGGAACAAGGTAACAAATCATATGGCTAAGACAATAGGTAATCATCCCATAGAACATTATAAAACAATGCAATATTTAAGGGAAAACGAGAGAGCATTTGCAATATAGGTTCAATATGTTCAAGTGACAAGCATGACTTGCCTTGCTCTGCTGCTGGAGGGACCCCGGCGACTATCTCAAAGTACACCGAAACGTCGGGAGAGTCGGATTCTACACGACATACAAGGCAAACAATACAAACAGGCTATAAGGCTACTGAAACAGAGAACAAAACCATTTTTAATGGATTCTTTGCATTTTTCTTTATTTACTGAGACTTGAATGGGCTTAAACGGAGCTCGGATGAATTTTCTATGAATTTTAGAAGATTCACTGCGTTTTTACTATAAACAGAAAAATCCTAAATGATTTATTGCGCAATAAATAAAACCCTGGAGAGAGAGGGGGCGGCGCCGACATGCGGGCCCCACATGGCAGTGACTCGGGGTGGCGGTCCGTGGTGGACCGGGTCCACGGACCGGAAGGGAGGCGGCGCACCACGTGGCGCTGACGTGGCACCGACGCGGCGCACACGTGGCAGCCACGCGGGCAGCCGAACCGACGGTCCCGATCTACCCGAGGGTAGATTGGACGGCGACGGGGGCACGTGGCCGGCGCGCACGGGCGGCTCAAGCCGGCCCGGCGGCCATGGCGCACGGCGGCGCTACCGCGGGGCGGCCGCGGCAAACGGCGGCGACCGACGGCGACCGGCCGGCGGTGGTGGGCGGCGGCGCGGGCGGTGCTAGCGGCGACCGAGCGGCTAGGCGGCAGCGTGGCGGCTAAGCGGCGCGGGAGGAAGAGAGGAAGGGGAGGAGGTGCTTCACCGACGACGGTCGACGACGGCGAGCGACGGAAAGCGATGACGACGGCGGGACGAGCTCCGGGATCACCTAAGGAATCAAAAGGGAGGAGTTAGGGAGAGAGAGAGACCACGGATGGCTAGGGCGCCGGCCGAAGGCAGCGGCCATGGCGAAGCTCACCGGTGTGCGATGTGAACGGGGTTCCCGCGGCGGAAAGCGGCGGCGGAGAGGCAGACGGCGTGGCCCTCGGGCTCGTGAACCCGACGGCGGCGACGGCGCAGCTCGGCGCGGCGGCTAGCGGCAGCCGGAGCGGGGGCGACGGCGATGGAGAGGAGGGCGACGACGCTAGGGCGGTAGAGGGCACGGGAGAGCTCGGCGAAATGGGGAAAAAGGGAGAGGGGAGAGTGGTGATGCTTAAATAGGGGAGAGGGGGCTCGGACGTGGCCGGGAGTGGCCCGATTTCGCCGGCCGACATGGGGAGGTGGAGGTGGAGAGAGAGGCGGGATTCGACCGTCTCGAGCGCGGGCGCGGGCGGGAGAGAGAGGGAGTGGGTGCGGGGAACGCGGGGGAAGGCGGTGACGTGGGCGACTTGGCCCGGGAGGCACAGGAGAGGCGGAAGCGGCGGTTGCGGGGCGCGGCGGCGCTGGCTGGAGGTTGGGGGAGGACCCGACAGGTGGGCCCCATCTGTCGGCGACCCCGGGAGAGAGGAGGGGGGGCGCGGGCGGCCGGCTGGGCTGTGGCCTTCGGCCGGCCCAGCGGGGAGGGGAAGGGGGAAGAGAATGGGCCGGCGGCCCGTTTGAAAAGGAAAAGGAAGGAAAAAGAAAAGGAAAGAAAAAGAAAGAAATGAATTTCCAGGGATTAAATAATGCTTGTGCTCATTTTTAAATGGTTAAAATTATTTCTAGAGCTCTGAAAATTCCACTAAAAATCTTGTTAGCATATTTTGACATGTAGAACTCAAGAAAAATTCCACATGCCAATTCCGATTATTATTTGCTTTAATTCAATTAGGGTTTCTCTCTTACTTTTACACCGGTAATTTCTCGAGGCCATTTATAAATTAAATTTAGGCTTGGGAGAAGAACTTCAGGGTATGACATCCGCCGCCGACCGCCCACTCTACCTCCGCCCCTGCCACCCCCCGCTCGGGGAGCTCCGCCTCAGCCGCCCGCCGCCCGAGGAGCTCCGCCTCCGCCGCTGGTCGCCCCCTCCGCCTTCGTCTCAACCAGCGCTAGTGAGATGGTGAGGAGAGGGAGAAGAGAGAGAGGGGGAGACATTGAGTAGAGAGAGAGAGGGGTGGGGATCTGACAGTGGGTCCCACTAATTTTTTTTAAGAGAGGGAGGATGAGGTGGAGGCTAAGATGCGGGGGCAGTGCCACGTGTGCGGCCACGCAGGATTAAAACCGCTTCGGATTGAGCTGGGGGGGTAATTTGTCCGGTTTTAATAGTTAAGGGGTAGAATGTCCGGCTTTTGAGTTTGGGGTGTAATTCGGTCGATCTCGATAGTTCAGATGTGTAATTCGTAATTTTTCCGATCCATCGTGCGCGTTTGCGTCTGCCTACCTCCCTCGAACCCACTGCCCTCAATCTGCCGCTGCTCGTTGGGACTACTCTTCAAATCCCTCGAGGAAGAAGTAGCAGCTGTCCACGTAGCGTGAAACCCGAGCACCGCGAACAGAAACCACGCGTCTACCTACGATCTTTTTTGGGTGATTGCACGGAGTCATATATATCTACAGTAAAATCTGCCATGGAGAATCCGTCCATCACGCTAGCCTAAGCGATTTAATTAGTCGAAATTGAAAGCAACAGGAAGCATGTGTGTAATCAGTAACATTGCAACAATATATATAGGTAAACCGAGCAAATCATGCGTGTGTCATTTTGTATGTTCAAGTAAATTCCAGTTAAAAAAATAAAGTAAATGATGAGGACACAACTAGCTCAGATATAACCATGACTACCTTATGTATTAATCAACTAAAGGTGCATATGTTCTATATTAGATTTTCTTGTTATATATTTGAACAAACGTTGCTATACAATGAGTTTCGTGTGTTTTTGTTTGCAGAGGTACTTGCTTGGGCGAAAGAAAAGAGACCAAGCGTAAAGAATGCATGGATGATTGAAGAAGTTGATTGGGGACCAAACCAAGACTTTCTCCAAGTCTTATTTCATCTCACCACGTCACTTTTGGTCCATAGAAGATAAGAGATAAAGTTCTACACGTTTTGGATTCAGATTCAGGCCTCCTGATAGCATCAGCTTCAAATGGACCTAGCCGCTGATCTAGAAGAATTTTTTGGGCCCATGAGTACTTGATGGAAAGCTTATGGAGTTTACTTTCAGATGGTTTTGGTCCCATGTCAAAATTCCTACCGAGCTGCCGGGAATCTGCAAAACAAGCCACGTATCTCATCCAGTACGAATCTGATTTGGGTTTTGGGCCTTGTAATTGTGTCGTGGGCTTAGCCCAAGGGGGTGTGCACCCTAGGGGAACCCTAGAACGTCCCTAATCATATTTATTCAGTAGCTGTCATCGTTTAGAGTTGGGTTTTGCTTAGATTATTCTGTCAATAACAGTTTCGCCGCTAGACCGGTTTGTGGAACCCCAAATTCGAGTGCTTAATCATTCATATGCAATTGTGTTGCAATCTATCTTGTTCTTGCTTGTGTTCTTTGATTCGCATGCAGGGATTAGCCTTCTCGGCGAGGTCATTCGGGTTTCGGCACGGTTGATAACCAGAGGAGACGTGGTGCTGCGATTGCGGGGCTTAGTAGCGTGTTCGCTTAGAAGCCGGATCGAGTTGTATCGCGACTCCGCCCAAATTGATTGTTTATCAATACCTATCGGAAGATCGGGACCTAACATCCCCCATCAGTAAATCTCACAAAACTATATATATACTTTGATGAAACTATCACAAAACTACATACATATTTAAGGAATTGATTTAGCAATATATTTATCATAAACTATATATTTAAAACAGCCTATCACAAAACTACAAAGTAACAAATTTATCCCAAAACTATAGATTTAATATCAATATATATGTAATAAAAAATACGTAAGGCTTCTAATAGTGTAATAGTGATAGTGATCCCATGTTTTAATTTATTGCTTTGGCACAAAACCAAGGAAGGATTTTAATTTACTTTTTCAATTATAGTGTAATAGTGATCCCAATGTTTTAGTTTATTTCTCATCTCCTAATAGCTGTTATACCACTGAAAGAATGTCTTTACCTGTTGCAACGCACAAGTTTAATCATAAAACTGCATCTATAACTTTACCTGTTGCAATACACAAGTATTTTTTCTAGTTTAATCATAAAACTGCATCATTTATAGCTCTAACATAACTGTAGTGCTAGAGATTTGAACTCTAAAATTTATAATTTTGTGATAATTTCAATATTAAATCTATAGTTCTATGCTAATTTTAATATTAAATATGTAGTTTTGTAATGCTTAGCCTTAACTTTGTAGTTTTAGGGTAAAATTTTGTGTTGAATCTGCAATTTTATGATACAACACTTTAAATATATATTTTGTGATAGTTTAATCAAAATATCTATAGTTTTGTGAAATTTACTTTAAAAAGTACTTCCTAAGATGTGTAGCATATTTTGATTTTAGAAAATCAATCTTTAATATACCAATAATTAGTTAACATACCATGTATAGAACTTACAACTTTAGATTCATAATTCAAAACCTTTTCATATAAAAACTTTCTAATGCACATAATAAATGCTCTCTGGTCCAAAGTGAACAATCAAAGTACCTATTATTCTTCTTCCACTAATATTTCAACTATAACTTCATAACTCCTTCAAAATAATTTGCCACAACATTAACAATAATAAAATTTTGAAGTACATTAGTCGGGGATGACTATGGATCGGACGTCAAACGTTTTGCAAAACATCGAATGGTGTTGCACAACATTGTTACAAAGTGTCGCATATATTTCATCATTTAATGGAAAATGTTTCAACAAAATATGGAGAATAATGTTTCATTGCATGGCACAAAAATGTCTCAGCCCTTGAACAAACATGGTTCAACATATAGAAAAAATGTTTCAACAATTTAAACAGTGAAACACTATCGAATCATTCTTGAAGCATTTTGCTATAACACATGAAACATCGATTTTGAGCTACTAAAATATCCAAATACTTTGAAAAAAATAATGAAACACAAAAAAAAAACACCGCAAATTTTTGGTCTTCCTCCTTTCTAGTGGCAGGCCACCGTGTTGGCACCGGATGTCACCCTTCTTGGCAACTCCGCTTACTTATACTCCATCCATGAAGACACTCTATTGCATTCTCTAGATGATCCACGGCGCGTACACTGTCCTTCCTACTGCCGTTGTTGACGAAGATGAGGCTGAGCTAGTCCCCTCATTGTTGGTTCCCCTCCCTTGATCTAGCGCCCTGAGCTTAGCGTGGTCGGAACGCCGGCCTACTACATCCTGGCAATGTAGTGCAGAGCAAGATGAGTCGCCTCATGCTCGCCATCGAGCATTAGCGATGGTCTCAGCAACTCGGCTTCCTAGCTGCTCCAGTTGCTATGGGGAGTGAAGGGGAAAAATGAATGACCGGGAGTGGGAATAAGATTGACCATTGGAAAGAAAAGGAGATGTAGATAATGATTAGATGAAAGTGAGACAGATGCATTCAATATTTCCTCGTACGCCGGATGCAGTTGAAGCGTTTTCGACATTAGTCTCCAGCAAAAGAGCGGGAAATATACCTATGTTGTCCTAATTCTACGAGCATAGAAAAATTCTCCATCTTCCCTCTCCAGTCTCCCAACCTTTCTCTCTATATCTACGTAGGCATCCATGTCATCCATTACGATGACGGGTCCAGTGTTCCACGTGGCATTCGTGGCCCGTGTGAACGCGTCCCTGCACCCCGCACCGGTGGCGGCCCAGATCCCTCACCCTCACTGACCCACGGGCCCCACCCGTCAAACGAGCGGCCCACCCGCTTCCCGAAAGACGCGTCACGCCTCGGCCCCACGGACGTTTTGTTACCTCACCCAGCACCTACCCGCCGTCCCCACCACTCCACAGGGCCACTGACGCGTGGGTCCCACACGCGCCACTAGGCAGCCCAAACCCTGCCCGCAGCCGCACCACCGCCCACCTGAGCGAGTGGGGCACGAGTCCCTATATATATATATAGGCGCCTCTCTCCTCCGCCGCCGCCGACCGCCGCGTGCTCTCTCCTCCGCCGCCGCCGTCGTCCGTCGCGTCAAACACAGAGGAAGCAATCGGCCTCGGCCGGCGGCTGCCCCCGCCCCCTCCCCCCTCGGCTGCCTCTCTTCGCGACGGAGAGAAGAGGATAGGACCCCGACTGCACGCAAACGCGAAACCCTAGGCTCGTCGCTGGCGGCGGCGGCGGCGACCGGTGGGGAGATGGCGGGGCGGCGGCCGCTCTTCGACCTCAACGTCGCCCACGAGGATTGGGATTGGGAGAAGGGGGAAGAGGCGGAGGCGGAGGAGGAGGAGCCCGAGGAGGTTGTTGAGGAGGGGAAGAAGGAGGTGGTGGTGCTCGAGGAGGAGGAGGAGGAGGAGGAGCCCCATGAGGTGATCATGGAGGAGGAGGTGGTGGAGGAGGAGGCGGCGGTGGGGGGTGAGGCGGAGGAGGTGGACGGGGAGGTGAGGAGGAAGAGGAAGGACTGCGAGGTTTTGGTGGGAGGGCTGCCCCGGGACGCGGCGGAGGAGGACGTGGCGCGGGCGCTCGCGGACGCCGGCGATGTGGAGGAGGTGCGGCTCGTGCGGGATCCGGCGGAGCCGCGCTCCAACAAGGGCTTCGCCTTCGTGCGATTCACCGCCGCCTGGCAGGCGCGGTGGGCTGCCGACGACGTCCGCACGGCCATGGTATTGTGTCCGCCCCCCCTGCACTAGATTCGTATCTCCGACTCGTTTGATTTGGATAGACTTGTATCTAATGCGAATTTGATATGTTGAGAATAAGTAGTTTGGGAAAAAGTGTTAGCTTTAGTCATGCTTGAAGTAGAGCTGATAAAGTTAGTGGTCTGGGATGCTTCTTGTTCAGTAATTTGAGGTAATCTATGCCCTTGCAATCTCGTTTTGTTGTTGGCTTGTGAAATTTGAATTAGTGGATGTGGAATTAGATAATGAGATTAAGTAGTTTGGGAAATGATGCTGCTTTAGTCATGCTTGAAGTAGAGCTGATAAAATTAGTGGTCTGGAATGCTTGTTGTTAACTAAATTGAGGTATTATTTATCCTTGTGATTTCATTTTGTTGTTGGCTTGTAAGATTTAAATTAGTGGATGTGGTATCAGGGCTTTTGATTAGTGTTGAGGAAGGAGATGTGCCCTTGTTTTTCAAGGCCTAAATGACCGATCAGACCACAAAATTGGGGAAAAACAGATTAGCCAGGTTGAAAATGGTACCTTTTAGTTGATTTTATAGCATGTGCCTGGTTCACCTATTGAACTAAAGTCATAGATATTTAAAAGTCTTAGTTTTGAAAAATACTGTTCTAAATTGTGATGTGGCCTGCTGTGGTGGTGTCACATTCCCACTAAGGTTCTATGCACCACCCTGCTTTCCCGCCAAGCGCCTTTTCCAAACATAATTTTAATGGCCATATTACGTTAAGCTTGTAATGGCATATTTGTCAGTACTTGATGCTTCGGATAGTTTTAATGACGACTCCTGCTGGAATGCCTTCTTAAATGCATTTCGTGTTTCATATATCTGGTAATAATGACCAAGACGTGGCAATCTAAAAGAAGATGAAACTAAATTAGCAAATATTTTGGCGCTCATTTCTATCATTTTTGGAATGTTCAAATTGATTTTCCTCAAAGTGATACCAAACTTTTGTTCATTGCATTTATGTAATTATTTTCTCTAGAAATGTGGTATTTATTTTTGTGTTCTCTTTTGGGTTTCGCAAGAGTGAGACGTAAATTGGAATGAACTATGGAGAGATGGAATATATAAATATTTTTTATTGTTAAGCCAATATGGTAATAGCCAATGATTTCAGTCATGGTGTCATTGGAAAAAGAGGCACTTAGTTAGATTTACCCAATGAAAATGGGAAATTCCTGATAATTTGTCATGCTATTTATAAAGATTTTAAATGCTGTTAACTAATTTATACCACACTGCCTCACGCTCAGGACAGAAACACTAGGACAATGATTATGAAAGATGCTACATACATGAATACTTTTCGACGTTTCCGGATAAGTTCAAATTGATTGAATTTCAGTTATCTTATTGTAGCATCAGTTTAAATTGAATGTGAAATGTAAAAACTTGCATACTTGATAAAAATCTACAATTGATCCATATGTGCACACACAAACATCCATTTACTAAAATGTGTTTTGCCAATGTGTGCACAAGTCCAAGTTAGCGTACTTGCATTTATGTTATGGTTTTATGTTTAAGCACTGGTCACTATACTAGTTATTCTATTGAAATGGTACGAATAAGTATCTAAACTAGAGAACAACTGCACTTATGAACTAATTATTCTGTTGAAGTTGTTGCTGTGGTATAAGAGTCACAATTAGAGCCACAATGCTCTGTTCAATTAGCTATAGATAATTATTTATGCCTGTGTAGGTTAGTATTTTATGTCTTCATCTGTTGGATGCTGAAATGGAGCAGCCTTCAGAACCCCTGAAATGTTTGAACCAGCTAATTACTTGAATAATTCCTGATTATACAATGTTTGCATGTGCCAAGCTTATTATACTGCGCAATATTGCCAATTCATTGTGAAGTTTGCTCCCACAATGAACTGTTAGATCATTAGATCCAAGTCTGTTGAACTCCACATTAGTTTTAGTTTCCCTTCTATTAGACGATCAGTAATAATGTTTTTCCAGGTCAAGGGAGAAGCTTGTATGATATGCAAGAATGATGCGAACGAGACCCTTCATCTGCGGAATATATGCTTTGATTGGACAAAAGATGATGTATGTTTTTCATCCTTATTTAATTAATTGATTGTAATTTTTGTCACAAGCATATTGTTATTTTCTACAAGGGTTCTCTTTTGTGCAGTTAGCGGAGGAACTGAAAACTTACAAGTTGGAAAACCTTGAGAATATTAATTTAGTCGAGGATCCGGAAAGAAAAGGAAAAAACAGAGGCTATGCTTTTCTTGATTTCCGCACAAATGTTGATGGTGTGGATGCTTTTTTTAAACTACAGAACAGAGATATTTATCTTGGTACGGATGTTCGAGCCCAAGTGTCCTTTTCAAAAACTCTTTCACAGGATGATAAGATTATGGAAAAGGTAGTTACACAAACGAGGCATCTATATTTTGTACTATATGAATCTGTTACACGTATTGAAATATCTTGGCTTTGACTTTTAATCTGCTATAACTTTGATTATGCATTGCAGGTAAAATCTGTTTTCTTGGATGGCTTACCACCTCACTGGGATGAAGACAAAGTGAGAGAAGTGTTTGGAAAGTTTGGTGAAATCGATAGTATACACCTTGCTAGGAACATGTTCAAAGCAAAACGAAAAGATTTTGGTTTCATTGGCTTTACTTCAAGACAATCAGCTTTAGATTGCATTAGCACAGTTAGTAAAGGTGGTATTGTTGAAGGTAGCGGAAAGGTAATCACTTGAGGTGTTTTAGATGCGCTTTTCTTCTGGTTTATTTGCTCCAGCTACTGTTACTTAGTAGGTCAATATTTTCAGGTTCGAATGAAGGCTTCTTTACAAAGGCCCAGACCTACTTTGAAAAAACATTCATGGCAAGGGATTACTCCCATGTTGGGCATCAGGAGGGGATTTATTGGAAAAAGTTATGGTGATAGAGAACACTATGGTGATAGGGAACGCTATGGTGATAGGGAACGCTATGATGATAGAGAACGTTATCATAATAGAGAACGTTATGGTGATAGGGGATTTGGGTTTTCAGGTCATGCAAGACGTGATTACTCGAGCAATCATGTTCATGACAAATACCATCGCCACATGCATCGTATGGCAATTGATGTTGAAGAAAGGCCCGTTTCATCACGAGAACACAGATCTCATTATAGAAGAGATTCTGCAGTATCTGGTTGGTTTCCTTTTATCTTCTCTAAATAAACTTCTTACTTTTTTTTTCTCTCCAAGGCTAATAAATGTTTATTTTCAACACTTGGTTGTAGGCCACATCCACAGGTATGAGAGGGCAAGGCCCAGGGAAGCATATCTTGAGAGTCGATATACTAATGAATACCCAAGACATAGGCACTCAAGGCATGAAGAATCCATCCAGCGAGATGCATACAGGAGTAAATATGGACACTCATACCTGGAGAGGTCACACAGAGATTCTTGCCCAGATTGTAATCCAAGTGATCATAGTTCCAGTGCCTTCTATAAGACAGTAAGCACACTATATAAACACTATCTGGTTTTATTATCCATTGCTTGATGTTCATTGGAGCTGGTTTTCTTTCCTAGGACCATGAGCCAACACCTTCATCTTCCCAAGTAGCATCCCACTGTGAGGAATCGTTCAGTCAGGTTGTGTTTTTACACTTCCTCCTATAAATTCCGTTGCTTCAGGGTGATGCTAACTATTTGATCTTATGTTTCCCAGGGCCGTAAGTTGATGGCATCAAGTTCCCCCGGGATGTGTAATTGTGGCGAATGCTATGTTGTAAGCACAAAACTGCAGCACTAGTGTTTGGCATGAAGTTTCTTTGTAATACTTGATTCTGATTGTTGAATCTTCTTTTTCGTCAGGAACAAGATGCAGCCCCTGCAAGCTCCCAAGTGGTGCCTCTTCGTCACCAGATGGCTAAACCTTTTCATGAGCGAAGGTATATATATTCTGACGCTTCAAGTGTTCCTATCCTTTCACCTACTCTTTGAACCGGTAAAAAAACCGTACCCTCTGATCTTTTGCTGCAGTTCTGAGCCTGATGACCACTCTGCTTCTGCCTATGAAGCTGCAGAGTACAAGGAGCGCAAGAGCAGGTATCATCCATCTTCCAGAGATGGCCCCAGTAATACTCACCACAGGAATTACCGTAGACAAGGAAGATAGGTCCAAGTAAGCAAAGCTAAGCTTTCGACAAGATAGAGAAGCTGCTCGTGGCAGTGCAGCTGCTGCTAGAGCTATACTTATTTAGTAGCGTCGAGTTACCATTGGTGCATTGGTGGTGCTCCCCGATGCAGAATCCTCCCAAAAGGATTTCTGGCTTTTGTGGGCGTTGCAATTTTTTCCGGCCCTGTGGTTGCGCACATTTTACCTTGGGATGCCATGTCATGTGACGTGACATTGTAGTTCGTTTACCCCGGATACATACCGATAGAAATCCAAAGAAAGAGATGTTAACTTGCATGGTGGTGCGTTGCGTTGCGTTGCAGCCTGGTGCGGTTCGTATGAGTTTCAGTTTTACTGCTGGCGTCTTCAGAGTTCTGATGTCGCTTTGGCGGTTGGTTGATTGAGATGTTGCAATTGCGAGTCAAAATTTCGTCGACAAGCAGTAGAGCATTGCGTGCGTGATCTGAAAGAATATAGTTTCTTTTAGTGCCGTACTACCAAACACAAAAGGTGCTGAATATATATTTTTTTTATTTGTGCGACACGTGCCATGTAGCACCACATAACTTGGTTCGATGAACGCGCAGCTCCAAACCGTACACGATAGTGCACATTACTTGAATTTTTTTTATTTATAATTTTTTTTATTAAAAGTTTTACAAAAATAATTTTCCATTTTGAAAATTGACGGAAATAGTCGCCTACCGCCCTCTGGGTGGGCGATTTTTAAAAATCGCCCTCCCAGAGGGCGGCTTAAATGACGTGGCAGCCGGCCGTTCGCTCTCGGGCGACGGCCGTCAACGAAATTAGCAGGCGGCACCCTTGCCGCCCTCCGCTAGGGCGGTTTTATACTGTGCGGGGGGCCGCCTGCAAATGGGCGGCGAGGGGGGCATGGAATTTTGCAGGCGGCCCCCTTGCCGCCCTGGGGGAGGGCGATTTTGTACTGTGGGGGGCCGCCTGCAAATGGGCGGCGAGGGGGCATGGAATTTTGCAGGCGGCCCCCTTGCCGCCCTGGGGGAGGGCGATTTTTGGCCCCCCCCCCCCTATAAAGCCCAGTCCCTCCTCTGTGAAATTTCATTATATTCACTAAAAATCCAAAAAAAACGAAAGAGAGAGAGGGGAGGGCAGCAGAAGCGGAGCGGCGAAGCCCTGCTGGTTCGCTCACTTCATCACAGGTATGCTCCCATACATCTTTTGCATTTGTACTAATATGTTATGTTTGAGTATATATGTTGCGTTTTAGTTTTAGTTCCATATATTTTAGCACATCTGTAGCACACAGCACATATGTGTAGATCCAGAGCATAGAATATAATAGTATGAATCGAGACATAGACAGTAGTGTTAATTGTAAGATGTAGTTTAGTTTGATCTGGAGAATGTAACGTACTTTTAGAAATTTAGAGGACAATATTGTAGAGAATGTAACTTAGGGCGTAGTACAGAAATGCGAGGTTAACGCAGTTAATGTTTTCATCAGGCACAATGTCAAGTAAGGTCACATTTCAGATAGTTCACGGTGAAGGAAATATTAGATTTGGTCCAGATGGTGTTGATCTGTCAGATTTTGTAATGACATCTAAGGGCATCGATAGGCCTGCGGAGAGAACATTTCAGTCAATTTATAGTTGGTTGTTGAGAGGATTTAGAATAGACCAAGAAGTCTACACAATGTCAGTATCTGTTGTAGTGAGTCGTGCAATAGAAGGTTATTTTTGGGAACTAATGCCGATGGACAGCACTGCTGCTTGGAGACGGTATGTGGAAATGGCTTTTGAACGGTCATGGCCCCTCGTTATATTTGTGTCGGTACAAGAGAAAGATACAAATGTTTCAATGCGAACCGAAGATGTGGAGGGTCCTAGCAATGCAGGGGATGTTGTTGGACCATCGATGGAAAATGAGGAAAATCAACCAAGGGAGGAGCAGGCCATGGGCATGGCGGATGAGGGGGAGAGAGTCGGTATAATTGTTGATGAAATGGAGAGGGAAGATTCGGATAATGAGCAAGCGGAGGACGACGCATCATCCGATGAGGAAGGTGATGTAATGGCCACTGATTGGGCAAATGAGGACTTCTCTGGACTTGTTATATCAGAGGGTGATCATGTACCCTGGGAGTATAAGGAGAACGAGGTAATTGAGGGTGCAAGGTATGCTCATAAGGATGAGATGAAGGAGGCGGTGAAGCATTGGGCAGTTTCATTGCAGAGAGAGTTTAGGGTGGTCAAGTCAACAAATTATGTGTATGAAGTGAGGTGCATGAAGGAAGATTGTCCGTGGCGTGTCCATGCATATAAGGGTAAATGGAATGATTATTGGAAAGTTAGCATTGTGACCGAGCACAAGTGCTACTTACAAGGGGTGGAGAAGTATCACCGAAACATCACTTCAGCTTTTGTGGCAAGTGAGATGTACAGCAGTGTTGTTGGTAACATTGGCTTTGAACCAAAATCAATTATTAGGCACATCGAGAACAAATTCAAGTACACCATAAGCTATGCAAAGGCCTGGAGAGCCAAACAAAAGATCATTGAGATGAGGTATGGCACATTTGAAGCTTCTTATGATAATTTGCCTCGTTTGTTAGCCACAATTGCCCAGAGGAATAATAATACTTACTATGACCTACATACATTTACATCGGTTGATGATCGAACAAAGAGTGTGCTGCAAAGAGCCTTTTTCTCATTGGGTGCTTGCATCAATGCTTTTGTGCATTGTCGATCTGTTCTATGCATAGATGGAACTTTTATGACAGGTAAATACCGAGGTCAGATATTGACAGCAATTGGGTGTGATGGGAACAACCAGGTTCTACCTATGGCTTTTGCATTTGTAGAGAGTGAGAACACTGAAAGCTAGTACTGGTTCCTAGAGAGAGTGCACATTGCAGTGGTGCGTATGAGGCCCAACGTTTGCCTTATACATGATCGTCATGCGGGTATGCTGCGGGCTATTGACTACTTGCAGAACGGTTGGGATGAGAAGGGACTTCCAGCTAAGTGGCCTGATGTTCGGAGTCGGTGGTGCATGCGTCACATGGGTGCAAATTTCTACAAGCAATTCAAGAACAAGCATCTTATGGAGCTCTTTAAGAGGCTCTGTGCACAGAACCAAGAGAAGAAATTTAATGAGTTGTGGGACAAGTTGGATGAGTTGACAACGAAGCAAACAGATGAGCAATCTCGCAGACCACAAGTTGAAGGTAACGAGTCTCCCATACCTCTTGGTGCATTACATGATGACCCACCAACAATGAGAAGGAGGTCAGGGTCGTCCATCAGAAATTTCACTCAGTGGATTGAGAATGAGCCTAAGGAGAAGTGGTCTCTATTGTTCGACACCGATGGATCTCGGTATGGCATAATGACAACCAATTTGGCAGAGGTGTACAACTGGGTAATGCGAGGAGTTCGGGTACTTCCATTGGTTGCTATTGTTGAATTCATCCTTCACGGCACGCAAGCCTACTTTAGGGATCGATACAGGAAAATTGGTCCGTTCATGGCCGATAACAACATAGTGTTTGGCAACGTAGTGACAAAGTACATGGAAGATAAAATCAAAAAGGCACGGAGACATAGAGTTGTTGCTCAAGGCACACAAGTGCATCGGTATGAAATAATGTGTGTTGATAGGAGCAGGCGTGGTATCTATCGCAAGCAAGCCGTGCAGGAATGTGTCTTGAAGGCGGATGGTGGATGTACCTGCAGTTGTATGAAGCCGAAGCTTCATCACCTTCCTTGCTCACACGTTCTTGCTGCTGCTGGTGATTGTGGCATATCTCCCAATGTGTACGTCTCAAATTATTTCAGGAAAGAAGCAATCTTTCATACATGGAGTGAGGAGATATATGGGTTCGGGATCTCAGGATCTTACACAACGCTGAGTGCCCAAGTTTTTTATATTCCAGATCCATCTAAGTTAAGGGTGAAAAAGGGTCGACGCCAAACTAGACGCATCAGAAATGATATGGATGAGTCAGAAGCAGGTGGGAGGACTTTACGCTGCAGCAAGTGTGATCTGCGCGGCCATACTTACAAGAAATGCCCGAAGAATGCAGAAGTTCCAAGCGGCGCAGATGCTAGTCCATCTGGACAGGCAAGTGATGGTAGGCGACCACCTGGTGAAGGAACAACAAGCAGGCGCGCAAGGCCAAGGCGTCGTCGCGCAGCAGGCGATTCCATGGTGTAACAATGCTTTCGATTTAGGAAATAAAATGCTGTTGTGATGTAATGAGTGTTCGGACTAAATATTTATATCGTGTAATTTCAATTCAATGTTGTTGTAATGAGTACCTCCGACTATTGTTGTACTAGTAGTATTGCGAACTATTCGGTGTTGTATCATAATGTTATCGTGTTGAGTGTTCTGACTAAACACTTTTGTTTCTTTGTACTCTTGTTTAATATGTGTTAGTAATTCGCTTATGAACATTTATTACTTATGTGGAACTAATTATTTACATGTTTCTGATAAACCTATTTGATGCAGGTATGGCGTACGACACACCGGCGCTGTTGAACCGTGTGATTGACAGGAACCACCGCTCGTTCCTGTCAGCAGTCGAGGGTGCACAGCTCGGCACCTTCCGTCCACGCACGTCGCGCGAGTGGTTGCGTGTCGACCCCCGTCACGTTCCTTGGTACGCGTATGTTCACATTTCAACTCAACTTTGCTTTGTGTTGTACTTATGTTTGAAGTTTGCTCTATACAGGTTGCGTGCGGCAGGCCTTCTACCACTGTGTAGGCTTGTTGAGGCGGCGGCGGACGACCGTGACCCAGCGAAGCGGTGGGATGCAGACCGGTCACTCCTTGCCGCTCTTGTAGACCGCTGGAGACCTGAGACGCACACGTTCCACCTTCCCTGTGGGGAGATGGCTCCGACACTGCAGGACGTGTCGTACCTGCTAGGGCTACCGCTGGCGGGAGCACCAGTTGGTCCCGTGGACGGTGTTGTTGGGTGGAAGGAGGATATCACTGCGCGCTTCGAGCAGGTGATGCGCCTTCCACACCTAGGACCGACCAGCACCCTTCCTCCGTACTCTACAGTCGGGCCTAGCAAGGCTTGGTTGCTCCAGTTCACTGTAAGTAAATAAGATGTTATTATCATACATGCTTATTTGCGACCGGATGAGTGTTTTGTACTAACATTTCATTCTTAACTGTAGGCGGACCTTCTGCACCCTGACGCTGATGATTACTCGGTCCGACGCTCCCTTGAGGCGTACCTGTTGTGGTTGTTCGGGTGGGTGATGTTCACTAGCACCCACGGGCACCTCGCCCACACGGTACTTTACTTTTTATTACTACTGCTAAATACTTGTACGAATCTGATGGTCCTTGTCCAGCAGGATATGCAGCCGGGATCTTCGGTACTGGGGCCTCTTCGTCTCACGCCGGTAGGACTGGTCCTACTAGCCAGTTCTACGACGACGACTTGCACGGTGCAGACCACCAGGACGTACTAGGCTCCTCTCAGCTTGGAGGAGCTCCAGAGGCGCACACTCAGGAGCAGCCAGAGGTCACACCTGTACAGGCAGGACGGGTTGGCCGTGCCGTACCCCCGGACCGACTCACGTACTCCCAGGGGCACATTAGGGCGCAGGGTAGGAGGGACAGGGGTAAGAGGCCTCGTCAGTAGTGTTCTACCTCTTCAGTCCTTATGTGACCGTTTCTTTTGGCTTACAAACTTGTAAAGCAGTACTACTTTTGCTATTACTACTGCAGTACTACTTGTGTTTGTCTCGTCTACGTAGTTCTTTTCATTCATATGGTGCTTGAACAACTTATGCTCACAACAACACACTTTCGGCGCTTCACGGTAGTGCCATATCCAGTAGCGCGCACAGTCCACAACAGCACACATGAAAAGCGGCAGCTCGAGTTATCACTATCAACTTTCGGCGCTGCCTGTTGACATAAAGTGAATCACGCCCACGCGTGATCGTCTTGTCACATCTAATGAATAATGCATCTCATTGAGTTCACATATATTGCAATGAAAACGACGCTATATAATTGACAATCTGAAGGCAACCTCTTCATATATTCTTTCCCACTAGCACATCACACACGAAAATGGAAGCCTATTCATTGGTAATACGTAATCTAGATTTCAGATTATGTACAACATTCTTCACTACAATTTTACATTTTGGCAGCAAACCATATATGATCAAATGCAATTTTACCTTACCAAATATTTGGTAGTGCCAAAACTTGCTTATATTTTGGCACTAACATAATATTTGTACGGTAACAATCCAAATATGCCCTAAAAAATAATAAAATTGTATTTTACCAGTCTTGGAGATTTCAATCTTGTATAGTTTTCAATATAAAAAGATTTCATAACTATTGCTATTTATATAAAAAAAAAATATAGAGCACAGTACAAAATCGCCCTCCCTCAGGGCGGCAAGGGGGCCGCCTGCAAAATTCCATGCCCCCTCGCCGCCCATTTGCAGGCGGCCCCCCACAGTACAAAATCGCCCTTCCCCAGGGCGGCAAGGGGGCCGCCTGCAAAATTCCATGCCCCCCTCGCCGCCCATTTGCAGGCGGCCCCCCCACACAGTATAAAACCGCCCTAGCGGAGGGCGGCAAGGGTGCCGCCTGCTAATTACGTTGACGGCCGTCGCCCGAGAGCGAACGGCCGGCTGCCACGTCATTTACGCCGCCCTCTGGGAGGGCGATTTTTAAAAATCGCCCACCCAGAGGGCGGTAGGCGACTATTTCCGTCAATTTTCAAAATGGAAAATTATTTTTGTAAAACTTTTAATAAAAAAAATTATAAATAAAAAAAATTCCACATTACTTTACATGATGCTTTTCTTTTATCTCCCTATGTACATCAAATTTTTAGCTGTTTCTTATGTGGTACTACACATAACTGTGTTGCACGTCTTAAAACGGTCACTTTTTATAATCAAAGTTTTCTTTGGACTACCTTTTCACAATCTTTACACTTTAAAACAAGTAATTGTGTTTTCTTTTTTATTTTGGACCACCCTAACTATTTAGTGTGGCTGGGGTAAGATAGTTGACGTGGGTGTGCCGATGTGTGCTTGAGATTATAGGGTTGGGTGGTTCAAAATGTAAAAAGCAAAATTACTTAATTCAAAGTAACAAGATTAATAAAAAATTGGTAATAAAAAATGACTCAAACTACGATTCGCTTTAAAATTATTTTCGTCATTGATGTGTGCACATCTGAGTGCACTTTGGTGCTTAGGTACGCAACTCTCTTGCCAACTGAGACCGCTGGAGCCTGGAGGGCAATCTGTACACATGATGGGATGCGAATAATTTCTTGCTTGGTGTGTACTAGATAAGAGGATGGAATGGATGTATGGTGATTGATCTGAGACGACAAAATTGGATGAAATCACCATATTTTACAACTTGAATCAATATTGGTTCCCAGATTAAATAGAGAGAACATTTAGGGGAGTGGAGCAATGATTAATGACATTGTTTTAATTGAGAGTATCCTATGTGGAGAAGTAAAGTTTTGCTAGCAATCACATAACTATCCAATGTTCACATTTAATTAATCGAAATGTGGCTGCACCAAATCACAGCTAATTGTGATAGTTATAGAGGATTTATAGATACATAACATAGCTCTACTGCTAAAACACCTAAGCAAGTTTTACATGGCTGCTAATTTACCTTGGCCAAGGTAAATTAGCAAGTTTTAACATAGCTCTATTGATATGGAGTTCTCATTATGGTTCTATGGTACCTCATTTATTGTTTAACAAGGGTTCGTTTCGGTGGAGGGATATTATTAACCTTGCTGGCTTTTATAGAGCAATTACATATTGTACTGTTGTCTCTGGAAATACAGTGTTATTCTTGGATGATTTATGGAATGGATGACTCAGAAGTCAGAAGCCAAAAAATACCCTCATTTATGCAATCATGCATTCAACAGAAATGAATCAGTAAAGGCTATGCGCGCAAAACCTCTGGAAGATTCTTTCAAGTATGCCTTTAACAGCTGAAGCATACAGTGAATTTCAGTTGTTACAAATGGAAATCTATAGCCCCATCGTTTGGCCTAAATAGCCAAAGAATAAGCCAAAATTTAAATTTTTGAACTTGATTTTGAAATGCTTTTAACGTAATTTTTGTTAATGTTGGCTTTTAAGTCGCTACGAACAAATCTACAAAAGTTTTACTTATAAATTAATTTTAATTTTCTAATAAGCCAAATAAGACATTTTGGACCAAATGGGCAACCGATGGGAGCCCTAGTTAGTTTTGCATATGCTAATGGGGAATTGGGGATTCTAGGAGCTACATTTGGGGAGCATAAAGATACACAGCTCAAAAGTTCTGTAACGCTAATTTTGTTGGTTCTCCCCAAGACCATTTAAATTGTTATGGAAAACAAACTAACAAAGTGTGTCATGAAAATCAAAGTTTTCATATGGCTACTCTTTTATGATAGATTGAACATCAAAGATATGCTTGACAAAAAGAATTGTGCTTCAAAAGATGCTAACCTCTCTTATGTTCTGCGCTCAACTAGTATAAGGGAGACCTTGATACATCTTTTTTCATGTGTCCTTTTAGTTGAAAGGACAAGAATTGGATTCAGATGGAATATTAATTTAAATTTGTTTCAAATGATCGTTCTAGCAAGAATTGGCTTGAAAAGAAAAGGTTTCCTAAAGATTATGTGCATTGCATGTTGGCACGTTTGGAAGCAGAGGAATGGATTTACCAGAATATCAACCCATCGGTGGATCAATGGTTTCAAAACTTCAAAGCATATGTGTAGGATGAATGAGCCTTTAAGATCTATAGTCTTTGATTAGTTACATAACTTGTTAAAATTCCGTTTGTAATTTGTAACTAGACTCTATCTTTATTTCTTATACTAGCAAAAGGGCCCGTTCATTGCAACAGGAAACTATAATTACAATAAATGTTAGATAATCCGTGTTAATGTTTGTGATTCGAGCCTTTAAGAGAAATATTGTTATTGTGGATCTTAACTTGTAAAATAGTAACGAGAAATTGTAACATAAGCTTTAGATCATTTAGGAAAAAAAAACTCACGTACTATTGAAATGAATAACATAGCATAACTTCTATTGTCCCTATGTTTTTACTCGCTCCATGTTGTTATTGTGCATTTGATTCGTCTAATGTGACCTTGCCTTGTCATGTGATCAAGAAGTTAAGAAAATGAGAGTGGTTGGCTAACGGCCAAGTATGGTGATGGTAGCAAGGATAGAGGGGGCGAGGCAGTGGCATGCCTAACTCTAACCGACGAGAGCAGGAGAAGAGCAAAGCCAAAATTAGACACTAACATGGTCAGCAAACTGGATCATGTGTGTCTTGTGTTGTAATTTGGTTTTGGAAATAGAAAGATTGTAATTAGACCATAATATAGACATCGTGAAGGAACGCGATCTTGATGGGACACTTAACCCAATCAACTTAAATATATAATAAAAATTATTGTAGCCTACCTATCTCAAATGTTGGCAAGTATAAGGCTGTAGCCAATCAATGTATGCACCAAAGTTGAAAGAAAAGAGCCAAAACTATATCAATTACTATGAAATTTACACTCACTATATTACAGTTTCCAGCTAATCAGAATCAATCAATTGAGAATACTGCCAGGCCAACGCCAAGCAGTTATAATTTATATAGAAATATAGAGTGCAATCCATTTTTTTACATTGTATGTAACCAAATTACATTCAAATTTTAATTTTACTGTGCATAAAATTCACATGTTAATGCTGTATTCTGGTTTATCTGTTAGGGAATTTCTTAGCATGTAGAGCCCCCAACCTGTTGCTTGTCTGTTTGGGGGAGCTTCTAGCTGATGCAGTTTCTTTTAGAATCAGAAGCTGCCCAAACAGTCTAGCTTTTGGTTCAGATTTTGAGAAGGTGTAGTTGTAGAATCTAGAAAATGAACTAGAAGCTAGAAAATGAACTAGAAGCTAGAAACTGGAAAACCCAGCTTTTCCAAATTCTCAGAAGCTAGCTATTTCATCCGTTTCAGAATATAAGACTTTCTATCATTGCCCACATTCATATAGATGATTATAAATCTAGACACATATGTGGTGTTTCTAGATTCATTAACATCTAGGGCCTGTTCACTTTGATGACATTTGTAACCATACCATTTTTTTGGGTAAAGTTGCCAAAATTTTGGCTACGTTTAGTTTATTGCCAAATTTTAGTAAGAACTTGTGAAATCTTGCTAAAATTTTAGCAACCTTACTAAAATTTGGCAATGCTAAAACTTGGTAAGGTTGAAAATAGCAGCAAAGTGAACAAGCCCCTATATGAATATTGGTAATGCTAGAAAGCCTTACATTATAAAACGGAGGGAGTAGCAACCAGCTGCTTCTCAGAATCTTAAGCTCTCCCAATCAGACCCTAAGAAGAAAATAAAAATGCCAATTTTTTTTTTAATTCTATGCAGACACTGATGAGTTAGGGCTTGTTCACTTTGCTACCATTTTCAACCTTACTATTTGGTAAGGTTGACAAATTTTGGCAATAAATTAAACGTAGCCAAAATTTTGATAACTTTATAAAAAAAATGATAAAAAAATAGTATAGTTAAAAGTGCATCAAAGTGAACATGCTACTAAATCCAACGTCCTAGATCCTCCCACATCTCCCTCCGCATCCTCCCTCTCTCCTGCAACCGCACCCGCCGCAGCCCGCACCCCCACCACGCATCGCCTCCACCACCCTCATCACGCCGCCGTCGCCGTCGCCATCCCGCTGCTCGTCGCCGTCACCGTCCCCGCCCCTCCGCCCCCGATCTACGCCTGGGCGCCCGCCTCCGCGCCCCCCCAGATCACCGTCGGCCGGACGTCGTCACCAAGCTGATCCCCTCCGCATCTATGCTTGGGCGCCCGCCTCCGCGCCCCTAGATCACCGTCGGCCGCAGTCGCCAAGCCGATCCCCTCCGCCACAGATAGGAGGTGCAGAAACCCTCCTCCCCTACTGGATTGAATTTAATCTCTTTTTGGGTTAAGCAACAGCGTTGGTCTTTTCCTTTTCCAGTTTGATTCTTGCAAGTTCTAGAGACTGATACAATCATGTAAATTGGAATTCAAAGTTATGTGTAGAATAATAATTCTGCTCATACTCACCAAATCCTTTGATTCACTGGACACTCAAGTGCAATATTGAATCCATCAAGAACATAACGAAATCAAATAATGGAGAGGATTGGAACAGATTACCCCATCAAGTTGGTGAAATAAAGGAGCAATTAGGACGACCAATAAATCCGCTAATGGAACACATAATGAACAGAAATTCCTTAGAGCTTGGAGTAATATTAGCACTACAGTCACTATCTTTGAAAACGATCAGGGGAGCATTCATTACCTTGGCCCATGCTAAGATCAGTTACTCCTCCACTTTGACTGGAACACCTGAACACATGTGTCATTAGTTTGAACCTGTGAACGATGAGTTTGCTATTCACTTCAGGGAAGTAAGCTTTAGTAGGAAACCTTGGAGCTTGTGATATCAATCTAAAAGACCATTGAGCTAAATATATGCAAATCTGAAGTTGATTTGGCAACCAGAAAACCAACTGGTATAAATCCTTGAGTCCATGTATGAAGAAACCACACTTCATTTTTCGTGAAGCCACAAATAAACCCTAAAAATGATCAAAGACATACAATACTGTGGTATTAGTACAATGCCCATTTACAAAAATTGAACGAATGATGCATCACAAGCACTGTTTACAGAATTTTAGCTCTGTTCATAGAGAACAGATATTCAAAGCAAAATTCATCCTCTATTTCCAATTATTATTTTTTTGGGTTTTGATTCACTCATAGTAGAGAAATAAGAGACGCAATAGCACTGCCTGGGCATTATTTGAGAAGAATGAGAAACCTATATGTAAATTGCCCATCCTTTTTCTGTACTTATAGTAGCAAATCAATAGCTCAACTAATAATGTCATTGACCAATGGCAAAAAAAAAAAAAAAAGATCCTATAAGACTGATGTTTGAATAACCCAATTAATCAATTTTTCACCTATAATTTTGTAATTCCATCATAGCACAAATGAGAGAGCTATGAGGTCTAACAAGAAAGAAACATAAACCACATTGTTTCCTTTCTTTTTAGAGCAGCACAAATGAGAAAGAGCTATGAGGTCTAACATGAGCCTTCTATTCAAGTATTCCTTGTTGGAATATGTTGGTCTGAATTAAACTCCATGCACTACATTTATTCTACAGGAATTAGTATGCTGATAGTTTACATCAATCTCGCTGCATGTGCACTACAAGAGAATTATGCTATTGCCACAAAAATATTGCAACAAACTTTTATTCGTGGCCAGTGCATTATTCTATTGCCATGTCCGGTCGTCTTGTGGCAAGTAGTAAATTATATTACAACAATTTAGTATTGTTGTTATACTTAAGTTTTTTTTATGGCAATTAGTGTATTTTCTCTAGCCACAATATATTACTGTTCCAGTAATTTTGGACTCTTTACAACATACCAAAATTGTTGCCACGACTTGGTTAAATTGTTGGAATAGTACTTTTTAGTAAAACAAATATTTTTTAAGTGATGTAAAATTTTGACGTAACTGATATGGTCTCAATTGTTGTACCCCTTGGAGGGACTGAAATTTTTTTATGGCGCCTAAGCACAGGACGGTGGGAGTTGTTTCAGATAAATCAACGATCATTAATCTAACTAGAATGCCTCGTTTGGTCAATTTATTTGTTTCCTTTAGTGTGTGCATGGATTTAGAAATAAAATTCAAATGCCAGTGACAATAGTTAGTCTGAGTGGGAGCAATGACCTCGCCAGGCCGCATGCACGCACCACCACTTGCTGGAATCCTTGCCTCGGAGCCGTCGTCTCGCCGTGGTGCTAGGTACATGGCTGACGCTCGCTCTCGCCGACCCTCTGTGTGTGTGTGTGTGTGTGTGTGTGTGTGTGTGTGTGTGTGTGTGTGTGTGTGGATGAGCGTGTGTGTGTAGGCGAGGTGTAGTTGTTGCGGGAGATCAGTGGGAGACCACGCAGATAGCCCAGAATTTGCTCTCAGGTTGGGGCAATTGGTATTCCATAGGTTTCTTCAGATTGTGGATCTCTTCCCCTCTTCGGCTCACCCGATCCCCTCGTGCCGCATGCGCACGAAGCCTTTGTACGCCTCTCCTCCCTCCTTCCATCCTGGATTTTTCCCGCCTGTCTCCTCAGGCCTTTCAACCTTCAAATGTGCCACTGCATGGATTAGGCCATAAGCAATTTTCTTAGAAATGCACGTGTCCTGTAAGAAAATGGAATGCTTTTAGTTAGAATGGTGACCCTTTGTCAATTCTAAGTCTTCATGTTCCACTTCAATTAGTTGGAATGACAATTCCTTGTCAATCGAAGGCTTCAAGTCCCAATTTCAATTTATGGTTGTAAACTTGGAGTATTAGTTTATGGTGTATCAGCATTCAACAAAGTTATTTGCAGTTTGAAAAGAGGGCAATCAGTCCATAATTTGTCTTGCATATTATCTTCTCATTTGCTCGTTCAAGATAGCTTACTAACCACTTTGTAGGAAGGTCATCCTTTCACTAATTCCATTTTCCCTTTTACATGTGTCAAATTTTTATTAGGCTTCTCTGCAGCTAATACAGGAAAATTACTTTAGTTTCTACTCAGCATTCTTGTGTGATAATGGCGTTAGCAGCAATCTACAGCCTTTTCATCATTAACAAATCTGGCGGCCTTATATACTACAAGGTATTGTTTACTGTACTCCTGTTTCTCTTTGTTCTTTCAAAGTTGGAGTCTGAACACCTTGCACATCTCATTTATCCAGGACTATGGCTCAGCAGGGAGGACGGACACCAATGACAGTCTACGCTTGGCAAGTCTTTGGCATTCCATGCATGCTATCTCCCAGCAGCTGTCCCCTACACCTGGCTGTGAAGGCATTGACCTTCTACAAGCCCACAACTTTGATCTCCATTGCTTCCAGTCCCTCACAGGTCTTTTATCATCCTCCTCTGTTGTAAATTTGCGTGATAAATCTGACCTGGATGCTTATAGCTGCAAAGTTTTTAGTATTATTGGGTTGGAAGTCAATTATTACAGTTTGTCGTTTTTTCTATAAGTATGCATCATATCTCTAATCTTTCACTAAGTTACTCTTTAGTAGTTCTGTTTTCTGAATGTTGTGGAGATAGTCGCATGAATTATAAGCACATAATCATGGGCTTCTATCTTGCGGTTGCAAGCATAGTCTGAGTGTGATTTACAGGCTTTGCATTTGCTGAAATAATGTTTTTGTACTTGTGGCTTGGCAGTTGGGTACTTGGGGCCTGTTCCTTGAAGTGGGCAGCATTCTCAGTTGTATGTGTTGTGAGCATGATCACTCTCACTCGTAGCTTGCTTGATGGACAAAATATATTAAACTAACAAACTAACAATAGCACACTCCTATAAATGGAAGTTTGGACGAGTTACATTGATATATGTGTTCAAGCCATGCCAAGACTTTAGTTCACGGGAAGTATAAATAATGATGAAACAAGTTTGGCCAAACTAATTAATTTTAGTGCTTGATTCTGGTGGGTATTGTGTTTTCTAGTTTCTAGTCATTTTTCAGCAGCAAGATCCTAGAGTTCTGTCATTTCAAAATTCTCGAAAACTTTGATACAAGGGAGTTAATGTGTGAGACAATAGTATTAATTTGATACTTCAATAATAAGTGTGGCTTATGGAGCCAGATTGCAATGTTTATTGAACTTAAGTGTGAATGCCTGACAGAAGTGAGATATTTCTTAATCTATACTAGGTGCAGATATATACAGCAAAAAGACAATGAAAGCATTGGGATACGTTGTCTGCTCAGTATATCTTTTTCTATGCAAAACAATTTAATTGGAATGTTAGAGAACATACTTTCTTGACTATATTGTGCCTTTTGATCTTTAAGTAGGCCCCAGTACATCTCTAGAGTTAGTTATCCAGTTATACTTTATTTGGTGACTGAAAGGAATTTTGCTAAATTGGTTCAATTGTAAACATAGTGACCCACCTCTGTTTCACGGGGCAGGTGTTTTTCCGAAAAAAAAATCACTGCCCTTTTGTGGTTTGCGTGCCTGCCGCTGATCTGTATGATTGCTTCTGTTTTATCAGGGACAAAGTTTTTTGCTGTATGCGAAACTGGTGCTCAAAATATCGAGACTCTACTGAAAGTCATATATGAGCTCTACACGGATTTTGTTCTGAAAAATCCATTCTACGAGATGGAGATGCCTATTCGTTGTGAGCTTTTTGATCTCAACCTGGCTCAGGTCATTCAGAAGGACCGCGTCACGCTTCTGGGTCGATGAATCATTTAGAAAACATGATGCACCATGTCTTTGTATGTGGCTTATATGACATGTATGGTGTCAGTAGGGTACTTGGAATTCAGGCAAGTCATTACACTGCATCACAAAGTCCATATACAGTGTGTAGTCGATCATATTTCCATCTAGTTCTGAAAATTACTTTATTCCTGAAGTATCATTTGTGCCATTTTGGACTTTATATTTTTCCAGTCGCATCAACAAATTCAGGAAGGTGCATCACACCCGTGTTTGCATTTTCATCTGGCAATGAATTCTTATTGAAGAGAACATATGAACAATGGGCAATTTGTTTTGCACCAATCTCTACTCAATATAACATCCTGAATACTACCGAAACTAATTCTTTAACTTTACAATCGCTTGTGTGCTGCAATATTTTTTGTATGTGCGATTAAGGGTCGTATGGAAAATAATGATCAATGACATTACAAAAGCTAAGAAAATTAAAATGTAATATTGGAGCAGTCTTCCTCTAATATTGGGTATAGAGGTTTATATGCTTGTAACACCATTGACTTGACTCCAAAGAGTGTAAACGACTTTCAAAAGGGGTGGAACTGTTCTTGGGACATCACGTGGAGGCCATGACACCATGAAGATTGTTGACAGCATCCAGGATCGTGGTATAAATCAGGTGTATAAACACGGATTTTGTTCTGATTTATACCACGATCCGCCGTCATAGGCTGCCCTCCCCCCCCCCCCTCTCCCCCCTCTACACAGATTTTTTTTCAGGAAACATTTTTTTAAAGCTTGTAGCAAAATAATTTGTGACAATAATCCGATTAACTAGCTAAAAAGAAAATAAAAAGAGCCAAAACTCTGGTTTCTATGCTGCGTGCCCTCGGTTATGTTCCTCAAACTCAAAAGTAGGTAGATCAGGTCTCTAGCCTCAACAAACCAAGGTGACAGAAAAACAAGACAGGGCTTGGGAGTATGCCACAGTGGACACCATAAGGCATGCTGCAAGGGAGACACCAGGTTGAGTCATCAGATGGCCATAGGTTGTTTGAATTTGATGTCGCTTAGCTCGACTTCGAAACCAGGGTAGTAAAATAAATGTTCCCAACATCAGATGGCTGATGCAAAAGAAAAAGGGTGTTCAGACTTCAGAGTGCAACTATTCAGATAAAAAGTACTGGCAGTTAAAACATAGCTATAACAAAATTGCGCAGACCTTCCTCATGACCACATATGCTGCTAAAATTACATATTAAGATTACAACAGGTACTCTTTCACCATGGTTTCCTGGCACAGGAGTAGAACTTTTAAGTTGCATGTGTTAAGAACCGTCTCCCGTGATGATGCTTGTCGTCATTTCTTCAATGGGAACTCAGGAATATTCTGACGAGGTGACCTTGATTCACGACGAGATCTACAAGAAAACAGGAACTGAATCATGGACTGGGCTAAAGAGCAGATATAATAGAATTATAGAAGGACGTCAGCCCGCGAAAGGAGTGCCATCTCAGTTTTGCTGGTGACCTGGAAAAGAGATTAGAAGAACGAGAGAGCAAACGAGTGACCTAGCTCCTCGCGCGCTACAAGATGCAACATTAATTTTCACTGGCATGCAGCCAATACAGCAGGAGGATGAGTGAATGGTGCAGTTATGGTCTGATTAAAAAATTGAATTTGTGATTAGTGTATAGACAAGCTAAAGCCCAACTATTGTATAAACCATCTTATAGCCAAATATTTTGCTGACATGGTCATTTTTGGAGCTAATAGCTTACTACACTATTAGACTTGCTCTAAGCTGAGCATTTTTCCTGGAGAATATTTATATCACACAACAGATATGCAGTGATGGCAAATACTGATGGCAGCCAACACCACCAGACTAAGCGAACCATAAAATAAGCTCATGGCAGCAATAACTTGACTAGGTAAGCCAGGGACTACCTAATTGTGATTTCTAATGAATACCTTTCCATGTTTCTAACAAAATATGCCAATGGGAAGAAAAGGCATTTACATTAATTAAACATAATTCTGCTCGCAGGCTTGCTACCCAATCTACAGAGAGAAATAATTACTTCCAGAGGTTCACAGAAATTAGACATTCACTGTTGTGTCTAGAGCAATTACTATTCGAATTTCAGTACCACAGTAAAAACTTCATTAAGGAAATGAAAATTAAGATAGCTCAAACCCACCTTAATAACTCTAGGCAGAGCCAATAAGGTTTTTTATTTCTGCAAGGCAGTCATCGAGAGCTTTATACTCAGGGGTATGTAAGAAGTCTGAAGCCTACACAAGAAAAGTTCCAACAATGAGCAGTCTGGAGGAATTGAACATTAAAAACAAACAGACTTAAATGGTTTAGAAATGGTATATTTTTTCTTTTTATAATGTTGTTTCTGAGCCATTTGTTGCAGGTAATCTTAGCATCCCACAATCTTCAATTGTTCATTACCCCTTGTTCTAGTCAATGATCCTAAAGTCATGTCCAACCTACTAATTTCATACCAGGGAAGAGCCGAAGAGGAACAGTGCAAAAAAAAAAAAGATACCTGTTTTAAGGAGCTTTTAAGGTGCATCTCAGCTGAAAATAACTCTCTTCGGCTTCCAGTCGAAGAAGAAATTTCCATATAGACCTTGCAAAGCTGCAGGGAAGCTTGAGCATACTTAGTGAACTTCGTCTGGTCATGCCATAGTCCAGAACCCTGCGAATACAATAATAAATTAATAACATGACAGGACAAGGTACCACAAGATTAAATATACATCAAATATAAAACAGCCAGCATTAAATGATTTCCTGAGATGAAAATGAAGCAGAAATCTGCATTCAACATCCGCAGACTTGCTGCTAGGGGTCAACATGGTAAAATTGGATAGTGATCCTCTGCATTAGAGTATAAAATTGTGTGTTACACATTTTTTTTCTACAAGGAATGTTCACCTCAATTCAATTTATATGTGGCCATTGATTTAGATTTGTTTGTTTTTTAATATTAAGTTCAAGGGATAATTTGCAATGGAAGTAGGTGGGGTGGCAGATTCAGGGCCACCACCGCTACCTTATAAAGGAGTATAGAAAATGCAGAAATGCTACAGTAAATTGCATTAACAGAAATCTGCACCATCCACTCACAATCCTACGCCTGTGGTCAACATCCACAGCTCAAATGTGATAGTACTAGCTGACTGATAAATATTGATGCTACAGTACCTAACTGATCTGAGCCGTTCGTTTTTAATGCTCAAGTGCTAATGCAAAAACACTGTAGCA
This sequence comes from Oryza meridionalis, assembly GCA_000338895.3. Classification (NCBI taxonomy): domain Eukaryota; kingdom Viridiplantae; phylum Streptophyta; class Magnoliopsida; order Poales; family Poaceae; genus Oryza; species Oryza meridionalis. Next base: position 16,513,931 of record CM002530.2, read on the forward strand.
CCTTGCATTAGCAGTTCAAAATGCATAGGATCCGCATCCGGATCCGGTAAAATTACCATCCTGACTTTTGCAAAAAGAAAGTAGCAAAAGAAGGCCCGTGTCCATTCAAGCATGTCATTCATGAACTCAACAGACCACAAGATCACTGCGACAATACAACACTAGCATGTTATGCTCAAGCAGATTTTCTAGTAGAGCAACAGTTGAGCCACCTGCCATAACTATCATCCAAGCAAGGTATGTCAGGGACTCGGGGCCATGAGGAGGTGAAACACAGAAATAGGAGAAATCAGTGAAACTTTTAATGGTAGGCAGATAAACAATATGCTATGCTCAAGCAATAGCATGTGATGGTCGTGGCTGTTGGCTCCTTGCTCAAGTACCTTTTGATAAGCCAGCAAGAGATAGCCAATGCCAAAGTGCATGAAGATTTTAAAAAGATGAGAACACGTGGGCATACAATTTTATTAATTTGTTTGTTCATTCATCATATCTTTTGCTCAATGCTTGCATATAAAAAAAATGTCCATCATGTCAGTGATCAATCAGAAGGAGCAATGGTTTGGTCAAGGGGTGGACCATTAGAGTATTACAATAAGGGTGTACAATAGATAGTTCCGATAAGACAACTACAAAAATTTAAGGGGTCCAAATGGACCTTTCTTTTTTTTTTCTTTTTCTAGCAAATGGTTTCTACCCAAAACTCCAAGCATCATAAAACTTATGCTCTCTACTAGATACACTGGAATCCAATTTTCCCAGTGGACAGGTCCAAATTCTACTTCCAATCGAGATCTCGAATGTTGTCTCAATAACTCAGGACAGATTTGTGAAAATTTGATACTCACGCGATCTCCATTACACACACACAAAAAAAAAAAACCCTGTCCAACAAAGAATGCAATCCTAGCATTTGAATGACAAATTAGTAGGAAAGTGAAATGACCTAAATGTCCCTAATTAAATAAAGGGTGCTTAGGAGTGGGACTGTGGGAGGGAGGTTAGGGGTAAGATGGGGAGAAATTTGAATGAGATGATTGATGGGACATGTAGTACTCTAGAACTGTATTTTTTGTGGGACAAAATTTGAAAGATAAGATTGCATTTTTTGTTGGACGGAGGTAGTAGCAGATAGGGCACCCCGTCTTACAATGAGCCAACACACTGTTTTGTTGGTACTTGGTACTAGAAGGCTCCCCAATATAGGCAAGAGGAAAAGGCATTATCACTGTCAGCATAAGCATAGCATACGCACCTGGAGAGACCGAACTTGCTTCAACATAGCTTCAGAGCATGCGATAAGGTTACCCTTCGTCTTATGCCACCTCGCATATAAACCCCATATCTCCGAATTGCTACCCCCACTTCGTACAACCTACAAACAATACCAATCAGACATAAAATCAAAGAGGTGTTGGAATATAAGATGAAATGCAACTCATAGAGCTTACAAACCTGCTGAAGGATATCACCAATTATATCTAACAACTGGTTGTACTTCCTGGTCTCTTGATTTGCATCATCTGAGGTGCTTCTGGAAGATTCAGCTTCTTGAGTATCAGAGAGATGTGTAGGTTGTTCTTGAAGCATGGCCATCACCTTTTCCAACAAATCAATGTTGAAACGTTTGTTCGAGGATAGGTTTAGTACCATTTTGACAGCCTCTAGTGTCTGCACAGGGTACCTCATATTATCTCAATAATCATGATAAACAAATTAAAATCATACTAGCTCGCATATAGGTCTGAGATATTCAAATGAGATAAAAATCCTCATCGAGCTAAATGCTCAGAAAAAACACATGTAATTCAAATGCTCATAGTCATGTAGATCCCTTAACCCTAGAATTGCACTGTGAGGCCACTAAACTTGTTTAAGGGTTTATAGTACGATCCAAATTACACGTGGCTGCATCTCACAACATCTTAGGCATCATGTTACTTGCCAACATGGCATCACAGTGTTTTGGCCTCTTTTCTCTATCCTTATGGCTTTCCCGTGCCTCGGATCTGGACAAGACAAAGCGAGAAAGTGGTGTTCTGCAGTAGAGACCTAAATTAGGTTGGTTGACTGTTGTGGATTCCTTGTCCTTTTGGTTTATGATTTATGTTGGCCATTTCAGCATCCAAAGTAAATTGCTCTCCACTGGGTGGTGACCACCTTGGAGGGACCAAGGGCAGGTGTCAGATCGCTTATAGGATAGAGCCATGTGTAGTTTGGACCTAGAAAGTGCAATTGTAGAGCTTTGGCGCCTACATGATTTCTTGCAACAAATTGAACCAATGAGTTTTTTTTCTTCATGGTATGGTAAAGTATGGAAAACTATCTTTAAAAAGATGATTATCAACATTTCATAATGAATGAGACAAAAAAAGACAAATGAAAAAATAGACCATTGTTAACAAGGAGATTGCGTGAAAGTAATAAAAGTTAGTATAAAATTAGGAGATGAGCTCTCGAATATATAAGAAGCTTATGCATGTGATGAGTCTCAAATAAGCATGATGAATTCTCAAATAAACATCACCTAAAAATTTAAATGCAAGCTTCAAGAAAGAAATATAAACTGAGTCTTTGGCATCAATACACAGCTCACCTGTTGAATACTTCCTGTGTCCAAAAGAACCTTACTGTAATTATCCCAAACCTCCCAACTATTCCTCCTAAAAACAATTGACTTATTTTTAATCAGAAAATTTACAGAATTAAAGTAATAAAATTTGTACAATATGATGTTATACGCACTTGAACTTTACAGCTTCTTTGAATGCTTGGACTGCTGCTTGGCTCCTTCCTCTAATCATGTGCCTGGATAGTAAACTACATTAGAGATATAATCCAAGAGTGAACCTATAGCACGAGAAAACCCAAGCTTCGTGATAACAGAATGTCCAAATACTTCCTCAGACCAACAAGCTAGCTTTTCCATCTCCAGAACATGTTAACTCCACCTAACGACTAAAGCTTGCATAGTAGTTACTTATTTGCATACTTACTACACCAATACCATAACTTCTCAACATACACAAGTCTCTCCATGCAGTTGTTTTTAAGGTGATGATTTCTAATCAAATATATCTATACCCAAGAATTGCTGACTAAAGTGAAATAAATAATTAAATAACTCTTAAATAAATAAAAAAAACTCTGCAAAGTTAGGTTGATCTGGCGACTTAAAATTTTCCCAAATGAAATAGTATTACCGGTGCAAAGGAGGAAAATTTACTGCATCTTTGAGGTGAATAAATGAAATCAGGGCACAATAATGAAGAAAATAAATATGAAAAGTGAGCATACAGGCAGGCTATGTTGTTCCATGCTTCTCCATTTTCAGGATCTATCTGCACAGAACGAGTAAAAGCGTCCACAGCTTTCTCAAGATCTTTATCCTGTACGCACAAAACAAAACAGTAGATTATTTCAGTTCTCCAAGTCCTTAATTATTTGAAAATAACTTTCATAGTGTCCATCTACCATATATGTTATAAAGGAGCAAATCTGTTAACAGAACTACGGGCAGAAGAACTACTACAATGCAGTCATGGTTGCAGCTCAGATGGCCATTAATCTCATGGTGGAGAACTAAGTTGAATAATAATGGGGAAATAGACATTATATTAGAACAAACATTTAGGCACGCAAAGCTTCTCTTACACATTAATGCTAGATGATATTTTATCCTGCATTAGAAGAGAATTACTATGTCACAGTTACAAGTCTATGCATACTTGTGCCAAATACATACAATTTTTACAGCATCCAAATATCCAATAACCATCCAAGTGGAAGCAGAGTGGAAGAAAGTGAAAGAGGAAAGGTCTTTAAAAAAATGTTTGCAACTAAAAGTCTGCATGTAGCAAAGTCATCCCACTAAGACAATAAAAAGAAAACTTAGTTGTATAAGTTCTTGGTTATTCACAAGTGCATATAAATGCCTAAACATGTGATAGGTATGCAGACAATTTTCATTCTCCTGGTTCCTTTTCATACCCATCTGATATGAGATCGTGAACACTGAACAGGAACATTATACAGGAGGAAGATTACTTTGCATTTATTATACAACTCGTCAAATTATCCACGCCTATCATGCCCATGCCCCCAAAAGTTAATACTACTGGTAAACACACGGAGGTATCATTCAAACAGAGTAAAATACATGTTTATTGAGTATTTAGTACGCATTTACAAAGAAGGGAAGTAAACACAACACAAATTATGGCTCATAGTACCGACAGCCAAATTTCAGTTTCAATATTATCGATTAGTGGGCAATTAACTGTACCCCTCAAAAAAAAATGATGCACAAAATAAATACAAACTTTGAAAAGTTACCTTCCATGCCACTGTACCGTATGCAAACCAGCCATCTGGAAACAAAGAATTCAACGCCAATGCAGATTCCCTACCCAAAATTTAAATATTAGGAATTTTTTTAGTGACAATGTAAATAAACAATTCTCTCAAAGTTAGTATCATACCAGAGCATTTTGGATGCATGGAAATCATTCCTGTTGTAAGCACTGCGAGCCAGTGAACGCTACACCGATAGATAAACAACTCTTGAGACAAATACTCAATATATGAAAACATGCACTAGTAACAGGTTTATGAGAAATGCGCCTGAGGAAGGAAAATACCAGAGCTCGAGCAGATTTGTTATTTGAGACTTCCAATGCTTTCTTGTAATAATCATCATTGTTAGTAACATCGCCAAGTGAACACCTAGATGAAAATAATTTCCATCAGCCAACGAGGCATTCCATAATATGTATAGTTTATGGCTACAGCAACATGTCAGACGAAAATCAAATGGAATGCCTTCAAGAAAGTTGTGAGGGGGGTCAGTTACCTAGTGTCATAGTTAGACGTTGCAATTTTTGAAGTGTAAATATGTAATTTAGGATGTTCTGATCAAAGTATGTGTATAACTTTTTTGACATTTATTTAAAAATAAATGCTCCATACTGGCTCCAAATAAAAATGATACAGAATTGTGGATGGAACTGTAGAAGATATGCTACAGAGTTCATTGGGAAAATGATACAGACTTTTTTTGAAGTCGTAGACAATTGCTAAAATAAAATGAAAAATGGATCTGCAAGCTCTAACCTAGAACATCTCAAGTAAATCTAACAAAATCTCCAAAATCTACTTACCATAATCTCGGGTCATTGGGTGCAACAGAGATTCGAGCATTTATTAGACTAGTGGCATCAGCAACTTTACCTAATAATCTGCCAAAGAACAACTGTCAACTTTTTTTTACAGCAACACCTGTTAACTTATAGAGGTACACTACTAACTGAATGTATGCCAGGTCTATTTCAAATGGGATGCATACCGATAGCAGTAGATTAAATTATCCCACAATTCAAGGTCTTTAAAAATGTCCAGTGCTTCTCCAACTATACCACAACTTATCAAAAGCTCACCATATTCTCTGAGTTCATATGTAGCAAAACAAGTCACATTAGTTTTCCAGAAATAAATAGAAAAAAAAAAAGAGCAAGGCGTAGGATTATCAGCACATACTTTCTTAATGCAGGGAGAGTTGGCATCTGAACTCCAAAAACCAGTTTGGCTCTCTGTGCAGCCACAGGGAAATCATTGCCAACATCTTCAACCTAAGGAAATGGATCAAATTTAAATACTAGTCCTGCCCCAACCTTCTTGAGGGCCTGTTTTGGAAGCCCAGAAAGCCCAGCCGAAACACTGGGATGGGCTGAGGATTGTTGGCTTCCAAATCAGGTCAAAATAAGATCTAATTAATTATCATGATTAATGGGTAAATCAATTTGACCTAACAGGCTAACACAAAGTGTTCAACATACAAACATGCAGATAAATCAATTAGATATCTCTACTACTTAAAAAACGAAAACTGCTTCCAACTGGCCTTTGGATCGTTTGTACGTCGTCCGCACGTAGTCGTGTCGTCTGTGCTGCAATGCATCCACGTAGGCTGCCAATTAGTTTCTTCCACTACGCATCCGCGTTGGAAAAATTCACATCATGACTCTCTTTCCGATTATGTTTCTAATTATACACCGTGCTTATTTTGCTTTCTGTTTCGGGATTCTTCCGCGCATCACCAGAACGTGTCTTCTTTTCCAATCCGATTCTGTTGCATCGTGGCTCATCTTCATGTCCATATGATAGTCTTGCTTTTGCTTTCCCAATCGACGGCAAATTATATGACCACATCTACCTGAATACCTAATGCTATATATAGTTGCATATTGGATAGTGAGATCGTGTCGGGGTATATAGAGATAGTTGGATCCTTCTCTACTTTTTAACTCTAGATTATGCAATTCTCAATGTGAACTGCCTCTGGCCACAAGCTGTGGCAGCCTGATGACGACAGACACTTCGCCGTGTATGCGCTTGGAGCTGTGATCGTTGTGCTTCAATGGCCGCTTCATCATATCTTGTCGATTTTTGTCTCCAGCGCACCCTGCTCTTTCCATTTCTTCATGCGTGTGTAGATGGTTTGAAGAGAGAGAGAGAGAGAGAGCAGAGCAGAGCAGAGAGTGACATATGCAAGCTGCATCACAAGGCCTATGCAAGCCTGTGACCTGGATGTCGAAAAGGTTTCCAGGGAAATCTTGAGCAGCAGGTTTCTGTACGTTCATTGGAATTCGATTCAACTTCTTTGGGCTGATTGTTTGTTGGAATTTCGATGATTGGTGCTCATGATATACTGTTCTTGCTACAATGTTAATTGTATCTTTGTTTCAGTTTTTACGACGGGACATTCTACAAGGTACAGATGATTGCTACATGTGGTAGAGTGCAAAATAGTTAATTGCAAATTAATCTACATGGCACAAAATGCTCCATGAACTAATTAAATCACAAATAATTGAAGTAAACTGAATGTCTTCTTAAAGGGCTCAAATCACAAAAATTAAACCTTCATAATAGTATTTTAGTTTTTCCCGTTGCAACGGACGGGCATCTTACTAGTAGAAGAAAATATTCAACAATCAACATACAAAGTAAATAAACTGATTAAAGAAATTGATCATGCAAAAAAATTGATTCTCCTCCATGAAACAATTTGTAGATCCATACAGCAACCACCATGCACAACCAGAACTAGCAACATGGATTTGGTTGTTTGTCCTGTCTGATTTAAACACTATGTTCTGATTAATATTTGCAACATCTACCCATTGCCAGCACAATAACTTGATCTAACAAAGAACTGGCCTAGCAATCAAGTAAATGAAGAAACTAATGTTTCAACAGCGCTTTTTTTTAGGTAAATTGTTTCAAGAGTGTTTCCTTGAAGGAATTCTGCTAATGTTGGGATGAAAACTATAGCAGAGAAAGAACTGGACCAGACACCGTATTGTATAGAAGATTAAAGAACTCTGCAAGTTCGAGGTTCTAACAGGTGGACTCCTATTAGTGCTTCCTTATGGCCCAACAAAAAATGGTTAAGGCTCCTAACTACATGAGGGTGAACAGTTTGCAAGCCAGAAGGCCCAGGGTGTAATTGGGAGTGTAGGGTTGTGGAGAATAGCAAGAACTGTGATTTGCCCCCAGCCAAATAAGAAACACATCCTGGAAGTTGTTGCAATACCCTATCAAACTATAATCAATTATCCAAGTATGTCATTATTCCCTATAATGACCATTAAATCCTGGAAGCTTCCACAAGACAAACACATCATGTTGAGTGCCATGTGGACTAGATGAATAAGCGTATGACATGTTGGTCGATTTTCTACAGTGGAGTTGTAGAAGCAAGGCACTACTTAGACCACACGACCACACTATCTTAGTCATCTTATTTGGCAGAAGACCATGTGACGCTTATATCTAGCATCCAGTTGACCAGTGCTGGAACCAGTGAAAATCTCGAGTCCAGGCAACAAGAGGCCCGTAGTAGCCAGTGATAGTCCACAGAAATTTCCAGCGGTTGAGGCCAACCACAGTGGTGCCTGCCAGGGAGGTAGCTCCGCTGCTGCAGCTGGTTGAAGCCCATTAACTAGAGTTCATTATAAGTATATCTTGGCGATGGGTATGAAAATTGACAAAGAACACGTAATTCTGTTAAAAAAAGTATCTTAAAAGCGTAGTATTGTGGTGATGATTTGGTTAACTTAAAGCATGAGCAGACATGTGGATTTTAATCAGTTTGTAAGACTAAAAGCAAAATGCAAGTCTAACACACAAACATGATTGAAACCTAATGGGAAAATTGTGTAAATGTAGTAATTAATAATGCATTTACCATATTTTCCATCATCAATAGCGCCCTCTGCTTAGTCCGATTGCGGGTGGACTCCCATCTAATACGCAGAATATCACACAAGCTCCTGACCTGAAATAATAAATGCACAACTGAACTTCATTTGACAAAAGCTGAGCGGTAATGGTACAACTATAAACATAATTGGACAATACACAGCAAAATATCCAGCAATGTAGCCTTTTTTAATGTTTATGTACACATGTAAGATTAGAGTTAAAAGATTCAGTGAACAATGGTATAAACATGGTTAGAGAGCAACCTTTGCCAGTTCTATTTTTTATAATGCATCTGTGTAAGATTAAGGATGCACAAGCTTTGAGCAAAGACATTTGATGCAATTAAAGCATACCACAAAGTAGGAATCCTCCTGAGAATCAATTGACTCTATGAACGGTGCCATCTCCCACCCTGTGTAAATAAAAATGCCAAATAACTTACATGTGCATAGCAAAACACATGAAAAATACTATGCATATCATTTGAGTGATATATATAATGAATAAAAGAGCATCAAAGAAATTTACAGTGATATATATAATGAATAAAAGAGCATCAAAGAAATTTACATTGTAAAAAGGATAAGGAAAATATGGATTTGGAGCAAAAAGTGGGTTTGAGTGTGTTTGCTCCTCAGCTAGACACTACCTGTTTTTCTAGCTGGTGTGTGGTGCTGCCAAGCAAGTCCCAAAGGAGCTCAGGAAAGGATTCACTCCCTTGTTACTCTCGTTGCATGGGAGCTTTGGAAGCACAGATGTGATTTTGTGTTTAACAGGACTACTAGTGTTGATCTTGTTGAGAGGTCTGTAGCCCATGAGGGCTCTCTTTGGTGACATGGCTGGTGCTAACGACCTTGCAATTCTCCAGCATTGGTTGCTTGCTCAGGGTCTTTAGTCCTTAGGCGGCTCAGCTGTTTCCCTTTTTTGGGTGTATGTGCGCTTGTGCAGTGTTTTATGCTGTTTGAGGGGTGTGCGTGCGTGTGTTTGGTTCAGGGCTTACATCCTGTTTTTGTACTTCCTTTCCCCCTCCTCAATAAATGACAAGCAGATCTCCAACGTTGTTCAGGCAAAAAAGGGATAAGAAAGCCAAAAGGATTCCTAGCTAATCTATTAGGATTAGGGTTCCTACTTTCTTTTGGAGGACTATCATGGGGTATAAATACCCAAGGAGAAGGCCCTAAGAAGCCAAGCCAAAATCAAGCAAGAGGTTGGTCATCAAAAAAAGAAGCAATAAGGGCATATAAGAGGATTAGAGCTTACAAATCCATTAGCATCAGATTCTTGTATAGGGCAAGAATCTGAGGGTCCAAAGGGGACAAGAGGGCCATGTGATCAAGACGATTTCCTTGTATTCTTTGGAGGTCCAAATCTTCTCTTTTATTGTGGATTATTTCTTTGCTGTTGTTGTGGTTTCTATAGAATTCATTAACTTCAGTGCTAACCATGCACATTCGTGTCATATCTCACGATGTCCATCTGATCATGGGCTGCTATGCTGCACATAATGCAGGGGTATCAGGGTATAACATTCTTACTAGTTGCAGAATGCTTAGAACATTCTTATGCCTGCTAATGTGTTTGATGTTATTAGTTCACATATGTTTTAGATCTTCATACTTTTCTTTTCGGTAGACCTTTTTTTCCTTTCAGATCGTCTGGGCCTTATACATTTTACTCTATATAGGGCTATATAGTGCCCAGGCACCATCATTTAAGTTAAATTTATAACCTATACAACTCATATGGAAGTTTGAATTTATTTGGTTATCAAATTTATCTTATTCACTAACTAGTTCAAACAAGTTTGGATAGAGGTTAAAACTTAAAGGCATTTTTAGTTGAAACTTCATCTCACTAGGGATTTTCACTAAATAAATTCATTTGAGTGACACTGTACAAAATACAACCCACATCAATTGAAAAACAATATGAATATTGGCAAATTACATAAAAAAATAAAGATTCAGAAATGAATTAAGTGAGTGCCAGAAGATGGAATTGTTGGTGCAACACAGCTCCGAGTTTTAAACTTTCATAGAAGAGCAAATTAATGCTATACCAAGATATTGTACATTGCTTTAGCCACAACAGGCAGTTTCTGTAAGTTGAGACTTACCAATGCCTTCCAAGCTAAAATGTGCAGGTCAAACAAAACATTCGTACTTACTTACAACATGTATGATGTATCGTGAAAACAAAGATATCAGATATGAACATGAACTTTACATGATGCTTTTAAACTTGTGTATTTTGCGATCATGGAGAAAATGACCCTTCTTTGTAGCCTTGTGCATTTGAAAACTAGAAGGTTACCAAGAGTTTTGTAATACAAAAATTAATGCCTTTCTAAGGTTCAGAACAGGACGAAAGTTCATCAATACTGGTCCAAAATGAATGAAAATATGGCATACCAGACATTTCATCATGCCGACTCCTTCGGCTCACATGCAAACATTCTGCTAGGACAGCAGCTTGTTGCATAGCCGTCAGTACTGCCTTTTTGCTTGGATCTTTCTTCTCCTCATTACCCAAATCATTATCATTTTCAACCAGCCTTGGCATTCTTAGTATATCACAAAATTCATCACTTTCACCAGGAACGGAACTCCTTGCATTTTTCAAAGCAGCAGCATCATCCTGAGTTCCTGTGAGTTCTGTTGCTTGTCCCTCACCAGATACTGGTCCACTTGTGTTTGCAACAAGTACCATTTGGGATTTCGCATCCACCTACACCAAGGGACAGTATGGCCATCAGGATGCAGCACACATATGCAGGAAGAAGCACCCACAGTAGCGAGCAAGTTCTAGTCCATCAAGTATTTGGATAGAGTTCAAGTCATTAAGTATTGAGTCCAGGTAAGGGCATTGTTAGGATACATATTCTTAATAGAGTTGGGTACTTTTATATTCATGTTAGGGATGGACTCTTCAGCATATAAGGAGAGCAGATCAATATTGAGTAACGCAAACCATTAACCTAACAGTCCTAATGTTTTCTGATTTAACCCTAGCAGTCCTATACTGCCCTACCGCACCTAGTGTTTTCTGATTTTTCAATGACAAGTCGGCATCTCATTATTCCGCCAACAACAAACCTTGTCCGGCTGTCTTCCATAGTTAAGTGCTCCCCTCTCTAGCCCATGCATGTGACACAAGATTAAAATCATGTAGCTGAAGTACCACAAAGATACAATATAATTTTCTCATTTTTCATAAACAACGCATTGAAGAAACATACTGAAGAAGGGTTATATGTTACTCCCTCCGTTTCATATTATAAGTCGTTTGACTTTTTTCTTAGTGAACCTTCTTTAAATTTGATTAATTTACAGAAAAATATAATAGTATTTTCAACCCAAAACAAATATATTATCAAAATATATTCAATGTTAGATTTAATGAAACTAATTTGATATTTTAGATGTTACTAATTTTTTTATGAACTTGATCAAAATTAACAAAGTTTGACTAAGGAAAAAAGTCAAACGACTTATAGTATGAAACGGAGGGAGTATGTGATACAAACAAAATAGATGTCAAGACTCAAGAAATACATCTAACTAGCATTCTTTGCTAAATGAAAATAATTCATCTACCAATCTATCTATGAAAAGTTTCATATGCATAGCAGAAGCTAAGGAACAAGTAGTGAAGTATAATCCCACCTGATGTATTGTTCGAAAACCAAGCATCCCTGTGAGAGAGAGATGCAGCCCACATGCTTCTTGAGCACTATCCAGATGCAGCCTAATCAAATACAGAATCAAAATAATTTAAAGATAATATTATGCTCATCTTGGCTATAGGGTCTCCAGGTTGCTGAAATTACAATAGATAATAGGGGTTTGCGTGGGTCGACCAGAAAGGTACTCCTTGGACCTTGTCCCATCCTAGTTCAACTAAATGAACTCAATTTTACTTTTGGTGCGGATTATGGAGTACCCGTGAGTCACCCACACCCATACCTAGTAGATAATGATTGTAAATAAGCATCCACATTTTTTATTGAAGTGTATGCGCAGCATCGTAACTAGATTTTCCTGACAACCTTAATTTCATTAAGTGAAACAAACTTATGTAGAAGGTATAACATTTTTATCAATATTTGCATTACAAATATCTAACTGCTGCAACTACTGAATTTAGTTGTGCTCAACACAATCTGTAGTTACTTAAGAGCACCATGTATGGCCATGCAGCACATATAGAATGAAGAGAAATTAACTTGAGACCAATTAGAAAATGATAATTAGAAATCATGTATTTGTAATCTGCAAATGCAAATGTCCATACAGATTCTCTATTATTTACTAACTGTGAGTTTAATCCTATTGATCTTAAATAACAGCCTCAATCAAGGTTTAGTATCAGTTGTTTAGGCTGTAATGAAAACAAACAAATGATGAATACCTTCTAACAAACTTTTAAAAGCCCTAACATAAAGAATTGTAAAAGGGAGACCGACCTTGATTGATCAATTCTGCCATATTTATATTCCGCAATTCCAGCTTCTAAGAAAGCAGCTGAGACAAAATATGAGCCTTCTCCATCACACAACAAAGGACCCCAGTAGCTAAAAACATTTTCAAGTTCACCAAAGTGGGCCAATGTCTTATTCTTGTACTCTTGTACTTGATCAAACAAAGTGGATGATAACTCGTCTACAATGTTCTGCCGGACCATAGATAATCTACACAACCACCATGACACACTACAACAATCTGTGGGGTCCAGACTCTTTATAGAAGTTAACATAAGTTCTGCAAAGACAATGAACTGCAAAACAGTAAGATAGAATCTAACTCATTACAACATTTAGAAAAATGAAAATACAAAAAGAAAGGCAAATTCATCTGCCCTCTTGAAGTCAGAAGTAACACATGGAGACCTGAGCAAATGTGCCAGACTAAAATCTGAAACCAGCATAGCCTTGTGCACAGTGCTGATTACGAAACAAAGCAACTGATACAACATTATTTGATGTGCAAATTGGCAGAAATTTTTTTGAAGGGGGGTATCGGTACAATGTCAGTTGTTTTGTTACCATAATGATTCTCAATATGCAGAAACCATGAAACCACTATGTTTAACTCGATTGAACCTACAGTTGACATAAGTAAACACACAAGCACAAGTTACAAATTTTGATCTTTTAAACTTTCGTGCATTCAATGAATAGCTGAGAGCAGCCCACCAGTTACTATAAATTTATAACCTTAAGAAACAGAAACAAACATTATTAGTATTATTGAACTTTGTATCATTTATTTATTGTGATAAAATTATACCAATACAGTAGACTAAAGTATATTGTCCCTTTAAAAGTACAGTGTTCTGTTTTTTTTTAAATGTCCACGATCCAATTACTGTACATTGTTTAATGTCCTAAGATAACATAATGTCTCAATGTTAAACATGCATTTCAATTGTGCACTATGTACTTGTATGATCAAAATTAACAAATTTGGCCAGGTCAAGGTATCCTGGATTGGTAGTCCATTAAGTGGAGCAAAAAAGTACATATATCATAAACTATAAGTGGCACCTACCATCCATTAACTGTAGTCATTTCAACATAGATCAACTGAGTGAAGAAAGACCATAAGGTGCAAGTAGTTCAAAAGAAGAAAAGTTGTAAGTCACCTTAAATACTTTGCAAACCACTATGGTAAATTGCATGACAAAAAAAAATTGAAGGCCCAAAGGCATACCTGCATAAGTGAGAATTTCCCATGAACATGGGAACCAATAGAAGCTAACTGAGAAGAAGCCCATGCATCCCATTCATCTTCAAGATTACTATAACATCCTTCATCCAATGATGAAGTCCAGAAAGGGAAAGGGGAATACTTCCCTGGAGGCCTACAAATAGTTCATATAAAGCAAATACAAAATTACACATAAATAATCTTTGAAGAAATTTCATTCATTTCAAAATATCAAAAAGAAAATAAACCAATTCTATTTTTGAGGAAAGAATGAACCAAATTGGATGTTAATTTTCTGCTTTACAACACAACCAGCATGTGTTTCATAATTAACAGAAACATGTACTAGTAGGTGTTAACAGTATCACAAAGAGGATGTAATATGTCAGGAAAGATAGAGGTTAGTCCAGACATCAAACGTGCCAGTGTTTAACAGGAGGAACCATAGGGTTAGTGGCTTAATGCCCCACCACATGTGAGCACTCTGCTGTCTATACCACTGTCCACTCCCAAAGACCCACCTACTGAGGCCTGGACAGCCCCCACTCCACATGCATCCCTGAGCTTATGGCCAACTCGCCCCACCATGCCATGGTAATTGCAGCAAAATGGGTTGCCAGTGTCATCAAGGAAGAACGTGGTGGCTCAATAGGCCATGACAGACCAGGGCATGCTCAATGAGGAACATCACCTATGTGTTGGTGAAGCCGTAGGCGTTGACTAAGATGAAGTAGAGCCAGACCTATGGAAGAAGCTGCAGTGTGTCATCAATTTGCACACTGGCAGTGGAAGCTCTACAGGAGCTGAAGCTCAAGGGAGATCACCATTGAAAGGGTCATCGTTCTCATCGACCGGGACAGGAGGGGTAAAGAGGCAGCAGAGGACGGCATCCTGAGGTGAGAACAGATGGTATGTGTGTGACACAGATAGTTGGGCAGAGGCACAACGGAGGAGGGGAGGGACAAGAGGAGAGGAGGGGAAAAGCAGCCTGGGAAGTTAGCGAGGCTGCTTCATCATGGATAAACATATCTTCCTTCCAAAGCTGCTTCATCATGGACTAAGAAGACCAAGAGGGGAAGGGTATTGGGAAGACAGAGGCGCTGCTGCTCTAGCCATGCTTGCTTTGTTAAGAGCACCGCTCCCTTGATCCACGTTATTGTATACCGGTGACCTTCGAGTCACGACACTGCTCCTTGACCAGGTGGACACAAGGTTCTACTGAAGAAGCTCAATTCAACCCAGTAAAAGCAAGTTTTCTTTTTCTTTTCTTTTTTTTGACAATTGAGGATTAGCATGTTACTCCCTCCATGCCAATATATAGGGCGTAACCACGTTTTTTTAATATCCCATAATATAATGTGTGCATGCATGCATGCAATTAACTAGTAGCTGCTCCTCCTCTAAATTCTTTTTTTTTTAAAATCCTCATCCTCAAGATTGGTGCATGCATTGTATTTGGGGTGATCCAAACAAAGAAGTGGTAATATTTTTTTTCTTGGTCTTTGGGTTAGGGGTAGTTGTGCCTTATAATTTAAGATGAAGGGAGTATGAACGATTCTTCCCCTGTTTGACTTTTCTATTTGGGCCATCAGAATCTCCGTATTAGACCATGGAAACTTCATATTGAGTGCACACTGGTACTGTGTGTATCAATGGAGAGGATTCAACCAATCAACTATTTGAAGATTATTTGCCTAATAACCTATCTTTTTTATCAAAAAGAAAGAAAGAAAAAAGAAGATTTCCAGCATACAGCCATACAGGCGCTTGGCTATTATAGCAAGAATATCTTCTAAGACCTGGCCATTGCGCATCAGCTTATCCTAGGGAACGGGAAGCTCTGAATTTAGCATTTCATATCTCAACATGCACCCAAATTTCCGATAGCTTGGTCCCCTAAAGCTCAAGCTCTCATGAATGTGTCAATTTCTTTTTTTACGTTTTGAAGAACTTAAACCAATTTTTCCAGCAAGAGAACATATGCTGAAGCTGAATTCAGCTAATCACATACAAGGTGAAACAGGGAACAAACAACTCACAACTCAGCAAGAAGAATTCAGAGGGGAACCAGCCAACTCACCCCGTCACGTTCTGCTGCGTGAACGCGAGAATCGCGGCCACCGCCGCCGACAGCACGACGGCGCACCTGCACTCGAGCCCCTCGCCCGCCGCCGCCCCGCCGCCGTCCCCGCGCAGGAACGCCTCGGCGGCGGCGGCGAGGTCGCCGTAGAACCGCGCCGCGGACCCGGGGGCGGCGGTGGCGGTGGGAGGGAGGAGGTGCGGGGCGGCGGAGGCGAGGGCGGCCGCGTACTCGCCGACCTCGACGGCGGCGACGGCGGAGGCGGCGACCGGGCCGAGCGGGTGGCGAGGGGGAGGCGAGGGCGGGGGCGGGGTGGCCAGGGAGGGGAGCGTGCAGCGGAGGAGGCGGAGCTCGACCTCGCGGAGGAAGGTAGGGCCGGGAGGGTCCGGGGACGCCGCCATGGCGGTGGACGGCTGCGACGGCGAGGTTTAGGACTTTAGGGTTTTACACAACGGAGTGAATGGCGCTTGGGTATGAGAATTTTCAGTATATGCAATCCAACCCGAGCCCTTCCAGGATATGCCACTACTCATAGTTGGGGTTGCTGTCATATCGGATATACAGATACATATTTGAAGTATTAAATGTAGTCTAAAAATAAAACAAATTATAGATTTCGCTAGAAAAATGCTATACAAATTTATTAAGCCTAATTAATCCGTCATTAACAAATGTTTACTGTAGCACCACATTATCAAATCATGGGGCAATTAGGCTTAAAAGATTTGTCTCGCAATTTACACGCAATCTGTGTAATTGGCTTTTTTTCCTACATTTAATACTCTATGCACGTATCCAAACATTCGATGTGACAGCGTGAAAATTTTTATTTTGGGAACTAAACAGCACATAAGAGTGTGATTTCCTTCTTTTCTTTTCACTCCACTCCTGTGGTCCCGCCTATCCAGCCGCCCTTCAGTAAGCACCGCTCACCCACTGTTCAGCACCGCCGTCCCCGTGCCATTCCAACCCGTCGCCACTACCGAGCCGGACCCGCCCTTAGCGTTGCGTCAGTCTGCCGCGACCATCGCATCATCACGGAGAATAGGGGCCTTCTCCGGTCGCCTGACACAGTGAGCATCACACAGACATGGAAGAGGGAGGCATCGGTCATGCGAAGGATGGAGAAGGGGAGGAAGGAGAAGGTATGTCATGGGAGGGAGCAGGGCCGGCCCTGGCCCTATGCAGCTGAGGCGACCGCTGGGGGCCCATGATGGTGGGGGGTCAACACCTAATACTAGTAGTCTAGTATCTCATACGATGTTGAGATCAATGATTTTTATTTAGAATTAAAGGTGTTGCAAGTGAGTTTGCCAGATTCATCGATGTCCACGCCTGAGATTCTGAAGTTTGTTATGGATGCAGATTTATATCCAAATGTTTCAGTTGCCTATCGAATTCTTTTAACCGTACCTGTGACGAGCTTCAGCTGAAATAAGTTTCTCAAAATTGAAGTTGTTGAAGAACTATTTGAGATCAACTATGTTGCAAGAAAAGTTAAATGGCTTGGCTATGTGCTCAATCGAGAAGGATATCTTGGACACTATTGATCTTAATACCGTTCTTGATGATTTTGCATCAAGAAATGCCCAAAGAAGTATCTTTTCATAGGAAGCAATGGATATGATGGGGTTCTATTCTTCATTTTTATGAATAATGATATTAGCTCCAAATTACAAATATATTGTTATTTTGGTCGACTTTATTTCTTGATAATTACCAGGCATATTAAATTTAATATATGGATGTATTTTTTTTCGTTTAGCAAATAAAATTAGCGTCTATATATATCAATAAATTTTATATATAGCTTAGAGGGCCCATCACGATGAGTTCGCCTAGGGCCCTCAAAATCATAGAACCAGGCCTGGGAGGGAGGCGTCTGTCGAGGAGCGATCCTCTTTAGCGGGTGGCCGTGAGACCCCCCCTTTGTGAGTTCGGCCGGGGGAAATAGCGATGATCAAGGGCCTACTTCCGCTTGTGGTCTAATCGCTAGATCACTCTCGTGGCTGTGTGGGAGATCAAGGATTGTACAGGTTCGGGCTGCTATTGAGCATAATACCCTACTCCTGTGTATGGGATTATGGTGAATTTTTACAATAGGTTTTGAGCTCTAAGGGAAACCTAGCTGTTCTTCCTCCGAGCTCCAGTTCTCTGAGAGTCGTCCCCTTTCTCGGTGGGCGAGGTCCTCCTTTATAGTCCAAGGAGATACCACATGCACCGTTTGCACCTTCCCCTCCATTGGAGGGGGGCCACATGGCCCTAATCATACCGCTATCCTTTGCTTCAACCGGAAGCAACATGGTCGCCTGGCTCCAGGTGGGGCCCAGCGCCACCCCCCGCCTGACACGAGGGACATCCCTGTCATTCTCTATTAATTGTATGAAGACTTCGGCGGCTCACCATGCGCGTGGGGCGCCCCTGGCAGCGTGCCGATGGGACAGGGCATACCTGCCCCCACTCCGCCTGACACAGGGCGGAACGTGAGGGCACTGCCCCCGTCCCGTCGCCTGTGACCGGTCACAGGCCGGTCAAGCTCGATTGACATGGGTCAATCGAGCGGCGCCGCACGTCCCTCCACGCCGCATTAAATGCAGCGTGGGGCGGTTGGGGCGCCGTGCATTGAAGGCACGGAGCAGTGTCTTTCGCCCCGCCTACTCTCCGCGCCACGTGGTGGTCGGGCGAGGGCCTCGGGGTAGCATGCCCCGAAAGCCCGAGGGGTGCGACGTGGCACCCTGAGGCCCCCTGGCCACCTCAGCGCTACCCGAGGGGCGGGGGGAGGCGAGGCCGCGTAGCCACGCGACTAGATAGGAAGGATGCTTCCCTCTACTGTGCGTACCCCCGGGCCCATTTCAGTGACAGCGTCGGAGCAGCACAAGGCAGCGGAGGTTGGACCAACCCATGCTTCATGTCTTCGTCGCCGAGGACGTCCTTCTTGACTTATGTCCGTCGGCCAATCTCGCGCCGGAGCAGCCCGAGATGTCAACGAGGGCTGCGTCATCGAGGTTGACCCAGCCCCTGCTTCTTGTTTCCATCTTCGAGAATGGCCTCATCGACTTCTGCTCGCCCATCCCTTGCTGGAGCAATCGTTAAAGAGGTTGACCGGGAAGTGTGGAGGCAATCCTAGCCTCCTCAATGGCTTGGAAGATAGGAAGAGGACCCCCCCCCTCGCTAGCAGTGTGGAGGACGGATGAACTTCTCGTCGTCGACTATCCTATCGGCGGCGACGTGTGGTGGACAGATGAACTTGCCGGCGAGTCGAGGACGAAGAACTAACGTCAAACGACGGAAGTGGCATGGAAAGAAGGAATTCGCACTCTTAGTGGCACAATCTAAAAGTGTTGCGAATTAAGTGGCATATCCTAAAAGTGCTCTAAATTGGATGACATACACTGAAGATTCTCTTTGGGAGTTTGGGGCTGCTTGGGCAAGTACTAATTTTGAGGGGTATCCTACGTACCTATACAAACCATCCCCCTAACTGCAATTAGTGCTATTTATCCAGCACTAGAGAATACATCATCCCAATTAATCGTAGTTGTTGAATTGATTGCAGATGTTTCAAATTGGAGCAATTGCTCATTCGACCTTGTTTTGAAGTTTAACTACCAATCTAACACTACTTTTTTAGGTTTGCTCATTTGAGCCTGCTGTTCAAAATCAAAACCGTCATCTGACCCTGTTTTCACTAGTCCATCAGGGTTTCAATTAGGAAAAAGAAAAAAAAATGAATTTGTTGGTGTGAATTGACCCAAATGCCCCTTGTTATACAAACCCTATCCCAACATAAAAATTGATCCAACTTCTCGACGATACAGTTGGTCGGCGCGTGGCACCGATGCGTGAAGGCAAGGATGACCGTGGCTGTGGCACACAGAGGAAGGAGAAGCAGCGGCAGTTGCTGCGCTCGAAGGAGCAGCGACGCTCGGAGGGAGGGGCAACGCTTGGCGGGAGCGGGGGCACCGGCGCACAAAGGGAGGGACGACAGCGGCTGCAGCACATGAAGGAACGGCGGTGTTGACACACGGAGTGAGGAGGGAGGAAGGGGCGGTGCTGGCGCGCGGAGAAAGGGACAACGGTGCCAGCGCGTGGAGTGAGGACTGAGGAAGGGGCCGCGCCGACACGCAGAGGGTGGAGGAAGCGGCATCAGTGTTGGCACACAGAGTGAGGAAGGACGGCGGCTACTATGCGTGGATGGAGGGAGGGAGGGGCGGTGCCACTATACGGAGTGGGGAGGGAGTGGTGGATGAATTTGTTGTTGGACAATATGTTATCAAAGTTTTGCAAAAAAAAAATCTATCAAATTGAAACAAACTTGTTAAACTGAAGACAAATTCCTTACAAATATTTCAAAAAGTTCCAAATAATAAAGAGCTTTGATATAACATGATCAAATGAACAAGGGTAAAACAGACAATTTGCCCCTTAGTGAACACTGTTATTTGGTCTTCACGGAATAGAAACAACCTTGATCTTCAGTTTTGAAAAAGGGTTCGAATGAACAAACTAAAAAAGTATGGTCAAATTAGTAGTTAGGCTTCAAAATAGTATCAAATGAGCAATAGTTACTTTCATATTAGACTCCTTGGAGGCACATGCTATGGACTTAGTTTTTTATTTGAATAAACTGCCTGCCCCATGGGCCACGATGCAACCCACATACTCCCTCTGTCCTAAAAAGAACTCAATTCTGGGTTTGAATTTGGATATACGTTATATCCAGATTCAAACCCAGAAGTAAGTTTTTTTTAAGGACGGAGGGAGTATCTCCTACAAACATGGAAGTCTAATGGGCATCTACAGTATGTAAAGTGAGAACCGTCACCATTATAAATTCAGGGATAATAGTTATATTATAGTTGTTGCTTAATTATCAACATCCAAATCTGTAAGGGCATCATATGAGGAGGTGGGCATCTGCATTGGATAAAGATTAAAAACTGTAACCATTATTCCCTTAAAAAATAAACCATCACCATTATAAAGGGATAATAATCATGTTTTAATTATTTTCTTAACTTATCATCTTCTAGGAGCATTGAGGAGGCGCCATGCCTTTATAAGCTCGATCCACCATTCACCGAACGAACTCGCAAGCCATTGGGTTCAAGGCTCGAAACTGATATAGGGTTTGTTTGGGGAGCTTAAGATTCTGAGAAGTAGCTGATTGGTAGCCAACTTCTGAGAATCTGGAAAAAGCTGGGTTTCCCCGCTTCTGACTTCTAGGATCTATTTGGGGGAGCTTAAGATTGTGAGAAGCAACTGGTGAGAAGCTAGCTGGTGGGAATCTGGAAAAGCTGGGAATCCAACTTCTGACTTTTAGTTTATTTTCTGGAATCTACAACTACAACTTCTCAGAATTTGGACCAAAAGCTAAAATGTTTGGGGAAGCTTCTAATTCTAGTAGAAGCTGCAACAGTTAGAAGCTCTCCAAACAGGTTGAGATTGCAACTGGTTATGGGATTTCTCTCCACACGAATCAAATTTGGGCTAGCTCTGTCTGCAAAAGCATTGCTGCTGAGGGGCTACTAGCCTACTACTATGGACCGTTGTCTTGCGTGCAAATCTCTAACGACATCAGCAAAGCGAGCATCACTACTACTAGTAGTGGTACTTGAGTTGTTTGACTTGTTGACGTTTATCACATTATGCCACGAGTCACTTCCTTAGGCCTCCAAAATTGCGGTTATGCCTGGTTCTGCAGCAGTTACTGACTTAAACCACCATCATTGGGAGGTACGAAAGGAGAAGAAGCTCTCACTCAAATTGCACAAGTGGAGTACAACTCACTTACACATTTAGGCTACTCTCTAGTAGAGTTAGAATATAGACAGAGAGTGAGGGGAAGCTCCAAAAGGAGTGCCCCAAATGTCGGAGTTCTCTCCGGGAAGTTCCGGAGGAGTGCTAGAGATGTCGACATTCTTCTAGGGGAGTTTCGGAGGAGTGCCGGAGATGTCGGCACTCTCTCCGATATTCTACCTCAACATATGCTTCTTTTATAAGTGAGTATTCCTGATCTCCTTTGGTATTTACTTTTCTTATTTAAGATATATTCTCATCGTTGCGGTCATCGCACTGTCTAGGTAGAGTACCTTAATCTTCTATAAGCGTGGCACCGAGATTAGGGTAGTAATTAATAGCATAGACGCGGTGTCTAGGCTGGAGGTTATCTTTGTTTGTTGTGTGCTCCACGGATTGTAGAGGTAGGCGGCAGGTGATGACAGTCATGTCCGTTCTTCATAATCCTCCATGTTCGGATATATCATAGAGCTTTAGGCCGAAGTCTCCCGGGTAGATCAGGTGTAAGCTGGTGCCTGAAGCAATTGATAGAGTTTTATCTTAAACTTAAATTAAGATAATTAACCCATATGAATCGTCTCTATCCCAAGCCTACCATTTAGTTGTTGTCCTTGGAAGAATCATATTATTAGATTATACACACACGTTCCCTGTGGATACGATGCACTAGAATACTTTTCGGTGAAAGTTACAACAATATATGTACGCTTGCGGATTTTTCTGTGATCGTAATAAATACCAACACCATCAACCTCCTCTCATCTCCACACCCATGTCCAATTTCAGCTAAGTACAAGGCCGCATCCGTGATCCATCTGCCTATTGTGAAATGAAGGGCAGGGGCCCTAAGCCCCTAACCACCACAGTTGCCTTGTTGGGCTCGAGCTCCATTGTTGCGCCACCACCCAATTCTTGCTCAAAGAAAGGAGAGATAGAGAAGAAAGGGAGAGTAGGGGAAACATGGACATTTAATAGAGCTCTAGTGGGAATGAAATAGGAATAACGGAATAACGGTAATAGTGGATACATAGTTAAATATCCCCTTCTCTTATATTCGAGGGTAACATGCAAATTGCGCTAATCTCCTTTTTCTTTGTACTCCAACTAGGATGGTGTCTATAGCCTTAAATTATATTGTCATATAGACTTTTAGGTGATGTGTCATTATATTGGTTGAGAGAGAAGGAAAAGAGGAAGAAATTTCAATGCAAAAACTAATGCACTAGACACTATCGAATTTTGCATTGGGGGTAGTGTCTGCTATACAACCCCAGGATATACTAGGTACTCCAAAGGATTGTATACTAAAAATTAAAGAGAGACACATTTATATGAAAGGGGATAATATTCTGATTTATTGTTTCCATATTTAGGGATGCTCTATTCATATGGGTAATTTGGGTTGGGCCTTCGGGGCCGCTAGGTTTATGAATGTCTTCTTGATAGGCAGAAGATGGGTGGAGATGAAAGAGATTTGAGTGATTAATTAATGTTTAGTTATGGATTGACAATATGCATAGGGGATAATAGTGATCTAAGTAGTTTTCATATGACATGGCATGGCGCTGCTCGGTAGTGTTTATACCATTGTAAAGGTAGAAAAGAACATCAACCCGAGTTTCTTGCCTAGTTTCCATGTGCTAGTGTGTTGGTGACTCCAGGTCTAGAATGCTCCCTACTATGGTTGGATAACAAGCTAGCTCAGCTCGGCTCAATCTAGCTCATTAAGATAACAAGATGGGTCGGCTCAACTTGTTATCCTAATGAGCTAGAAACCTAGCTTGGCTCAACTCGTTTGATGGCACGTTTGGCTCATGAGCCACACCATCGAAACCACTGAACCCAGAAAGTTTACAATGGAAACACATACACATGTAGTTTAACTATGCAAATCAAATGCAATTGTACCTAAACATGAAGCCAACAAATCATATATTCACAGGCTAAACCAACAATGTTCCTTACTTCCGTCATGTACACAACCACATAGACACACTCACATTCAGGTTCCAACTTTCATGTTCCAACTTACAATTGATCAACTGGTCAAGTCAAAAACTTACTAGCTGTACATTGTTAATCTATGTTGCTAGTGCCTAAGTTGAATATAAACGGTACTTACTAGTTGCTTGCCGCTACATAATTAGGGAACTCCATTGTTTCAATGTCAACATCTCCATCTTCCTACAAAAATAGTTCAAAATGAGCAATTTATAAAAAGGCTTGACAAAAAAAATACATACCACAAGAATAGGTGCATAATTGTCATATTGAGAGGCTCTTATTCAACTTGATGTACAAATCAAAGCCTAAACATTGTCTAGTTTCAAAGAACTTCTATAGTCATAAAAAATTCTTCCTCCAGTGCTAACAGTGGATTCTGATGACACACTACTATTGGAACAAACCAAGAACATTTTTCTCATGTTGGACACAACAGGAAACTTATGAGCATTTACCTTCCAGTAATTGAGTTAGTTGAATGTGTTATCATCCATGGAACATTTGGTTCATCTAGATAGATGAGTAACTCAGAATTTGAGGATTATGTAGCATTTGATTCAAAAATGACTAGAATCCACTTGAAACAATTGAAGCCCATGAGCTGCTTCTATCCCTTTACGATGAGGCCAAGTGAACATTATGTCGGTTGTTCTCACCTTGCTTGTGGTGATATATTATCTCATACTTGTTGTAGAGCTTATCCAACTCATAGTCATAGTAGCAACCTTTATTTCACACCTTCTCTTGTGAAAAAATTAACCAAAGCACCATTTAATATACCTCATTTTGAACCTAGGGTAAAGGATTGTAGCAATAAGAATGATATTGTTTGTGTTCTCCCAATATTTATTGAATTTCTCCAACGTACGGGCTTGAGACCTCTTAAAGTACTCTCTTCATCCAAAAGTGTTAGATTTAATTCATATTTTGTTTTTCTTTTCAAATAAGTTGGTCTTATTTGTAGTCTCCATGTATGCAAGACTTAAATTAACAGATAAATTAAATGTTTGATCGAAACCCGAGGAGTCATCTTAATACTCATTGGTTGCATGCATGCATACACTCTTGATCTTTGTTACATGCGAGATGAGTTAATTTCTTCTCGGTCTTGGTGACAAAAGTAATATGTCTAACTTTTTGGGATGGAGGCAATATTTCACAGTGTTTCTAAGATTGTTTATTGAAGGTTGAGTTGGTTGCGGGCCATCATTAACAACCAAATTGACTATGTGGCCAGCACAACGAACATGAAAATATTCAGAATCAAAATGTGTATTCTTTCTACCAGCAAGCTTAAACTTCAAATTTGAAACAAAGTGTCATTGTTTGAAGCATTATCAACGGTTATTGTCATGACCTTATCTTCTATTTTCCATTTAACCAAGCAATCAAAAAATAGCATGAGCTATCACAATATTGGTGTGAGGAGGATCCACCTCAACAAAGTTTAGGACACGATATTGCAGAACCCAAACAACATTTATGTAATGAGCCACCAAAAACATATGCTGACGGTTTTGATTGGATGTCCACATATCTATAGTTAACCTTATGGACTCAGCCTCCTTAAGATGTTTTATGAGTTGGTCCTTTTCAGATCCATAAAATTTCATGCTTTCATTATTTATGGAATTTCTACCAATGAATTCATAGTTATTGTTCATCCATTTCATCAAAGCACTAAACCCTTTATGCTCAACCATCCTATAAACAAGTAATCATGTTGAGTTATAATATGAGCAATAAAAAATTTAGTGTGATCATGATCATACTCACTAGGATGGACAATCATAGAACCATCAACTAAAGGAAAGTTAAGTGTACCCTTGAGCTTTAGCCCTTGCAAGCTTGTTCAGATGTAGTGTGCACTTATCTAGGTGATGGTTCAGTGTTGTAGTGGTTCCCTAGGGTGGTATTGTCACGCCCAGAAATTTAGCCCAAATTTCCAGACTATTTTGCGTATTAAATCCCTGTCCAGGAATCAGCCAGGGTACACAAAACGACAAGTAATATACAGTTCCAAACATAAATAGAGCGTAAAATACTTACAACAGAGGCACTTAGTCCTCACACCGGAAGAGAACGGCAGCAGCGGAAAAGGCGATCCTAGCAGGGCTTCAGCTCCACTCCACAGGCAAAACTCAACTAGGGTCAGAGCCTTGGTCCTCTAACTTCGTCTTCAGCTCAGAAGCACTACACTTCTGAAAAGGGGGAATAATAGCAAGACTGAGTACAACCACCGTACTCAGCAAGCCACAGCAATGATGCATTCGTGAAAGGGGAAACGATGCATTCGTGCAAGGGGATACAAAGAGGGGTTTGTGGCTATTTGCATAAAGGCAGTTGTAAAACATTTTATTGAGCAAAACAGTATATCTCCACTGATCAACGCTACACCATGTTGAACAGGCCCAACCATCCCACCTGAACTACATCTGTTCATTAAGCCAATTTATGGTGAGACTAATCACGTTGATTATGGTTGATCGCCCATAACTGCGGGCACGACTATTCGAATAGTTTTACTCTGGCCAGAGGTGCACAACTGTACCCACAAGACACAATCCACCGACATGTCACCGCGCCTGGCCGGACACATCACCATATCAAGTGATTGTGACAAGACTCTTCATATAACCCCCTCCGACCAAGCACACCACATCTCAGGTTTCGCCGCCGCCCCCAGCAGGCAGCGGGCAGCCCCCCCCTCGTGCCTAGGCGAATTAGCAAGCCGCATAGGCTGTCGCAGGGCCCATCCGAACTCCATCACACTCACCCTTGCTGTTACCCATTCCCTCCTCTGGCAAGCGTTGTATGTCTTCCAGTCCATCCCGCGAACCGGTCCTTAACTGCCATGGGTGCGACTAGCAAAACCATGTACCCACAACCCACCTTTAAGTCGCATTTTAGTTGGATAATTACGACCAATGAAACATGGCGGGGTGTCTCGAGCATGCAGCTCGTTATGATACTAAAAAGGTCTAATACTACAATTATCCCATCAACTGAGCTAGTGGTAATTAAGCATGGCTAAGCATACAGTTCTAGCTAGGTCATCAAAGTAACACAACCTAGTCGATTTGTCACCTAAGGTTGCCAAAGGACATATATCAAATAATATGGCACAAGCAAGTAGATAGGTAAACCCTGATCCCATGTAATTAGCAAAACAAGCATATTTATTTGCAAAGGGTAAAACATTTGTAAATTAGGATCAAAATGCTCAAGGGGAATGTGTGACTTGCCTTGCTTCCTCAAAATAATCTTTCGAACTCTTTTCCTCGTGACCGCAATCTTCCGAAACAACGGAATCTACTTGCTGGCACGCAAAATGAGGAAAAACTCTAATAAACACCAAGTAAATAGTACATAAATTGTAAACAAACATGTAGAGCTCAATTTTAGATGAATTTTGCAAGTTGAATGGCCCAATTTGGAGTTCGTATGAATTAGTTATGAATTTTAGAAGCTTCTGAGCCATTTAAATGATTTTCTAGAATTAAATCCGAATTATTGCGCAATTATTAATTATTTTATCAAAGGAAAAAGGGGGCGCTGACGTCATCAAGGGGAGAGGCACGCCGACAGGTGGGCCCTGCACGTCAGCGGCACAAGGGGAGGGCGCACGGTGGACACGGTCCACCGCGGCTGGGGCGGCACCGTGGACCCTGACCACGGGAGTGGTCCACGGGACCGACGGCCTGGATCGGCCCAAAGCCGATCCAACGGCCATGGGCGGCGCGGCTTGGGCACGGCACGGCTCAAAGCCGACCGGCCGAGCGATGGTGCTGGGCGGTGCGTGGCAAGCGGCGGCGACGGCCGGCGACGCAAGGAGCTATGGCGCACGGCATGGGAGGCGGCGAAGAGGGGAAAAAGAGAAGAGGAGGGAGGCGGCTCACCGAGAGGCACGGCGACGACGGGAACGGCCGGCGGAGGGAGGCGGCGGCGCTCCTTAGGAAGGCGACGCGGATGGCGGCCCGATGGCTTCCGGCGAAGACGGAAGAGCGACTGAGAAGCGGTGCGACCTGGGCGAAATGACGGAGGGATTAGGATTTGAAGAGGAGGCTCACGGCGGCGTGAATCGCCGGCCGAAGACTAGAGAGGACGGCGGATGCTCACCTCGAGCGGAGAGGACAGAGTTCCGACAGCGATTGGAGCTGGCGGAGGGGTGGCCGAGGGGCTGTGCGGTATGGCGGAGCCAACGGAGGCGATGACGCCGCGTGGAGTGGTTGGTAGCGGCGGCAAATGGCGAACGGAGGCGACGAATGCGGCGACGGCCTTGGGTTTGCGGTGGAGGTGGTGATTCGGTGGTGGAGAAGGGGAAATGGGCGGCGCCCGGGCTTGCCCTTGCTGTGGTAACACCAACGGTAGCGGTGGCACAGCCTGAGGTGGACGGGGATGGCGGCAATAGGCGGCCAGAGTCGGCGGGCGGTGGTGGAGCTCGGGTCGGCAGTGGGAGGGTGTTCGGGCGGCGGTTTGGGGAGGAAATGTGGTGGCCAAGCTTGATCTCGTGGCGGCGAAGCCGGTGGTGGTGGCTGCGCGACGCGACGATGGCTAGGATGGCGGCGAATGGTGGCTGGAGATCGCCGGCGATGGCGAAGAGAGAGGAGCGACGTGGAGAGCTCGAGAGGGCGCGATGGGAGCTCGGGCGAATGGGGAAAAAGAGAGAGGATGGCATGGGGAGGTTTTTTATAGCGCTCGGGAGTCGCGGGCGTGGCCGGGGAAGGGTGGCAACAGCCGGCGAGGAAGCGGGGCGACATCGAGGAGTGGCGGCGGCGATTAGGTGCTGGATTTTGGGGGCAAGTGGGGGAAAGGAGTGTGGAGGAGGTGGGGCGACGTGGTCCCGCGATCGGGGCGAGCGCGCGGGTGGAGGAGGGGGCGGAATTGGCGACGACGTGGGGAGACCATGGCGGCGGTTAAGGGGTAGCCGGAGGTAGGAGATGGCCCCGATGGGTGGGGCCCACCTGTCGGCGGCTCGGGGAGAGGAGGCCGGTTTAATTTGTTTTCTTTTTATTTAAATTGATTAAATGAACTTTGTATTATTATAATTACTTCTTGAGCTCCGAAAATTCATGGAAAAATCTGGAGAGTATTTTAGGGCACAAAGAATATTACAAAATACTCCCGGCCATGATTTTTAAAGGAAAATCTTTAATTCTCTCCAGTCTTTCACATGATTAAATTGCTTTAACTTTTAATTTAATTTCTAGAAATACGTTATTAATTGATTTTTAATCCCGAACGAAAATCGGGACGTGACAAGCATAGCAGTGGTGACAAAACATGCACTGTGCCTTTGTTTCCATTTTCCCATTCTCCTTCTTGGAGGGAACATTGATCACCTTAAATTATTTCCAACAACCAGCCCGCTTTCCTCTCGTTACTTTGCACTTGGAAGGAGACAGTGAAATACCTCCCTTTGGCCTTTTTACTCCTCATCTATGAGCCTTTGACTTCTTATCTCCATCCTCTCCCTCACTTACACTAAGAAGGTAGGTTTACTGACATCTTTCGTCCATCTCAAAGTTGTTCTCTTCATCCTCCCCCTCCCCCCCATTCGACACGACCATCATTTCATGCCCAAATTCATACACAGATAAACTGATTATTAGCTGGTGGAGTGCTAGGTGCATAGGTATAGTGATGAATATCATTCAAAGCTAAACAATTTCAGATTGAGTTCACATGAGTACATGACTACATGAGTGGTACTGCACAAATCTAAGAGACTAAAAGTCTAGGATACTTGGATAAACCATAAAGGAAAGTGATTATGGAATTCAGATATCACACCACAGACATGGAGGCATTAACTTGTGATACTGAAGCCAGCCACTGGTGGAGAAACCATCTTTGGTCGGTCGACCCAAATCCACAATATTCCCGGTTCCTTTAAAATCCGGGACTAAAAACGATTTTTAGTCCCGGTTTATAAGAACAACAGGACTAAATGATCTTTATTCCCGGTTGGTGTTACCAACTGGGACTAAAAATGATTCATTTTTAGTCCCGGTTAGTTCCATGTCAGACCGTGTCAGGCGCCTAGAATCTTTAGTCCCGGTTTATAACACCAACCGGGACTAAAGATCTAACTTTAGTCCTGGTTGGTGTTACTAACGAGAATAAAAATCATCACGTAATATATAATCCCTGTAACTTATCCTCCTCTCTCGTCCACACAACAAACTCTATCTCTTTCTTTCTTTCTTCCTCTCTAACTCCTGCCTTATCTCTTTCTTCCTTCCTCTTTTTTTTTGGATCGAGCGAGAGAGCGGGCCGGCCGGGCGGCGGCGGCGCGGCGGCGGGCGGCACCGCGCGGCGGAGGGCGGCGCCACGCGGCGGTGGCCGGCCGGCGCGGAGAGAAGGCAGCAGCGGCCGGCCGGGCGGCGCTTCTGTGGTTTTTTTTAGAATTTGTGATTTATTGCATGATCTTGTGATGTATTTGATTTGTGTGCGATGTGAATTTGTGATGTATTTGCGATGAATTTTGTAGAACTTGTGCTGTAATTTGATTTGTGTGTAATTTTTTTAGGATTTGCGATGTATTTGATTAATGTGTATAAGTAACTTTAAGATTTGTGATGTGGATTTGAGATGTTACTTTGATTTGGGATTTAGAGATATACATGCCACTTGATTCGGGAGAAAATAAAAAAGAAAAAGAAAGAAGAAAGGGGATCATCTGGACTACTGTTATCCAACCGGGACTAAAGATAGAGATTTTTTTGTCCCGGTTGGTGTTAAGATTGATCTTTAGTTCTGGTTATTTCACCCGGAACTAAATATAGCAATATTTAGTCTTGAATTCATAGTTCTAGTTAAATAACTGGGACTAATTAGGGGTTATAAATCGGGAGGAAAGATGGTTTCTTCACTGGTGAGCATTGCCATTGCCCCACTAGCAGTTCGGATCGTAGACAACGGCCAACCTTGTCTGGAGCAATCCGTGTGAATGGCGCGGCCACACAACCGGCGGCGGGCCGTGAATGGCACGGTGTGGGTGGTGGGCTAGCGGTTCGAGATGAGAGAGAGAGGCGTTGCGTGAAAGTTCGAGATGAGAGACAGGAGCACGGCGTGAGAGTTTGATGAGAGAGAGAGAGAGAGAGGCGTGCGGTGGGCCGACGACGTGCATCACAGGCAGTGAGCGGCATGGGCAGCGTAATGAGCGGGCGACGAGCGGCGCTGGTGCCTAGCGGCTTGGGTTGAGCGTGTTTTGTTTCTCTTTGTTTGGGCCGACAGCCCAGAAGCAGAAACAACCCACCTGTGGCATGCTGAGGTGTTGTCTACCTAGCTCATTGAGACTCGCGAGCTAGCTTGAGCTGAGCTGGCTCGTTGTCTATACTGAGCTTAAATGTTAGCTTAGCTCATTAAGAAAATAAAACGAGTCGAGCTAACTTGAGCGAGCTAATAAGTCATGAGCTTTCCGTCCATCCCTACTCCCTACCCATTTGATTGCTCGGTCTTATTGCAATTATATTAGTTTTCTATAAGTTGAACTTTCGGCTATGTAGTTATTCTGTTCATCCTAAAATTTTACAATTTATGATGAGATTTGATCTATTCTAGAACCATAAATCTAGACAGAGATCTATCCACATTCGTTATTCTATGATGGGTTAAATTTTCTCCTAACTTGTAATATTTTGGGATCTACTCCACTTGTGGGTTAAGTGAGCATGAGACTCGATATGGAAATGAAGGGCCTGTTTGGTTTTATTCTAATTTATTACCATACTAAAATTTTAGTAATTTTAATAGTAGCAAGTGCATGTTTGGTTTGCTACCAAATTTTACTCATAATAATTTAAATTGAATACTTTTTAATTTGGTAGTGTCAATATTTGTCAATATTTTGACACTAACAAAATTTTGATAGACAATTGACTCCAAACTAAACAGGCCCGAAGTAATTGTTTTTGTTGTTATCGCGTAGCAGGTCGGAAGCAAAGTCCCAGGAGTCGTACGTATTATACTCTCCCAACCAACGGTGTGTTGAGCAGACAACGATGCAAAGTCATGTGGTTTCCATATGATTCGAGGGCTGAATTTTAGAGACGTCAGTGAGTGACTATCTGTGTTACTACGCGGCACATGATTAGACAACGAGAACCTTCCGTCCGTTGAGTCCTTTTTTTTAATCCCTCCGTTTCAAAATATAAGTATTTTTAATATAGTAACAAGTCAAATATTATTAACTTTAACTATTAATAGCAAAAAGAAAATAATCAAGCATGTAAAATAAATGTTATTAGATTTATCATTAAATAAACTATCATAATATGTAACTTATTTTATTTATTTTTATAGATATTGTTGGTCAAAGTAGTATCTCGGAGACTACATCAGAGACTAAAAATACCTATATTTTAGGACAGAGGGAATATACATATACTATATAAAGGCTCTTCAAGATTATCCGAAGGATTACCGCTACAAGCGCTGAAATGAATGAAAAAAAATCAATAGAAGATTGGACCCTAGAGAACCATGTATTTGAGTAAGGCTGTTTTTAGTTCGGTGCAAAGTTTGGATTTTGGTTGAAATTAGAGATGATGTGATTAAAAAATTGTGTGTGTATGACAGGTTGATAAACTTTGGATCTAAACACAGCCTAAGAGTAGTTGCTGCGCACGCGCAGCTTGAGGGACTTAAAAAAAACTGACCTTTGTCTAGAAAGTCCCTTAATAAAACATGTGTTATAATTGGACTATGCAGCTGAAGTACATAAAGACTTGATCTGGTCAATTGGTCCCGAATGCTTGGACAAACAAGCATATAGGCATCGTACTCCATACGGTCCCAAATGCGCTATTTTCTTTCCATGGTGCATCTTATAAAAGAGACTTTGTAAGTCAAATTATATGTCAGTGATACAGCTGTTGCACCTGAATTGTAAAACGAATCAAAAATCTCTACTTTAATAAAAAGCTCAATTTCATTCTCGCCACCCCTTCGGCCCCAAATCACGTAGGACATGTTTGGTTGCTTACAGGGGTGGATCTAGAAAAGAAAGCTAGCTCAAGTGTGTCTGATCTATCATGAGCGTTATCCCATCATAAAAATTTATACGTAGAAAATTTATACATGCAATTTTTTTATAGAGAAACATTATATATATATATATTTTTACTCCGAATCAGAATCATATATACAAAACTACTTTTGGTTTGTAAAACTTTTCATTCTGAATCGGACATAAACTTTCGCTGTACAAACTTACCAAGAAAGAAAAAACACGGTGCCAAAAAAGGAAAGAGTGGGGCATTCTTGTGATAAGAGTGCATGCTCACATTCGCACAATAGACTTTTCTTTCTCTATCTCACGTACATGATTACGGGTGGTTTTGGTTACTCGTATCCCTCTAGTCTGGCTCATCTCTCTCATCCAGGCTAAGTTTAGCCTGGTTTAGGGGATACACATGCAGGTGTTTGGTTGCTTGTATGAGATGAATCTGGATACGATGAGATATCGTTTGGTTGGTTGTAGCAAGGGGCGGAAGAAACTGTAGCATGCAGGAGATGCTGTTTGGTTGGATGGATACATCTTATGTGTAAATACCTGTTCTTATGGGTGGTGAGGTTACCCCATAATGTTTGTGAAGCGAGAATTTTTCTAAGTCCCTAAATATATTTATGTGTGATAAGGTTAATCCATTGTAGAGGTTGTAGATTAAATTGTGTCACCCTGGGTTTATGCCCACCTACTAATATTTTTCAGAGCTCATTTTTCTCTTGGAGAATCGATGTAATGTGTATGTATGTTTTACTGATATTGTCATTTTTTAAAACCAATGAGCAGCACTGATGATCTTTTTTTTAACAAATGTAACGGAATGGCCTGGCTTACTAGATGAACACGCAAGAGAGTGATTATTGTAGCAAAAATCATGTACATAATTTCATTGATGACACTGGTACATTTGACAATTCAAGACAAACATACAAATATACGTGCCCATGGAAAGTTTTTTAAAACAAGGAACCAATTTGATAAACAAATTAGTAACCGCATACAAAACTAAAACCATATGTTTCAGCTATGTTCTGCTTGCAAGCTTTTGTACAGATTGCTTCAAACACATCAACCTTAGTATATCTACACTTGGTCTCACAAGTTTTTCCATCATCACATTTTCCTGAAACATAGTAAAAGTAAACAGGATAACCTGTACCTTTGAAATAATACATGATCTGAGTTGCAGAGATCAGGGTGCAAGAGCATCAACACTTAATAGTAGTATGATCTTTACCAAAAGAGCAAGTGCAAAGTATATCGGTTTCGTATCAAAAACTTGATCATGTCAAAATCAAGTGTGGTTACCTAAAAAAAATGAACAAGGAACTTGATAGTATTTGTCTGACATCGTGTTGGTATTTCTTAACGACATTACTAGAAATATAATTTTCAGCAATGGCGCAGAAATACTCCTGGTATATTATGGTTACAGAGTTCATCCGCAGGCGCACGGATATACTATTGTAGCATTTCACTCGAGAGTATTATAAGGGTATCGTATTTATTTAATCATGTGGGAAGATCATAGTAGAGAGAACCGTACTAATAATTTATATGTTACTGGTAATAATCATAGTCTAAGCAGGGGTTAAGATAAATCATGGGTAGAGTGACACACAAGCAGGGAGCTATTCATTTTTATACTAAAATATCTAAGCTAAGTGGAAAGAAAATAGAAAGAGAATATATTCCTATACATCTAGTATATATAGTATACATACATTCTAGTTACACGATTAACTAGCTAATACCCTCTTTCCGATGTCCTCCTGGTACTTCGAGAAGCCACCCTGACTGTCGAGTTCCTTACACAGCCCGTCATAATGGGCAAAATACGTTGGAGTACCCTCCCCAGGAAATTAACTTAGGACTATATACATGCGCGGAGGAATACCCGTACTGAGCTGTCACCATCAGCGGCCCACCTCTCATTCACAGCATATAACCCCAAATAATAATATCCCGTAATCTAGACACCACGTCTAAACTACCAGATACTACTCTAATATCATCGTCATGACATAGAGTAATTGCATAAACAAACATTATACCCATACCTATGTATCTCCCAGATAAGCTAGCAGTATAATCAGTATAACATGAACATAAAGTAAAGTTGGCATTCATATACTCGGAAAGTATTTTAATACCATAAATGTATAAAGAAGAGTATTCTAATAAAAGTACAAAGCTTATAAAAGAGGAAAGGAAATCTATTAGAGCCATACCCGAAATCTTCCGAAGGCTTCTGGACTCCGATTTCTATTCTATTCCTACTCCACTAGCTTAAGACTACTAAACTAAACTTAAGAGAATATGAGAGAGCTTTGCTTGGAGTTTGTGAGTGAAGTGAGAATGACAACTCCTTATATAGCCTCCCAATGACGATTGTGACGGTTGGAATGGTCGGAAATACCCTCCAACCGTCATTGGGGGCTAATCCACATCGTCCAGGCAAAGCCCTAGATCGGATGGCGCTGAGGAGGGTTCAGCTGAACCCCTTGGTTCGGCCGAACCATGGGCCGGCCCAACCAGCCCATGTTTTGTCTGGCGGCCTCCCCTGTTGCTTCTCTTCGCAAACTTGTGAATTTTGGCCCGATTCGTCGTGTCAATTCTGAGTTCTTGGCCCATTCATTCATAAGTCTGATTCTCGACATCGTTTGATTTAATGTCGATTCTCCTTCACTTTATGGTTATTCTCTGCAAAAGGTTAGTAAACCTAATAGATTAGCTAAGGTTTATGCCGGTATCGGTTAAATCGCTTTACCAGATTAGATTAGTTAAGGTATTTACCATCCTGAAAAGTAGTTAATGACTTGATTGTTTAGACTTTAGATTTCTTTACATACTTTGAGTTGCATCAACCCTAGTCTTGTTTAGAATCTTAGAAACTAACCTGAAATTAATTATAATTAATGATAGTATCGTAGTTTCATCTGATCTTACCTAATATACATGATAGTGCATGTCTCATAATCTATTTTATGTATATTTGCCACTTATACAGATAGATCACTCTATATAAATATATCAGGTCTTAATCAATCTGGATCAAATCATTGTATCTGAGATTGATCATTATTTGGTATATTTATCTAGGATAATCTATTTATGTAAGTCTATATTGGAGTAATAGCCAATACATTATCTATTCTCGCTCTAAATATTGGATTATCGATTATTTATATAATATTTCTAAAAGTGATTGATAAAAATAAAAGAGATAGCGTTAGAGACGATAAGACATATTTAGGGTTTTGTTTTATTTATCCATCTCAAAGCCGCAGCCGATTTGGTTTAACCGTATCGGCTGGGTTCTGACGATACGTCATCGACTCTGTCGGCCGATCGGCTATCGTCCATCTAATTACAATTTTTTTTTGTCTTTTTTGTTGGTTGCAAGATCAAACCATCTGGCACGCTCTTGACACTCGAGGCAAGCCTTAGACCTGCACTAGAGTGAAACAAATCTCCTAGGCCACCGTGCTTCTCGTCAACACTCGCTGGCACTCAGACCAGGTGTGTAGTCATACCTCGATCGCTTGTAGAGGTGGTGGGATCACTACCACGCCAGTACTCAGACCAGGTGTGTAGTGGTTCCTCGACCACTCGACATGATATATTATATTTAGAGTGACAGAATTCATGATATGCTCGTTGTGTGCACACTCTGTGATCACTTGACGTGAGTCTGACATGCCAAGTCCTTATTTTTACCATACAACATGAGAAGGAAGCAAGCCTCAGCATCTTCCTAGCTGTCGTTAATTTGTTTACTCAACCGACCAACAGTGTGTTTTGCGATGTATCGAACGATGTGTGTATAGAAAGGGATGATACGAAGTGAGCATAGCACAACTAGTTAGATACTTGGTAATAGAAGCAGCCTATCCGGTTTAAATTCTAGACATGATATGGGGGTTTGTATTTACAGCTAATTATTCTTTCAGTGGTAGGCAACATACTCCCTCCGTCCTATAAAAAACAAAACTAGAATCGAATATGACATATTCTAGTACTACGAATCTAGACATAGGATGTGTCTAGATTCGTAGTATTAGAATGTGTCACATTTGGTAGTATGTTGGTTTTTTATGGGACGGAGGGAGTACCCGTTAGCAGCGAGGTACCCGTGATGACTACATTAAATCTAAAGATATATCTGTCTAGTTTTTCAAAGGTACTCATAGGGTAGGTGTGCGTGTGTATTTATAGGGAGTGTTGTAAGCTTCTTTATTTGTACTGTGTTTCTTAAGAACAAAAATAAGGACGAAATATTTTATTTCCATATGATTACTAAGATATCGTTGGGTGAGCATATCAGTTTATTTTACTGCTCATACCATGTTTGACAGAACCCTCATATCCGGTCACCTTTTGACAACTAGCATTGTTATGGAGATTTGTATGTGAACAATAACCTTATTCTCCCTCCCTTCGTCTTTCCAAACGACCTGCTAGGTCTAAAGGCATTCGATTAAAATCAGGGAGATTTCTTACGGACCCGTGTACACTGGTGGAGAAACCATCTTTGGTCGGTCGGCCGAAATCCACAATAGTTCCGGATCCATTTAAAACCGGAACTAAAGATAATCTTTAGTCCCGATTGGTGGCTACAACGGTCATATGTGATCTTTAGTCTAAAGATCATCTTTAGTCCTGGTTGTAGAGATGCCAGACGTTGTCAAGGCCCCCGGGATCTTTAGTCCCGGTTGGACCAACCGGGACTAAAGATCCTAACTTTAGTCCCGGTTGGTGATCACGGCAATCTTTAGCCCCGGTTGGTAACACTAAAGATCCCCCCTTTATATATGCCTTCTTTGTCACGCCCGGAATTTCTATCCAAAATTCCAAACGCTTACATGTGTGTAAACCCTCGTCCAGGAATCAGCCGAGGCACACAATAACAAATTGATAATAGAGTACAATTATTACTCTAATTAATAAGCGAATAAATTGTCATTACAGAGGTGGATAGTTCCTCTCAAAACAATAAAGATCTAAGCAGCGGAAAAAAAAGATAAACAGCGCGGACGACACCACTCCACAGGCAGCTTGACAAGGACTACGTCAAATCCTCACCACCATCAGCTTCACTGTAGAACTCCTCCTCTGATGAATGATTGCAAGGTGAGTATATGACATACTCAACAAGCCACACAGCAAATATGCAAGTGCACAGGATAAACAAGGATGGCATAATATGGGCTTCTTTGCATAAATAGCATTTAAAGAGTATTTCAGAATTTAATAAAACAGTAGGGTATTAATTAAACAGTATTAATCCAACACTATACAACATACCCTGTTGTATAGGCCCAACCATTCTGCACAACCAATCCCGGCTGCACAATTCTATCTCCAAACCAGGAATATACCATTCCAAACCAGGAGCTAATCAATTATTACCAGTTATAGAATCTTTCAATATGGTGTGAAGGGTGAGACTAATCACGAAAGACATTGTTAGACCCGCCCATAACCGCGGGCACGGCTATTCGAATAGTTTTACTCTGATCAGAGGTGTATCACTGTACCCACAAGACACAGCCCCACATCATGTCACCATGTGCCTTAGTACCACCACGGTACCTCGGAAAGGAGCTGTGACATTACCCCTCACACAACACAATTCACTACAGTGCACCATTCCCGGATCATAGTCACCCCCTTATAAACAAGGCATGGACTCCCCAGCGACCCCCGTGGGCTTATCTCCGCCACTTCTCAGTCTAGTGCTCCATAATGAACTATGCTATATAAAAGGTAAAGCCGTTGTCCACGCTGGCTTGTGGTTGGCACGGTTAATGTTTCACAACTGAAACTCGTGAACCGGTCCTTAATTGTCATGAGCACGACCATCAAAACCATGTACTCACAACCCACCTTTATCAGGTTTTAGTTGTCAAATTAATTAATTAACCAATCACGATTAACCATCGTGAACTATCATTAAGCCATCATTAAATAATAATGAACCATAAGTTATCCTATTAGTGTGCTAAAGTTTCTAAGCATGGCTAAGCAATTACACCTAACATCTAGTCGAACCAGTATAAAGCTCAACTAGTCAAGTTATAATAACCCAAGGTATCAAGGAATAGGATAATCAAGAACAAAAGGGCCATAACAAACAATAGGCTATTTCCACCCAATGACATTCGAAAATAAATGCAATAGTTGAATAGAAACAGTAGCTTTAAACGGGATCAACATGCTCAAAGGATTGATTAGGATCTGTGTGACTTGCCTTGCTGGCCTTGGAATTCTTCTAAATCTTCTCCTGCAAAAGCGGACTCTCCGGAAACGTCGGATTCTAAACAGAAAAGAGCAAAAACACCAAAACAGCACATAAGCAAGCATGAACAGTACATGTGGATATTTTTAACATGTAGATCTCAATTTTAGAAAAATTTAGAGACTTGAACCAACTAAATCCGAGCTAAGATGAATTAGTTATGAATTTTTAAAGATTTAATCGGATTAAATCATTTATATAAATTTTAATTGAATTATGACGCAATAATGAATTATTTTTGAAAAGGAAAAGGGGAATTATTGCGTCAGCGGGGCTCGGCTCATGGTGGACTGGGTCCACGGCGGCGGTCTACGGGATTGGACGGCTGAGATCGAGTCAACTCGAACGGACGGCCGAGATCAATCCCGACCACGGCGGTCCACGCGGCACGGCAATGATGACGTCAGCGATGACGTCACCCCCGACGGCGGCAACGACGGCGGCTCGGACACGCGTGCCCGCCGGCGAACGACGGCGCAGCGGCGCGAACGGATGGCACCAACGGAGAGCGGACGACACGGCGAACTCACCGGTGACCAAAGAAGCGACGGAGGGTGACCGGACGGCGACGGCGACGAGGTTGAAGCGGCGGCGAGCTTCGGCTTGTCGACGGCGACGGTCCTCCGGCGAGAAACAGCGGCGGCGAAGGGTCGGACGAGGACGGCGAAGCGACGGCAACCACGATGGTGACCTTCCCGAGCGATGGCGACGACCGGAGCGACGGCGACGCACGGCTGGAGCAATGGCGGCGACGGCGGCGCACGGCTTGCACGACGCTAGGGCGATTCGAGCGGCGAGAGGCGAAAACAAGGGCGGCGGTGGGTAGAGGAGACACCGGGGGTCCTTTTATAGGGGTCGGGAGGCGGCGGCGAAGCACATGGCGGCCCGGCGACGGCGATGGAAAGTTAGGGTTCGCCGACTCCGATTCGAGATCGAATCCCCGTGTTTCCAAAGCGATTCGGCCGATGATTCCATAAGAGAAAAGGTAGAGGAGATCACGGCGAGCATTTCCCCCCAATCAATTTCACCGGCGAAGGAAAGAGGCGACGAAATTTGGAAGGGCGGCGGCGGCCGGCCGGAGGTAGACGAAGACTGACAGGTGGGACCCACCTGTCAGCGGCAGCGAGCGCGCGCGCGCGGCAGCTGCGGCTTGGACTGGGCCGACTTGGGCCGACTGGGCCGAGGAGTGAGAGAAGAGAGGTTTTGGGCCGACTTTCGGCCCAAAGCCAAAAGAAGAATTTTAAAACCTTTTTCAATTTAAATAATTCATGAAATGCTCTTTCATTTATTAAAAATACTTCCTTAGCTCAAATAAATCCCAGAAAAATCTAGGAATTATAGAATTAAGCAAAGTATTTAATAAAATTTTATCTGGCCCAATTTTATATTGGAATTTATTATTTACCATTAAATCTTTTCTTCTAGGCTTTTAAAAATCATTTCTGATAATTCCATTTAAACAATAATTTATATAATTAGGATTTTTAGGGTGTGACATTCTTCCTCCTCCAGCCCGAGAGCAAGCTTCAAAATTTCTCAAAGAAAGAGGGGAGGTTATGCCAAAATTTCTTGTGAAATTCTTTTAGTGATTATATACAAATCGGAGGTGTCTAAAAGGTTAGTAACTTCATCATCTAAGGTTTTTTTTGTTGTCATATTACTTTTGGAGCTATGTTTCGTACATTTTTTTTCTCCAAAACTTTGTTGTAAGTTGATGAGAGAGAAAATTTGTGTGGGGAAGAAAAATATATAGAAATTTTATTCTCATAGTTTAAAATATGATGAAAATTAATCTTAAAAAATAGAAAACAAACTAAATTGAAAATTAAGAGAAGTACAACATTAATATTAGTTTAGAACTTCAAAAATTGTTAATAAGAATTGCTTGTCGAAAGAGTTTTTAATTATTTTATCATTATTGTTTGACTGTCATTATTGGACGAAAATTTATTTATGTACGATTTTTTTTCATTTCATGTAGATGGATCGGCAATGGATGTACGCTGACCGGTGCTCCAATGAGTTTATCGAGGGCGTGCATTATTTTTTGAGAGTGGCCGAAGCTAACAAGCGTAACGGTTTTATTTGTTGTCCATGCAATAAGTGTAAGAACCAGAAGGAATATTCTGCATCCAGGACTATTCATTTCCACTTGTTTGAGTCGGGGTTCATGCCAAGCTATAATTGTTGGACATCCCACGGTGAGCAAGGGGTTGAAATGGAAGAAGGTGAAGCGGAGGACGAGAACATTCCCGACTGGGCTCAGTACGCTGGATTTGAAGGAAATCAAATGGGCGAGGTGGACAGGGATGCTGGCGATAACGACGTTGCGGATGATCTTGGTCAGGTGTTGCAGGATGCAAAGGAGGACTGTGAAAGTAAAAAGGGGTCCCATAAATTGGAGCGGATGTTAGAGGACCACAGAACGTCGTTGTACCCAGGTTGCGAGCAGGGGCACAAAAAGATGGATACCACTCTGGAGTTCTTGCAATGGAAGGCAAAAAATGGTGTTAGTGACAAGGCATTTGGCGATTTATTGAAACTCGTCAAGAACATTCTTCCGGAGGGAAACAAATTGCCCGAGACAACGTACGAGGCTAAGAAGATAGTCTACCCTTTAGGACTGGAAGTTCAGAAGATTCACGCATGTCCGAATGATTGTATCCTATATCGCGGTGAGGAGTACGAGAGCCTAGAAGCATGCCCTGTTTGTAAAGCACTACGATACAAGATTAGACGAGATGATCCAGGTGAGGTTGACGGGCAGCTAACGAACAAGAGAATTCCTGCTAAGGTGATGTGGTATTTTCCTATAATACCACGGCTAAGGCGTTTGTTCAGGAACAAGGGGAATGCTAGAATGATGCGTTGGCATGCTGAAGAACGTCAGCAGGACGGGATGCTGAGACACCCCACCGATGGTTCGCAGTGGCGAAACATCGACAGAAAATTTAAAAACTTTGGAAAGGACGCACGAAACATACGGTTTGGTTTAAGTACGGATGGCATGAATCCTTTTGGAGAGATGAGCAGTGGCCATAGCACTTGGCCCGTTACGATGTGTATCTACAACCTACCCCCTTGGCTATACATGAAGAGGAAGTATGTAATGATGCCGATTATTATTCAAGGCCCCAAGCAACCTGGTAACGACATCGACGTGTACCTAAGATC
This sequence comes from Oryza meridionalis, assembly GCA_000338895.3. NCBI lineage: Eukaryota > Viridiplantae > Streptophyta > Magnoliopsida > Poales > Poaceae > Oryza > Oryza meridionalis. Next base: position 16,556,275 of record CM002530.2, read on the forward strand.
ACTGGTCGAAGATCTTAAACTGTTGTGGAAGAAGGAAGGTGTCCCCGTGTGGGACGAGGACAAACAGGAGGAGTTTAACGTACGAGCGCTGCTGTTCATAACCATCAACGATTGGCCTGCACTTAGCAACCTATCCGGGCAGTCCAACAAGGGGTACAAGGCTTGCACACACTGTATGGATGAAACAGAAAGTACATATCTTAAGCTCTGTCGGAAGGTTGTGTACATGGGTCATCGTAGATTCCTTGCAGCAAACCACCAAGTACGGAAGAAAGGCAAGGACTTTGAACATACAGCGGACCACCGTACGAAGCCAAAACATCGCAGCGGTAAAACAGTGTTTGCTATGGTGAAAGATCTTAAAGTGGTGTTTGGAAAGGGGCCTGGCAGCCAGCCTATAGAGAGCGAAGATGGTCATGCGGCGATGTGGAAAAAAAACTCCATATTTTGGGAGTAACCCTATTGGGAATTCTTGGACGTCTGCCACGCAATCGATGTGATGCACCTCACTAAGAACCTTTGCGTAAACCTTCTTGGCTTCCTAGGTGTATATGGAAAGTCGAAAGATACACCGGAAGCACGTAACGATCTGAAGCATATGGAACAATGCGGCGACCTTTACCCAGAACCAAAGGAGAAAGGAAGCCATTACTTGAATCCAGCCAGCTACACTCTTAGCAAGGCAGAGAAGGACAGTATGTTTGAATGCTTGGAGAGCATCAAGGTACCGTTAGGATACTCCACGAATATAAAGCGGATAATAAGCACGAAGGAGAAGAAGTTCACAAACCTAAAGTCTCATGACTATCACGTGTTGATGACACAACTGCTACCAGTTGTAATAAGGGGTATCCTCCCAGACAATGTCTGGGCAACAATAACAAAGCTATGTGCTTTCATGAACGCAATTTCGCAGAAGGTCATCGATCCGGATAGATTAGAAGCCCTTCAGAATGATGTGGTGCAATGTCTTGTCAGCTTTGAGTTGATATTTCCACCTTCATTTTTCAATATAATGACGCATCTGCTTTGTCACCTTGTCAAAGAGATCGGTATTCTCGGCCCTGTGTACCTGCACAACATGTTTCATTTGTGGGGAAAAAGTAAATCAAAGATCCATCTTCTCCATGTTTCAGAATATGCCCCTGCATTAGAAGTCTCATCAATACACGGACGAGCGGCTGAGATAAAAGCAATTTGGTCGCTAACGACCCCTAGCCCTTTTGCCAAATGCGGGGTATCATTTGTACAACTGCCATGAACTAGCCATTCCCCTGCAGACCATAGAAGAATCTCGTGCAGGTGGAGCATACAGGGAGACGCGCAACATGACAAGGAATGAACGAGAAAGTTCATCATCCTCAACACCCATGCAGATGTATGAGGCAGGTTGGGAGCCAACTGGGGATGCACCCGGATGGACCCAAGCTCCACGCCACAGCATCGGGGTCTCAGGCTGGGCGATTGCCAGCGAGGACCGGTGGCGTGCGCCTCATGACATACATTGGGGGGATAACCAACCTTCCAGATCAAGTGGTGTGCCTCCATCTTCAAGTGAATGACGCTCAAGTTTCTCTCGTTGGGACTTGGGTGAAATCACTAGGAGAATGGACACCCTTGATATGCATACAGGGAGATCCAGTACAATCTCACAGAACACATAGCTCAGACGCAAGAATGGCAACAATCTGCTGATGCTCAGTTCGCCAACTTCAACAACATGACGCAGCAATAGCATGATGACCTTCAAGCGTACTTCCGCTTTCAGGGGTTCAATTCTTATCAAGGACTCTGAGCGAAAGCCAAGCTTGGGGGGAGACATCTCTCCCCCCACTGAGGTAACTTGTATCACATTGCATATTTCCCTTTCCAGTTGCATATTTGCTTTCCAATTGCATCTTATAAAACTTGAAAATAACATAAAAATCTGCAAAATAGAAAATACCAAAAAGAAAGGATAGGTTTGACTCACGCTAGGTAAGACAAGCTAGTTCTCTTTGTCGAAATGATAAATAGTTGCTCTGTTTTATATCTCTTATATATGGATTCATAGGTAAGTGCTCTCTCAAATGTTAAATATAAGTAGCCAACAATTATTTGGGAACCTGAGGTAAATGAGCTGCACTTGCTGATCTGAGTCTAAGTTGTAAGATATGAGATGGTAAATAAGAGTTGCTATGATCATGATACTAGTTTGACTTAAATTCCGGGTGTTTTGTTTTTCAAAATGATAAAATTGAAAGTTCCTCATTTGATATAAATTCCTACCAAAGCCAAAAATGTGCCATCATGATTAACCCATATACATTTTGGTTGCTTGCCATTCCATTGAACTTTGTCAAACTCTTGAGACTTGTGTAGATACTTCTCATGCTCTATGATCAAGATCATACACCCACATATATGCACATGCTAAACTCTTACACTGGGAGCTAAGCAATATTCCATTCCATTTTCATGTTACCACCAAAATAAATTCTCCATGCTTTCATGAGCTTTCTTCTCCTAAAAAGAAAAAGTCCTTTCGAAAAAAAAGAAGAAAAAGAGAAGGAGGGAAAGGTATGGTTATGAAAAGAAAAAAAAATAAAGTTATGCTCCATCAAGCATGAGCATGATTTTGAAAAAAAAATGTAGCCTTGCCCTCTCCTAATCAATAAAAGAAGGATTTTTGGGAGAAGAAAGTGAGCATAAAGGTGAAGCATTTTCTTTATTTTTCCTTATGTACCACTTTCATCATACACCACACTAGGGGTGGATATCAAGCCAGCTCGACTCGGCTCGGCTCGGCATGGTTTGGCTCGCTACCTTAACGAGCTAGCTCGGCTCGGCTCGTTAGTGCTAACGAGCTGAAATGCTAACTCGGCTCGACTCGGCGAGCTTGGTCGAGCTGGCTTGTTGAGCTTGTTTAGCTCGTTAACTGACCAGTCGGTGCTCCCTATCCATGAAGCAGACCAGTAGGGTGCGTCAGGAGCGGCGTCGTCGGTGTTGTCAGCGTGGCGCTGTGGCTGCGGGAGGAGTGGCGTCGTCGGCGTGGCCCTGTGGGCCTGCGGCTGCGACCTGCGGGAGAAACGGCCAGCGTCGTCGTCGTGGCCCTGTGTCGTTGGCATCGTTGGTGTTGGTGGTGGCAGTGACTCGCCTCCTGCGAGCCTACGACCTGCCGCGGTGCCACCTGGAAGTGGTGGACAGGATAGGGTTTAGCCGTAATTAGGGAAGACAGGGAGTTGGCCAGTTGGGGAGGGAGTTTTTACTGGGTTGGTCTTGGGCCGGCTGTGGCCTATGGGCCTGTGGCTGTGGGATTCTTGGGCTATGTGAGTTTAACGAGCCTACCAAGTGACTCGCGAGCTGGCTCGGGATCGGCTCGTTAGATTAACGAGCGAAACAGCTGGCTCGGCTCGGCTCGTTAAGACTCCGAGCTCGAGTCGATCTGATCCGAGCCTGAAACGAGCCGATCCGAGTCGTGAGCTTTGAGCTTTTTTTCCACCCCTATACCACACATACTTTGCACGATCTTGATCTTGAGTATGTTTAGTCATCTGTTTTAGTCTAAGTTTTTGACTTAGTAATAAACATGAATGCAAGTATACCATGTTTGATCCCTACCGAGCTCCACATATCGAAATTTTAGAGTAGGAATCAAAAAGGCAAAAATTTGGTGAGGAATTCATATTGATACACTTGGAGAGACTGAGTGAATCATTTCAGGAACTTGGGTTTCTTTTGCAAAATCATTTGAAAACTTCCGGAATAAAAATTGAATAAAGATTGGGTGATTTGTGCTCTAATTGTTGTTCTGTCTTTCAACCGCCCAAGGCAAAGAGAAGCAGTGTCTCATGGGAAACAGGGGTAAGGGTGTTACGCCCAGAAATTCCCGAATAGAATTCCAAGCAGAATGTGCATTAAAATCCCCGTCCAGGACCAGCCGGGGTACACAAACGACAATGTTGACTTTCAGATCTACGTCTTACAAACACCATAAAAGTCTTACATAAATGCAGCGGAAAAATGAAAAATAAAAGAAGCCAGGCCTTAACTTGAACTGCAGTGGGAACACCACTCCACCGGCATCCTCGACGGCACGGACGAAGCCTACTCCTCGGAGAAGCCACCATCGGACACATACTCGCACTCTGGGGTTGGGGAAAATAGAGCAAGACTGAGTACTACCCACTGTACTCAGCAAGTCACACCGGAATAGGGGTATGATGCAGAGATTTATCAACGGAGAGCTAGACTGGTTCATTTGCATAAAGCGAGCATTTATAAACAGGAGTTGAAAGAAGAAAACAGTTGTAATAATTACTCGATATTAATCAACCACTGTCCAACGCTATCCCACGTTGCAACAGGCCCAACCACACGTTGCAACAGGCCCAACCATCCAGCTAGACTATCCAATTTCATTAGACTAAACTAGGGCGAAACTAATCACGGTGAATCTGGTTGACCGCCCATAACCGCGGGCACGGCTATTCGAATAGTTTTACTCTGATCAGAGGTGTACGACTGTACCCACAAGACACAGCCCCACGACACGTTACCGTGCGCCGACATGCCACCACGACATACCGGAAAGAGACCATGACAGGACCCTTCGCATAACCCCCTCTAGCCAAGCACACCACACCTCAGGTTTCACCCCCGTCCCCAGCGGGCAACGGGTAGTCCCCTCTCGTGCCTAGGTGAATCCGGAAGCGACACAGGCCGTCGCAGGGCCCGCCCCGCTCCATCACGCCCACCCTTGCCTGGACGCGTCAGCTAGAGGAAAGCTACACTACAAGCCCAGCCGTTGCCCACGCTGGCTTGTGGTAAGCACGATAAATTCCTCCTCAGAATGGTGGCTCCACTGAATCCGGCAAAACCTGGTGACCTTGTTTCTAGTCCTCCTTTCGCTGGTCTCAAGGATGCGAACTGGCTTCTCCACGTAGGTTAGGTCCTCCTGGAGGTCGATGTGCTCCGAATCGGCCTGTTCTTCGGGTACCCTCAAGCACTTCTTTAATTGGGATACGTGGAACACATCATGGATGCCGATCATGTTGGAAGGAAGCTCTAGCTGATAAGCAACTTCTCCCCTTCGTTCCAAGATTTTGTATGGTCCCACGAAGCGTGGTGCCAACTTGCCTTTGGTTTGGAAACGGTGTACTCCCCGGAGCGGAGTAACACGAAGGTATACGTAGTCCCCTGCTTCGAATATGAGCTCTCGTCGGCGGTTGTCCGCGTAGCTTTTCTGTCGAGACTGGGCAATCCTCAGCCTCTCTCTGACAGTCCTGACTTTCTCTTCTGCTTCCGTTAACACTTCTGTTCCGAACAGTTGACGTTCGCCTGTCTGATCCCAGAAGAGAGGTGTGCGGCACTTCCGTCCATATAAAGCTTCGAATGGTGCCATTTGGAGACTGGCCTGATAACTGTTGTTGTAAGAGAATTCCGCATAAGGCAAGCTTTTATCCCAAGCTCCACCAAAATCAAGTGCACAAGCCCTTAACATGTCCTCCAATATTTGATTAACTCGCTCGGTTTGGCCATCGGTCTGCGGATGGTAGGCTGTGCTGAAGTTCAACCGGGTTCCCAATTCTTCCTGCAGCTTCTGCCAAAACTTTGAGGTAAACTGACTCCCTCGATCAGATACAATCTTCTTGGGTACTCCATGCAGACACATGATCCTTGCCAGGTACAGCTCTGCCAATTTCTTCCCCGTATAGGTGGTATGTACTGGAATGAAATGTGCAACTTTAGTGAGTTGGTCCACAACTACCCAGATTGAATCGTGGCCCGATGATGTCCGGGGCAGTCCTGTTATAAAGTCCATTCCAATCTCCTCCCATTTCCATTCCGGGATCTGAAGAGGTTGGAGTAAACCTGTTGGCCTTTGGTGCTCTGCCTTCACTCGTTGGCAAACGTCGCAGAGTGCGACGAATTCCGCTATTTCCCTTCTCATGCTGACCCACCAAAACTTTTCTTTGAGGTCTTGATACATTTTGGTGCTACCTGGATGAATTGAGTACTGAGTCTGATGCGCCTCAGTGAGTATTAAATCCTTCAGTTCCTTGTCGTCAGGTACGCACAATCTCTCTCCCAACCAGATTGTGCCATGTTCATCTTCGTGGAACTCCCGGGCTTTTCCGACCCTCATATTCTTCTTCAGCTCGGCTATTTCAGGATCACTTACTTGAGCTGCTCTGACTTGATCCACGAGCGTAGGCCGTGCCACTAGGGCAGCCACGTACCAGTGTTCCACAACCCCCAAGTTGAGATGTTCAAGCTCCTGCTGCAATTCCTTACACACGCCTTCGGTGTACAAAGCATTGCAGTAGTTTTTCCTGCTCAAGGCATCTGCCACCACATTGGCTTTACCAGGATGGTAGTGGATGCTCATGTCGTAATCTTTGATTAACTCCAACCATCTTCGCTGTCGGAGGTTCAGATCAGGTTGGGTGAAGATATATTTCAAACTCTTGTGATCCGTATAGACTTCGCAGCGGTTGCCAATAAGATAGTGCCGCCAGATTTTCAGAGCATGAACCACTGCTGCCAATTCCAGGTCATGCGTTGGGTAGTTTCCTTCATGTGGGCGCAACTGCCGCGAGGCATAAGCGACCACTCTGCCCTCTTGCATTAGGACACATCCAAGCCCGTGGCGGGACGCGTCGCAATAAACTTGGAAGTCTTTTATCTGGTCGGGCAGAATCAAGACTGGGGCAGACACTAATTTCTTCTTGAGTTCCTCAAAACTCTTGTCACACTCGGCTGTCCATTTGAATTTCTCATCTTTCCTAAGCAACTGAGTCATGGGTCTAGCGATCCTGGAGAAATTTTCAATGAACCGACGGTAATAATCCGCAAGTCCAAGAAAACTCCGAATCTGTGACACTGTCTTAGGTGGGGTCCACTTGGTAACCGACTCCACATTTGACGGGTCAACGGCCACTCCCTGAGCTGTAATGACGTGGCCCAAGAATTTGACCTCCGATAACCAAAAATCACACTTACTGAACTTGGCATAGAGCTGGTGCTCTTGCAACTTCTCGAGTACCAGACGGAGATGTTGCTCATGCTCTTCTTCTGACTTGGAATAGATAAGGATGTCATCAATGAATACCACAACAAACTTATCCAGAAATTCCATGAACACTTTGTTCATCAGGTTCATGAAGAATGCAGGTGCATTGGTGAGTCCAAAAGACATAACCGTGCACTCATACAATGTCACGCCCGGAATTTCTATCCAAAATTCCAAACGCTTACATGTGTGTTAAGTCCTCGTCCAGGGATCAGCCGAGGCACACAATAACAAATTGATGATAGAGTACTAATAAACAACTAATTAATATTCGCGATAAAATAAATTATTACAGAGGTAGATAGTTCCTCTCAGAGAATAAAATTCTACGCAGCGGAAAAAGAAAATAAAACAAACTACGGAATAGCTATGGCGACTCCACTCCACAGGCAACTTAACCCGGAACAAGCCTAGTCCTCCAGATCATCACCTTCACTGAAGTACTCTTCCTCTGATGAATGAATATTGCAAGAATGAGCATATGACATACTCAACAAGCCACACAGCAAATATGCAAGTGCACAGGATAACAAAGAATGGCATAATATAGCTCATTTGCATAAACAGCATTTAATAAATATTTAAGAGAATAGTAAAACAGTTGATTAATTGATCAGTATTGAATAAACACCATACAACACACCCGTGTTGCATAGGCCCAACCTCATCTGAACAATCAACCCCGGTTGTACAAATTAAACCTCCAAACCAGGAATATTCCATTCCAAACCAAGAGTCAATTTAATTAGCATATTTTATCACCAGTAATGAGTAGTGTGAGACTAATCACGAAAAACATTGTTAGACTCACCCATAACCGTGGGTACGGCTATTCGAATAGTTTTACTCTGATCAGAGGTGTACCACTGTACCCACAAGACACAATCCCACAACATGTCACCATGCGCCTCAGCACCACCACGGTACCTCGGAAAGGAACTGTGACAATACCCTCGCACAACACATCTCACCACAGTGCACCGTTCCTGGATCATAATCTCCCCTCCAAAATCAGAGGCAATGGACTCCCCAACGACCCCCACGGACTTCTCGCCGCTTCTCAGTCTGGCACACCATAATGAATCATGCTATACAAAAGATAAAGCCGTTGCCCACGCTGGCTTGTGGTTGGCACGGTAAATGTTTCACAACAGTAGCTCGTGAACCGGTCCTTAATTGCCATGAGCACGACCTTCAAAACCACATGCTCACAACCCACCTTAACCAGGTTTTAATTATCAATTAATTATCATAACACGATTAACCATCGTGAGCTACCATTGAATTCATAAGTAATAATGTAGTATATATGATTCACCCCATTAATGAGCTTATCTTTCTAAGCATGGCTAAGCAATTATATATATAGCATTTAGCTGAACCAATCCAATATATAAGGTTCAAGCTCATCAAATTATAACCCATAGGAAAATAAAGTCATCTTCGGCCATAATTAATTGGGAAAGGCTCTCCACCCGATGACATTCGAAAATAATGCATTAGTTGAAATAAAACATTAGCTTTAAACGGGTTCAACATGCTCAAAGGGTTGTTTGGGATCTGTGAGACTTGCCTTGAGCTTCCGCAAACGCTTCCGAACTTTCCTCAACAAAAACGCTCTCCTCCGGAACGTCGGAAACTAAAGCAAATAAACAAAATCAATAAAACAGTACAAAAACAAGCATAAACAGTACATGTGGATATTTTTAACATGTAGATCTCAATTTTAGAAAAATTTAGCAACTTGAACCACCTGAAACGGATCTACGGTTATTTAGTTATGATTTTCCGAAGATTTAATCTATTTCCTTTATTAAAAAAAACTGAAAAAAAAGGAGATGATGACGTCATCACGGCGGCATGGCTCGGACGGCAACCTCGCCGGAGCTAGGAGGGTCGGCCGGGGATTTGGAGGACACCTACACGTAGAGGACGATGAGACGAACCCAACGGTACTCACCGCAACGACAAACGGCGAACGACGACGGCCGGCGACGAAGGAGCGGCGGCGGCGGCTCAGGCGGCACGGCGGCGACGGGCTACGGCGGCCGGCGGCGAAGGGGGAGGGGCGGCCGGGCTTCCCCACCTCTTGGCGCACATAGAGGCGGTGGCGGCAAGCGGCGGCGACGGCGGAGACGGCGGCGCGGCACTACCGGAGGACGGCCGGCGGCGGCGGCGACTAGGGCGACGCGGTGACGGCTCTACGGGACACGGGAGACCACGGGAGAGGGGGCAAACGAAAGAGGACGACAAGGGGGTGCTATTTATAGACTTGGATTGAAGAGATCGGACTCCAAACGAGAGGAATCGAACCCGGAAAAATCAAAACTCGGTTTTGGAGATAAACTCGAAAACGAGTTTGATTCGGACAAAATACCCAACGATTTGCACCGATTCTTGGGGGTAAAGATAGAGGACAACAAGGGGATAAAAACCCCTCAACCAATCGGAAGAAACGGGGTCGGATTGAGGCAGATTTGGAGGGAGAAGGCGGCGGCTCGGCTAGGCTCGGCCGGCGGCTGGAGGTTAGGGATGACCCCGACATGTGGGCCCCACATGTCGGTGGCTAGAGGAGGAGGCGGGCGGGGCGGCTCGGCTGGGCCGGCTTGGGCCGGTTCGCCCGCGTGGAGAGAGGAAATGTTGGGCCGAATTCGGCCCAACGGCTTAGGGAGGGTTTTTAAAGCTTTTTCAATTAAAATAATTCGTGAAATGATGTTTCATTTATTAAAAATACTTCCCTTGCTCAAATAATTCCCAGAAAAATCTAGAAAATAGAGGAACAAGCAAAGTATTTAATAAAATTTTATCTAGCTCAATTTTATGTTGAAATTTTTCCTAGATTATTAGAGTTTAACTTGTAGGCTTTTAAAATAATTTCTAAAAATGATTTAAAATATGAATTATTAATTTAGGCGATTTTTAGGGCGTGACATACAACCTGTACCGAGTGGTGAAGGCTGTCTTGGGAATATCCTCTTGCCGAATTCTCAGCTGGTGATAGCCTGATCGCAGGTCTATCTTGGAAAATACCTTGGCTCCTTTCAGCTGGTCAAACAAATCATCAATCCGCGGCAAAGGATATTCATTCTTGATGGTGACCTCATTGAGTGCGCGATAATCGACACACATTCTTTTCGTCTTATACTTCTTCTCCACAAAAATGACCGGAGCACCCCAAGGTGAAGTACTCGGTCGTATGTACCCTTTCTGTAGCTGCTCATCGACCTGCTTCTTGACCTCTGCTAGCTCGTTGGCTGCCATTCTGTACGGTCTCTTGTAAATTGGAGCGGTTCCCGGTGCCAAATCAATCCGGAATTCAACCTCTCTCTTGGGTGGCATGGTAGTGAGGTCTTCTGGAAATACTTCTGGGTACTCGCAGACTATGGGGATTTCTTCCAATTTCCTCGAATTCTTCTCCTTGGTGACCACTGGGATTTCCACCTCAGTCTGATTCAAAGAGACCCCTTGCTTTGGTGAGACTAGTGATTTGTACACTACTGTTTCTCCCTTCTCGTTGGTCAAGGTAACTGTGCGATTCGCACAATCAATGACTCCCCTGAACTTGGTCAGCCAATCCATCCCAAGAATGACATCTAGGTCCTTGGATTCCAGAAGAATGAGGTTGGCTAGAAATGGGGTTCTTTGGATTTCTATTGTTAGGGAAGGGCTGAATTGTACCGAAGTGGAGCTATTCCCTGGGGTATGAACCCGCACTGGTGTGCTAAGTTCCTCTCTTATTAACCCATGCATCCCGACTTGAAATGAATGAATGCGTTGCACCAGAATCAAAAAGTACTGTTGCAAGGATTGAGTTAACAGGAAACGTACCCAGTACGACCTCTGGTGCTGCTCGTGCCTCCTCTGCAGACACGTGGTTCACACGGGCCTGGACAAACGTTGGCCCGGCATGCCTAGGCTTCGGACATTTGTCAGCGAAGTGGCCAAGCTCGCCACAGTTGAAGCAGGACCCTGACTTTGTTCCAGTCTCGTTCTTGGCTTGCGCGGACGGAGCTGACTGTGCTGGTGCCATTGGTGGGGGTGGAGCTGCACTGCGGTTGGGCTGACTGCCACGGTAGTTCTGGCTGCCACTGGCGCCCTGATGGAAGTTGCTGGCACTGAAAGGGCGGTGCTGGCGGACGATCAGGGTGGTAGGTCCACCCTGCTGCCCGGGAGTGAAGCGCGGACGCTGATGACTCCCTTGGTTGGACCGGAACTGCGCCGCCTTCCTCTTCCTATCCATTTTGTTGCGCTGATCCTCCTGACGAATTGCCTTGTCAACCAGCCTCTCAAAGTCGGCGTAATCTCCAGATATCAACTAGTTGGTTAGTTCATCATCTAGGCCTGCTAGGAATTTCTCCTGCTTCTCGACGTCAGTACGGACATCCTCCGGGGCGTATGGCGCGAGGCGATTGAACTCATGGAGATACTCTGTCACTGTCCTGTTACCCTAGTGGAGTGCTCGAAATTCCCTCTTCTTTTGTGCCACGACCCCATCTGGCACCTGCGCCTTCCTGAAGCTGCGGCAGAATTCCGCCCAAGTGACTTTCGTGCCTGGCGGGCGGGTAGCCATGTGATTGTCCCACCAAGCTGACGCGGGACCTTGGAGCTGGTGTGTGGCGAAAGCGACCTTCTCCTGATCATTGCACTGCAGGAGATTTAGCTTCTTCTCTATGGCATGGAGCCAGTCATTTGCCTCCATAGGGTTGGTGGTGCTGGAAAAGGTGGGTGGTCTGACACGTAGAAACTCCGGCAGCTTGGACTGAGGGGGAGGGGGACCAAACTGCTGCTGCTGCTCGGCTTGTCGCTGCATCCTCTGGTACATCTGTTGGTGCTGCTGCTGCATCTGCTGCATCATGGCTGTCATCATCTGCGTCTGATGAGCCATTACTTGGGCAAGGGTCGGATTCTCGGGGAGTGGTGGCGGACCATTGCCGGAATTGCTGTTGGGATGCACTTCGTCAGTGCGCTCTTCACCGTTGCTGCCCTCGCCTGCTGTGCGGCTACCATTCCTGGTGTAGACCATCTGGAGGAAAAACAGACGGGGAAAAGAAGAAAAACAAATGCTCAAGAACTAAGCTTTATTATATAGGACTTTAAACTGCGATTGTTCTGATCTGAATTAAAACACTTAAAACAACAAGCAAAAATCCTTATTAAGACAGCCATATCATAGGCACATGATATCGACTGTCAACTGACCCACAAGCGAGCAGACCTAAACACACAAACTAACAAGCAAAAGCTAAACAGTCGATAAACTAATGGAAAACGAGCCTAATGCTCGGAACGGCTCCTGCGGTCGGTGGAGTCGAAGGCGTCCTCCTGCTCATCACCAGGTCCCTCTGAGCGGCTCCTGGAGTCTGATAGGTACGCCTCGCCACTGCCCGGCTCTGTGCCACTGGAACTGCTGCTGCTGTGGTCACGGCTGCCACTGGGAGTTGCAGACGGCTGACGCTGGAGCGAAGGAGAGAGCGGACGCGGGAGCTGCGGGAGGAGGTGGGTTCCTGGGCGCAAGCTGAATGCGCACGGGTGCAGTCGTCGTCTTGCGGGGCGTGGTGCGGATCCGGACTCCTCCTGGAGCTGGGAGACCCTTCAGCTGAGCGTTCTCCCTCTTCAGACGTGCTATCTCGTCCTTCAGGGCTACGATCCTCACGAGCTTCCCAGCATTCAAGGCCTTGGACGCCTTGTGCAGATCCGAGTGCATCCTGTCCATCCCCTTCATCACGGTGCACATGTGACCGAAGGTGGTGTCGTTCTCGCCAGCTGTCGAACGGAAAGCACTGACATCATCGCCACCTGCTCGACGAGGGTGGAACCGGTACGCCGTGTCGTGGAAGATGTAGTCGTGGCGCTCCTGTAGTCTGGCCATCATCAAGTATGCTGCCTCCTGACAGGCGTGATCTGCTGTGCCTCCGGACGCCTCAACCACCATGTTAGTGAGGCAGGTGCCCACATAGCCATGAACCTCCAGGCGGACATGGTGAGGAAGCTCGCCACTGAGTGGTGGAACAGTCGTGTACTCCGGCGCATTGGGGTAGCCCACCACCAGAGTCATGCGAGCCAATTCTGCCACAAAGTCATCCATGCCTTCTCCGCGGTGGTTGGGTGGGTGGTCAGCCATCTAGAGAGACAAAGGGGTAGGATCAATGCATGCTCAAATCCAAGTTTAAATAAAATAGGAAAGGACTCAAATAAGAGGAACGAATAAAAGCAGAATTTTATGCATAGATCATTTTGCATGAGAGCGAATAAATAAGACGGACTTACATAGCGATAAAATAATGGGGAAAATAGATACATCCTAGTAATAACAATAAGAGCAGAAATACCTTGCAACCCATATTCCTGATCTAGGGCCTAATGCATTTCACCCGCCAAAACCCGACTGTCTGACGAATAAATCCCAAATACTTTTACTGAAACCCTAGACCGACTTGTTTCGACAAATCTCACTTAAATGAGCGACCAAGATTTTTCCCTTGAACCACAAGAACAGATCCCAATTTTCCCAGAACAAATCCAATTGCAGAGAACATATGCAATGAAAAGGATTCAGAGGGCTCTTAGGGTGTTCCATTTGGCTTGTCCTACGGTCAAGGTCGGCTCTGATACCAACTTGTCACGCCCAGAAATTCCCGAGTAGAATTCCAAGCAGAATGTGCATTAAAATCCCCGTCCAGGACCAGCCGGGGTACACAAACGACAATGTTGACTTTCAGATCCACGTCTTACAAACACCATAAAAGTCTTACGTAAATGCAGCGGAAAAACGTAAAATAAAAGAAGCCAGGCCTTGACTTGAACTGCAGTGGGAACACCACTCCACCGGCATCCTCGACGGCACGGACGAAGCCTACTCCTCGGAGAAGCCACCATCGGACACATACTCGCACTCTGGGGTTGGGGAAAATAGAGCAAGACTGAGTACTACCCACTGTACTCAGCAAGTCACACCGGAATAGGGGTATGATGCAGAGATTTATCAACGGAGAGCTAGACTGGTTCATTTGCATAAAGCGAGCATTTATAAACAGGAGTTGAAAGAAGAAAACAGTTGTAATAATTACTCGATATTAATCAACCACTGTCCAACACTATCCCACGTTGCAACAGGCCCAACCATCCAGCTAGACTATCCAATTTCATTAGACTAAACTAGGGTGAAACTAATCACGGTGAATCTGGTTGACCGCCCATAACCGCGGGCACGGCTATTCGAATAGTTTTACTCTGATCAGAGGTGTACGACTGTACCCACAAGACACAGCCCCACGACACGTTACCGTGCGCTGACATGCCACCACGACATACCGGAAAGAGACCGTGATAGGACCCTTCGCATAACCCCCTCTAGCCAAGCACACCACACCTCAGGTTTCACCCCCGTCCCCAGCGGGCAACGGGCAGTCCCCTCTCGTGCCTAGGTGAATCCGGAAGCGACAGAGGCCGTCGCAGGGCCCGCCCCGCTCCATCACGCCCACCCTTGCCTGGATGCGTCAGCTAAAGGAAAGCTACACTACAAGCCCAGCCGTTGCCCACGCTGGCTTGTGGTAAGCACGATAAATTCTTCCAGGGTTTCCCGCGAACCGGTCCTTAACTGCCATGGGTGCGACCAACAAAACCATGCACCCACAGCCCGCCATGTAATTCCTTTTAATTAATTAACACCAAAGCGGTGGTACTAATCAAACATTACCATTAGGACCTACAGTCTGAACATTAATAGGATTTCCCTGATTGTGTGCTAGTTGAACTAAGCATGGCTAAGCAATCCCTAGTCCAATCTCTAGACATGTTATATCCCAAGCTAGCAAAGGAACATGGTACAAAATAGTACGGCTATGACAGTAGGTAACCCTCCCATCGTGATATTATAAAACAATGCAATATTTAGGAGAAAACGAGAGAGCATTTGCAATATAGGTTCAATATGATCAAGTGACAAGCATGACTTGCCTTGCTCTGCTGCTGGAGGAACCTCGGCGACAATTTCGAAGTACACCGGAGCGTCGGAAGAACTGACATCTAAGCGACATACAAGGCAAACAATGCAAACAGGCTATAAGACTACTGAAACAGAGAACAAAACCATTTTTAGTGGATTCTACACATTTTTCTTGATTTACTGAGACTTGAATGGGCTTAAACGGAGCACGGATGAATTAGATATGAATTTTAGAAGATTCACTGTGTTTATTACTATAACAAAAATCCTTAAAACATTTATTGCGCAATAATTCCCAGGGCTGACGTCATCAAGGGGGGGCGCGGCGCCGACATGCGGGGCCCACCGGTCAGTGGCTCGGGAGAGAGGGAAAAGGGGCGCCGGCACGCGAGCCCCACTCGGCAGCGGCTCAAGGAGAGGGCGGTCCACCGTGGACCGGGACCACGCGGGTGGTCCACCGCCGGTCCACGGGACCGACGGCCCGGATCGCCCCCGGGGCCGATCGGACGGGCGGTGGCGACTCGGCTCGGCTCAAGACCGGCCAAGCGGCCACGGCGACGGCGACGGCGCGCGCACACGCGTTGCCGGCGACGGCAACCGGCGGCGGAGGCGGCGGCGCAATGGCGGCGCCGACGGGCGGGGGTGCTAAAGTGACGGCTAACGGGCGGCGGCGCTGACGCGGCGGCTAGGAGGGAGAGGGAGGGGAGTGGAGGGAAGAGGGCGCCTCACCGAGGGTGGCCGGCGCGGAGGAAGACGACGGCGAACGGCGACGGCGAGCCACGGGAGGACGACGGCAACCGGCGGACGGGATGGGGTTCGACCTTACGAACCCGACGGCGACGGCGGCGCAGCGCGGCGGCGACCCTAGCGGCGGCTAGCGGCGGCCGGAGTAGCGGGGACGGCGGTGGCGAGTGGTTCCACGGCGCGGGGACGATGGAGAGCTCGGGAGAGAGAGGCGGCAAAAGAAAAAACGAGGAGGAGAGCTCGAGGATGGATTTTATAGGGGCGGGAAGGTCGGGAACGACCCGAGCGCGTCCGATTTCGCCGGCGACGTGGGGAAGGAGAGAGAGAAGGTGGGAAGGATTCGAAATCGAATCCCGCCCCTCTCGTGCGCGGGCGTGTCACGCCCGGAATTTCTATCCAAAATTCCAAACGCTTACATGTGTGTTAAGTCCTCGTCCAGGAATCAGCCGAGGCACACATTAACAAATTGATAATAGAGTACTAATAAACAACTAATTAATATTCACGATATAACAAATTATTATAGAGGTAGATAGTTCCTCTCAGAGAATAAAATTCTACGCAGCGAAAAAAGAAGAAATAAAGCAAACTACGGAACAGCTATGGCGACTCCACTCCACAGGCAACTTAACCCGGATCAAGCCTAGTCCTCCAGATCATCACCTTCACTGTAGTACTCCTCCTCTGATGAATGAATATTGCAAGAATGAGCATATGACATACTCAACAAGCCACACAGCAAATATGCAAGTGCACAGGATAACAAAGGATGGCATAATGTAGCTCATTTGCATAAACAGCATTTAATAAATATTTAAGAGAATAGTAAAACGGTTGATTAATTGATCAGTATTAAATAAACACCATACAACACACCCATGTTGCATAGGCCCAACCTCATCTGAACAACCAACCCCGGTTGTACAAATCAAACCTCCAAACCAGGAATATATCATTCCAAACCAGGAGTCAATTTAATTATCACCTTTTATCACCAATAATGAGTGGTGTGAGACTAATCACGAAAAACATTGTTAGACTCACCCATAACCGCGGGTACGGCTATTCGAATAGTTTTACTCTGATCAGAGGTGTACCACTGTACCCACAAGACACAATCCCACAACATGTCACCATGCGCCTCGGCACCACCACGGTACCTTGGAAAGGAACTGTGACAATACCCTTCGCACAACACAACTCACCACAGTGCACCGTTCCTGGATCATAATCTCCCCCTCAAAATCAGAGGCAATAGACTCCCCAACGACCCCCACGGACTTCTCGCCGCTTCTCAGTCTGGCACACCATAATGAATCATGCTATACAAAAGATAAAGCCGTTGCCCACGCTGGCTTGTGGTTGGCACGGTAAATGTTTCACAACAGTAGCTCGTGAACCGGTCCTTAATTGCCATGAGCACGACCTTCAAAACCACATGCTCACAACCCACCTTAACCAGGTTTTAATTATTAATTAATTATTATAACACGATTAACCATCGTGAGCTACCTTTGAATACATAAATAATAATGTAGTATATATGATTCATCCCATTAATGAGCTTATCTTTCTAAGCATGGCTAAGCAATTATATATATAGCATTTAGCTGAACCAATCCAATATATAAGGTTCAAGCTAATCAAATTATAACCCATAGGAAAATAAGATCATCTTCGGCCATTAATTAATCGGGAAAGGCTCACCACTCGATGACATTCGAAAATAATGCATAAGTTGAAATAAAACATTAGCTTTAAACGGGTTCAACATGCTCAAAGGGTTGTTTGGGATCTGTGTGACTTGCCTTGAGCTTCCACAAACGCTTCCGAACCTTCCTCAACGAAAACGCTCTCCTCCGGAACGTCGGAAACTAAAGCAAATAAACAAAATCAACAAAACAGTACAAAAACAAGCATAAACAGTACATGTGGATATTTTTATCATGTAGGCCTCAATTTTAGAAGAATTTAGCAACTTGAACCACCTGAAACGGATCTACGGTTATTTAGTTATGATTTTCCGAAGATTTACTCTATTAGAAAAACGGGAAAAAGAAAAAAAAAACCGACGATGACGTCATGATGACATCATCAATGGCCGAACCAAGAGGGCAACCTCGCCGGAGCTAGGAGGGTTGGCCGGGGTTTTGGAGGACACCTACACGAAGAGGGCGCCGAGACGAATCCAACGGTACCCACCGAAGCGACAACCGACGAACGACGACGGCCGGCGACGAGGGGCGGCGGCGGCGGCTCGGGTGGCTCGGCGGCAGCGGGATACGGCGGCCGGCGGCGAAGGGGGAGGTGCGGCCGAGCTTCACCACCCCTTGGCGCACCTAGAGGCGGCGGCGGCAAGCGGCGGCGACGGCGGGGACGGCGGCGCGGCACGGCTGCAAGATGGCCGGCGGCGGCGGCGACTATAGCGGCGCGGCGGCGAGGCTACGGTGCACGGGAGAGCTCGGGAAAGGGGGCAAACGAGAGAGGACGACAAGGGGGTGCTATATAAAGGCTTGGATTGAAGAGATCGGACTCCAAACGAGAGGAATCGAAGCCGGAAAAATCAAAACTCGGTTTTGGAGATAAACTCGAAAACGAGTTTGATTCGGATAAAATACTCAACGATTTGCTCCGATTCTTGGGGGAAAAGATAGAGGACAACAAGGGGATAAAAACCCCTCAACCAATCGGAAGAAACGGGGTCGGATTGGGGCGGAATCGGAGGAAGAAAGCGGCGGCTCGAGCGGCTCGGCCGGCCGGCTGGAGGTAGGGGACGAATCCGACATGTGGGCCCCACATGTCGGTGGCTAGAGGAGGAGGGGGCGGGGCGGCGTCGGCTGGGCCGGCTTGGGCCGCGCGGAGAGAGAGAATGAGATGTTGGGCCGAATTCGGCCCAACGGCTTAGGAGAGGATTTAAAAAAACTTTTTTCAATTAAAATAATTCGTGAAATGTTGTTTCATTTATTAAAAATACTTCCCTTGCTCAAATAATTCCCAGAAAAATCTAGAAAATAGTGGAACAAGCAAAGTATTTAATAAAATTTTACCTAGCTCAATTTTATGTTGAAATTTTCCTAGATTATTAGAGTTTAACTTGTAGGCTTTTAAAATAATTTCTAAAAATGATTTAAAATATGGATTATTAATTTAGGTGATTTTTAGGGCGTGACAGGGCGC
The DNA here is from genome assembly GCA_000338895.3 of Oryza meridionalis. Lineage (NCBI taxonomy): Eukaryota > Viridiplantae > Streptophyta > Magnoliopsida > Poales > Poaceae > Oryza > Oryza meridionalis. The sequence continues at coordinate 16,575,195 of CM002530.2, forward strand.
GACCGGGAGACGCGGGAAGAGGGGGCGGCGACGTGGCGTGGGCGCGGGGATGCGGCGTGGGCGTGGGGAAAGCAGGGGAGGTGGGGCGCGACGGCGGCGGTTTCGGGGTGGTGGCCGGCGCGGGCGACGGGAGGTTGGGGGAGGACCCGACAGGTGGGCCCCACCTGTCGGCGACCCCGGGAGAGGAGGCGGGCGGCCGGCTCGCGCGGCTGGGCTGGGCCTCGGCCTTCGGCCGTCCCAGCGGGAGAGGGGGAGGAAGAAGGAAATGGGCCGACGGCCCAAGGAGAGGAAAAAGGAGGGAAAAAAAAAGGAAAAAAAAGAAAAAGGAAAAAGGATTTCCTGGGATTTAAAATTGCATGTGCTCAATTTTAATTAGATAAAATTATTTCTAGGGCTCTGGAAATTCCACTAAAAATCCTGTTAGTGAATTTCGACATGTAGAACTCAAGAAAAATTCCACATGCCAGATTCGATTATTATTTACATTATTTTATTAAGGTTTTCTCCTGCTTTACACTACTATTTTCTTGAGACCATTTTAAAATTTCAATTTAGGCTTGGGGAAAGAACTTCAGGGTGTGACAAACCTACCCCCCTTAAACGGAATCTCGACCCCGAGATTCGGAAGAGCTGGCGAAGAGGTGCGGATGGGCGGCCTTCAACTCATCTTCCCTTTCCCAGGTTGCTTCCTCCTCAGAATGGTGGCTCCACTGAATCCGGCAAAACCTGGTGACCTTGTTTCTAGTCCTCCTTTCGCTGGTCTCAAGGATGCGAACTGGCTTCTCCACGTAGGTTAGGTCCTCCTGGAGGTCGATGTGCTCCGAATCGGCCTGTTCTTCGGGTACCCTCAAGCACTTCTTTAATTAGGATACGTGGAACACGTCATGGATGCCGATCATGTTGGAAGGAAGCTCTAGCTGATAAGCAACTTCTCCCCTTCGTTCCAAGATTTTGTATGGTCCCACAAAGCGTGGTGCCAACTTGCCTTTGGTTTGGAAACGGTGTACTCCCCGGAGCGGAGTAACACGAAGGTATACGTAGTCCCCTGCTTCGAATATGAGCTCTCGTCGACGGTTGTCCGCGTAGCTTTTCTGTCGAGACTGGGCAATCCTCAGCCTCTCTCTGACAGTCCTGACTTTCTCTTCTGCTTCCGTTAACACTTCTGTTCCGAACAGTTGACGTTCGCCTGTCTGATCCCAGAAGAGAGGTGTGCGGCACTTCCGTCCATATAAAGCTTCGAATGGTGCCATTTGGAGACTGGCCTGATAACTGTTGTTGTAAGAGAATTCCGCATAAGGCAAGCTTTTATCCCAAGCTCCACCAAAATCAAGTGCACAAGTGTCACACCCTAAAAATCCCAAAAATATAAATTATTGTGTAAATGGAATTTTAGAAATAATTTTTAAAAGCCTAGAAGAAAAGATTTAATTGTAAATAATAAATTCCAATATAAAATTGGGCCAGATAAAATTTTATTAAATACTTTGCTTAATTCTATAATTCCTAGATTTTTCTGGGATTTATTTGAGCTAAGGAAGTATTTTTAATAAATGAAAGTGCATTTCATGAATTATTTAAAATGAAAAAGGTTTTAAAAAGTCTTGTTTTGGCTTTGGGCCGAAAGTCGGCCCAAAATCCCTCTCTTCTCTCTCTTCGGCCCAGTCCGGCCCAGCCCAGCCGAGCCGCCGCGCGCGCAGCCTCTCCCTCTCTCTCGCTCGCTGACAGGTGGGGCCCGCCTGTCGGAGTCGTCGTCTACCTCCAGCCGGTCGCGCCCGAAACCCTAGCCGCCGCCGCCCTTTTCAATTCGGCCGCATCTTTCCCGATCCGGTGCAATTGATTGAGGGGAAACCTTCGCCGTGATCTCCTCTACCTTTTTCTCTTTGGAAGCTTCGGCCGATTCGCTTTGGAAACGTGGGGATTCGAGCTCGATTCGGAGTCGGCGAACCCTAACTTTCCATCGCCGTCGCCGGGCCGTTGTGGGCTTCGCCGGCGCCTCCCGACCCCTATAAAAGGTTCCCCGGTGTCCCCTCTACCCTCCGCCGCCCTCGCCTTCGCCTCTCGTCGCGCGAATCGTCCTAGCGCCGTGCACCCGTGCGTCGCCGTCGCCGCCGCCGCTCCAGTCGTGCGCTGCCGTCGCTCCGGTCATCGCCGTCGCTCGGGGAGCTCGCCAACGTGGTCGCCGTCGCATCGCTGTCCTCGTCCGACCTTTCGCCGTCGCTGTGGACCGCCGGAACACCGTCGCCGCCGTCGACCCGAATCTCTCCGCCGCTTCGTCCTCGTCACCGGCGTCGTCCGTTGCTCTTCCGCCGCTCCTTTGGTCGCCGGTGAGTTCGCCGTGCTCACCGCTATCCGTTGCCGCCTTCCGTTCGCGCTGCCGCACCGTAGATCACCGGCCGGCATGCGAGTCCGAGCCGCCGTCGCCGCCGTCGGTCGGGGATGACGTCAGTGCCGTCGCCCGTGAGCCGCTGTGGACCGATGGATCTCGACCGTCCGATCGGATCGGATCAATCTCACCCGTCCGTTCCCGTAAACCGCAGCCGTGGACCCGGTCCACCGTAGACCCGAGCCCGCTGACGCAATAAAGTCCCTTTTTCTTTTCAAAAATAATTCATTATTGCGTCATAATTCAATTAAAATTTATATAAATGATTTAAACCGATTAAATCTTTAAAAATTCATAACTAATTCATCTTAGCTCGGATTTAGTTGGTTCAAGTCTCTAAATTTTTCTAAAATTGAGATCTACATGTTAAAAATATCCACATGTACTGTTCATGCTTGCTTATGTGCTGTTTTGGTGTTTTTGTTCTTTTCCGTTTAGAATCCGACGTTTCCGGAGAGTCCGCTTTTGCAGGAGAAGATTTAGAAGAGTTCCAAGGCCAGCAAGGCAAGTCACACAGATCCTAATCAACCCTTTGAGCATGTTGATCCCGTTTAAAGCTATTGTTTCTATTCAACTATTGCATTTATTTTTGAATGTCATTGGGTGGAATTAGCCTATTGTTTGTTATAGCCCTTTTGTTCTTGATTATCCTATTCCTTGATACCTTGGGTTATTATAACTTGACTAGTTGAGCTTTATATTGGTTCGGCTAGATGATTAGATGCTATTGCTTAGCCATGCTTAGAAACTTTAGCACACTAATGGGATAATTTATGGATCACTATCACTTAATGATGGCTTAATGCTAGTTCACGATGGTCAATCGTGATTGGTTAATTAATTAATTTGACAACTAAAACCTGATAATGGTGGGTTGTGAGTACATGGTTTTGTTGGTCGTGCTCATGACAATTAAGGACCGGTTCACGAACTTTGGTTGTGAAACATTAACCGTGCCAACCACAAGCCAGCGTGGGCAACGGCTTTATCTTTTACATAGCATAGTTCATTACGGAGCACCAGACTGAGAAGTGGCGGAGATAAGCCCACAGGGGTCACTGGGGAGTCCATGCCTTGTTTATAAGGGGGTGACTATGATCCGGGAATGGTGCACTGTGGTGGATTGTGTTGTGTGAGGGGTAATGTCACAGCTCCTTTCCGAGGTACCGTGGTGGTATTAAGGCACATGGTGACATGATGTGGGGCTGTGTCTTGTGGGTACAGTGGTACACCTCTGATTAGAGTAAAACTATTCGAATAGCCGTGCCTGCGGTTATGGGCGGGTCTAACAATGTCTTTCGTGATTAGTCTCACCCTTCCCACTATAATGAAAGATGCTATAACTGGTTATATTTGATTAGCTCCTGGTTTGGAATGGTATATTCCTGGTTTGGAGATTAGAACTGTGCAGCCGGGATTGGTTGTACTAAATGGTTGGGCCTATACAACAGGGTATGTTGTATAGTGTTGGATTAATACTGTTTAATTAATACTCTACTGTTTTATTAAATTCTGAAATATTCTTTAAATGCTGTTTATGCAAAGAAGCCTATATTATACCATCCTTGGTTATCCTGTGCACTTGCATATTTGCTGCGTGGCTTGCTGAGTATGTCATATACTCACCTTGCAATCATTCATCAGAGGAGGAGTTCTACAGTGAAGCTGATGGTGGTGAGGATTTGGCGTAGTCCTTGTCAAGCTGCCTGTGGAGTGGAGTCGTCTGCGCTATTTATTTCTTTATTTTTCCGCTGCTTAGATCTTTATTGTTTGAGAGGAACTATCCACCTCTGTAATGACAATTTATTCGCTTATTAATTAGAGTAATAATTGTACTCTATTATCAATTTGTTATTGTGTGCCTCGGCTGATTCCTGGACGAGGGTTTACACACATGTAAGCGTTTGGAATTTTGGATAGAAATTCCGGGCGTGACAACAAGCCCTTAACATGTCCTCCAATATTTGATTAACTCGCTCGGTTTGGCCATCGGTCTGCGGATGGTAGGCTGTGCTGAAGTTCAACCGGGTTCCCAATTCTTCCTGCAGCTTCTGCCAAAACTTTGAGGTAAACTGACTCCCTCGATCAGATACAATCTTCTTGGGTACTCCATGCAGACACATGATCCTTGCCAGGTACAGCTCTGCCAATTTCTTCCTCGTATAGGTGGTATGTACTGGAATGAAATGTGCAACTTTAGTGAGTCGGTCCACAACTACCCAGATTGAATCGTGGCCCGATGATATCCGGGGCAGTCCTGTTATAAAGTCCATTCCAATCTCCTCCCATTTCCATTCCGGGATCTGAAGAGGTTGGAGTAAACCTGCTGGCCTTTGGTGCTCTGCCTTTACTCGTTGGCAAACGTTGCAGAGTGCGACGAATTCCGCTATTTCCCTTCTCATGCTGACCCACCAAAACTTTTCTTTGAGGTCTTGATACATATTGGTGCTGCCTGGATGAATTGAGTACTGAGTCTGATGCGCCTCAATGAGTATTAAATCCTTCAGTTCCTTGTCTTCAGGTACGCACAATCTCTCTCCCAACCAGATTGTGCCATGTTCATCTTCGTGGAACTCCCGGGCTTTTCCGACCCTCATATTCTTCTTCAGCTCGGCTATTTCAGGATCACTTACTTGAGCTGCTCTGACTTGATCCACGAGGGTAGGCCGTGCCTCTAGGGCAGCCACGTACCCGTGCTCCACAACCCCCAAGTTGAGATGTTCAAGCTCCTGCTACAATTCCTTACACACGCCTTCGGTGTACAAAGCATTGCAGTAGTTTTTCCTGCTCAAGGCATCTGCCACCACATTGGCTTTACCTGGATGGTAGTGGATGCTCATGTCGTAATCTTTGATTAACTCCAACCATCTTCACTGTCGGAGGTTCAAATCAGGTTGGGTGAAGATATATTTCAAACTCTTGTGATCCGTATAGACTTCGCAGCGGTTGCCAATAAGATAGTGCCGCCAGATTTTCAGAGCATGAACCACTGCTGCCAATTCCAGGTCATGCGTTGGGTAGTTTCCTTCATGTGGGTGCAACTGCCGCGAGGCATAAGCGACCACTCTGCCCTCTTGCATTAGGACACATCCAAGCCCGTGGCGGGACGCGTCGCAATAAACTTGGAAGTCTTTTATCTGGTCGGGCAGAATCAAGACTGGGGCAGACACTAATTTCTTCTTGAGTTCCTCAAAACTCTTGTCACACTCGGCTGTCCATTTGAATTTCTCATCTTTCCTAAGCAACTGAGTCATGGGTCTAGCGATCCTAGAGAAATTTTCAATGAACCGACGGTAATTACCCGCAAGTCCAAGAAAACTCCGAATCTGTGACACTGTCTTAGGTGGGGTGCACTTGGTAACCGACTCCACATTTGACGGGTCAACGGCCACTCCCTGAGCTGTAATGACGTGGCCCAAGAATTTGACCTCCGATAACCAAAAATCACACTTACTGAACTTGGCATAGAGCTGGTGCTCTTGCAACTTCTCGAGTACCAGACGGAGATGTTGCTCATGCTCTTCTTCTGACTTGGAATAGATAAGGATGTCATCAATGAATACCACAACAAACTTATCCAGAAATTCCATGAACACTTTGTTCATCAGGTTCATGAAGAATGCAGGTGCATTGGTGAGTCCAAAAGACATAACCGTGCACTCATACAACCCGTACCGAGTGGTGAAGGCTGTCTTGGGAATATCCTCTTCCCGAATTCTCAGCTGGTGATAGCCTGATCGCAGGTCTATCTTGGAAAATACCTTGGCTCCTTTCAGCTGGTCAAACAAATCATCAATCCGCGGCAAAGGATATTTATTCTTGATGGTGACCTCATTGAGTGCGCGATAATCGACACACATTCTTTTCGTCTTATCCTTCTTCTCCACAAATATGACCGGAGCACCCCAAGTTGAAGTACTCGGTCGTATGTACCCTTTCTGTAGCTGCTCATCGACCTGCTTCTTGACCTCTGTTAGCTCGTTGGCTGCCATTCTGTACGGTCTCTTGTAAATTGGAGCGGTTCCCGGTGCCAAATCAATCCGGAATTCAACCTCTCTCTTGGGTGGCATGGTAGTGAGGTCTTCTGGAAATACTTCTGGGTACTCGCAGACTATGGGGATTTCTTCCAATTTCCTCGAATTCTTCTCCTTGGTGACCACTGGGATTTCCACCTCAGTCTGATTCAAAGAGACCCCTTGCTTTGGTGAGACTAGTGATTTGTACACTACTGTTTCTCCCTTCTCGTTGGTCAAGGTAACTGTGCGATTCGCACAATCAATGACTCCCCTGAACTTGGTCAGCCAATCCATCCCAAGAATGACATCTAGGTCCTTGGATTCCAGAAGAATGAGGTTGGCTAGAAATGGGGTTCTTTGGATTTCTATTGTTAGGGAAGGGCTGAATTGTACCGAAGTGGAGCTATTCCCTGGGGTATGAACCCGCACTGGTGTGCTAAGTTCCTCTCTTATTAACCCATGCATCCCGACAAACTTCTTTGAAATGAATGAATGCGTTGCACCAGAATCAAAAAGTACTGTTGCAGGGATTGAGTTAACAGGAAACGTACCCAGTACGACCTCTGGTGCTGCTCGTGCCTCCTCTGCAGACACGTGGTTCACACGGGCCTGGACAAACCTTGGCCCGGCATGCCTAGGCTTCGGACATTTGTCAGCGAAGTGGCCAAGCTCGCCACAGTTGAAGCAGGACCCTGGCTTTGTTCCAGTCTCCTTCTTGGCTTGCGCGGACGGAGCTGACTGTGCTGGTTTCATTGGTAGGCGTGGAGCTGCACTGCGGTTGGGCTGACTGCCACGGTAGTTCTGGCTGCCACTGGCGCCCTGATGGAAGTTGCTGGCACTGAAAGGGCGGTGCTGGCGGACGATCAGGGTGGTAGGTCCACCCTGCTGCCCGGGAGTGAAGCGCGGACGCTGATGACTCCCTTGGTTGGACCGGAACTGCGCCGCCTTCCTCTTCCTATCCATTTTGTTGCGCTGATCCTCCTGACGAATTGCCTTGTCAACCAGCCTCTCAAAGTCGGCGTAATCTCCAGATATCAACTGGTTGGTTAGTTCATCATCTAGGCCTGCTAGGAATTTCTCCTGCTTCTCGGCGTCAGTACGGACATCCTCCGGGGCGTATCGCGCGAGGCGATTGAACTCATGGAGATACTCCGTCACTGTCCTGTTACACTGGTGGAGTGCTCGAAATTCCCTCTTCTTTTGTGCCACGACCCCATCTGGCACCTGCGCCTTCCTGAAGCTGCGGCAGAATTCCGCCCAAGTGACTTTCGTGCCTGGCGGGCGGGTAGCCATGTGATTGTCCCACCAAGCTGACGCGGGACCTTGGAGCTGGTGTGTGGCGAAAGCGACCTTCTCCTGATCATTGCACTGCAGGAGATTTAGCTTCTTCTCTATGGCATGGAGCCAGTCATTTGCCTCCATAGGGTTGGTGGTGCTGGAAAAGGTGGGTGGTCTGACACGTAGAAACTCCGGCAGCTTGGACTGAGGGGGAGGGGGACCAAACTGCTGCTGCTGCTCGGCTTGTCGCTGCATCCTCTGGTACATCTGTTGGTGCTGCTGCTGCATCTGCTGCATCATGGCTGTCATCATCTGCGTCTGATGAGCCATTACTTGGGCAAGGGTCGGATTCTCGGGGAGTGGTGGCGGACCATTGCCGGAATTGCTGTTGGGATGCACTTCGTCAGTGCGCTCTTCACCGTTGCTGCCCTCGCCTGCTGCGCGGCTACCATTCCTGGTGTAGACCATCTGGAGGAAAAACAGACGGGGAAAAGAAGAAAAACAAATGCTCAAGAACTAAGCTTTATTATATAGGACTTTAAACTGCGATTGTTCTGATCTGAATTAAAACAGTTAAAACAACAAGCAAAAATCCTTATTAAGACAGCCATATCATAGGCACATGATATCGACTGTCAACTGACCCACAAGCGAGTAGACCTAAACACACAAACTAACAAGCAAAAGCTAAACAGTCGATAAACTAATGGAAAACGAGCCTAATGCTCGGAACGGCTCCTGCGGTCGGTGGAGTCGAAGGCGTCCTCCTGCTCATCACCAGGTCCCTCTGAGCGGCTCCTGGAGTCTGATAGGTACGCCTCGCCACTGCCCGGCTCTGTGCCACTGGAACTGCTGCTGCTGTGGTCGCGGCTGCCACTGGGAGTTGCAGACGGCTGACGCTGGAGCGAAGGAGAGAGCGGACGCGGGAGCTGCGAGAGGAGGCGGGTTCCTGGGCGCAAGCTGAATGCGCACGGGTGCAGTCGTCGTCTTGCGGGGCGTGCTGCGGATCCGGACTCCTCCTGGAGCTAGGAGACCCTTCAGCTGAGCGTTCTCCCTCTTCAGACGTGCTATCTCGTCCTTCAGGGCTACGATCCTCACGAGCTTCCCATCATTCAAGGCCTTGGACGCCTTGTGCAGATCCGAGTGCATCCTGTCCATCCCCTTCATCACGGCGCACATGTGACCGAAGGTGGTGTCGTTCTCGCCAGCTGTCGAACGGAAAGCACTGACATCATCGCCACCTGCTCGACGAGGGTGGAACCGGTACGCCGTGTCGTGGAAGATGTAGTCGTGGCGCTCCTGTAGTCTGGCCATCATCAAGTATGCTGCCTCCTGACAGGCGTGATCTGCTGTGCCTCCGGACGCCTCAACCACCATGTTAGTGAGGCAGGTGCCCACATAGCCATGAACCTCCAGGCGGAAATGGTGAGGAAGCTCGCCACTGAGCGGTGGAACAGTCGTGTACTCCGGCGCATTGGGGTAGCCCACCACCAGAGTCATGCGAGCCAATTCTGCCACAAAGTCATCCATGCCTTCTCCGCGGTGGTTGGGTGGGTGGTCAGCCATCTAGAGAGACAAAGGGGTAGGATCAATGCATGCTCAAATCCAAGTTTAAATAAAATAGGAAAGGACTCAAATAAGAGGAACGAATAAAAGCAGAATTTTATGCATAGATCATTTTGCATGAGAGCGAATAAATAAGACGGACTTACATAGCGATAAAATAATGGGGAAAATAGATACATCCTAGTAATAACAAGAAGAGCAGAAATACCTTGCAACCCATATTCCTGATCTAGGGCCTAATGCATTTCACCCGCCAAAACCCGACTGTCTGACGAATAAATCCCAAATACTTTTACTGAAACCCTAGACCGACTTGTTTCGACAAATCTCACTTAAATGAGCGACCAAGATTTTTCCCTTGAACCACAAGAACAGATCCCAATTTTCCCGGAACAAATCCAATTGCAGAGAACATATGCAATGAAAAGGATTCAGAGGGCTCTTAGGGTGTTCCAATTGGCTTGTCCTACGGTCAAGGTCGGCTCTGATACCAACTTGTCACGCCCAGAAATTCCCGAGTAGAATTCCAAGCAGAATGTGCATTAAAATCCCCGTCCAGGACCAGCCAGGGTACACAAACGACAATGTTGACTTTCAGATCCACGTCTTACAAACACCATAAAAGTCTTACATAAATGCAGCGGAAAAACGTAAAATAAAAGAAGCCAGGCCTTGACTTGAACTGCAGTGGGAACACCACTCCACCGGCATCCTCGACGGCACGGACGAAGCCTACTCCTCGGAGAAGCCACCATCGGACACATACTCGCACTCTGGGGTTGGGGAAAATAGAGCAAGACTGAGTACTACCCACTGTACTCAGCAAGTCACACCGGAATAGGGGTATGATGCAGAGATTTATCAACGGAGAGCTAGACTGGTTCATTGCATAAAGCGAGCATTTATAAACAGGAGTTGAAAGAAGAAAACAGTTGTAATAATTACTCGATATTAATCAACCACTGTCCAACACTATCCCACGTTGCAACAGGCCCAACCATCCAGCTAGACTATCCAATTTCATTAGACTAAACTAGGGTGAAACTAATCACGGTGAATCTGGTTGACCGCCCATAACCGCGGGCACGGCTATTCGAATAGTTTTACTCTGATCAGAGGTGTACGACTGTACCCACAAGACACAGCCCCACGACACGTTACCGTGCGCCGACATGCCACCACGACATACCGGAAAGAGACCGTGACAGGACCCTTCGCATAACCCCCTCTAGCCAAGCACACCACACCTCAGGTTTCACCCTCGTCCCCAGCGGGCAACGGGCAGTCCCCTCTCGTGCCTAGGTGAATCCGGAAGCGACAGAGGCCGTCGCAGGGCCCGCCCCGCTCCATCACGCCCACCCTTGCCTGGATGCGTCAGCTAGAGGAAAGCTACACTACAAGCCCAGCCGTTGCCCACGCTGGCTTGTGGTAAGCACGATAAATTCTTCCAGGGTTTCCCGCGAACCGGTCCTTAACTGCCATGGGTGCGACCAACAAAACCATGCACCCACAGCCCGCCATGTAATTCCTTTTAATTAATTAACACCAAAGCGGTGGTACTAATCCAACATTACCATTAGGACCTACAGTCTGAACATTAATAGGATTTCCCTGATTGTGTGCTAGTTGAACTAAGCATGGCTAAGCAATCCCTAGTCCAATCTCTAGACATGTTATATCCCAAGCTAGCAAAGGAACATGGTACAAAATAGTACGGCTATGACAGTAGGTAACCCTCCCATCGTGATATTATAAAACAATGCAATATTTAGGAGAAAACGAGAGAGCATTTGCAATATAGGTTCAATATGATCAAGTGACAAGCATGACTTGCCTTGCTCTGCTGCTGGAGGAACCTCGGCGACAATTTCGAAGTACACCGGAGCGTCGGAAGAACCGGGATCTAAGCGACATACAAGGCAAACAATGCAAACAGGCTATAAGACTACTGAAACAGAGAACAAAACCATTTTTAGTGGATTCTACATATTTTTCTTGATTTACTGAGACTTGAATGGGCTTAAACGGAGCACGGATGAATTAGATATGAATTTTAGAAGATTCACTGTGTTTATTACTATAACAAAAATCCTTAAATCATTTATTGCGCAATATATCCCAGGGCTGACGTCATCAAGGGGGGGCGCGGCGCCGACATGCGGGGCCCACCGGTCAGTGGCTCGGGAGAGAGGGAAAAGGGGCGCCGGCACGCGGGCCCCACTCGGCAGCGGCTCAAGGAGAGGGCGGTCCACCGTGGACCGGGACCACGCGGGTGGTCCACCGCCGGTCCACGGGACCGACGGCCCGGATCGCCCCCGGGGCCAATCGGACGGGCGGTGGCGACCCGGGTCGGCTCAAGACCGGCCAAGCGGCCACGGCGACGGCGACGGCGCGCGCACACGCGTTGCCGGCGACGGCAACCGGCAGCGGAGGCGGCGGCGCAATGGCGGCGCCGACGGGCGGGGGTGCTAAAGCGACAGCTAACGGGCGGCGGCGCTGACGCGGCGGATAGGAGGGAGAGGGAGGGGAGTGGAGGGAAGAGGGCGCCTCACCGAGGGTGGCCGGCGCGGAGGAAGACGACGGCGAACGGCGACGGCGAGCCACGGGAGGACGACGGCAACCGGCGGACGGGATGGGGTTCGACCTTACGAACCCGACGGCGACGGCGGCGCAGCGCGGCGGCGACCCTAGCGGCGGCCGGAGTAGCGGGGACGGCGGTGGCGAGTGGTTGCACGGCGCGGGGACGATGGAGAGCTCGGGAGAGAGAGGCGGCAAAAGAAAAACGAGGAGGAGAGCTCGAGGATGGATTTTATAGGGGCGGGAAGGTCGGGAAAGACCCGAGCGCGTCCGATTTCGCCGGCGACGTGGGGAAGGAGAGAGAGAAGGTGGGGAGGATTCGAAATCGAATCCCGCCCCTCTCGTGCGCGGGCGTGTCACGCCCGGAATTTCTATCCAAAATTCCAAACGCTTAGATGTGTGTTAAGTCCTCGTCCAGGAATCAGCCGAGGCACACATTAACAAATTGATAATAGAGTACTAATAAACAACTAATTAATATTCGCGATATAACAAATTATTATAGAGGTAGATAGTTCCTCTCAGAGAATAAAATTCTACGCAGCGAAAAAAGAAGAAATAAAGCAAACTACGGAACAGCTATGGCGACTCCACTCCACAGGCAACTTAACCCGGATCAAGCCTAGTCCTCCAGATCATCACCTTCACTGTAGTACTCCTCCTCTGATGAATGAATATTGCAAGAATGAGCATATGACATACTCAACAAGCCACACAGCAAATATGCAAGTGCACAGGATAACAAAGGATGGCATAATGTAGCTCATTTGCATAAACAGCATTTAATAAATATTTAAGAGAATAGTAAAACGGTTGATTAATTGATCAGTATTAAATAAACACCATACAACACACCCATGTTGCATAGGCCCAACCTCATCTGAACAACCAACCCCGGTTGTACAAATCAAACCTCCAAACCAGGAATATATCATTCCAAACCAGGAGTCAATTTAATTATCACCTTTTATCACCAATAATGAGTGGTGTGAGACTAATCACGAAAAACATTGTTAGACTCACCCATAACCGCGGGTACGGCTATTCGAATAGTTTTACTCTGATCAGAGGTGTACCACTGTACCCACAAGACACAATCCCACAACATGTCACCATGCGCCTCGGCACCACCACGGTACCTTGGAAAGGAACTGTGACAATACCCTTCGCACAACACAACTCACCACAGTGCACCGTTCCTGGATCATAATCTCCCCCTCAAAATCAGAGGCAATAGACTCCCCAACGACCCCCACGGACTTCTCGCCGCTTCTCAGTCTGGCACACCATAATGAATCATGCTATACAAAAGATAAAGCCGTTGCCCACGCTGGCTTGTGGTTGGCACGGTAAATGTTTCACAACAGTAGCTCGTGAACCGGTCCTTAATTGCCATGAGCACGACCTTCAAAACCACATGCTCACAACCCACCTTAACCAGGTTTTAATTATTAATTAATTATTATAACACGATTAACCATCGTGAGCTACCTTTGAATACATAAATAATAATGTAGTATATATGATTCATCCCATTAATGAGCTTATCTTTCTAAGCATGGCTAAGCAATTATATATATAGCATTTAGCTGAACCAATCCAATATATAAGGTTCAAGCTAATCAAATTATAACCCATAGGAAAATAAGATCATCTTCGGCCATTAATTAATCGGGAAAGGCTCACCACTCGATGACATTCGAAAATAATGCATAAGTTGAAATAAAACATTAGCTTTAAACGGGTTCAACATGCTCAAAGGGTTGTTTGGGATCTGTGTGACTTGCCTTGAGCTTCCACAAACGCTTCCGAACCTTCCTCAACGAAAACGCTCTCCTCCGGAACGTCGGAAACTAAAGCAAATAAACAAAATCAACAAAACAGTACAAAAACAAGCATAAACAGTACATGTGGATATTTTTATCATGTAGACCTCAATTTTAGAAGAATTTAGCAACTTGAACCACCTGAAACGGATCTACGGTTATTTAGTTATGATTTTCCGAAGATTTACTCTATTAGAAAAACGGGAAAAAGAAAAAAAAACCGACGATGACGTCATGATGACATCATCAATGGCCGAACCAAGAGGGCAACCTCGCCGGAGCTAGGAGGGTTGGCCGGGGTTTTGGAGGACACCTACACGAAGAGGGCGCCGAGACGAATCCAACGGTACCCACCGAAGCGACAACCGACGAACGACGACGGCCGGCGACGAGGGGCGGCGGCGGCGGCTCGGGTGGCTCGGCGGCGGCGGGATACGGCGGCCGGCGGCGAAGGGGGAGGTGCGGCCGAGCTTCACCACCCCTTGGCGCACCTAGAGGCGGCGGCGGCAAGCGGCGGCAACGGCGGGGACGGCGGCGCGGCACGGCTGCAAGATGGCCGGCGGCGGCGGCGACTATAGCGGCGCGGCGGCGAGGCTACGGTGCACGGGAGAGCTCGGGAAAGGGGGCAAACGAGAGAGGACGACAAGGGGGTGCTATATAAAGGCTTGGATTGAAGAGATCGGACTCCAAACGAGAGGAATCGAAGCCGGAAAAATCAAAACTCAGTTTTGGAGATAAACTCGAAAACGAGTTTGATTCGGATAAAATACTCAACGATTTGCTCTGATTCTTGGGGGAAAAGATAGAGGACAACAAGGGGATAAAAACCCCTCAACCAATCGGAAGAAACGGGGTCGGATTGGGGCGGAATCGGAGGAAGAAGGCGGCGGCTCGAGCGGCTCGGCCGGCCGGCTGGAGGTAGGGGACGAATCCGACATGTGGGCCCCACATGTCGGTGGCTAGAGGAGGAGGGGGCGGGGCGGCGTCGGCTGGGCCGGCTTGGGCCGCGCGGAGAGAGAGAATGAGATGTTGGGCCGAATTCGGCCCAACGGCTTAGGAGAGGATTTAAAAAAACTTTTTTCAATTAAAATAATTCGTGAAATGTTGTTTCATTTATTAAAAATACTTCCCTTGCTCAAATAATTCCCAGAAAAATCTAGAAAATAGAGGAACAAGCAAAGTATTTAATAAAATTTTACCTAGCTCAATTTTATGTTGAAATTTTCCTAGATTATTAGAGTTTAACTTGTAGGCTTTTAAAATAATTTCTAAAAATGATTTAAAATATGGATTATTAATTTAGGTGATTTTTAGGGCGTGACAGGGCGTGACCGGGAGACGCGGGGAGAGGGGGCGGCGACGTGGCGTGGGCGCGGGGAAAGCAGGGGAGGTGGGGCGCGACGGCGGCGGTTTCGGGGTGGTGGCCGGCGCGGGCGACGGGAGGTTGGGGGAGGACCCGACAGGTGGGCCCCACCTGTCGGCGACCCCGGGAGAGGAGGCGGGCGGCCGGCTCGCGCGGCTGGGCTGGGCCTCGGCCTTCGGCCGTCCCAGCGGGAGAGGGGGAGGAAGAAGGAAATGGGCCGACGGCCCAAGGAGAGGAAAAAGGAGGGAAAAAAAAGGAAAAAAAGAAAAAGGAAAAAGGATTTCCTGGGATTTAAAATTGCATGTGCTCAATTTTAATTAGATAAAATTATTTCTAGGGCTCTGGAAATTCCACTAAAAATCCTGTTAGTGAATTTCGACATGTAGAACTCAAGAAAAATTCCACATGCCAGATTCGATTATTATTTACATTATTTTATTAAGGTTTTCTCCTGCTTTACACTACTATTTTCTTGAGACCATTTTAAAATTTCAATTTAGGCTTGGGGAAAGAACTTCAGGGAGTGACAAACCTACCCCCCTTAAACGGAATCTCGACCCCGAGATTCGGAAGAGCTGGCGAAGAGGTGCGGATGGGCGGCCTTCAACTCATCTTCCCTTTCCCAGGTTGCTTCCTCCTCAGAATGGTGGCTCCACTGAATCCGGCAAAACCTGGTGACCTTGTTTCTAGTCCTCCTTTCGCTGGTCTCAAGGATGCGAACTGGCTTCTCCACGTAGGTTAGGTCCTCCTGGAGGTCGATGTGCTCCGAATCGGCCTGTTCTTGGGTACCCTCAAGCACTTCTTTAATTAGGATACGTGGAACACGTCATGGATGCCGATCATGTTGGAAGGAAGCTCTAGCTGATAAGCAACTTCTCCCCTTCGTTCCAAGATTTTGTATGGTCCCACAAAGCGTGGTGCCAACTTGCCTTTGGTTTGGAAACGGTGTACTCCCCGGAGCGGAGTAACACGAAGGTATACGTAGTCCCCTGCTTCGAATATGAGCTCTCGTCGGCGGTTGTCCGCGTAGCTTTTCTGTCGAGACTGGGCAATCCTCAGCCTCTCTCTGACAGTCCTGACTTTCTCTTCTGCTTCCGTTAACACTTCTGTTCCGAACAGTTGACGTTTGCCTGTCTGATCCCAGAAGAGAGGTGTGCGGCACTTCCGTCCATATAAAGCTTCGAATGGTGCCATTTGGAGACTGGCCTGATAACTGTTGTTGTAAGAGAATTCCGCATAAGGCAAGCTTTTATCCCAAGCTCCACCAAAATCAAGTGCACAAGCCCTTAACATGTCCTCCAATATTTGATTAACTCGCTCGGTTTGGCCATCGGTCTGCGGATGGTAGGCTGTGCTGAAGTTCAACCGGGTTCCCAATTCTTCCTGTAGCTTCTGCCAAAACTTTGAGGTAAACTGACTCCCTCGATCAGATACAATCTTCTTGGGTACTCCATGCAGACACATGATCCTTGCCAGGTACAGCTCTGCCAATTTCTTCCCCGTATAGGTGGTATGTACTGGAATGAAATGTGCAACTTTAGTGAGTCGGTCCACAACTACCCAGATTGAATCGTGGCCCGATGATATCCGGGGCAGTCCTGTTATAAAGTCCATTCCAATCTCCTCCCATTTCCATTCCGGGATCTGAAGAGGTTGGAGTAAACCTGCTGGCCTTTGGTGCTCTGCCTTCACTCGTTGGCAAACGTTGCAGAGTGCGACGAATTCCGCTATTTCCCTTCTCATGCTGACCCACCAAAACTTTTCTTTGAGGTCTTGATACATATTGGTGCTACCTGGATGAATTGAGTACTGAGTCTGATGCGCCTCAGTGAGTATTAAATCCTTCAGTTCCTTGTCGTCAGGTACGCACAATCTCTCTCCCAACCAGATTGTGCCATGTTCATCTTCGTGGAACTCCCGGGCTTTTCCGACCCTCATATTCTTCTTCAGCTCGGCTATTTCAGGATCACTTACTTGAGCTGCTCTGACTTGATCCACGAGGGTAGGCCGTGCCTCTAGGGCAGCCACGTACCCGTGCTCCACAACCCCCAAGTTGAGATGTTCAAGCTCCTGCTACAATTCCTTACACACGCCTTCGGTGTACAAAGCATTGCAGTAGTTTTTCCTGCTCAAGGCATCTGCCACCACATTGGCTTTACCTGGATGGTAGTGGATGCTCATGTCGTAATCTTTGATTAACTCCAACCATCTTCGCTGTCGGAGGTTCAAATCAGGTTGGGTGAAGATATATTTCAAACTCTTGTGATCCGTATAGACTTCGCAGCGGTTGCCAATAAGATAGTACCGCCAGATTTTCAGAGCATGAACCACTGCTGCCAATTCCAGGTCATGCGTTGGGTAGTTTCCTTCATGTGGGCGCAACTGCCGCGAGGCATAAGCGACCACTCTGCCCTCTTGCATTAGGACACATCCAAGCCCGTGGCGGGACGCGTCGCAATAAACTTGGAAGTCTTTTATCTGGTCGGGCAGAATCAAGACTGGGGCAGACACTAATTTCTTCTTGAGTTCCTCAAAACTCTTGTCACACTCGGCTGTCCATTTGAATTTCTCATCTTTCCTAAGCAACTGAGTCATGGGTCTAGCGATCCTGGAGAAATTTTCAATGAACCGACGGTAATTACCCGCAAGTCCAAGAAAACTCCGAATCTATGACACTGTCTTAGGTGGGGTGCACTTGGTAACCGACTCCACATTTGACGGGTCAACGGCCACTCCCTGAGCTGTAATGACGTGGCCCAAGAATTTGACCTCCGATAACCAAAAATCACACTTACTGAACTTGGCATAGAGCTGGTGCTCTTGCAACTTCTCGAGTACCAGACGGAGATGTTGCTCATGCTCTTCTTCTGACTTGGAATAGATAAGGATGTCATCAATGAATACCACAACAAACTTATCCAGAAATTCCATGAACACTTTGTTCATCAGGTTCATGAAGAATGCAGGTGCATTGGTGAGTCCAAAAGACATAACCGTGCACTCATACAACCCGTACCGAGTGGTGAAGGCTGTCTTGGGAATATCCTCTTCCCGAATTCTCAGCTGGTGATAGCCTGATCGCAGGTCTATCTTGGAAAATACCTTGGCTCCTTTCAGCTGGTCAAACAAATCATCAATCCGCGGCAAAGGATATTTATTCTTGATGGTGACCTCATTGAGTGCGCGATAATCGACACACATTCTTTTCGTCTTATCCTTCTTCTCCACAAATATGACCGGAGCACCCCAAGTTGAAGTACTCGGTCGTATGTACCCTTTCTGTAGCTGCTCATCGACCTGCTTCTTGACCTCTGCTAGCTCGTTGGCTGCCATTCTGTACGGTCTCTTGTAAATTGGAGCGGTTCCCGGTGCCAAATCAATCCGGAATTCAACCTCTCTCTTGGGTGGCATGGTAGTGAGGTCTTCTGGAAATACTTCTGGGTACTCGCAGACTATGGGGATTTCTTCCAATTTCCTCGAATTTTTCTCCTTGGTGACCACTGGGATTTCCACCTCAGTCTGATTCAAAGAGACCCCTTGCTTTGGTGAGACTAGTGATTTGTACACTACTGTTTCTCCCTTCTCGTTGGTCAAGGTAACTGTGCGATTCGCACAATCAATGACTCCCCTGAACTTGGTCAGCCAATCCATCCCAAGAATGACATCTAGGTCCTTGGATTCCAGAAGAATGAGGTTGGCTAGAAATGGGGTTCTTTGGATTTCTATTGTTAGGGAAGGGATGAATTGTACCGAAGTGGAGCTATTCCCTGGGGTATGAACCCGCACTGGTGTGCTAAGTTCCTCTCTTATTAACCCATGCATCCCGACAAACTTCTTTGAAATGAATGAATGCGTTGCACCAGAATCAAAAAGTACTGTTGCAGGGATTGAGTTAACAGGAAACGTACCCAGTACGACCTCTGGTGCTGCTCGTGCCTCCTCTGCAGACACGTGGTTCACACGGGCCTGGACAAACCTTGGCCCGGCATGCCTAGGCTTCGGACATTTGTCAGCGAAGTGGCCAAGCTCGCCACAGTTGAAGCAGGACCCTGGCTTTGTTCCAGTCTCCTTCTTGGCTTGCGCGGACGGAGCTGACTGTGCTGGTTTCATTGGTGGGCGTGGAGCTGCACTGCGGTTGGGCTGACTGCCACGGTAGTTCTGGCTGCCACTGGCGCCCTGATAGAAGTTGCTGGCACTGAAAGGGCGGTGCTGGCGGACGATCAGGGTGGTAGGTCCACCCTGCTGCCCGGGAGTGAAGCGCGGACGCTGATGACTCCCTTGGTTGGACCGGAACTGCGCCGCCTTCCTCTTCCTATCCATTTTGTTGCGCTGATCCTCCTGACGAATTGCCTTGTCAACCAGCCTCTCAAAGTCGGCGTAATCTCCAGATATCAACTGGTTGGTTAGTTCATCATCTAGGCCTGCTAGGAATTTCTCCTGCTTCTCGGCGTCAGTACGGACATCCTCCGGGGCGTATCGCGCGAGGCGATTGAACTCATGGAGATACTCCGTCACTGTCCTGTTACCCTGGTGGAGTGCTCGAAATTCCCTCTTCTTTTGTGCCACGACCCCATCTGGCACCTGCGCCTTCCTGAAGCTGCGGCAGAATTCCGCCCAAGTGACTTTCGTGCCTGGCGGGCGGGTAGCCATGTGATTGTCCCACCAAGCTGACGCGGGACCTTGGAGCTGGTGTGTGGCGAAAGCGACCTTCTCCTGATCATTGCACTGCAGGAGATTTAGCTTCTTCTCTATGGCATGGAGCCAGTCATTTGCCTCCATAGGGTTGGTGGTGCTGGAAAAGGTGGGTGGTCTGACACGTAGAAACTCCGGCAGCTTGGACTGAGGGGGAGGGGGACCAAACTGCTGCTGCTGCTCGGCTTGTCGCTGCATCCTCTGGTACATCTGTTGGTGCTGCTGCTGCATCTGCTGCATCATGGCTGTCATCATCTGCGTCTGATGAGCCATTACTTGGGCAAGGGTCGGATTCTCGGGGAGTGGTGGCGGACCATTGCCGGAATTGCTGTTGGGATGCACTTCGTCAGTGCGCTCTTCACCGTTGCTGCCCTCGCCTGCTGCGCGGCTACCATTCCTGGTGTAGACCATCTGGAGGAAAAACAGACGCGGAAAAGAAGAAAAACAAATGCTCAAGAACTAAGCTTTATTATATAGGACTTTAAACTGCGATTGTTCTGATCTGAATTAAAACACTTAAAACAACAAGCAAAAATCCTTATTAAGACAGCCATATCATAGGCACATGATATCGACTGTCAACTGACCCACAAGCGAGCAGACCTAAACACACAAACTAACAAGCAAAAGCTAAACAGTCGATAAACTAATGGAAAACGAGCCTAATGCTCGGAACGGCTCCTGCGGTCGGTGGAGTCGAAGGCGTCCTCCTGCTCATCACCAGGTCCCTCTGAGCGGCTCCTGGAGTCTGATAGGTACGCCTCGCCACTGCCCGACTCTGTGCCACTGGAACTGCTGCTGCTGTGGTCGCGGCTGCCACTGGGAGTTGCAGACGGCTGACGCTGGAGCGAAGGAGAGAGCGGACGCGGGAGCTGCGAGAGGAGGTGGGTTCCTGGGCGCAAGCTGAATGCGCACGGGTGCAGTCGTCGTCTTGCGGGGCGTGCTGCGGATCCGGACTCCTCCTGGAGCTGGGAGACCCTTCAGCTGAGCGTTCTCCCTCTTCAGACGTGCTATCTCGTCCTTCAGGGCTACGATCCTCACGAGCTTCCCATCATTCAAGGCCTTGGACGCCTTGTGCAGATCCGAGTGCATCCTGTCCATCCCCTTCATCACGGCGCACATGTGACCGAAGGTGGTGTCGTTCTCGCCAGCTGTCGAACGGAAAGCACTGACATCATCGCCACCTGCTCGACGAGGGTGGAACCGGTACGCCGTGTCGTGGAAGATGTAGGCGTGGCGCTCCTGTAGTCTGGCCATCATCAAGTATGCTGCCTCCTGACAGGCGTGATCTGCTGTGCCTCCGGACGCCTCAACCACCATGTTAGTGAGGCAGGTGCCCACATAGCCATGAACCTCCAGGCGGACATGGTGAGGAAGCTCGCCACTGAGCGGTGGAACAGTCGTGTACTCCGGCGCATTGGGGTAGCCCACCACCAGAGTCATGCGAGCCAATTCTGCCACAAAGTCATCCATGCCTTCTCCGCGGTGGTTGGGTGGGTGGTCAGCCATCTAGAGAGACAAAGGGGTAGGATCAATGCATGCTCAAATCCAAGTTTAAATAAAATAGGAAAGGACTCAAATAAGAGGAACGAATAAAAGCAGAATTTTATGCATAGATCATTTTGCATGAGAGCGAATAAATAAGACGGACTTACATAGCGATAAAATAATGGGGAAAATAGATACATCCTAGTAATAACAAGAAGAGCAGAAATACCTTGCAACCCATATTCCTGATCTAGGGCCTAATGCATTTCACCCGCCAAAACCCGACTGTCTGACGAATAAATCCCAAATACTTTTACTGAAACCCTAGACCGACTTGTTTCGACAAATCTCACTTAAATGAGCGACCAAGATTTTTCCCTTGAACCACAAGAACAGATCCCAATTTTCCCGGAACAAATCCAATTGCAGAGAACATATGCAATGAAAAGGATTCAGAGGGCTCTTAGGGTGTTCCATTTGGCTTGTCCTACGGTCAAGGTCGGCTCTGATACCAACTTGTCACGCCCAGAAATTCCCGAGTAGAATTCCAAGCAGAATGTGCATTAAAATCCCCGTCCAGGACCAGCCGGGGTACACAAACGACAATGTTGACTTTCAGATCCACGTCTTACAAACACCATAAAAGTCTTACATAAATGCAGCGGAAAAACGTAAAATAAAAGAAGCCAGGCCTTGACTTGAACTGCAGTGGGAACACCACTCCACCGGCATCCTCGACGGCACGGACGAAGCCTACTCCTCGGAGAAGCCACCATCGGACACATACTCGCACTCTGGGGTTGGGGAAAATAGAGCAAGACTGAGTACTACCCACTGTACTCAGCAAGTCACACCGGAATAGGGGTATGATGCAGAGATTTATCAACAGAGAGCTAGACTGGTTCATTTGCATAAAGCGAGCATTTATAAACAGGAGTTGAAAGAAGAAAACAGTTGTAATAATTACTCGATATTAATCAACCACTGTCCAACGCTATCCCACGTTGCAACAGGCCCAACCATCCAGTTAGACTATCCAATTTCATTAGACTAAACTAGGGTGAAACTAATCACGGTGAATCTGGTTGACCGCCCATAACCGCGGGCACGACTATTCGAATAGTTTTACTCTGATCAGAGGTGTACGACTGTACCCACAAGACACAGCCCCACGACACGTTACCGTGCGCCAACATGCCACCACGACATGACAGTAGGTAACCCTCCCATCGTGATATTATAAAACAATGCAATATTTAGGAGAAAACGAGAGAGCATTTGCAATATAGGTTAAATATGATCAAGTGACAAGCATGACTTGCCTTGCTCTGCTGCTGGAGGAACCTCGGCGACAATTTGGAAGTACACCGGAGCGTCGGAAGAACCGGAATCTAAGCGACATACAAGGCAAACAATGCAAACAGGCTATAAGACTACTGAAACAGAGAACAAAACCATTTTTAATGGATTCTACACATTTTTCTTGATTTACTGAGACTTGAATGGGCTTAAACGGAGCACGGATGAATTAGATATGAATTTTAGAAGATTCACTGTGTTTATTACTATAACAAAAATCCTTAAATCATTTATTGCGCAATAATTCCCAGGGCTGACGTCATCAAGGGGGGGCGCGGCGCCGACATGCAGGGCCCACCGGTCAGCGGCTCGGGAGAGAGGGAAAAGGGGCGCCGGCACGTGGGCCCCACTCGGCAGCGGCTCAAGGGGGGGCGGTCCACCGTGGACCGGGACCACGCGGGTGGTCCACCGCCGGTCCACGGGACCGACGGCCCGGATCGCCCCCGGGGCCGATCGGACGGGCGGTGGCGACCCGGCTCGGCTCAAGACCGGCCAAGCGGCCACGGCGACAGCGACGGCGCGCGCACACGCGTTGCCGGCGACGGCAACCGGCGGCGAAGGCGGCGGCGCAAAGGCGGCGCCGACGGGCGTGGGTGCTAAAGCGACGGCTAACGGGCGGCGGCGCTAACGCGGCGGCTAGGAGGGAGAGGGAGGGGAGTGGAGGGAAGAGGGCGCCTCACCGAGGGTGGCCGGCGCGGAGGAAGACGACGGCTAACGGCGACGGCGAGCCACGGGAGGACGACGGCAACCGGCGGACGGGATGGGGTTCGACCTTACGAACCCGACGGCGACGGCGGCGCAGCGCGGCGGCGACCCTAGCGGCGGCTAGCGGCGGCCGGAGTAGCGGGGACGGTGGTGGCGAGTGGTTGCACGGCGCGGGGACGATGGAGAGCTCGGGAGAGAGAGGCGGCAAAAGAAAAAACGAGGAGAGCTCGAGGATGGATTTTATAGGGGCGGGAAGGTCGGGAACGACCCGAGCGCGTCCGATTTCGCCGGCGACGTGGGGAAGGAGAGAGAGAAGGTGGGGAGGATTCGAAATCGAATCCCGCCCCTCTCGTGCGCGGGCGCGACCGGGAGACGCGGGGAGAGGGGGCGGCGACGTGGCGTGGGCGCGGGGACGCGGCGTGGGCGCGGGGAAAGCAGGGGAGGTGGGGCGCGACGGCGGCGGTTTCGGGGTGGTGGCCGGCGCGGGCGACGGGAGGTTGGGGGAGGACCTGACTGGTGGGCCCCACCTGTCGGCGACCCCGGGAGAGGAGGCGGGCGGCCGGCTCGCGCGGCTGGGCTGGGCCTCGGCCTTTGGCCGGCCCAGTGGGAGAGAGGGGGGGAAAAAGGAAATGGGCCAACGGCCCAAGGAGAGGAAAAAGGAGGGAAAAAAAGGAAAAAAAAAAGAAAAAGGAAAAAGGATTTCCTGGGATTTAAAATTGCATGTGCTCAATTTTAATTAGATAAAATTATTTCTAGGGCTCTAGAAATTCCACTAAAAATCCTGTTAGTGAATTTCGACATGTAGAACTCAAGAAAAATTCCACATGCCAGATTCGATTATTATTTGCATTATTTTATTAAGGTTTTCTCCTGCTTTACACTGCTATTTTCTTGAGACCATTTTAAAATTTCAATTTAGGCTTGGGGAAAGAACTTCAGGGTGTGACAAAGGGTAAGCCACCGTACCAAAGATTATTTAATCTGAGAGAGAGTACATATACTTTGCACCTGTGTCTTTGAGATATGTAGCATAGTAGCAACTCCTGATCAACAACCAAGCTTGGGGGTTTTGTTGACGGTCGTTATCGATCAGTTTCGACCGTCAATATTACCAAAATAGAGGAGAACTAGTGATGCTTGCAATGCATAAACTTGTTAGAATAATAATATTCCACTAGTATTAGGTTTACTAACCTTTTGCAGATAATAACCATAAAGTGGAGGAGAATCAACATCAACATAGACGATAAATTAATCAGACGATGTCGAGAATCAGACTTATGTATGAATGGGCCAAGAACTCAGAATTGACACGACAAACTAGGCCAAAATTCACAAGTCTACATAAAGGAGCAATAGAGGAGGCCGCCAGCCGAAAGGTGGGCTGGTTGGGCCGGCCCCTGGTTCGGCCGAACCATCTCTCGCCTCCGTTGGATCCAGGTTTTGGCTAGACGGTTGAGATGAAATCCCAATGACGGTTGGAGGGTATTACCGACCATTCCAACCGTCACAACCATCATAGTTCAGTTATAAAAGGAGCTCCTATTCTCACTTCACACACACACACCTTAAACAAGAGCACTCTCACTTCTCTCAAGCTTAGTTTAGTAGTATCTAGCTGGTGGAATAGGAATATAATAGAAATCAGGAGTCCGGAAGTCTTCGGAAGAGTTCGGGTATGGCTCTAGTAGATTTTCTCTTCTCTTTTGTAAGCCTTGTACTTTTATTAGAATACTCTTCTATATACAATTATGGTATTGAAATACTTTCTGAGTATATTAATGCCTACTTTACATTATATTCATGTTATACTGAATATACGACTAGCTTATTTGGGAGATGCTTTGGTGCGGGTACAGTGTTTGCATATGTAATTACTCTATGTCATGGCGATGATATTAGAGTAGTATCTGATAGTTTAGACGTGGTGTCTAGATTACGGGATATCATTATTTGGGGTTATATGCTACGGATGAGAGGTGGGCCGCTAATGGTGACAGCTCAGTATGGGTATTCCTCCGCGCCTGTTTATAACCCTAAGTTAATTCCCTGGGGAGGGTATTCCTCCGTATTTATCCCCGGTTGTATAGTCATGACGGGCTGTCGTAAGGAATTCGGCAGTCAGGGGTGGCTTCTCGAAGTACCAGGAGGGCATCGGATAGAGAGTATTAGCTAGTGTATCAGTTAACTAAAATGTATGTATACTGTGTATATTAGAAGTATAGGAATATATTTTCTTTCTCTTTTCTTTCTACTTAGCTTAGATAGTACATCATGAGAATGAGTAGCAATGCTTGTGTGTCACTCTACCCTTAGATTATCTTGACCCCTGCTTAGATTATGATTATCATAAGTAATATATAAATTATTAGTTAAATTCTCTATACATGATCTTCCCACAGGATAAAATAAATACGATACCCTTGGAATACTCTCGGGTGAAATGCTACTATGGGATATCCGTGCGCTTGCGGATAAACTCTGTAGCTATAATATATCAGGAGTATTTCTGCGCTATTGTTGGGAATTATATTTCTAGTATTGGTAATTTTGTGTATGATATCAAATTTGAAGGCAAGGCTATTTCCAATAAACTATTGAGATAAACTCGGTAACTTCTTAAATTTTAGGTAACCAGAGAACAGCCAGCAGTACGATTAATTAGCGACATCGAAGCTCATGACTTGGATCTACTCGAACACGAAATCTCAATGAGCCGAGCCAAGTTGACCTTTTAACTCACGAACGGCTCTAGCTTGCTAATACAAAAGATCGCTATATCTTCATATTCTTATTGCTTCTTAACTAATGCTTAATCTTTTAGTAGCATCCAAACTACTACTTATATTTGGTTACGTTTATTACTCCCTCGATCTATTTCACATTTGGTGACTATTTATATTTGGTGACTTATTTTAGCCTCTTCACCTCTCGTCTAGATTTACTAATATCTATATGAATTTTAACACGTATGAAGTACATGCATAGATCCCTCTATGAATCTATTATGTTAGTATACGATAAATCGATAAATTATTAAATTGTTAAAATTATATAAATCAATTAGAGCTTAACGAACCAGCCCAAGAGGCCAAGATTATACTCATAAATCAAAGCCTGCGTTTGCAAGCAGCACAAAGAGTGAAAAACTTGCTTGTTTTCTACTGGCACGATTCCCGAACTATTAAATGGCTTTTTTAAAAAATATATGTTTATAGAAAATTTGCTTTAAAAAGTCATATAATCTATTTTTAAGTTTGAAGTAATTAATACTCCCTCATTTTCAATGTATGATGCTGTTAACTTTTGACGTGACATTTGACTCTTGGTTTTATTTCAAAAAGTTATATAAATATTATTTATTCTGTTGTGACTTGTTTATCATCGAAGAAACTATAATCTTAACTCATAATTTTACATATTTATAATAATTTTTAATAAAACAAATGGTCAAACATCATACGAAAAGATAAGGAGGTTATAACAAACGAAGGTTGTACTTAATTAATCATGTATTAATGGCTTACATTTTCTTCTTAATATTCTCCTTTTTCCTCCCCTAGAACACGCTCAAAGTTTTTACTCCTATGGAAGTTAACAGCCCGAGCCGAACTGGCTCGTTAAGATAACGAGCTCAAACGAGGTGAGCTCAAATTTTCGTTACACACTTAGGGCCCATTTGATTTGGAGGAAAATCATAGTGATTTTGGAGGATTTTAATCCTACTGAAAAAAATCCTATAAGGATACGTTCGTTCTCTCCTTATTTTTAGCGCACATGAAACGAGACAGATGATTAGCACATGATTAATTAAGTATTAATTATTATAAACTTAAAAAATGAATTTATTTTATTTTTAAAAATAACTTCTATACATAAACTTTTTGCAACAAACACATCATTTAACAGTTTTAAAAAACTTAATAACAGAAAATTAAGGAGTAAGTTAAAGTTTTGAGTTGAATAAAAAACTAATCTTTCTGCCCGGAAAGAATTAAACTTGTCGTTATAGACCAATTTCGACCGTCAATATAACCGGAATAAAGGTGAACTTGCTTGCAATGCATAATTTGTTAGAAATAATCTATTTCCACTTGTATAGGAATTTTATTTGAACACAGCGACCTCTACATAAACGGAGGAGAATCAGCAGGAAATAATCAAACAATCAATCGACGACCGCCGAGTGGGATGTTTGGGCTTACAAAACTTATTTAACATATGCAAATAAGCCCAACTACCATGTCACGAAGAATAAGGCCTAACAAGGAAATCCTCGGCCAAAATTGGAGGCCAGAGGGGCCGCCCCAGGTACGGTCGAACCCTAGACGAGACCTCTCATCCCGGCCTTCCACATGAACATCCAGGATTGCTCCCCAATGACAGTTGCGGGGCATTTCCGACAATTCCAACCGCCACAACCATCATTGGCAACATATTTAAGGAGTAGGCCTCACTCCACTCCAACACACACTCAAGAAGAAGAAGCAAGAGCTCTCTCAAGATTAGTTATTCATTCTAGTGCTAATGGAGTAGGAATACAATAGTTTCCTTAGTTCTAATCAAGAGCTCTCTCAAGATTAGTTATTTGTTCTAGTGCTAATGGAGTAGGAATACAATAGTTTCTTTAGTTCTTCGAGTCTTCAGGAGATTTCATGTATGGCTCTAGTAGCTCTTCCTTCTTTGGTAAGACTTATACTATTATCAGTGAAATATTCTTCTTTATATAGCTTCGATCCTTTACTTCATTTATATTACCCGAGTACCAACTTTATTTATACTTGTCTCGATATAATGATATGGCTAACTTACCAGAGATATGCAATGGTGTGGTTTAATATTCATTTCAATTATTGCTCTATATCTGCTGCAGCGATATGGAATAGTATTTAATAATGCAAGCGTGGTGCTTAGATTATTACATATCATTAATTGGTATTATTTGCCACGGGACAGTAAAGGTGAGCCACTGATGGTGACAGCTTGTTACGGGTATTCCTCCACGTGGGTATATAGTATTAAGACAATTTCTGGTATGGGTACTCCTCCGTATTCATTATCGGGTGGATGGCCATGACGGATTGCCGTAAGAAACTCGGCAATCAAGGGTGGTCTCTCGAAACACTAGGAAGACATAATTAGGGAAATTTGCTGCATTATTATATACTAGCAAGTGTATATTATAGTGGCTATATACTATAAGTACAGAAATGATTCTTTTCTTTTTCTTTCTCCACTTAGCTTAGACTTTATTTCAATAAGAGTAGTAAGGTTACTTCTTTTGTGTGTCACATATCTCTACCCATAAATATTGACTAACCTCTACACAGACTTCAATCTATATAAGTAATATAAATTATTAGCAAACTACTCTCTTATCATATCTTCCATTGGGATTAAATAAATACGATACCGTTGGAATACTTCTTGGTGAAATGCTACATTGGTATATCTGTGCGATTGCGGATTATATCTATAACCGTAAAATATTCCGGGATTATCTCGACGCTATTGCTGAGAATTATATTTCTAGTAATGTCGTTAAGAAAAACCAACACTACTAGAGAACTGATCTTTATTGGGTCGGCCGAAAACCACAATACTCCCGGTTCCAAAAAGAACCGGGACTAAAAATCATCTTTAGCCCCTGTTGAAAACCGCACAACCATTCTATGATCTTTAGTCCTAGGTGGTAACACCAAACGGGACTAAAGATCATTTTTAGTCCCGGTTGAAAAAGTGTCCACGCCCCCTACTCTTTTTGTTCCGGTTGAAAACACCAACCAGGACTAAAAATCGATGCATAGTATATATAATCCCTCGCACTTATCCTCTAGCAACCACATCTTCCCTTATAATATCCCTTTCCTCTCTATCTATCATCATATCCTCTCACGCGTGATTGCAGCAGTCGGCGACCATACGGCAGGCGCAGGGAGGCGCGGTGGGCGGCAACGCTCGGCGGCGGCCGGCGCGGAGGGGCGTGGAGGCAGGTGGCCGGGCGCACGCTGAGGGCCGGCCGGCCAATGTTTTTCTTTTTTTTTCCTTTTTTCCCCTCTTAATTTGTGGATGACTTTTTGTTGACTATATATGTTGTTGTGGATAATGATTTTGTTGTTGTGAATGATTTTGGATTATGGATGATGATTTTGTTTTTGTGAATAATTTGGGATTGTGGATGACTTAGGATGTTGGGAGATGACCATGGATGAGTCCATGAGCGTCCAGTACCTTCTCAACCAGATCGGCAGCGACCGCACGACGCACATCCAGATCCTCGCCACGGTGGGCGGCGCGCTGCTCGGCTTCCAGGCGCTGTTGGGCTACCGGCGGCAGCGCAGCAGCAACAAGCTCTTCCTCGTCCTGCTCTGGGCCGCCTACACCGTCTCCTCCAACGTCGTCTCCTACACCGTCGGCCTCGTCCAGTCCGTCGCCGAGCGCGACCGCTACAGCGTGCAGCAGTGGTGGGCCGTCGGGCTGCTCCTCCTCCTCGGTAGCGCCGACACCATGTCCGCCTTCACCCGTGGCGACGCCGAGCAGAGCAAGGGGATGATGGCCCAGCACGCCGTGCAGACCGTGCTCGTGCTCTGGGTGCTCGTCACCCGGGCCAACAACGCCATCCTGCTCGACTCCTCCTACCGCGGTGTCAACTGGGAGTGGACCATCACGCTCTCCGTCTGCTGGCTCTACAGCATCGTCAAGATGGGCCAACGATCAAGGCGATGCGCATGGCGAGCTCCTCGCACGGCCTCGTGCGCGCCGCCAAGGTGGTTGCCGACTACATGCATGACACCGTCGACGCGTGGGGCCACGAACACTGCGGCCATGGCGGCGGCGACGGCGCTCGCGACCTCGACTCCGTGAACATGGGCCCGTACAAGTATCTGGTCCACAGCGAGGAAGGGCGCTCCACGCCGCCGTCGGAGCAGACGGACTACCGGACACGTGTTCCAGAAGACGGCACTGTCTGTTGAGTTGTGATCCAAATTCATTTGCACTTAATAAAGGCCAGCTTCTGCCGTAGTGGAGCGGAGGCCAGTCGCCGGGAGGCAGAGGCTTGGGCCGGAGCGTCATCCCTTTTAGGGTTCCACTATATATATACCTCTTGTAAGCCGCCGTGCGGTGTTGTAACCTCACCCCGGATATAGTGAAGATATTTTGCTGGCTGGCGCCCGTGGTTTTTTCTCTCCTACTTTGGGAGGGTTTTCCACGTTAAATCCCGTGTCTTCTGTGATTGATCTACTGTTCTTTATCGTTTGTTCACTTATCGTTTCCTAACAAGTGGTATCGGAGCTTGTTCCCACATTAGGGTTTCACGATGGCATCGATGAAGTATGATCTACCGCTGCTAGACTACAAGACGAGATTCTTGCTGTGGCAAGTCAAGATGCGGGCTGTTCTGGCGCAAACTTCGGATCTTGATGAGGCGCTGGAAAGCTTCAGGAAGAAGAAATCGACTGAATGGACCGCTGAGGAGAAGCGGAAAGATCGTAAGGCTCTGTCGCTGATCCAACTTCATCTATTTAATGATATTTTGCAAGAAGTGTTGCAGGAAAAGACTGCTGCAGAACTTTGGCTCAAACTGGAATCGATCTGCATGTCTAAAGATCTAACCAGTAAGATGTATATCAAGATGAAGTTGTTCTCGCACAAGTTGCAGGAGAGTGGTTCTGTGTTGAACCACATATCGGTCTTTAAGGAGATCGTTGCCGACCTAGCGTCGGTGGAGGTACAGTTTGATGATGAAGATTTAGGTCTTTTACTGTTATGCTCACTGCCTAGTTCATATGCAAATTTTCGTGACACCATACTTTTAAGCCATAATGAACTAACCCTAGCGGAAGTTTATGAGGCGCTCCAAAACAGGGAGAAGATGAAAGGTATGGTTCAGTCTGATGTGTCGTCCTCTAAGGGCGAAGCATTGCAGGTCAGAGGCAGATCTGAGCAGAGAACCTACAACGATAGCAATGATCGTGACAAGAGTCAGAGTAGAGGCCGTTCCAAATCCAGAGGTAAAAAGTTCTGTAAGTATTGCAAAAAGAAAAATCATTTCATTGAAGAATGTTGGAAGCTGCAGAATAAGGAGAAAAGGAAATCTGATGGTAAGGCCTCTGTTGTTACCAGTGCTGAAAACTCTGATTCAGGAGATTGTCTTGTCGTTTTTGCTGGTTGTGTTGCTAGTCATGATGAATGGATCCTTGATACTGCATGTTCGTTTCATATCTGCATTAACAGAGATTGGTTTAGTTCTTACAAGTCTGTGCAGAATGGAGATGTTGTGCGCATGGGAGATGATAACCCACGTGAGACTGTGGGCATTGGCTCCGTACAGATCAAGACACATGATGGCATGACAAGCACGCTGAAAGATGCGAGACACATACCAGGGATGGTGAGAAATCTCATCTCTCTCAGCACACTTGATGCAGAAGGATACAAATACTCCAGTTCAGGTGGAGTTGTAAAGGTATCTAAAGGTTCTCTCGTTTATATGATTGGTGATATGAATTCTGCAAACTTATATGTCCTTAGAGGAAGTACATTACATGGTTCTATTACCGCTGCTGCTGTTTCTAAAGATGAACCTAGTAAGACTAACCTGTGGCATATGCGTCTTGGACATATGAGTGAACTTGGTATGGCAGAATTGATGAAGAGGAACCTGCTGGAAGGCTGCACTCAGGGTAACATGAAGTTTTGTGAGCACTGTGTTTTTGGTAAGCACAAGAGGGTAAAGTTCAATACCTCAGTTCATCGCACCAAAGGTATACTTGATTACGTACATGCTGATTTGTGGGGGCCTTCTCGTAAGCCCTCTCTTGGTGGTGCTCATTATATGCTTACCATTATTGATGATTACTCTAGAAAAGTGTGGCCTTATTTCCTGAAACATAAAGATGATACATTTGCTGCTTTTAAAGAGTGGAAAGTCATGATAGAAAGGCAAACTGAAAAGGAGGTAAAAGTACTTCGCACTGACAATGGTGGTGAATTTTGTTCGGATGCTTTTGATGATTACTGCAGGAAGGAAGGCATCGTTAGGCATCACACCATTCCGTACACTCCACAGCAGAATGGTGTGGCTGAGCGCATGAACAGAACCATCATCTCCAAGGCTCGTTGTATGCTGTCCAACGCTCGCATGAACAAGCGTTTTTGGCCAGAGGCTGCTAACACCGCCTGCTACTTGATCAACAGGTCGCCTTCTATCCCACTTAATAAGAAAACTCCCATTGAGGTATGGTCTGGTATGCCTGCTGATTATTCACAGTTGAGAGTTTTTGGATGCACTGTTTATGCTCATGTTGATAATGGAAAATTAGAGCCTAGAGCTATTAAGTGTCTGTTTCTTGGTTATGGTTCAGGAGTAAAAGGTTATAAGTTATGGAATCCTGAAACTAATAAGACATTCATGAGCAGGAATGTTGTTTTCAATGAATCTGTTATGTTTAATGACAGCTTGCCCATAGATATCATACCAGGTGGTTCTGATGAGGAGCAGCAATATGTTAGCGTGAAGGTGGAGCACGTGGATAATCAGGAAACTGAAATTGTTGGTAATGATGTTAATGATACTGTTCAGCACTCACCTCCTGCTTTGCAGCCACAAGATGAACCTATTGCACATCGCAGAACAAAGAGGAGTTGTGGAGCTCCAGTCCGCCTTATTGAGGAATGTGATATGGTTTATTATGCTTTTAGTTGTGCTGAACAGGTGGAGAATACTCTTGAGCCAGCCACATACACTGAAGCTGTTGTTTCTGGAGACCGTGAGAAGTGGATCTCAGCTATGCAGGAGGAGATGCAGTCTCTTGAGAAGAATGGCACATGGGAGCTTGTGCGCTTGCCAAAACAGAAGAAGCCTGTTCGTTGTAAATGGATCTTCAAGAGAAAGGAGGGTTTATCTCCTAGCGAGCCTCCGAGGTTTAAGGCAAGGTTAGTAGCAAAAGGTTTCAGTCAAATTGCTAGTGTTGATTATAATGATGTGTTCTCTCCAGTTGTAAAGCATAGTTCAATTCGCACATTCTTCAGTATTGTTGCTATGCATGATCTTGAGCTTGAGCAGTTAGATGTGAAGACAGCATTTTTACATGGAGAGCTTGAGGAGGAGATATACATGGACCAGACAGAAGGGTTCATAGTACCTGGTAAGGAGGATTATGTTTGCAAGTTGAAAAGATCTTTGTATGGGTTGAAAGTCTCCTCGTCAATGGTATAAAAGGTTTGATTCATTTATGCTGTCACATGGCTTTAAGAGGTCTGAATTTGATAGCTGTGTGTATATTAAATTTGTTAATGGATCATCTATATACTTGCTGTTATATGTTGATGATATGCTGATTGTTGCCAAGAGCAAGGAACAAATCACTACATTGAAGAAACAGTTGAGTAGTGAGTTTGATATGAAGGATCTTGATGCTGCTAAGAAAATTCTAGGTATGGAAATCACTAGAGACAGAAATACCGGTTTGCTATTTCTTAGTCAGCAAAGCTACATTAAGAAGGTTCTTCAGTGTTTTAACATGCATGATGCAAAGCCTGTTAGTACTCCTATTGCACCTCATTTTAAATTATCAGCTTTACAATGTGCTAGTACTGATGAGGATGTAGAATACATGTCTAGAGTTCCATATTCTAGTGCTGTTGGTTCTTTGATGTATGCCATGGTTTGCTCCCGTCCAGATTTATCTCATGCTATGAGTTTGGTTAGTAGATACATGGCTAATCCTGGTAAAGAATACTGGAAAGCTGTTCAGTGGATTTTCAGGTACCTCAGAGGCACAGCTGATGCTTGCTTGAAGTTTGGCAGGACTGATAAGGGGCTTGTTGGATATGTGGATTCAGATTTTGCTGCAGATTTGGATAAGAGAAGGTCACTCACAGGTTATGTGTTTACCATTGGTAGTTGTGCTGTGAGTTGGAAGGCAACGTTGCAGCCTGTTGTTGCCCAGTCTACCACTGAAGCAAAATACATGGCTATTGCTGAAGCATGTAAAGAATCAGTTTGATTAAAAGGATTGTTTGCTGAGCTTTGTGGAGTTGATTCTTGCATTAACTTGTTTTGTGACAGTCAAAGTGCTATATGTCTCACTAAAGATCCGATGTTTCATGAGAGGACAAAGCATATTGATATCAAGTACCATTATATTCGTGATGTAGTCGCGCAAGGTAAGCTAAAGGTATGCAAGATAAGTACTCATGATAATCCTGCTATCCTGCTGATATGATGACAAAGCCTGTTCCTGTTGCTAATTGAGCTTTGCTCAAGCTTAGTTGGTATAGTGGTTTAGCCTAAGAGGCTATTTGACGCCGAAAGTGTTTTTTTTCTTTGTTGTGTTCAGGGTGAAGGATCGTTTCATGCTACAAGAAGGAATTTGTCTCAATGTGGAGTTTGTTGAGTTGTGATCCAAATTCATTTGCACTTAATAAAGGCCAGCTTCTGCCGTAGTGGAGCGGAGGCCCGTCGCCGGGAGGCTTGGGCCGGAGCGTCATCCTTTTTAGGGTTCCACTATATATATACCTCTTGTAAGCCGCTGTGCGGTGTTGTAACCTCACCCCAGATATAGTGAAGATATTTTGCTGGCTGGCGCCCATGGTTTTTTCTCTTCTACTTTAGGAGGGTTTTTCACGTTAAATCTCGTGTCTTCTGTGATTGATCTATTGTTTTTTATCGTTTGTTCACTTATCTTTTCTTAACACTGTCGTCACCATTGACAAGATCTGGCGCTGCGACGGCGAGCTGCTGGTGAGCTCCGGCGACGGCGTCGGCGACAAGCGGCGGGCGCTCAAGGACGCGTGCCTCTCCTTCGCGCTGTTCAAGCTGCTGAAGCGGCGGTTCTGCGGGCTCGAGGTCGCGGAGGCAGGGCACCAGAAGGCGAGGGACTTCGTCGTCGCCGACCTCCTCGCCGGCGACGACTACGAGCGCGCGTTCCGCGTCGTGGAGCTCGAGCTGTCGTTCGCCCACGACTTCTTCTGCACCAAGTACCCGGCGCTGTTCCCCACCAGCGCCGTGCTCCACGTCGCCCGCTTCGTCTCCCTCCTCGCCTTCCTCAAGCTCTTCTACGACTTCACCTACACGGCCAGCTACACAGCTAAGTTTTTCAAAGACATAAGCGCCGTCGACATCTTCTCCTTCAACGACTTCCTCTTCATCTCCATGATCCTCGGCGTGGAGGTTATGCAGCAGCTGTCCACCGGATACTCCGACTGGGCGGTCGTCCACTTCGTCTGCGACTACGTCAGGCGCGTCGACAAGAACAAGAAGCGGCACGGCGGCGGCTTCGGCTTCCGGCAAGCGGTGATCAAGCGGTTGGCGGCTCGCCGGGCGAGGACGTCGAGGCACTGGCAGAACAAGCTCGGCCAGTACTCCCTCCTCTACCATTCGTCAGCTGGCAACTGCCTGTCATGGCTGACAGGGCGCCTGCTGGAGCCGAAGGTCGTCACGCTGCCGCGCGAGGTGAAGGTGGCAGTCCTCCGTTCGTTCAAGGAGAGCGGCGGCCGTCTCGCCGTCGGCCGGTCGCTGGACAGCCGGTTGCGGTGGGCGTGCGACCGCCTCCTGCCGCCGTCGACGCAGCTGCAGAGCGACACGCACTGGAAGACGCGAGCTCACACGCACACCGTCCTCGTGTGGCACATCGCCACCACGATGTGCGACCAACTGGACGCCGCCGCCGCCGCCGACGACGACAAGAACGGCGCCGACCGCCTCGTCGCGATCCGCCTGTCAGGGTACTGCGCCTACCTGCTGGCTTTCGTCCCCGAGATACTGCCGGACCACAGCTACACGGCCACGCTGGTCCTGGACGCCGCCGTGCAGGAGGCCCGGGAACACCTCGTCGATGCCACGGCCATGCCGGACATGTGCAAGAAGCTGCGTGACCTCGGCGAGAGCAACGGCGGAGTCCGCGACGGGATACTGATGGACGGAGCGAGGCTGGGGAGCCAGCTGATGGCCGCCAGCTACGACTCCCGCCGGCGGTGGAAGCTGCTCGCGGAGGTCTGGGCCGAGCTGGTGCTCTTCCTGGCGCCGTCGGACAACGCCGACGCCCACGCCGAGAGCCTCGCCCGCGGCGGCGAGTTCATGACGCACATCTGGGCGCTGCTCACGCACGCCGGCATCCTCGACCGTGACCCTGAAGCTGCTGCGCCGCCGGCCGATGCCACTGCTGTTTGAAGACTTGCTCGACGGCGCGGCGCGGCCGGCAATGCATAAAACGAGAGGATATCCTCTCGAGGGATGATTTCACTTTCCCGTAATATAGTACCAGTATATGTTGTATTGATATTACTGCGACTTTGGTTTTCATCTGTTTTGTATCAATTTTATATATGTACGCCCTTTAATAAATCAGTTTTAAAAGAAGTTATGTGTTTTTCAATACTAGTAACATGCACGTGCTAACACTACGATGATATTTATTTATTCTTAGTTTCCACATATTTTTCCTTATTATATAATTAATTAATGATAGCATAAACTGATTAAGAAGAAAATGATGGGCGTACATTTTTTTTTTTTGGCTCTACTACTTCATATTTGAAATTTCTTTTCCTTTCAATTTCAGAATAAACAAGATGGCTGTTAACAACTCATCCCGCTGAGATCTGAAACGCTAAAACACAATTAATACATGCACATGTATTATTGATTTCTTATACAAACAGTCAATAAATATTTCACAATATCAATTACAACATACATCACAAAAAAAAAATATTTCACAATATCAATTACAACATACATAAAAAAAAAACACAACAAATCTATATATAGTCGTAGTAGTGCACAGATTTGCAGTTGTTCCATCTTTCTTCTGTTTTTCCTTCTCCAGTTTGATTCTTGCAAGTTACAAAAACTGATAGTCATGTAGATGGAAGTGGCATGGACTTCAAAGTCATGTGCAGGAATAATAATTCTGCTCATACTCACCATTCTTTTCCTTTCTTTTTAGAATAATGCACCACAAGTACTGTTTACAAAATTTTAGCTGTTCATAGAGAACAGATCTTCAAAGCTTCATCTTCTATTTCCAATCAACAGTAGCCATATCCTCTATTCACTCATGGTAGAGAAATAAGAGACGCAATAGCACCGCCTGGCACAAATGAACACAATTTCAATTATTATTTTGAGTCTATTTGCACAACACCGAACAATTCTTAATTATTATTTGAGAAAAATGAGAGATATGTATGTAAATTGGCCATCCTTTTCTGTACTTACAGTAAAAATCAATAGCTCAACTAATAATTAATTGGTGGGCATGATGCATGCCATTTACCAATGGCCAAAAAAAAAAGAAAAAGATTTAAGTATGAATAACCCAATTAGTCAACTTTGCATCTACAATTTTGTAATTCCATCATAGCACAAAATGAGAAAGACCTATGAAGTCTAACAAGAAAGAAACATAAACCACATCGTTTCCTTTCATTTTAGAATAGCACAAATGAGAGAGAGCTATGAGGTCTAACTTGAACCTTCTATTAAAGTATTCCTTGTTAGAATATGTTGGTCTGAAACTCCATGCACTACATTTAATTGCATGCTGATAGTTTACATCAATGTCATTGTGGCTCAATTAAAAGATGTTTCATCAATAATATGAAAGATGAAAGAACAATATTTGTCGGGTGATAGGATAAGAACATACCTATGAACTGATAAAGCCTTGCGAATATAGATTGCAATACCTTCTCTGAAAAGGTAGCAACATAGCAGCCGTAAAAAAACCAGCAACGTCCTTTGCAGGACACAGAAATTACACGGCCACCAAATTCAATCCATATGGTGGACTTGCATCCTGAACTCCTGATCCTTGTCATACAAAAGGCTTCAGAGCTGTGCATGCTCACAGTCTCAGCATAGTAATGGTGGTGCTATCAATCTGTGGTCTGTAGGAGAGAGTAGACACAAAGTTGTTCAGAACCGGAACTGCAAGCAGCTTAACAGTGGTAAAACTAAATTAATCCGCATAGCCCCATCAATTCAGAGCACATTGTACTGTAGCGTGTCATCAAAATTTGCATTATAACAAAGAGATCGATAGGATAAATACCTGTGGGGGTGGAAGAATGGCCTTGAGGGTGGTGATTCATAAATAAGAGAATGGGAACATTGTGGTCGTCAGCAAGGCGACGCAGCCCACCATACAGGGACAGTGTAGCGGCCTGGGCGGCAGAGTGGATGCCTCTTGGCCTCAGCGGTAGAGCCAATAATTGCAGCGACCTCGGCAGCAGAGTCCAGGGTCATCACTCAATATAACTAGCAAACCTCCTCCCGAGTGAGTGCCTCAGCCGTGACCTCCATCACCCTAGGGGCCATTAAGAAGCTTAAATTTGAAACTACTTTCAGAAACATTGGTCTGTAGTTCTAGAATGAATTTGGAATAATGAACCTGGACTTCCTTTAAGTTGACAAAAATGATCACATTACACACCAATGATCACATTAGTCAATGTATGAGATATATGATATATCTTTGGGTAGAGATGTGCAGAAGTTAATAAATAAGAGATACACGGAAGATTGATATATTAATCTAAAAATCCGTATATGTGTGCCTAAATACTAGAAAGTGCTTAATTTCCTTACAGCCTAGGCATTCCATTGTAATGCAGAAGAAGCCCATAAATTATTTACCAGTTTATAGGATTTTATTCTGTTAGAAAAAGCATAAAAATTTAGTAGCATGCATTGGTACAAAGTTGAAATACATGCAACCATAAAACAGAGCAGAAGGTCACATATCATTTGAAATTAAGAACTTGGACTTTACTAAAATAGAATGGGAAGATCAACTTAAAAAAGAAAACAACATATATCTTGTAAGTACTAAGTAAAACAAATGCACGGTCCACATAGAGAGCCAATGTATTGATGCAGGAGAGTTTGCTACCTCATTAGGTCCACATAGAGAGCCAATGTATTGATGCAGGAGAGTTTGCTACCTCATTATCGAAAAGCAGTTGCATCCAAACTAAATCCAATGAGTTCCATTCATCAATAAGAAATAAAGGGGAACAAAGGGGACACACTATAAACCAAACAACGATTTTCTTCTAAAAGAAGCAGCAAAATGGGTACCCAGCACTTTGCAGGGACGGGACACAATCAGGGCAACCGGCTTAGGAGGTGTTGCTGTGGTTCTTCCTCAACTCCTTGACGGGAGGCATTGCAGCCGATCTGGTGGAACAAAGATGCCAGACAAAATCAGGGGTACAAGTCGAATCGCGTTCACCTGCAGTTGTCGTATAAAGCACGCCATGCAGTCAAAGCAGCAGATTGGATAATGCTAGCCTCCTGCAATATAACAAAACTTGATCCGATTAGCTTGCAGTATCATTTTCAAGTAACATTGGAAACCAAGTCCTGAGCCATCTACTTAAGAAGATAGAAATTGTTCTCTCCATCAATAAACAATAAACAAGAATTAAAACCTTTTAGAACTTCCATTAAAAAGCTTTCAAAGGATGGTTTTTCGTTAAAATGCATACAAAGGTGTTTATATCATCATCCATTAGCCACAATGTCTGTTAAATACAAAGTATGATGCACTTATGTACATTCCTGAAATGGAATAAATATTGCATACATCCAGGGGAATGGACCAAAGTCTGTCCAGTTCATACTATGCCAAGATCAATGGTGAAAAAATTGACGTGATCCTGAAATGATATTTTGAAAGATGAATATTACGAAGAGAAGAGTTATCTGATGAATTCATACCAAGAGACTGAGCCTCATATGGCTGTTGGATGCAAAGCACCAAACACTTCTTGCCCAATAGTAATAGCCAATCCGTATCTGAGGACAGACATTTTTTATGAGATAAATCAAATTTCACAAAAGAACAATATATTCCATTTCATAATTTAGAAAGCACAAGAATATATACTTATCCGATTGTTCACGTCAACTGCAAATTGATGCCAACGCTGTGTAGTTCACCCGTAAGCCAAGATGCCTGACAAAACGGATCTGCCGTTGCATGATCAGAGATTCAGAATTGGTGTTAATCAAATTGGTTGAGCAAGCGGGCGATCTATTTCATTTGCATACCTGTAACGTCATCGCATCTCTGAAATAGGGCACAGCACAACTCAATCAGAAAATCAAAATGCATAGTACAAATTAGTGCAGAGCAATTGACAGCAAATTTAGAATTCAGACCACAACTCAATCAGAATAATCAGAATCCAGAAGTACCACTAATTAGCAGCAAATTCAGAATTCAGACCACAACTCAGTTAGAAAATCAAAATGCACACACTTTTGTGCAGAGGAATTGACAGCGAATTCAGAATTCAGACCACGACTCAACCAGAAAAATTAGAATTTAGACATATCAGTGCAAAGTAATTAATAAGCAGCAAATTCAGAATTATGCAACAATTGATTGGATTTGGATAAGATTGGCTGTTCATTGGTATTACCAGGATTTTCAGTGATTTTACGCATGGGAAACTCTTCAGGATCTGCTCTATCTGGCAGGCAACATGTGGACCATCGCTGTGTAGTTCACCCGTAAGCCAAGATGCCTGACAGAACGGATCTGTGGAGGCTGCTCCACCATCCCAGCCTGCGCTTGCATGATCAGAGATTCAGAATTGGTGTTAATCAAATTGGTTGAGCAAGCGGGCAGGTTGATCGATCGATCGATGGAGACGGCCCGTGCGCACACGAGCACCTCCCCTAGCCCATGCGCACACGATTCCCACCGATCCGGCATCGGCAGCGCAAGTATGGATCACTGGCGGTGGTGCTTGAGGCGGCAGCGGCGTCGCGTTGTCGGAGGAGAGCGGCGAGGCGTGGTGATGGCATTCCGGTGGCAGAGAGGGCGCGGGCGGATTCCCGCTGATCCGGCGTCAGCATCTTGAATGAAATCGGCGAGGGGCAGGGAATCCGATCCGGTGATGGAGTGGGAGGGAGGGGGAGCGATGGACGTTCGGCGATGCGAGGCGACGGCGGCGACGTCTGGTGTGCGGCGATGCGATGCGGCGATGGTGGTGTCTGGTGTGCGAGAGAGATTAGGGGAGGGGGAGCGTGCGGGTCCAAGGTGAGGGTGAGGGGAAACGTGGGATCATGTGATTCGTTGGATTCGATGATTATGAGTCGTTGGATTTGATGAATGAGTATTGTATAGGTGTAAGAATGAGTTGGTGAATTATATGATGGATGAGAGGAGTATTTTCTTTGTTTTATTTTTCAT
Organism: Oryza meridionalis; assembly: GCA_000338895.3. Lineage (NCBI taxonomy): Eukaryota > Viridiplantae > Streptophyta > Magnoliopsida > Poales > Poaceae > Oryza > Oryza meridionalis. The sequence continues at coordinate 16,616,660 of CM002530.2, forward strand.
AACTGAACCTTAATTTGCATGCTGTTGATTTAGTTTTTTCTTTTTAGATTTTTTATCGCCCAACACAGTAGGGTGGTACCAAATCTCAACCGGTGGTACAATCGGATCCAACGGTTGGAGGTTAGTACAGTGAGTACCATTTGTGTCCTTGAGGTGGTGGTGGCATATAATTGAGGGTTAATTGGATCCATGCCATTGCAAATTTGCCTATTCAGAAAAATGCCATTACAATTCATCTATTCGTAGCCATGCCACTGAAATCTATTAACTTATTAAAGGAATAGAAAAATGAGCCTCCATATTTGCTCTCACGGCCTAAAAATTCTCATATTAATCGGAGAAAAAGAAAAACAGAGTCCATGTTGAAATTCGAAATTAAAAAATAAGGAATATTGGAAGAGGAGACTAAGTCCATATAGAAATACAATTTATAAATAATTGAAATTCGGAATTAAAATATAAGGAATATTAGAAGTAGAGTATAGAGTCCATATAGAAATACAATTAGGAAATAATAGAAATTCGGAATTAAAAATAAGGAATATTAGAAGTAGGGTATAGAGTCCATATAGGAATTTAAAACTAACTAAAAAATTCAGAATAAACATAATAAATTAAAAGTAGAGTTTAGAGTCCGTATAAAAATACAATTTACAAATAACTAAAATTTAAAATTAAAAAGACACATGGGAAGAAGAGTCTAAAGTCAATATAGGAATATAATTTAGAAGTAACTAAAATTCTAAATTAAAAATTAAAGAATATTAAAAGATGAGTTTAGAGTTCACATAGAAATACAATTAGAAATAATAAAGAATCAGAATTAAAAATAAAAATAAATTAGAAGAGCCTAGAGTCTACATAGAAATACAATTTACAGATAACGAAAATTTGGAATTAAAAAAATATAGAAAGATGAGTCTAGAGTCCATATAGGAATATAATTTACAAATAACTAAAATTTGATATTAAAAATAATTAATAACTAACACGTATATAAAATACAATATGAATATTACACATTAGTAGTTTTGTAAAGTTAGTACAAAATTTAAAATTATGTTGTCATTTTAATATATTTAAATAATACATTGAGAAAACATATATGCTATTATGAGAGAAAATATAATGATGCTAGCCGCGCAGATTGGGCGGGCCACCATGCTAGTTTTATAAAAATTAGAGTAAATTTCACAAAACTACAGATACTTTGATCAAATTATCAGAAAACTACAGATTTAGCATCTTGTATCACAAAACTACAGATTTAACACTAATTTTATCACGGAACTACAGATTTAAGGTAAAATATCGCTAAATTACAGATTTAATAATAAAGTTATCACAAAACTATAGGTTTAATGTCAATTTAATCATAAAACTTGGACATTTATAACTCAACATAACATTAATGCAAAGGATTTAAATCCCAAAATCTATAGTTTTGTGATAATTTTATTATTAAATATGTATTTTTCTGGTACTTAGTCTTAAACCTGTAGTTTTGCGATAAATTTATTGCTAAATCTATAGTTCTATGATATATGACCTTAAATCTGTAGTTTTGCAATAATTTTTTTGTGAAATTTACTCCAAAAATTAGAACTGTGCCACTACCATCACATTTCCATCCATCTTCTTCGTCTCCGTCTTCTACCTTCTCACTAGGGATGGCAATTTCCCCCACGGGGACCCGCCCCTACGGGGGTAGGGGCAGGTGGATTTTCTGACCCGCGGGGAGTCGGGGCCGGGGCCCCGCAATTGGGCGGGTAAGGGGGCGGGGGAGGTAATTCACCCGCGGGTGACCCGCGGGGCTCCGACGGGTGCATATTAGACTTTTAAATGTACTACCAACCCTAAACACCACCACAAAATGTCATATGGCCCATGAAAACCCTAACCCTACCCACCGCATCGCTCCTCTCCTCACTCCCAGCCGCCGACGCCAATGCCCCTAGCGGCTAGCCGCTAGCTCAACATGGCAACAGCGTTGTGCGCGTGCGCCCCTCCCCAGCAGGCGGCAGCGGCACTGCGGCAGCACATCCCTCCTCTCCGGTCGCCCTCTCCATCGTCCTGTCCCCTCCTTTCCCCTCTCTTCCGGCAGTGCAAAGGCGCGGTAGCGCGGTGGCGCACCGGCGCAGCACACAAGCTGAGAGCGTCTCTGAGACGCACGTCGAGAGAAGCTCTGAGAGGTATTTCTTGGTCTATATCTCTGTGTTCTTTCATCCCTAATTTCCGATCTGATGCCATCCCTAATTAGAACATGATTTAGGGTGAATTGTTGTGGATCTGTGGTTAAACTTGTGGTGAATTGTTTTGGATCAGTGGTTGAACACTTGAACTTGAATGATTGATGTGTCAATATTTGAGTAATGATGGATCATGAAAATATTTCTGTTTTTTGCTGAATTTTGATGATGTTATTTAGTATTCAAGTGAAGTATTCATGCTATTTTTGAGCTGAATCAATGGAGTTGCTACTCACTGCGGGGCCCCGGTCGGGTTGCGGGGCCCCGCAGGGTTGGGGGTGGGGGATGATTTCCACCCGTATGTCCACTCGGAGCCGGGGGCGGGTGGAGAGTTCGGGGGTCGGGGGTGGGGCCGTTCCAGCCCAACTCGTCCCCGACCCGCGCTGTTGCCATTCCTACTTCTCGCGTCTCCAGAATCGCCATGTACTTCACCGCCGATCCACCACCACCATGCTACCCCGATTCTTGGTCACCACCGATGAACACTCCTGCTCCACGCACGCAGCGCCCGTCTGCGCCCACATCCCCTCCGCGTCGCCGCCGCCTCCGTCGATATCCTCACCGGCGTAGACTTCACCATCGCCATCGCCCATCGGGGACGATGGGGTCAACGCGGTGGCCGGACGTTTTCCACGCCAGGCTGTTCACGAACCTGACCAACCACTCCATGGCGCCGGCGGTGCCGCCACCTCGTGTCACTGACCTCTACTACGACTGGCCGCAGCAACGCAACCTCAACCTAGTCTGGTACCAGCTCGCCGCCGGAGGAGCCCTCCTCCCCTTCCCGCGGCTGCTGAGCCTGTGGTGTACGGTGCAGCACTACGAGTAGGGCGAGTGGGCGACGACGAAACAGCAGCTCGGATTCTCACTTGTACATGTTCAGAGATACCGTTGCAACGACGCACGCAAGCGACAGGAGTGTTTTCTTGCTGCCGGCCATGGCCGCGGCGGCGCCGATGTCGTTGTAACCCGGATGCGACATGGATCCGTACAGAGGAGGGGAGTTGCCAAATCCAGGAGGAGAGTTGTCGTAGCCACTGAAAGTTGGATTCGTCGGCGTCGACATGTTCAGAACCAAATCACCAGTGCTGTCGATTCGATCGCACAAAGAAACAAGAGAAACAAAAAGAATTTCAGGAAATTCATATGCTGCTTCTTTCTTGTTTGTTTGGGGTTCTAGGATTGACCTTGTCGATGGGTAATTGCACGATGCGGAACCTGCAGAATTGGAACGAGGTGAAATTGGATTTGTCAGTCATGATGATGCTCTTGCTCTGCTAAAGATGGAGAAATGTTGATGATTTTTTGAGTGGTTGAGCACTTGATGATGCTCTTGCTCTCTGACAAGCGCCGCTACCGCCGACCCCGACCCCGACCCGGCTCGCCCCTACGACGACTCCAACACGGCGTGGCCTTCTCAGGGACTGGTTGGCGCGCAACCCCACCGTGCTCGGCCTCGCTTAACGACCTGCGTCTGCGACCCATACGCCAGGTTGCCGCGGCGGTGGCGGCGGCCGACAACCGCTCGCCGTTCAATCCTATCATCGTCATGCGGCGCTCCACCGCTGCCGTAGCCGCCGACGACGACGAGAAGATGGAAGAAGACGATAGAAGGAGAAAGAAGACGGGAAAAGGAAGGTGTTGGATGGAAAAGGCAACGGTAATGGCACGGATCTAATTTTGTAAAATTTTAGTGACAAATGAACGAATTGTAATGATATTTTTCTAAATAAGTAAATTTGCAATGGCATAAATCAAATTAACCCTATAATTGAACACCTCAGATTGTATTTTCACATTGAATGGGAAGAGGTGTGTTCTCAGTTTTCACGCTTGGCCGACGCGAGAGCTCCGCTGACGCCACCGATTTCTACACCGCATCTGTGCATGTGCATGGCTGCTCCCCCTTCCTCTTTCGACGAGTGACGCAGTCTCCCCCTCCACCGCCGCCGCGCCGCGCGAGTGTGTCACCACGGCCGTGCATCTATGCAGCCGCCGCCGTTGCGTACCATGCATCTGCCTCCGCCCCTCCCCCATCGCCGTGGGGAGAGACAACTGCGGATTCAGTATAATCTGCGCTGGGAGGTGAGGATGTGGTGGAATTTTTTTTTGAACTATTTTTTACTAGAAAAAATACCCGTGCATTGCTACGGGTGAAGGCTATTTTCATTCTATTATTGTTATTTTTTTTTCAATTCATTGTGAGATTCACTTGTATATATATTTTTTCTAGAAAATCATAAGTTGTAATTAGGAGTCCGATCATTTCAAGTTAGCATGTAAGTTTTTTTTAAAAGAGATTTCTTATATGACTACTCCTGTATTTTCAAAAGCGAACAAATTTAAAACCCGATTCAAATACGGAACTGTATTTCCAAAAACGAACAAACTTAAAATTCGACTCATACACGGATGACGTACCAAAGTACCGACAAAAACATCTGCAATTTTTATAATAGTAGAGAATTTAAAAATAAGTATTTCTAAAACTTATTTTCAGAATCTAAATATTTTGACCACATCAGCTCGTCTGGCTAGCAAAATAATATTGACACATCACATATAACGGGCATGATAGTTTTTTCTTGCCACATGGCTAATTAATACTGTCACGCCAGCACGTTTGTCACACTAGCCAGACTGCACGTTACAGCTATATTTTGTTGCACCAGCCACGCCAAAAGATTCAAATTTTGAAAATAAGTTTTGAAAGTGCTTATTTTTAAACTAAAAATTTCTCCAAAAAAATAAAAAATTGAAAAAGTTCAAAAAATAAAAAAAATCGAATGTGGTGGAGCGGGCTCAGTCAGTCACTCCCACAAAGGTCTTGCTAAACTTGATTTCGTGCTGACGAACGATGCCAATGTACCCCTCTCCCTCCACAATCAACGGCTCGATTTGATTTGGTCACTGGTGCAGAAACCATCTTTGGTCAGTCGGTCGAAATCCACAATAGTCCTGGATCCATTTAAAACCGGGACTAAAGATGATCTTTAGTCCCGGTTGGTGGCTACAGTGGGCAAATGTGATCTTTAGTCCCGGTTGGTGGCTACAGTGGGCAAATGTGATCTTTAGTTACCAACCGGGACTAAAGATCAGCTTTAGTCCCAGTTGTAGAGATGTCAGACGTTGTCAGGGCTCCCGGGATCTTTAGTCCCGGTTGGTGTTCCTATCCGGGACTAAAGATCCTAACTTTAGTCCCGGTTAGTGTTACCAACCGGGACTAAAGATCCCGGCAATCTTTAGCCCCGGTTGGTGGACTAAAGATCCCCCTCTTTATATATGTCTTCTTCCTCCTCTAGCCCGAGAGCAAGCCTCAAAATTTCTCAAAGAAAGAGGGGAGGTCATGGCAAAATTTCTTGTGAAATTTTTTTAGTGTTTATATACAAATCGGAGGTGTCTAAAAGGTTAGTAACTTCATCCTCTAATGTTTTTTGTTGTTATATTACTTTTGGAGCTATGTTTCACACATTTTTTTCTCCAAAATTTTGTTGTAAGTTGATGAGAAAGAAAATTTGTGTGGGGAAGAAGAATATATAGAAATTTTATTCTCATAGTTTAAAATATGATAAACATTTAATCTTAAAAAATAGAAAACAAACTAAATTGAAAATTAAGAGAAGTACAACATTAATGTTAGTTTAGAACTTCAAAAATTGTTAATAAGAATTGCTTGTCGAAAGAGTTTTTAATTATTTTATCATTACTGTTTGACTGTCATTATTGTACGAAAATTTATTTATGTACGATTTGTTTCCATTTCATGTAGATGGATCAGCAATGGATGTATGCTGACCGGCGGTCCAAAGAATTTATCGAGGGCGTGCATTATTTTTTGAGAGTGGCCGAAGCTAACAAGCGTAACGGTTTTATTTGTTGTCCATGCAATAAGTGTAAGAACCAGAAGGACTATTCTGCATCTAAGACTATTCATTTCCACTTGTTTTAGTCGGGGTTCATGCCAAGCTATAATTGTTGGACATCCCACGGTGAGCAAGGGTTTGAAATGGAAGAAGGTGAAGCGGAGGACGAGAACATTCCCGACTGGGCTCAGTACGCTGGATTTGAAGGAAATCAAACGGGCGAGGTGGACAGGGATGCTGGCGATAATGACGCTGCGGATGATCTTGGTCAGATGTTGCAGGATGCAAAGGAGGACTGTGAAAGTGAAAAGGGGTCCCATAAATTGGAGCGGATGTTAGAGGACCACAGAACGTCGTTGTACCCAGGTTGCGAGCAGGGGCACAAAAAGATGGATACCACTCTGGAGTTCTTGCAATGGAAGGCAAAAAATGGTGTTAGTGACAAGGCATTTGGCGATTTATTGAAACTCGTCAAGAACATTCTTCCGGAGGGAAACAAATTGCCCGAGACAACGTACGAGGCTAAGAAGATAGTCTACCCTTTAGGACTGGAAGTTCAGAAGATTCACGCATGTCCGAATGATTGTATCCTATATCGCGGTGAGGAGTACGAGAGCCTAGAAGCATGCCCTGTTTGTAAAGCACTACGATACAAGATTAGACGAGATGATCCAGGTGAGGTTGACGGGCAGCTAACGAAGAAGAGAATTTCTGCTAAGGTGATGTGGTATTTCCCTATAATACCACGGCTAAGGCGTTTTTTCAGGAACAAGGGTAATAATAGAATGATGCGTTGGCACGCTGAAGAACGTCAACAGGACGGGATGCTGAGACACCCCACCGATGGTTCGCAGTGGCGAAACATCGACAGAAAATTTAAAGACTTTGGAAAGGACGCACGAAACATACGGTTTGGTTTAAGTACGGATGGCATGAATCCTTTTGGAGAGATGAGCAGCGGCCATAGCACTTGGCCCGTTACAATGTGTATCTACAACCTCCCCCCTTGGCTATGCATGAAGAGAAAGTACATAATGATGCCGATTATTATTCAAGGCCCCAAGCAACCTGGTAACGACATCGACGTGTACCTAAGACCACTGGTCGAAGATCTTAAACTGTTGTGGAAGAAGGAAGGTGTCCCCGTGTGGGACGAGGACAAAAAGGAGGAGTTTAACGTACGAGCGCTGCTGTTCGTAACCATCAACGATTGGCCTGCACTTAGCAACCTATCCGGGCAGTCCAACAAGGGGTACAAGCCTTGCACACACTGTATGGATGAAACAGAAAGTACGTATCTTAAGCTCTGTCGGAAGGTTGTGTACATGGGTCATCGTAGATTCCTTGCAGCAAACCACCAAGTACGGAAGAAAGGCAAGCACTTTGAACATACAGCGGACCACCGTACGAAGCCAAAACATCGCAGCGGTAAAACAGTGTTTGCTATGGTGAAAGATCTTAAAGTAGAGTTTGGAAAGGGGCCTGGCAGCCAGCCTATAGAGAGTGAAGATGGTCACGTGGCGATGTGGAAAAAAAACTCCATATTTTGGGAGTTACCCTATTGGGAATTCTTGGACGTCCATCACGCAATCGACGTGATGCACCTTACTAAGAACCTTTGCGTAAACCTTCTTGGCTTCCTAGGTGTATATGGAAAGTCGAAAGATACACTGGAAGCACGTAATGATCTGTAGCATATGGAACAATGCGGTGACCATCACCCGAAACCAAAGGAGAAAGGAAGCCATTACTTGAGTCCAGCCAGCTACACTCTTAGCAAGGCAGAGAAGGACAGTATGTTTGAATGCTTGGAGAGCATCAAGATACCGTCAGGATACTCCACGAATATAAAGCGAATAATAAGCACGAAGGAGAAGAAGTTCACAAACCTAAAGTCTCATGACTGTCACGTGTTGATGACACAGCTGCTACCAGTTGTAATAAGGGGTATCCTCCCAGACAATGTCCGGGCAACAATAACAAAGCTATGTGCTTTTATGAACACAATTTCGCAGAAGGTCATCGATCCGGATAGATTAGAAGCCCTTCAGAATGATGTGGTGCAATGTCTTGTCAGCTTTGAGTTGATATTTCCACCTTCATTTTTCAATATAATGACGCATCTGCTTTGTCAACTTGTCAAAGAGATCGGTATTCTCGGCCCTGTGTACCTACACAACATGTTTCCTTTCGAGAGGTACAAGGGCGTTCTGAAGAAATATGTTCGTAACCGTGCTCGTCCAGAGGCAAGCATCGCCAAGGGGTATGGAACAGAGGAGGTCATTGAATTTTGCATAGAATTTATTGAAGACCTTCGCCCAATCGGGGTACCTGAATCACGCCATGAAGAGAGACTACGGGGAAAGGGGACTCTCGGAAGGAAAGCAATAATGACGGTAGACAACAATTTATTTCGTAAAGCCCATTTCACGGTTCTGCAACAATCTTCATTGGTGGCTCCTTACATCGAGGAGCGCTTGGCTCTATTTCGTGCCAGAAACATCGGTAAGTCCGATGCATGGATTACACGGCATCACATTGATACTTTCTCCGCGTGGCTGCGACAACATCTCATGGGTAACGAGACGATTAACCAACAACTGGCCTTCCTGGCGAGGGGACCATCTGGCTCGATCGCGACATTCCATGGATATGAAATCAATGGGTACACATTCTACACGAGAGCCCAAGACATGAAGAGCACGAACCAGAACAGTGTTGTCTGTATCGATGCCATGGGACACGATGGAATAACTGGCACGTATTACGGTGCCATCGAGGACATATGGGAGCTTGACTATGGACCTCTCAAGGTCCCTTTGTTCCGGTGCCAATGGGTTAGGTTGACTGGTGGAGGCGTAACGATTGATGACAGTGGGATGACAACGATTGACCTTAACAAGGTTGGATACTCGGACGAACCTTTTGTCCTTGCCAATGATGTAACGCAAGTTTTTTACGTCAAGGACATGTCTAGGAAAGGAAAAAAGGGCAAAGGGCCTGACGAGCTGAAGCGCCACGTGGTTCTCCCAGGAAAAAGAAAAATCGTCGGAGTAGAGGACAAGACTGACGAGGATTACGATCAGTTTGATGGGCAACCCTCTTTCACGGTGACGATTGACCCTAGCATCCTCCTATCAAATGAAGACACCCCTTACTCACGTAGCGATCACAAGGAAGGAACAATAGTGAGGACAAAGTATGTGCGGTCAACCGTCACCGTCGATGTATTGCCGCAATAGTTGTGTACACGATGTAAACTATTTTGGATGTATTGAATATCCATACAAATCAATTATTGTATGGCATATGTTAATTATGTATGATTATTAGAATTTTTATCAAATTGAAATCATCCATATGCTAATTATATATGATTATTAGAATTTTTAAAAGTTTTAAATCATGCACGTGGTATTTACATATGTTAGTTAGAATTTTCAACAATTTATTATCATGATATGCTAATTATATATGATTATTAGAATTTTTATTAATTTTAAATCATGCATGTGGTATTACATATGTTAATTAGAATTTTCAACAATTTAATATCATCATATGCTAATTATATATGATTATTAGAATTTTTATTAATTTTAAATCATGCATGTGGTATTAAAATATATTAATTAGAATTTTTAACAATTTAATATCATCCATATGCTAGTTATATATGATTATTAGAATTTTTAAAAGTTTTAAATCATGCACGTGGTATTTACATATGTTAATTAGAATTTTTAACAATTTAATATCATGCATATGCTAATTATATATGATTATTAGAATTTTTAACAATTTTAAATCATTCATGTGCTAATTATATATTATCCACTTAGTTACTACAGACAAAAATAATTTTTTGAAGGTTTTGTCATTAATTCTTCGACTTTAAATAATTGTAATGCATTATTTACTATTTTAGAAACACATATGTAATGAAATTCAAAATTCAGTGCTATTATCTTTAGTCCCGGTTCTTAAACCTAACCATATTTAAAAAGAATTTGGAAATAGCGGGAAAAGATCTTTAGTCCCGGTTGGTGAGAACAACCGGGACTAAAGATATCTTTACTTCCGGTTGTTGAGAACAACCGGGACTAATGATCTTAACTTTAGTCCAGGTTGTTCATCCCGATTGTTCTCAACAACCGGGAGTAAAGATATCTTTAGTCCCGGTTGTTCCCACCAACCGGGACTAAAGATCTAGGGGTATATATATTCCCGATGCGCGCCCTCGTCTTCTCCACCAACACTTAGAAGTTTTTTCCCCGATCGGCTTCTCCTTCGCCGCCACTGCCTAGGGCATCCCCGCGCAGACGCCGCCGTTGTATCTCGTCGTCGTCTCGCGGGCATCGTCGTCGCCGCCTCCGCCGCCGCCGCATCTCTGGGGTGAGAGCCGCCGCCTCCCTCTCTCCCTCGACCACCTCGATCTCTCTCTCTCTCCCCCTAAATCGCCGTCGGCCGACTCGTTGCCGACGCCGCCGCCGACGTCGTCGTGGCCAAACACGACTCCGCCTCCCGACGATGCGGACCCCAACCTCGATGCGGTCGCCACCGGCCACGCCCGCCGGGCCACGACGCCGGGCCACGCCACGCCGCCGCGGTGGCCCGACGCCACGCCACCGCCGCGGCACGCCGCCGCCGTGCCCTGATGCCACCGGGCCAGCCCACGGCGCCGGACCACGCCCCCGCCGCCGCGAGACGCCGCCGCCGCGTCGCCACGCCGACGCCGCGCCGCGCCGCCATGCCACCGCTCCGCCGACGCCACTGCCGTGCGAACGAACGCGAACGAACGTGACCGAACACGAACGAACGTGAACGCGAACGAACGCTTAACGAACGTGAACGAACGCGAACGAACGTAAACGAAACGTTAACGAACGCGAACGAACGTGAACGAACACTTAACGAACGTGAACGAAACACTTACGAACGTGAATGCACTTGTACTAAAAGTGTGAGAACAAACGCGAGCGAAACGTGTACGAACGAGATAATTAAACGATTATTAAACTTAGCATACATATATGATTATATATATAGGTTAAAACGTAAAATACAATATATGTAACTTGGCTCGTTTAGACTAATACATTTTCCTGGTAATGTTGCAGAGAAGACGTCGTCGTCGTCCCTCAAGCCGAAGTGGTAGCTAGCCATCGAAGGAATTCGCGCAGGCAAGTGATGTAAAGAAGTGATTGTTAGAGATTTAATATAAGATTATTAGAGTTTTAATATAAGATTATTAGATTATTAGAGTTTTAATATAAGATTATTATATTATTAGAGATTTAATATAAGATTGTTAGACTTAGCATATATGATTATTATAATTTTTAATATAAGATTATTAGAGTATGAATATAAGATTGTTAGACTTAGCATATATGATTATTACAATTTTAATATAAGATTATTAGAGTTTGAATATAAGATTGTTAGAATTAGCATATATGATTATTACAATTTTAATATAAGATTAGTGGCGATTTAATATAAGATTGTTAGACTTAGCATATATGATTATTACAATTTTAATATAAGATTATTAGAGTTTGAATATAAGATTGTTAGACTTAGCATATATATATATATATATATATATATATATATATATATATATATATATATATATATATATATATATATATATATATATATATATATATATATATATATATATATATATATATATATATATATATATATATATGATTATTACAATTTTAATATAAGATTAGTAGCGATTTAATATAAGATTGTTAGACTTAGCATATATGATTATTACAATTTTAATATAAGATTATTAGAGTTTGAATATAAGATTGTTAGACTTAGCATATATATATATATATATATATATATATATATATATATATATATATATATATATATATATATATATATATATATATATATATATATATATATATATATATATGATTATTACAATTTTAATATAAGATTAGTAGCGATTTAATATAAGATTGTTAGATTTAGCATATATGATTATTACAATTTTAATATAAGATCAAAGATTTAATATAAGATTAGTAGCGATTTAATATAAGATTATTAGACTTAGCATATATATATATATATATATGATTATTACAATTTTAATATAAGATTAGTAGCGATTTAATATAAGATTGTTAGACTTAGCATATATATAGACCTAACAAATATTTTTTGTATGCACAGATGGCTGATCGCGATGAGGAACAGATACTGTACGATACAATTGCAGAGGGAAGCAGCCAGTACTGGAACGAAAAAGAGGGGAACGAGGATCCAAACCAGTACTTGAACGAGGAGGGGAACGTGGAGAGGGATGCGGAGAGGAACGAGGAGGTGAACGAGGAGGAGGCTAGTGGAAGTCATCCCTCCGCTGGACAGAAGAGGGCACGCGGACAACGAGGTGCCGCGAAGAAGATAGAGGGTCGGCACATCATAACTGAGGTGGACAAAGACGGCCGACCTAGTGCCCCAGCAGAAGCAGCCAAGAATTTTGTACGCCACAGCGGTTGGGTTGTGAGGGACAACGTGCCTGTCAGCACGGTGTACTGGCGCAGAACAAGGGCACGCGGGGATAATGACAGCTTTGTCCCAGAATCAGAGAAAGAGATGCTGTGGACCACAATGCTCGAGACATTCAAGCTACCCGCGGGTACGGAGAACATAGTGAAACAGTGGACTCTGAAGAAAATGGCAAAACAGTTCCAGAGCTTCAAGGGAGAAATATACAGGAAATACATCCTGAAGGGGCTAACACCGAACTTTGACGTATTCCCAAAGCTAAGGGATCATTGGGACGAGTTCGTTGCTTACAAGACAGGGCAACAAGGGCAAGCGATGATGATCAGAACGATGATCAGAACAAAGAAAATGCCGCCAAGAAGAAGTACCATCATCACTTGGGGTCAGGCGGCTATAGCGTCGTAATGCCGAAGTGGGAGGAGATGGAGGCAGGCTTGATTGAGAGGGGCATCGAACCGGCCACCGCTAAATGGCCAGATCGAACGAAGTTCTGGTACTATGCTCACGGTGGAACGCTTAACCCAGTTGATGGCTCCCTGGTGTTCAGCGATCAGATACGCGAGGCTACCAGTCGACTAACGGACGCAGTGGAAGCCTGTACGCAGGGCACGTTCCAACCCGGTAGAGAGAAGGACGAGCTGTCGCTCGCCCTGCAGACTCCCGAGCATCCAGGAAGAACACGTGGGAAAGGCGTTGTTCCTTGGAAGATTGGATTCAAGGAGGACATCCACACGTACAGGAGTCGGATGAGGAGCAAGAGAGATACCGAGGCGAAGATTGCAGATCTTGAGTACAGGGTATCGAGCTACGAGCTCAGCATGCAAGAGGAGGTGGCACGGAAGGTGGATGAATGCATGGCCGCACATCAGTGCCAGGATCCCCAGCCGTACATTCCTCCTGCAATGGTCAGCCCCTCAGGCAATCATAGCAGCTGCGCCTCAACGGGGCAGGTAGGATCATAGAGCATGGATGCCATGCAAACCCAGGACGAAACCACCTGCCCCGTTGATGAGATCACACAGCGGACACCATGTGAGCTGCATATTCCCTTCAAGAACTTATCAATCAAGGTAGTTCTATGTTTTTTGGACTTGTACATTCAGCAAGTTTATGCTTATGTTGATTACTAATAGATAACCTCTCATCACATGAAGGTTGCATCGGGAATGGCCATCCCAACGGACCCTTCAGGGACTTACCATTGCAGGCCGATTCCAGCAGGATACTCGAGGGTCGAAGTTGAGCTGGTGGAAGCCGCGTATGAGGACCTCGAGTTGGACTACCCTGGAGGAGACGGTGAGACGCATCTACACGACACGAGCCACGCCATTATACTATGGCGCAAGCGCTACATCATCCTCCCTGGGCGACAAGCGGCATCTCATGCACCATCCCCTCCAGCTCCTCCACCGTATCCTCCTCAGGCTCCTGCACCGTCTCCTCCTCATCAGTCTCCTGCACCGACTCCTCCTCAGGCTCCTGCACCAACTCCTCCTCAGGATCCTGCACAGACTCCTTCTCAGGCTCCTGCACCGACTCCTCCTCAGGCTCCTGCGCCGTGTCCTCCAGCACCTTCCAAGTCAAGAACTCACCAAGCACCACCGCCTGCCCGCACAAGGGCAACGAAGAAGGCGAAAGTTGACGCCACCGAGAACAAGGAGCCACCGTACGATTGCACGCAACAGGAGCTTGACACTTATGTCGCAGCAGAAGTGAAGAGGCAATTGAAGCCTCGGAGTCCAGAAAAGAAGATTCCTATAGACCTGAGTGCCAAGAAGTTCTTCAGGAGTATGTCGGCACCAGCCAAGGAGGCCATCAAGCTAACAGACTATGAGCGAACACTTAAGAAAGCATATTATGGAAAGTACAAACAAGTCCCTCAGCTTGGAGAGCAACCAAACCAGGAGTCGAGCCGTTGGTGATAGGGCAAGAAATTGGAATAAAAGAATTCATTTCTGACACCGGGCTAACTATGGATCAGTTGCTTAAAGGCGCACCAATCCCAAAGGCGGAAGTGAGACACAAGTACGAACTCGGTAAACCGCTTGTCAAGCCTGAGCAGCTGCAGTCCCTACCGACATAGATGTACAAATTCCATCAACGATACATGGAGATGAGCGCAAGCGGCAGGGAGATTATCGAAGCGAGGATCAAGAGCTCCGACTTCTTACAAGGGGAAGATGTTCTCTGGATCAATTTCAAGGATATCTACGACCTATACCAACTAGATGCCCTTGATGTATCTATTCTTAGCGCATGGATTTTGTACGTATCGTTGAGTTATATTTCTTACGTTCCTTTAATTAGCTCCTTATATATATATATATATATGTACACCATATATATAACAATTCCTTTATATCGTTGTAGAATAGAGATTCAAAGGGCCCGACGGCGGGGGGTTTTCGATACTGGATTCATCGACCCTCAGAAAGTAAACATCAAAATGGTCACCGACTATCCGCAAGCCATAGAGGACAATCTCGTCAATCTCCTAAAGGAGCAGCATTACAAGACGTTCATACTATTGCCGTACAACACAGCGTTAGTTTTTGCTGTCTTCCGAACAAAGTTTGTTCCCGTACATATATAGATCTACAGTTTTTCATATATCACCTCATACATATTGCAGATTCCATTGGATCCTTTTACTCTTTGACTTGGAGGCATGCGGAGTCAATATCTATGACTCAATGAATAAAGATGAGTCTACTTTTGACCAGGTTTTTGAACTGATAGACAGGTAATGTCATAAGTTCCAATGTTATTACGAATTTTGCTATTAATTGCTACTACGAATCATAGCTTTAAAGTCCATGTAGGGCTTGGTATCGGTTCCGTCATTTGGTCCGCGGCAATTAGAAAGAAAAACTTAGGCGGAGGTTCAAATTTCTTGTGAGTACATGCTCTACATTTATATTGAATCTCTAATTCAAATATAAGTGTATATTAATTAAATCTCTCGCCGTTTGTCATGTATATATATGTAGTGTGCAAAGTAAGACAAGGGAACTAACTTATGTGGATACTACGTATGTGAGTATTGCCACTGCCTTACAACCCAAATATACACCACAAGAGAGCTCGATGTACGTATAAATAAATTCCAACTTTCATTGCGTACGTATCGATTTGTTCATTACTAATTAATTTCATACATTCATATATAGGTTATTCACATGAGGGATAACCTCACACACAAGGAATTTATCGCGGCGGTTCAAGAACAACTCATAGGATTCATCAACGAACAAGTCCTTGATCCCGAGGGTAAATTCTACTACAATAAAAATACAATTCATAAGCCGTTAACTTCTGAGATAATGACTACTACGTCGAAGTCGTAGCTAGCTACGACATAATGAATTGTAATTAATACATGTCTATTTTTATATATGTACATATTTACTTTAGTGTAAATATATATTTTGGTCATATATACACATAAAATGTTAAGTGCTTTAATATATACATATATATTATGCATGTATATATGTATTTCATATATATATATATACATGCATTTATATATGTAATATATATATTATGCATACATATATGTATTGAAACATATATATGCATATTATATATATAAACCATGCAGCAATAGGGCCATGCAAATAAAAAAAAGGCAGCTCGATCTGTAGTCCCACTAAAGATGGCTCAGCCGGCCACGTGGCTGAACCAAACCGGGACTAAAGATCGATCTTTAGTCCCGGTTATTTTACCCAGGACTAAAGATAGCGATCTTTAGTCCCGAATTCGTAGTCCCGGTTAGACAACCGGGACTAAAGGGGGTAACGAACTGGGAGAAAAAAGGGTTTCTCCACCAGTGTGTACCTGGTGGTAGTAATACTCTGTGTGAGATAACATTTGCTGGACTCACTCTACTGGAGCTATTGTAGAGCCGAGATGAGCTACTGTTTAGCTTGTTTGTTCATTGAGTCGAGCTAGCTGGCTCGAATGCTCGATATCTATCCCTTGGTAGGTACCATCCTGTAGTGGCCGATCCCATGGGAAATATATATGATACGAACTTTTTTTAAGAAATTTATAAAACAATCTAAAGAAAATCGCGTATGCAAGGAAGATGTAAATAGACAACAAAAGTTGTAAGAACAAACATATATAACTTCGTTTGTAAAATTAACAAATTGAAAATATAAAGAATTATTACTTTTTTTATTATTTTCTCCATTGTTTGTCAAATTTGTATTTAACAAATGTAGTTGAGTTTATTCTTCTAAATTTACATGTATAATATCACCTTTGCTATATGCGAGATTTTTTATTATTATTATTATTTTTTGCTTAAGACGAGCTGACGACGCACCTCTGGACGCCGGACAGCTAGACGTCGACCAATGCCAATGGAAGGTAAGATGCCGGTGATCCCTCACGGAGCGAGGAGGTCATGAGAACTCCACCTTTCCAACTCTCTCTCTTTCGGCATAAAGTCTGAGATTCAATAGCATTGGACCGATAAAAAAGTGATAACCCATACGATTGCGAACCACAATTGCTATGAAACAA
This sequence comes from Oryza meridionalis, assembly GCA_000338895.3. Classification (NCBI taxonomy): domain Eukaryota; kingdom Viridiplantae; phylum Streptophyta; class Magnoliopsida; order Poales; family Poaceae; genus Oryza; species Oryza meridionalis. Next base: position 16,633,851 of record CM002530.2, read on the forward strand.
AGCCCGAATCATGCACCAGCCAAGCCAGCTTGGTATCTATCTTCACGAGTTGACATGAGCCGAGTCAAGCCGAGCAAACTCGATATCCATATCTCGGTGGCATCTTGTAGTGGCCGATCCCAAGAAAAATATATGGTGAAAGGTTTTTTAAGAAGTTCTCGAAAACATTCTAAAGAAAATCGCATATGCGGGAAAGATAAAGCATTATTCCTGCTTTTGATTTTTCTCTCCGCTGTTTGTCAGTTTTTTGATATGGTGGTTTTTATTGTTTACATCGCTATGGCCGTATATTTGCTCCTAAGGACAACAACGACAACGACTGTGTTTGTTCTACTTTGCCCATACAAAAGTCAAAATGGCGGACTGATGGCGAGCATGTGGACGCTATAGCTGCTAAGAGCAAGGTTAATATTATAGCCAACTACTGGCTCCAATTTATTTATAGCTAATTTAATAGCTAATTCATATAATAGTTGCTTACTATACTATTAGTCTATTGTCCCACATGTCATACACACATTGTGTTTTGGAGTCCGTACTGCAGCTGGCTATAGATCTGTAGCCCGCTGCTCTCCTCTCTCATCTTTTACCTCATTAAAATATGTTTGTAGCTAGCTAATAGTTTGCTGTTATACCTGCTCTCACTATACTAAAATGTGCGTGCCATGTTTCACGTGTGCTGCACTTTTATATTTTGGCCCTTCTTGAAACATATTTTATAAATAAACCTCTAGATAAACTTAGTCAGGGTTAATCATTTTCTCAATGCAAGTGACCCTGGTGGAGGTCCAACATCTTGACGCCAGTGTCTTTGGTGTCTAGCACCCTCGTCTCCCTAGCAGATGAGACAGTGGGGTTGCGTCGAGGACCTATTTATAAAACTTTTTTATAAAATAATTAAAATGTAAATATCTTTTCTTAAAAATAGGGATGCTAAAGAGACAGGTACTAAGGATATATTTGTAAAAAATATTTACATTTAATTCTTTTTAAAAAATATTTTATAAATAGGTTCTCGGCAAGTGTTTTTGGTGCTGACCCGTTCATGTCAACGAGTTCGCTATCATAGACGCTGAAAGCGTCAGCACCGATACCACTGGCGTTGAGACATTGAACCTCATGGTCTCAAACTCGTTGCCCCAGCACCCAGAAAAAGGGTTCTATTTGTAAACTAGATTTTTAGGTAGGGTTAAAATGTAAAAAATGCAGGTCATGCGCGTTAGCGTGTATATTTATTTGCCCAAGCAATGGGGATCGATCAGTTGACCAAGCTAGGTCTTTATGTACTTAAGCTGCGTAGTCAAGCATAATATACGTGTATTATAGTACTAGTTCCCAAGACTACAGCGCAAACGTTTCCAGTTTCTTTCTATATTGACGATCATCCCTTTTTGTCCCATCTCCTGCAATCCTCCCGCCATCACCTCTCTCGTTTTTTTTGCGTTTGCCTGTTCGGCAAGATATATTAGTAATACATACTTAAAGCCTGTTTAGATTTCCTAGTAAAATTTTACACCCTGTCACATCGAACGTTTGGACATATGTATGGAGTATTAAATATAAACAAAAAAATAACTAATTACACAGATTGCGTGTAAATTGCATGACGAATCTTTTAAACCTAATTGCGCCATAATTTGCTGATGACATTAATTATAGTAAACATTTGCTGATGACGAATTAATTAGGCTTAATAAATTCATCTTGCGGTTTACAGACGGATTTTGTAATTTGTTTTGTTATTAAACTTCAAGTGTGTGTCCGTATATCCGATGTGACACGTCAAAAATCTAAACACAGCCTTATTTAACGAAGCTCATGTGGTCTGTGTCCATTGTCCAAACTCCAAACCGCTGACCAGTAATGCCCGATCTGATCTAAAAATGGGCAGTTAAAATATTTTAGTTTGCCGTATGCGAAATGTTAAATTATATGTCGTAAATAAAGAGCTCAGTTATTTGAACATTTGAAAGGATGAAAATGTAGTGCACAACAAATAAAACAACATTAAACATCTTGAGAACCGGAAAAATGTGAAAGTGTGAAACAGTGTTAAATTCAAATTGAAACATTTTACTCTCATATATAAAACATTGAGTTCCTACTTAAAAAAACATCGACAAATTAATGAGATGAAAAAGTAGAAAAGTGAAACATAGTAAATCCTAATTGAATATATAGTAAAATAAAATCATCTAAGATTATGTTTAGTTGTGTCTGATGATGCGGGAAAAGGCCACCACGGGCAGAGGTGGAGCTCGCCACCTCCGAGCCATCGGTGCCGCTCCTAGATGCCACCGCTCACACCATTATAAACTAAAAATACAACTAGTTAATATATATTCATAGTCAAATTTATTTTTTCTGTAATATGTATAAGTTGAATTTTAAGTTGCATGTTTGTGGAGTGATATATCACATGTTAATAAATCTTCTTAATTTTTCTTTAAAAAAATTCATAACTATTTAAGTGACATACTTATCAGTACCTGAGCGGAGCCTTTGGATCAGCAACGCCGAGTCTTCAAAATCGACTTATCAGTACCTATCGGAAGATCGGGACCCTAGTCCTCATCAGTAATGGAATGCCCCCGAAAAGACTTGGATGGGGGGACTGGGACACCAAGTACCTATTGGAAGATCGGGACCTAGTCCTCATCAGTAATGGAATGCCCCCGAAAAGACTTGTGGGGGACTAGGACACCATGCAATTACACGGACATACTCCTATTTACGGCGACAAACATAATATCCCTATGGAACGGATCCATAGCTTGTTTCTGGGACTCAGCATGGCTACAAAGAAGAAGGCCGAAAGACTTGGCACCACAGGTCTACACAACATCCAGAAGGAAAAAAGAACGTTTAAGGAAGCATACGAAGGTGAGACATGCATATAAAACCTTAACCTCTCAATAAGTGGTGACATGTCAGTTAAGCTTCTAGACCAACTAGCCTCCCTATAGAACATAGTCTCCAAGATGTGCAACTCGTTGACGCCGAACCAGATCAAGTCACATGGAAACTCACAACCCATGGGGAGTACATAGCGATGTCTGCATACAAAGTGTGGTTCCTTAGATCCAAAGTAGAAACTACACGACAATCATATGGAAGTCCTGGGCACCGAGAAAGTGCAAGTTATTTGCATGGCTGATTATCTAAAACAGAGTATGGACGTCAGATCGCCTCGAGACCCGCTGATGGCACAATAACACCTACTGCCCACTCTGCTAGCATACCCTAGAGATGGCTATGCACTTCATGGTCGAATGTAGGTACACGAAGAGAATTTGGAGATTGAGATCAGCTTGGATCTCCCACGAGCAAATTGAGCCAGCAAATTGGAACAACCATGTGACAGGCCATGAGTGGTGGATGGGTCTAGTCTCCAATCCTGGGGTGCCAAAGAAAGGCTTGCGCAGACTTATCCTCCTAGTATCATTGGGAGATTTGGAAGGACCAAATTAGCAACTTTTTAGATGCAAAGAACTGTCGGTAATATGCATGGTCGCAAAGATCAAATAGGAGCCAAAGACTTGGGCCATGATAGGAGCGAAAGGACTGTGTAACATAGTGCCTTAGAGCCCCCTCCTTTTCTTTTAAACCTGTATAGGGCTACACTTGTATAGCTTTTTTTCGCTATATTCAAGGCACATCATAAGTGTCGGCTCGTTCAAAATAAATACAAACCTGATATTGGATGTGAAGAATTTAGGCTGAGTTTGAAAGAGCTTATTGGTTTGGCTACTATCTCGTTTTCGATAAAGCAATCCATTCATTTGCATCGAACACACCATTACTACTATTCCTGTTGTAAGATGTAAAGCACATATACATACATAAATATACTCAAAACTCAAAATCTTTTATAATATGAAAAATAATAGTAAATTAAATATGGTTATCTATCAATTTATCCTTCTCAGAGCAGGTACAATAGCAGGCTATAAGCCAGCTATAAACATATTTTAAAGAGATAAAAAAAGAGAGAGAAGAGCAGCAAGCTACAGATCTGTAGCCAGCTGCAACACAGACTCCAAGACGTAATGTGTGTATGACAGGTGGGACCATGTATTAATAGTTTAGTAAGCAACTATTATATGAATTAACTATTACATTGGCTATAGATGATTTGGAGCTAGTAATTGGCTATACTATTAAACTTGCTCTCATCGTGCCGGCGGTTTTGACAGCCTCTGATTGGTTCAAGTGGTGGCCTTTTGGTTTCAACACGTGGCGCAAAATAACACGTATCATACGCCGGGAGAGATCGAGAGAAAGGGCAAACAATGAACGCTAAGAGCAAGTTTAATAGTATAGCCTACTTCTACCTCCAATTCATCTATAAACAATCTAATAGCTAATTCATACAATAGTTGCTTACTATACTATTAATATATGGTCACACCTACCATACACACACTGCGTCTTGGGGTCCGTGCTGCAATTGGCAACATATCTGTAGCCCGCTGCTCTTCTCTCTCATCTTTTATCTCATGAAAATATGCTTATAGCTGGTTAATAGTCTACTATTGTACCTGCTCTAAGCGCACATGCTGAAGGGTCTGCATTCGGTTGGGCCGAGCGTAAATGGGTCTTAGAGCAGGTACAATAGCAGGCTATAAGCCAGCTGGGCCGAGCGTAAATGGGTATTAGAGCAGGTACAATGGCAGGCTATAAGCCAGTTATAAACATATTTTAAAAAGATGAAGGAAGAGAGAGAAAGCAGTGAGCTACAGATCTGCAGCCAGCTGCAACACGGACTCCAATACTTAATATGTGTATGATATGTAGGACCAGGTATTAATAATATAGGAAGCAACTATTATATAAATTGACTATTATATTGGCTATACATGATTTGGAGGCTAATAATTAGCTGTACTATTAAACTTGCTCTTACCTCCCCCATATATTCTCCGCGCGCGCCTGCGCGTCGTCTCGGAGACACAACTCAGGGGAGCGTACGTAGAAGAGCGAAAACTGAAAAGCAAACGGGACATAAAGGTGAAGGGACCAACCAAACACAAACAAGCTGAACGTTATGTGTGAATTATTTCTTTCAAAAATGTGTTCACCGAGCTCGTGTTGGAATGTTGATTGCTTCATTGCACCTGTAGGACGTGTGCCATGTGTTCAATTTCTACGATAGCACATACCAGTGAAACGTTTTTTTAATATAACATAAATATTCAGTGACCCGGCCTATATGTAAACAAAATATATTACCGATAGAAACCTCATATGTCAGTGACGGAATGACACATCTAACTATCTAAGGTAGTGTTTGGTTTGAGGATGAAATGGGATGGGTTAGACCTATCCTAGTTTTGTGGGATGTGATAGTTCCAGTTGTCTGTTTGGGGCTTATGGTATGGGATGGTTATAGTTTTCTGTTTGGTAGAAGGGATTGAGGTGGGATGGGATGGACGGATTTGTACTCACCGTTAGTGCCATTTGGGGCCGGAGGAGCTCGGCAGCGGTCGCGGAGGTGGCGGCGGTTGCGGACGAGCGGCGGCGGCGGTCGCGGACGAGGCAGAGGTGGCGGTCGCGGTGCTCACGGAGGTGGCGGCGCTCGTGGAGGCGGCGGCGGTCATGGACGAGGCGGAGGAGGCGGCGGGCATGGAGGCGAGGCGGCGGGCGCGGTGACAATGCTCGCGATGGTGGCGGCGCTCGCAGAGATGGTGGTCGCGGTGCTCGCGGAGGTGGCGACGCTCGTGGAGGCGGCGGCGGGTGTGGAGGCAAGGCGGCTCCTGGATCTGAGAGGAGCGCGGCGGTGCTCGCGGAGGTGGCGGCGCTCGCGGAGGAGGCGGTCGCGGTGCTCGCGGAGGTGGCGGCGCTCGTGGAGGCGGTGGCGGGTGCGGAGGCGAGGCGGCTCCCAGATCTGAGAGGAGCGGCGGCGGTGCTCGCGGAGGTGGCGGCACTCGTGGACGAGCGGCGGCGCTCGTGGAGGCGGCAGTGGTCGTGGAGGAGGCAAAGGCGGCGGCGCTCGTGGACGCGCGGAGGTGGCGGCAGGTGTGGACGAGGCAGCAGCGCTCAGGGAGGTGACGACGCTCGCGGACGCACGGCAGAGTTTGCGGAGGTGGCGGATGGCGCGGTGACACCGTTCGCTCGTCCCAGGTGGGACGAGTTCGTCCGCCAGTTTTTTGCGGATCAGTTGGTCCCGGATCTAAGAGGAATATTCCTCTCCAGGGACCAACTGTAACGCCCCGATTTTCGTTCGGGATTAAAAATCATTTAATAAATTATTTTCTAGAAATTAAATAAAAATTAAAGCAATTTAATCAAGTGAAATTGTTGAGGGAATTAAAAATTTCCTTTAAAAATCATTGGCCGGAAATATTTTGCAATATTCTCTGTGCCTAAATATACTGTCTGGATTTTTCCGTGAATTTTCGGAACTCAAGAAATAATTAATAGCACAAAGTTCATTTAACCAATTAAATAAAAAGAAAAACAATTAAAATCCCCCTCTTTCCTTTCAGGCCTCCTTTCGGCCCAAGTTCTCCCTTCTTTTGGGCCGGCCCAGCTCCTCCCCTCCCTCTCCCGCAGGTCCTCCTGGCCTCCCTCCATCAGCCTCATCCCCTTCTCTGGCCGACAAGTGGGACCACGGGGCCCACTCGTTAGCTCCTCCTCCTTCCTCTAGCCGGCCGGCTGGAAACGCCATTGCCGCCCCGCGATGCCGCCTCCCTGCGTGTCTCCCGGTTCCCGCGCGCGTGTGGGCACGGTCCACCCCACGTTCTCCCCTTCCTCCACCATTTCCCCCACTTCTCCCCTCCAAAACCGGCGCCAAACCGCCCCCACTCGCCCACGTCGCCGAAACCCACGTCGCCGGTCGTTGCCGCTTCAAATCCGCCACGTCCGGCCACGATTTCTCCTCCCCGAGCCTATAAAGCCGATCCCCGGCCTCACCTCATCCTTTTCCCCCATTTTTCTCAAGCCGCCGCGTCCTCCCTCGCTCTCTCCACGCAGAGCCGTGCGCCGCCAGCCGCAGGCATGCTCCAACCGCGCCGCGCCGCCGCTCCCGTCCGGGGCCCGCACTGCGTCGTCGCCCTCCCCGGCACCGCAGCCGCCGTGCGCACCCCGTCCACCGCTCCTCTTCCCCAATCCACTACCGAAACACTACTGCCACGCGCACCACCTCTCTCCGCCGCCACCGCCGACTCCAGCCGTTCCTCGCCGCCGCCCTAGCCGTCGGCACTCCACGCGACAGCCTCCACTGGCTTCGCCATCCCGAGGGCAAACTCGGCAACCACTCCGTTTCCTCAAACCATCGCCGAAACTCCCCTTCCACCGTGCACCCGAGGCCACCGCCATGTTTGTCGCCTCCGGCCGCCGCTCGGTGCCGTTTCCGACCGCCTCGCGCCGCCCCACCGCCTCCACCGCGTTCGCCGCACCACGTAGCACCCCCGCCTCCGCTCTGTTTTCCCGTTCCCCCGCCGAAACCACCTCTCCACCACACACCCGAGCCACCATCTCCATTCGCCGCCTCCGACCGGTAATCATCATCGCCATAGCCGGGGTCGCCGCTCGCCGTCACCTTCCTCGGCTTCGTCGTCGTGTGCTGCACCTCGGTCGCCTCCTTGCTCTCGCCATCCACCACCGGGAGCCCCTCTACCGCAAGACCGAGGAGCGCCACCGCCATCTCGCCTCCCTCCGGTGCCGTGCCGCTTGGTGAGCATCCCCCTCTCCTCCTCCGTTCTTTCCGCCGCTCCCCGTGTGCCGACCCGCGCCGCCGATGTCGTCGCCGGTGGTCGCCGTCCGGCCGCGCGACGCTGCCGTCGTTCGCCGCCGCTCGGCCGCGCCTGAGCTTTGGCCGCCCGTGGACCACTCCCGTGGCCCAGGTCCACGGTGCCGCCAGGCCGCGGTGGACCGAGTCCACCGTGCGCCCGCCCCTTTGTGCCGCTGACGTGCGGGGCTCGCGTGTCGGCGTCGGCCTCCCCTTGATAATGAATCAATTAATGCGCAATAATTCTGTAATAATTTTAGAAATTCATTTAATGGCTCAACAACTTCTAAAATTCATATATAATTCATTCGAACTCCGAATTGAGCCATTCAACTTGCAAAATTCATCTAAAATTAAGCTCTACATGTTTGTTTACTTTTTATATACTGTTTACTTGGTTTTTATTAGAGTTTTTCCTCGTTTTGCGTGCCAGCGAATAGATTCCACCGTTTCGAAGGATCGCGGTCGCAAGGATAAGAGTTCAGAAGATTGTGTGAAGAAGCAAGGCAAGTCACACATTCCCCTTGAGCATTTTGATCCTACTTTACAAATTTTTTACCGTTTGCAAATAAAATTGCATTTCTGGCTAATTACATGGGAATAGGGTTTACCTATCTGCTCGCTTGTGCCATGTTTACTTGATATATGTCCTTTGTCAACATTGGGTAATAAATCGACTAGCTCATGTTACTTATGTGACCTAGCTAGAACTATATGCTTAGCCATGCTTAATTACCCACTAGCTCAGTTGATGGGATAATTACAGTATTAGACCTTTTAGTATCAGAATGAGCTGCGTGCTCGAGACATCTGGCCATGTTTCATGGTCGTAATTATCCAACTAAAATGCGACTGAATGGTGGGATGTGGGTGCATCGTTTTGCTAGTCGCACCCATGGCAATTAAGGACCGGTTCGCGGGATGCCCTGGAAGAACTTATCGTGCTTACCACAAGCTAGCGTGAGCAACGGCTGGGCTTGTAGTGTAGCTTTCCTCTAGCTGACGCATCCAGGCAAGGGTGAGTGTGATGGAGTTCGGATGGGCCCTGTGACGGTCTATGCGGCTTTCGGATTCACCTAGGCACGAGAGGGGACTGCCCGCTGCCTTGCGAGGAGTGGGGGTGAAATCTGAGGTGTGGTGTGCTTGGTTAGAGGGGGTTATGTGAATGGTCCTGTCACGGCCTCTTTCCGGTATGTCATGGTGGCATGTCGGCGCACGGAAACGTGTCGTGGGGCTGTGTCTTATGGGTACAGTTGTATACCTCTGATCAGAGTAAAACTATTCGAATAGACATACCCGCGGTTATGGGCAGTCAACCAGATTCACCGTGATTAATCCCACCTTAATAAATCGACTCAATGCACTGTAGTTCAGGTGGGTTGGTTGGGCCTGTTCAACATGGTGTAGCGTTGATCGGTGGAGATTTAATGTTACTTTCATCACTCAACAGTTTTACTGTTTGCTAAATAAAATGTTTTACAACCGCCTTTATGCAAATAGCTACAAGCCATCCTTGTATCCCCTGGCACGCTTGCATCATTGGTGTGGCTTGCTGAGTATGGTGGTTGTACTCAGCCTTGCTATTGTTCCCCCTTTTCAGAAGTGTAGTGCTTCTGAGCTGAAGATGAAGTTAGAAGACCAAGGCTCAGACCCCAGTTGAGTTTTGCCTGTGGAGTGGAGCTGAAGCCCCGCTACGATCGCCTTTTTCCGCTGCTGCTTTCATTTCGGTGTGAGGATTAAGTGCCTCTTTTGTAAGTATTTACGCTTTTATTTATGTTTGGAACTGTATATTACTTGTCGTTTTGTGTACCCTGGCTGGTCCTGGACAGGGATTTAATACACAAAATAGTCTGGAAATTTGGGCTAAATTTCTAGGCGTGACACCAACCCATCCCACCCACCCCTAAACCAAACACCTCTAAAAGTGGGTTCGTCCCATCCCATCCCACCTTATCCTTGCAACCAAACACTATCTAAGAGACTGAGCACTGGGTTCAGGTGATCGATCTAGAACATTATATTGGCTTCCCACAAGTGTATGGAACAAAGGTGCATGCTTCATCCGGACTATGCACACGTCCAGCGACATACGTGTAGATGGTGTGCGTTAAATATGTAAAAATACGGTGGAAGGGGATCCTCTGACTTATTTTTCTTTGACTTTAAGTCACTGATATATGGGTCCGTTTCATATAATATAGAGGATCCACATGTCAGTGACCACATCATACGTAAGTAAGTCACATGATCTCAACAAATTTGGTGTACATTCAAATATCAAAAATTTTGAACTTTGATCGTCAACTACATGTTTATGACTGAAACTTCGAAAATCTACTCTCTCTGCTTTCAAATTATTTGTTGTTCTATCTTTGACCATCACTTTTTATAGATATGTAGTTAAACAACATATGAATTATATATTATGAAGGGTTAATTCTAATGGTGTGGTGACTTCATTAGTCTCAGAATATGTCGGCCCAGTCTTCTGGATGTGTTCATAGTGGTGAGTGTGCATGCATTGTAAGTGTATGCGTTTGTAATGTGGTTTTAAAATAAAAAAATATTTGGCTTAGAATAAACTTATAACAGCAAGTAATTTGATAAGGAAGGAGTATATTTTAAATTGATATCAAGGCAAAATACCACCAAAACTTGAATAAAATGAAAACGATAATAATGCAGCTAGAAGTGTAGAAGTAATAAGTAGCAAATCGTTTCGCTAGGAAATTGACTATATCTAGATAAATACAAATAAAAAAGGTGTTTTCACAATGTTGATATCTTAAATTTATAGAAACTAAAACCAATAAGTACAAGGTAGTAATCTAATATTAATGCACGGGACTATATGCAGCCTGGCGTGCTAAATGGCACGCTGGTTTTCTAATTTGGTTTGTAGAGCTATCAGGAATTACAATTGAGGGAATAGTAAGAATGGTTATTTGGTTTGTAGAGCTATTGGGAATTGCAAGTAAATAAAGAGGGAAATTTTGGAGATGTGGTCAGTCTCGCCGCTCCTCTTGGCGGTGCCTCATCGCACATCGACACGGCTAGCTGCCGGAGTCACTTGACCTCCCTTCTCCCCCTCCACGTCTCCTCCTGTTTTGGCTGCATCGACGAGCTCGCCGCTCCTTCCTGATGGTGCCTCGTCGCATCTCGATCGCAACAGCCGTCACGTTGATAGACCTCTCTTCTCCCTCCGCGTCCGCTTCTCCTGTTTTGGTAGCACCGGCGTGCTCGCTGCTCCTTTCTGGTTGTGGAGATGTGCCTGTGCGGTTCGATTTTGGTTTTAGGTTGAGAAGAGAAGAGAGGCAGTGGAGAGGTTTGAGGAGTTGAATAAGGTCTATTTATGTGGTGGAGAAACGCGTGAGAAGGGGATGCATCCGATATTTCGCTTCCCACTGGATGGGCAATCGGAAGCATTTTTGGAGAATTTTCTCTGGACTAAGATTTTGGAATTGCAATTGACAGAATAGTAAATATGGTTATTTGGTTTGTAGAGCTATTGGGACTTGCAAGTAAAGAAAGGGGAAATTTTTCTCCACACTACGGAAGAGAAGAAGGGGAGAAATTAAAGAAAAAGGAAGAAGAAAAGAAAGGGGAACAAAATTAAAAGATACAAAAATACAAGGGAGGGGGTGTTGCGAGAATCGAACACGCGACACATCTCGCACCCGAAGCGAGAATCATACCACTAGACCAAACACCCAACAACCATAAAGCATACCCAAAGTCCTATAACACTCTAAAATTCTCCTCGATGGATCAGCAGAAGCGGCGGCGACACACATACGTGTACCCCCCACGAGACAGCTCGAATGCATGCAAGCGCCACGTTTCACTCCACCTTTCTTATTAACCCCTTCGCCTCGATCTCGCTCTCACCCGATGGGAATTTAACTTTGAAATTCTCTACGTACCGTACTTAATTTTGCGCCCGTACGTGGGATCGATGTCGTCGCGGATGATGATGATGATGATGATGATGCTGGCTCCGATGAGGAGCAGCGGCCGCTTCCTTGCTGGCGCGGTGCCGAAGACCAGCAGCGCGCGGCCGATGGGGACGGTGGCGAAGGGCACCACCCGCGCCGCCGTGCACGGCTCGCGCTCGCCGGCGACGACCACCCTCCAGGTACGTACATGTACGTAGTCGCGCGCGTCTCAGCTGCTTTTAGCTGTCGGTTCAGTTCATTTGCTGCTGAGCAATATACTCCCTCCGTACCCTAAATAAATATTTGATGTCGTTCACTTTTTTATTAAATATGTTTAACAGTTCGTCTTATTTTTCTATCATTTGATTTATTGATAAATATACTACTACTGCTTAAGATAAATAAGACAGAGTCAAATATATTTAAAAAATCAACGGCATATATATCCCCACGACGACGCAGAACAAGGATGAGGTGGAGGCGGAGGTGGAGAGAGGGCGGGAGCAGAAGCGCAAGGCGAGGGAGGAAGTGGAGGACATGGTGGACGCCAGCATCGATATCGCCGGAAGCTCCGACCACCGCGTGCCAACGACCAAATAAAATGATCAAGCCGTTGGCCGTCTTTTGCGCTTTGCTTTTCCGAGACTTGATCTGTGTTCTTTGTACTATTAGCTTGTAAATGCACGGACCCAGGAATAAAGTAATCTGATGGATTTGTTTCACACACAAAAGGAACAGGATTTGTCTTTCATTCTTACGATTAGTCGGTTACAATGCCGAAAATAATAACATGGTGACAAGAATATTTGTTTCAAGTTACCGACGTTTTGACATGAATCTGAGCCGTGGAGAGAAATCTGGACGACCACGCCAAGAGCGGCATCTGATTGTGCAGTATTTCGGTCTCCAGCATACGTCGCCGCAGGTCGCTAGACTTTGTGTCTATCATTCATGGACATGATATTTAAGAATTCCTCGTGCAGATGCATATCTCAATTGTTTCATGATGATTTCGGTGGTGTTTAGGAAGGAGGGACTAATAGTCCCTCTTACAAAAGCATAAGTCTCTATAGGAGGGACTAAAATTTTTGTGACTTAAAGTCCCTCTCTCCCAAACACCCCTCAAGAGAAATCAAAGTGTTCTTTTTTCCTCTTTTAACATACAGTTATTCTCGTTCCTCGTTCTACAGATCCATTCTATGATTTCAAATCTCAATAGAAATTAAGTGTTCCTTTGTCCTCATAACATACAATTATTCTCATTCCTAATTCTACAGGTGCACAGGTCATTGTTCTATGATTTCAAGACTCAACAGAAACTAAGTGTTCTTTTGTTCTCTTAACATACAGTTATTATCAGAGGAAGGGAGCGGTTACCGTTCAAGAAGAACGATTTTTTTTTTTTTTTGGTGTACCCTGCAAAGCATGTTTCGGAAATGCTTTCTTGAAGAAACCATCATTTGCTATCAGATCCCCACCCTCGCACCAGATGACATACATGCAAGCTACGCAAAACAGATCAAGCAGTACATGATTGAATTGTAATGTGAAACGATCATAATAACATCAGTTGACCTTATGTTAACATGATGAAACCAAGCAAGGCAACTGAAGCCAAACATTCGGCAGATCTATCATCAGTCATAACGAAACCACTGTGATTCGAGAGAGAAAATAAACTGTCCATGAGCACTGAATCTTTAGGAAAGAAGACACTGGTTCAAAAGTCCTGCAGTTTTAACTCAAAATGTTGCATAGATGTCGCAGGAAATTGAATGAAGCCTAGCGAATGACTAGGAAATTAGGGCAAAAATCGAACCTAGCATGAAAGCAACTAAACATAACAGTATCCAAAATGTTCGTGTAATTTTCATAAAGGGGAATATGGCAAGATAGGAAACATGCAACACATGAGCATAGCACACTAATGATCAGTTACCTTTAATAGGGCTGAACCTGAACGTGTCTGCATATCCAGATTTGCAGTCCAATACTAGCGTTGTTGTACTAGCTTTCAGCTTTATTAGACTAATTTTCAGTTTCAAATGTTGAAACAGAAGCTCACTGTGTTAATATAGGTAACTCAAAATACTAGGAAAGGTAAACAATACCTACCTGATATTTTTTTCCCCTCTAAAAGGAAGACTGTAGGGTCCCAACAGAGCTGTTACAGCAGAACAGAGATTCAACAAGCGCAACACATCGCAAAACTCATTTGTACAACAGGTTAAATGGCGAAAGGGACATAATGGTCTACCTCATGAGTTTTAACTCGGAATAAAACTATCTATATGTTCACTGATCTGGGCCATGCCTGCTTGGAGAACGAGACCTGCTCCTCACTCTACTCCTGTCCTTTCTCATGTCATCACTCCTATATCGGTGTCTGTCTCTTTCAGAATCCCTACCATTTCTGTAGGAACTGCTTCTATATTCTGATCCTCTATCTCTGTGATCATGAGACCTTTCTCTTCCACGATTGCGGTCATAGTAACGATCACGGTCATAGTCACGATCCCCAGACTTCTCTCTTCTAGAACCACCGTCCCTGCCTCCAACATCATACTCTTTTTCCCTCTGTTTCCTACGTTCTTCTGCTTTCTTCTCCCTTGCAATCCTCTCTTCGTCTCTTGCCTTCTCTTTTGCAGCCTGAACGGAAAAGTAATCATATAATAAATTAGAACAACAGTACAATATCCATCAACCCATGTGCCTGCATGGGCTAGTGATTTCGTAAATGTTATTATGTTTAAATCCGTCAAAACAATCCCACCATTTCATAATAGTTGTCTAAGCCCATCATATGCATAAAACAAGTGGACAGAAAATATAAGAAAGTTCCAAGTACGTCCAAACACCCTTTGGAAATGGCATGTAGCACTCAAACAAGAGTTAAATGAGAATATTGGAACTAAATTTCTTTGAAAGCTAAACATTGCGTAATGTCAGTTCAGAAAAATTGCAATATTTTTGTTATACCTCATAAATACACATCACGATAATACCTATAGCACAACCATTTGGTTTGTACCAATAAATACCACAAGATAACTGCACCTTCCAAATGTACCACAAAATTGGATTTGTCAACAGAGACAGATGGCGCTTCTTCTCAAAAGACGAAATTGCCCTGGCAACCCCGTGCATCAGCAGCAATTTCCGTCCCGAGAAGTAGCAACATCATCCCAGTCCACTTCCATCCAGTTATGCTGCATTTTTGGAAGGAATTGGGCCACATTATCGTATACAGTGAAGGTGGAATAGTTTTGCAGTACTTATTGGTAGTGGCCAAATTTTTGTGCTACAGATAGAATTTTCTCAAATCAGAAAATATCAAAGAATAATAATTTTATTATTTCTAGGAGCATATTATGACAAAAAAAAGCAGCAAAAATCACATATTCTAATATGGGGACTTCTAGAGGAGCCTCCAATTAGTAAACATACAAATATAAACATTAGTACTTCTATTGAAATGATACTTCACCTTGTGTTCAGCTAGAAAATCTCTGACCAAACCATAGCCGATATGTTGTTTCCCAGTCACATGGGATTGTGTCCTCTCAAGAACATCATCTGCAACTAAGAATGATCCACATATTTCACAAAGTTCCATCTTCTTCTCTTGTGGAAGCATAGCCACTTTATTATCTGCTTGATTCGTTAAAGCTGTCTTCTCAGCATTTAGAAGTTCAACCTGCAATCCAAAAATAAAGAGACAGGTACACCAGTTAGTGAAACAGCATTTGACAGAAGTACACAATCAAAATGGATCTTTAATGACAGTACCTTCCTCATAAGTGCCTCAGCTTCATCTACTTTACCAGCTTCACCAAGCTCCTCAATTTGCTCCAACAGCTTCTTGACCTTTTCTTCTATAATTGAAAGCTGCTCAGATGTTTTCCCAATGACGGGAGGTGGCACAGCAACATCTTGAGCCAACCTTTCTCGACCACGCCTTATTTTTCTATCCAAATCTATAACCTGCAATAGAATAAAGATATTAAATATTCTAGTTATCGGAATTTGCAAAGCAAGTCTGCAACTACAACTTACCAGTTTCTCACATTGTTGAGCAAGTTCCGCCTCAAACCTTCGCATGTGAGTTTCACGCCTGGGAGAACTCTCAAAGCTGCACTTGCCCAGAGAAAAAAAAAATAAATGCATAAATTGCTCTCCCTATATCAGATAGGTACACGACAGTACAGCTGAGCTGGATCGTTTATTCAAAATAGGCTATGGGAATGCGCAAGACCCATTTGGCAGGTTAGGCAGGGCAGATTAGGAAAAAATAGATTAGTTCCGATAGTAAATTAGAGGTAGAGATGTGGACTGGTTTCCTATAATGTTACAGATTAGTTCCTTGGATGTCAAGTCAGTCCTCCCTATATATAAAGGGACAGACCAGCAGTCAAAAAGATGTTCTTGGTTCAACATATTCTATTGAAAGAAGTCATAAATTGCGCGTAATACAGCATACATTTAATGTTATTGACCAAAATAACTTTGATAACCATCATCCCAATATTCATAACGACGCAAGCAGGCTGGGTGCATCTAGTACATGTTGCAAACCAATGATGTCATTCCAAAATAATTTGTTTATGTCTGATGAAAAAAAGGTATATCCCTTTCACCCTCGCCATGTGATGCTTATGTGACTACATAGGAAACAATATTCCCTGCACTGACCTACACGAACAATATTCCCCATAAACAAATTATGCTCATTCTGGACAATTATTGTGTGTATCCTGCAGATATATCTTAATAAAGGATCTTCAAAAAGTATAAGATAAAACTAGGTTGGTCCGGAACTAGCGGCAGCAATTAAGCGATCCTGATTTCCACAGGCACAGATAGCACTTCTAAACGTCCTGAGTTCCACTTAATTCGAACTATGCGGTCACATGAACGAATAAAAGCCCATGCACAAACTTAAAACAAAAACATGTCTATATAACGTAACTTGTTAAAGAAGTCTTTCGTACAGTAGTATGGAAGTCAAAGTTATATGCAGGAAAAAGTAATATCCATTCCTATGCATCAAAGTTGTTGAGAAGCGACATGCACGGACTCCCTCTGCCCAAAAGAAATTAGTGTTCCACCTATGATTTAGTTAACAAAATTAGCTGCTGTAAGATGTATAGGTATATTCCTACATTGCTCTTCTCAATATGCATTTAACCTTGCATTTCTATCAGCTAAACAAGTTTCTCCCAAAATTACAAGATTTTTTTTCTGCCATGTTGTTTTTATTGAGAACACATCTTTTAAGATGTAAAGCTTCTTATGTGTAATACATCTGGAACTGGATGCTTCTTCACACACTACGTAGAGTGCCGTGGCATCAGTATTCACATACAAGACATGGTGTGATGCAAGTAATCCAGCATCTTAGTTCTCAATAGCAAGGTGCACGAAGAAATCACAACAGGAAACAAGCAGGGAAACTGATAAACTACAACATACCACCTCAATGGAAACGTGGAAGGCCGAAATCCTCATTCCTCAATACTAAACAAAACCTAGTCGCGCAATGATATAAATAATATCTCAAAGCGCAAAAGCATCAATTATCTATACTATTTAGGTGTAAGCATACATTATAGTACCATTTTTTTTCTCATAACAATTATACACCTTTCCCCCATACTAAGGGGCGCAGGTTTAGCATCAAAACCTAGATAATTCTGAGGGGGCGCGAATCGGGCCTTACCTCTCCTTAAGCTTCAGATCATGGATCTTCATGCACGGCCCTGCAATCACCAAAACCGAACAACAAATCAGCAACCAAAACACAGCACAACACACCGGCCGAACCACGAAACCACGCAAAATCGATCCAACCAGAAGACGGAAACCGAGACAGGGGGGGGGGGGGGGGGGGGGGGGGGGGGATTATACCGAGGTTGCTCTTGGTGTTGACGAAGAGGTCATGGGGGCAGAAGCGGGCCATGAAGGCGGCGCACACGTCCGGGTCGTCCCACCTCACCTCCTTGTGCGCCTTCCTCTCCTCCTCCGTCAGGTCGCGGGCTGTGCAGAGGAGAAAAGGGAGCGGTCAGGCTAGGGTTAGGGTTTGGGGGGCTGTGCCCGCGGGAGGGTGGGGTACCTGTGCCCATGAGCTCGTCGAGGAGAGCTCGCTGCGCATCCATGGCGTTGGAGGGGGCGGCGCGGCGCGGCAGGGGGGAGAAACCTTAGCCGGCTGCTATGTTTCCCTTCGGTTTTGGGATTTTGGTTCGATCCGGTTGGGAGTTGGGACTTGGGAGATGTAAATAGAGAACCCTAACCTGGTTAGGGTGCCGTAATGGCAAAAGGGTAGTTTGGTGATTTTTGTGAAAACTGTATTTTTTTTTCATAAATATATCCCAATCTCAAAACTTTTATGTTGGAATTTTAATATTGTTGGGTGATTTATATGATGCCCATATATGTACTTAGACATCGAATGCCTCTCTCCTCTTTGATGCTGCACATGGATATTCGTATTAATTTTTTTTATCGACCAAATGTTTTAATATTATCCGTGTAAACCAGTATCACTTTAATGCTACTATACTTTCTTTCCATTATTATGTACTTTACTTATGCATATAGACATCACTTAAACTATACGTCCCAGTCCAATTGCATGGGTGATGTATGGCATCGCTGATATCCATATATAGCTAGAAGTAAAATCCACCACAATACGACAAATCAGATGTCCGGTGCATCTCTGCACGTCAGATCCTCCACATGTGGGCCCCACTTAGCTATTACTGTCACTCGTTTTTATGTTCCCATCCTTTTTTTTGTCCACAAGTTTCATTTAGGGTAGTTTGGATCCGAGGCTAGATTATTTCTAGCATTGCTCAACCAGGCTTGATGTTTGGTAGAGCAATAAAAATTCTAGCTTTGCTAGGTGAGAGGATTCACTTAAGGCAAGAAAGTCCTTGTCTAGTGAGGAGAGTAGAATCGGCTCTCCTTCGACGGCAAGCATAAGACTCGAGCATTAAGGCCCATGTAATAGCGATCAAACGTTTAGCCTAGCAAAACAACCAACTAGATAGCTTGCTCCTGTGGCTATAGCCTAGGTGAGCTAGTATCCTATTGCCTAGCTAAGCAAGTTGTTCAAAAGAACCAAACGCTCCCTTACATGCTCCATATCTCTCTCTCCCACTCCAGCTGCACTTCCTATTGCTTGGGTCAAACATGGCATTGTTGAGGTACATCTAGAATCGATCGTCTCTTTCTCCTACTAGAAACAAGGCTAGCATGGCTTCTACTCCCAAATCCCAACGACCACGGGCAGATCCAGTGTATTAGCACTGGTGTCACCTAACACCAATGCCTCTCAGCCTATTACAGTTAGCTCATCCTAATTTACAGCAAGTGACACCAATAGATCAAGCCTTATGACACCGGTCAATATTGTTTTTTGGGGCTCTGCCTACCATGATGCTACTTGCTCACAGAACTGCAACACATGCATCTCTCGTCCTACTAGTTTGATGTTAATACCGTGCCGCTTCCATCGATATTGTCCACCACTTCCTTTCCGTTCCTAAATTTTTTGCATAATTGATATTGTTCGATTTATCTTTCCTAGTGTTGCAAACTTGTTAAGGGAATGTTGCAACAACAATTTATCTTTGTTGTAGCTAGGCCTTTTCAAACTCGGCCCCATCCGACTTGATCACTTAACAATGCAGCAGGTTGGGCTTGAGCCCACATTTTGTGGACTGAAACCCCCAAAAATTTAAAAAAATTGCAAAAGCTTGACCCATCACAAAGAGAGTGGGGACTCGGAGCTGAGTTTTCTTGCCAGCGTCAGGTATAGGACTATATTTGTTGGCTGGGTTGTGTTTGGAGGTTGAATTGATTGTACAACATTACTATACTTGTTCGTTTTGATTTTACTAATATATCCTCAGGGTGTTAGATATGTTGTAATGGGTAGGTCTTTCGCGCTCATCAAGTGACTTACGCTGATTAATTGAGTATTAGCATAAAAAACTTGAAAAATGGATTAATATGATTTTTTAAGCAACTTTCATATGAAAAACTTTTGCAAACAATACACCGTTTAGTATTTTGAAAAACGTGCGCGCGGAAAACAAGGGAAGTGAGTTGGGAAAGAGGGGAAAAGCCTTAGCAGGAGATGGAGAAGTAGTTTCATAAGTAACACATATAGCATTTTTTTTCCTTCTGAAAGGATGTGGTACATACAACATTTTCCCTTCTGAAAAGATGCGGTACAAGTGTACAACAGAACGCAGCATGTGTGTAAAGAAGTTGCATTGCGTTTTGAAATCATCATGGTGTACGGTTGCTTCTTTTTTTTTTGCTAATTCCTCTGTTTTATATTATACGACTTTCTAGCATTGCCCATATTTATATATATATATATATATATGTTAATGAATCTAGACATATATACGTACCTAGTTTCATTAACATCTATATAAATGTGGGCAATGCTAGAAAATCTTATAACCTGAAACAGAGGGAGTATGTGTTAGATTACCAGCCAAGGGACTAACGATTAAGGAATCATTAACGATAACCATCCGACGTGTCTATTGCTGTATTTCTTTTCTACCATGCTGCAATTTTTCTACCATGCGATGCTGGCTCAAATTTTCTCGTCGCACTTCCTGCTGGAAAGCACGCAATTTCACTTCAAGATTAGGACGTTTGCTTTGTTGTCTGCATTTATGGCCTCCCTGTGTTGAAAAAAAATAGCAGATATTATCTTAGTACATTTTAGTATTCCATATGCTGCAATTAGAGAAATGAACAAAAGTAGATGTCAGATTCTTACCGGAGGAGTTTCCTCAACTGTTCAATGTGGTTCGCAAGCTCATTCTGCTTCTGTAGTAGTGCTTGAAGGGTCTGAACATACAACATAACAACAATATTGCCATTCAGCTACTGTTGAAGATCATGTGGGTTGCAATATTTTAAGCTGAGAGTACCTTTGCTCACCTCCTGGGTCTGAGCAGAGCAATTTTCAAGTTCTTGGATCTTCTCTGAGATTTGTTCGTTGACTTTATTCTGTTGAATATTTTCATTCATATCGCCAACCTGTTCCATAGAGGTTTATCAAAAAATCGTCAACTGTCAAATTCTCCTTGCACAAGGAAGAGTTGGACCATCTGGTTAAACTGCTAAACTACTAAGTTGAAATGCATACACGGTCAAATCATGGCAGAAAAAAACTTGTGATATTTTGTCAGTTGCAGCGTTCAAAGTATTGATTGAATTCTATTAGTACAGAAACAAAAATCAATGAAGGGAAAGGAAAACATCAGGACCTGGTTATCCTTCAACAACATGCCAAGAGTACGTTTCCAGCCAGAAATGGGATGCAATTTTCCTACAGAAGGCTCCTGCAATTAAATATCAAGAATACATAACTGTTCCGTTACAACAGGAATGGCGGAGAAGAGAGAGACATAGTGCAGTGTCATGACAGAACTAAGGAAAGAAGCTCCTGTTAACAAAAAAAATGTTTATTTTTCTTTCGGTATGGCATTTAGAAATGAAAACAAGAAAGAACCAAACGAAGATGACATGGGTGGATAAAATTAAAAGTGATGAATTTTATTTTTCTCCCTAAACTGTCCTATTTTAGGTGGACACTTAGCACACAAGTCCCACAGACAGGCCACCAATTTTGTTATAACAAAATTGGCCAATAGATATATTATATAAAATTAGAGATTAATAATCGAATAAACCAGAAGTGTTTAATCCATAAAAAGGAAAAACTGCAAAGCATAGCAGTACCATAATAGTGAGTGCCGACCAAACACAAATAGGACACACCCTGCTAAAGCCAAAGTGCAAAAGACAACAAGAACTGGGCATCTCAACCCTTAATACCTGGTGACCTGGAAAGTTTTCGCAGGCAACTGTAGTATTTATCTCATCGAAAGATTTCTGACCTTTACCAAACACTCCCTAGGAAAAAAAAGTATGCTTCAGGAATCAAAATGATATACTTCTTGCAATTTCAGCGCCCCAAAAAAATTCAAACTATAAAAAGAAGCACCATACCTCACCTTAGAAGCTTGAGAAATTTCCTGGTCAGTCCAAGGTCCTTTATCTTGGAGCAAGCATCCTCCAGTTGCAGAACAGGTACATGTTCCACCTAAGAAGTCTGGTAAATTACTGCAGAAAGGAGCAAACATTCAATCTGTGATATATGCAAATTTTGCTTAAAACTTTAAGCATTTTACCTTGGGTCAACTGCTTCTAGTATTGTACTAAGGTAATTGGTCCCTAAAACCTAACAAGAAGGATATAAGTGAGAAAAAAAATTCAATCTATTTGTCCAACAATAATTAGCACATGAAGAAAGGGCACGCAGACATGCAGTACCTGAATTTTTGCTAAAGTTCTTGCCTCCATGCATGCTTTTAATACTTTCCACAGTGCTCTAAATCCAGCACCAGCATTGATTATGTATAATTGATTTAATGTCTGTATCAGAAGCAAGACCACATAAATAGAGAGTGGAAACTACTGACTGCTGTGAGGCAAGAAAATAGATCAGTAGCTATATGATGAAAGTGAAGGTACAAAAATGTCTCCAATGAAATTCCTTACTACGTTGATACATGACACCATATAGCCAAACAGGAGTGACTAATGGCTTTGAACATATGCAGTAACTTTGTCATTTCTTATTCTAGAATTCACACTGTAGCAGAGCACACGGGTGCTAGAGAACATATATAGTGGGGATTATTTCTGCTCTATCAGACATGTTATTGACCAACCTTATCAGTGTGTTTTGTTTACATTTATTTGTTTGAACTGAAAGATATAGCAATATTACTTTTTTTTAACCAAAGAACATTAGTGGAATCCCCTACATATAATTTTATACTTTGTTATATAAGAGGGAAGAGTAATTTACAAAGCAATATCACATTTTGCAAATGATAACCATGAACATCTGGATATATTGAACTAACTCCTGCATGCATATTGTCTAAAACTTTCACTTATAATATCATAAGAGACAGATAAGACGTTGAAGTTTAGACATGGCATACAAACCTCTGGATAGTAATTGCTGTCTATCTTTTGAATCTCTATGAACAGGTCCCTTCCAGATTTTGAAAAGTTATTCATACCCTGAATTTGGAGTAAAGACAATGAACTTAGTACAGTAAAAACATAACTTCAACATATGCCAATGAGAGCACTTCAAACAAACAGATTAGATGTATGGAAGTTCCCTGCAAATATTATTGTTCCATGAATGTGAATTTCTATTCCAGCTATGAATGTGTAATTGAAATACAACCTTACAAGTCGTACAGCAATGGCCTTAAGGAAGGACCAAGGTACAGTGCAACCATTGCAATTCTGCTTTCAAGACATATTTGGTCCTCAGTTTTACAGAATAAGAAATGGTAGTTCTGTGAAACAATTGTATTAATGTAGAATAGTAGATGGAAAGTACTTCATGTAGCAATAACGTACCAATCCTTTCACATCAAATATGGCTGTTGTAGAGCCTATGTGCTTCTTAGACACAAGGGAGCAAGCTGGATATCTCAAGGATAAAGTTTTCTCTTGTTCTGATATATGATACTTTACATATCGATCAGTGCTAGATACTTGCATGAGCTTATTGAGATCAACCAAGCCAATCCTTTCGATATACAATGGCCTGCCAAATCTATCAACTCCATGAAATCCATGAGGATAGCATCTTTTTACAGCATCGTACTCTTCAAATTTAAAATCCTGTAACATAGAAAAATCACTTACTCTTAATATTTCAACAATATTACATAATATTGTGGCATTCCATGATTCAATTTTCATGGATAACAAAGTAGAAGGATACAGGAATATTTTAAGCATCAGTCTTTGGACAACCTTTACCTGTACAGAAAAATCAAAAACACTAAGCACATCATACCTTTGCAATGGCATCAACAGCACATTCTTCACGCCATTTTAGCATATTTAAAAACATTTCTTTTGCCTTTACTATGTTAAATCCTCTCATTTTCAGAAAGCTGCATGATGAAGAAAGCAATCAGATAAAGCTCATCCTCAATGAAAAAGCAGAATACATCAGAGCTAAGAGAATGGAGGTGTAAAATATCTTCTTTTAGTTACAAAGATGGATAACTCTAGTGCAGTAACTGTATACACGACAAAGTTTCTGGATAGGAAACAAAATTGCATACCGTAGTAGGACATGATAGTCATCAAACTTGTCGGGAAGCTGGTTGTTTGCAAGAAGCAACCCCCTCAAGGATTGCACATATTTCTCTTCCTTCTGGTCATAAATACCATCAACGATATTCCGAGAAAGTTTGGTCTTACTGTTCCTCCTAATTAACCGGTCAATAGATTTGAAGCTCATCTTTGATATGATCAGTTTTTCTTGTCAACTTGCCAGAGAAACCACTAAGCTTCAATTGGAAAGTTAGTAAAGTTAGTCCTAACATTATGATAGCCAGCCCTCATAAAAGAGTGAGACACATTGTTTTCATGGAGAATACTTATTTAATTATAAAAGGGTGGATGACGAAGGAAGATTTTGAGAACTAACTTTTTTAGGACAAATGATGAAGATATTTAATTACTACAGTGTTAGCTATTGACTAGACAAGTTATTATAGGCTTGTAATTATAGGCAGCAAATGTTTGGAAAGTAAGATTCATGCGCATTAAGAAGAAATCCAATGCCATTGCAGTGATCTTTGTTTGCCCTGCAAGGTCCCCTAATCTGAATGTAAAAATAGGTAGTAGATAATAGCACAACAATAAATGATTAGATATGCATTTCATTTTTTTACTCTTTGTAAGTGAGGCTTCCTTTTATTTAACTATTAATCTAGGTCGCACCACAAATAATGTCATAATTTTGCACACGACTCCACTTTTGCAAGGTTCTCCTGATGCATATTGGCGTGGCTGTAATTTAAGGCAACAATGCAAGTGAGAGAGAAAAATTGTAGGTGTGACCTGGTGATTACTGACTAGCAACCAAAAACATCCCCTTGATGAGCATGTACATACAATTCCGCTAAACCCAGAGCTACTATGTATCGATACATACATGATAAGTTTCAAGTGCCAAGAACCAGCAAACAGGACAGTTAGGACATCGGCTTGTCGAGCTGTGAGATTCCGGCAGCATGAACGGAACAAGAACACGGGCTAGAGGAAAATGAAGGCTGTTGGGGGCATGAATCGATGAACATACCTACGTTTTGAATACAAGGGCGTGGTACGGCCTGATGTATAACCAATCCTGCTCCTCCTCCTCCTCCGCCTCTGTCCTAGGGGAGATATAATAAAAACGAAGTCTTAAGGTTTCTTGGCGTTGCGGCACAACGTCGAACACATGATGGGCATAGCCCAGTTAGATTGCTTCCGCAGGCGGCGATAGGGTGCGCAGAGAATCTCCCGCCGTCCGCGCCAAGATGGCGCGCGGGAGCGGGAGCCCGCGGTGAGGGCCGAGGGGGAAGAAGAAGCAACCTGAGGCGGCGGTATGCTCCTCGCCCATCGCGTGGCCCGCACCGCACTGCGCCTCGGCTGCAAAAGGGAAGAGAAAAAGCGGATGCAGCAGCGGCGGTGGCGGTGGATGATGATGCAAGCAATGCAGATCCTTTCTCGCCGCTCGGAAGCAATGGCGGGGGTGGTGGTTTTCCCGCGATTCGGAAAATGCGACGGGCTCAGGCTACGAGGCCGGCGGCGAGGGGCAACCGGCAAGAGGGAGGCGTACCAGGTCCTACCACCCTCCACTGTCCAGTCCAGTGTCCAGTTCCTAACAGAACGGAAGTTCTTCTGCCGTTCTACTTTGACAGGACAGGGGAATTTAACTATTTGTCATTTTTAGGTTTGGTAATTATCTAAAGAGGTCTTTGCATTTAATAATTTATCACTGGAGAAAGGTCTGACGGGTGGGGTTCACGTTGCCACGTGGGCAAAAATAGCAAATAGTTAAGAAAAATCACCTCTCTCCAATGACAAATTATTAAGCGCGAACCTAAGAGGGGCATTTGGATAATTGCCAAACCTAACAATGGTAAATAGTTAAATTCCCCGACAGGACAGCCTATTGTTTTTTTCCTAAAAAAATGATATGTGTCATTGTAAATGTGTCTATTTAGATAAATGTAATTACAATTTATCTTTCGTAGCCGTATCACTTAAAATTTACAAAATTGAACCCATATCATCATCGTTACGTTTTTCGTCTTCTACCCCATTTACATATATTTACATATAGGACCCATCCATCATATTCATCTTCTTACTACATGCTCCTATCTTCTTTTTTCCCTATCTCTCTTCATCCCTTCTCAACCTTCTCTACACGTTGCATCGAGAGCAAGGGCAAGGGCCACCTTTTCTTCCTCCTTGATCTTCTCCTCCTAAATGGCAACATCTTCTCAAAAAGCTCTCACCTTTATTTTCTCTTGGCCTCCTCCTCCTCCGTTCTCTCCTCCCACATCTAAACCCTAACCATAGCACAATCACCCTCCATGCACGCATAAATTTTATTGATATAATAGTTGGCTCCTAGGAAAAGTAATCGGGTCGATATGGGTACAAGCTTGTAACCCTGATTCTTGTAATAGAAAATAGGATATGTAATCTAGAATAAAGTGAATTAGGCCTTGTTTGTTTCAGCTTAGAATTATTATAATATGGATTATTAGCAATAATTTGAAACAAATAGGTAGATTGTTATGAAAAGATTATTATAATCTATAAGTCAAATTAGTATAATATGATAATCTCCTCTAAACGTGTTTTTTCAGATTATTAAATGGCTAAAGACCCACTACTCTTAAAAATTTTATGCAAATTACTCATCACTGCCATCAAACCCAACAAATCGAGCACGTCCGCTTCCTCTCTCCTTAGTTGCATGCACATCTGTTTCCTCTCTCCCCAGTCGCGCGTGAATTTGACGCTTCTCTCGACCACGCGTGCATATGCTACCTCTCTCCCTATTCATGCGCGAATTCTTCCCCAAGCCCCCACCCGTGCGCGAATTCTTCCCTAAGCCCCAAACCCGCTCGTGAATCCTTCCCTGAGCCCCCACCCTATGCCCCGGCTCCTTCTCCAAGCCGCGCAGCCTCTATCATTTCATCCTCCCCCATTCCGCAATAGCTGAGGGCATCAAAAAAGTTGAGGGCATTATAGATATTAGCTTTTCAAATCCAATAATTCGTGCTTTCAACAATAAAAAAACAAACAACTTATATATTATTCTACTGTAGCTTATTATAATCCAATTTGGCTTAATAATGTTAAGTTGAAACAAACATGGCCTTAATCTTTTATTACTTTTAGTCTTGAAAAGAGAAACTAATGTATTTCTTTAATTTTCCTAATCTAAGTGCACCTGACTCTATTTTTATAAAAGAAAATATATATCCGATTTAAGAACTTCTATCCTATCTTACCATAAAGTTATAACCCACTAAATTCTAAAATTTAACATGGAAAAATATCATATCATTATGCACTAACAAGATGCCACATCATCATCCACTAACAAACACATTTAAATATCATGCGAGTATGCTATATTATCTGGAGTATAATTTTATAATTTATTAAACTTTAGTGTTTTAGAATGCAAACATCTTAAATCATTATCCCACATAATTCACATATTACAATATACTCCCTCCATTCAGGATTGATCATCACATTACCAAAACGAAAATATTCATATTTGATCGTCCTATTTCGTTAGGAAACAACAGAAATCACGGGCGGCGCTTCATGTTACGCAACGCTACATGCATGCATTGGCTCTGTGAGAGTCAAGTAGGGAGCTGCTGTAAGCGTGGAATTAATGAGTTACAACTAATTGGGCAGTGCATGCAGCATGCAAAAATGATGGAGGGGCATGCACGGATACGAAGCGTTTGTATCCGCTCCTTGCTCTTGCTGTTTAGATGAAATAAGATGATCAAATTGGAACGGATGAGTATCTCTTAACTAACTCCTCAGATTTAATGGCGAACTCCTTAAAGAATTCTGGTTGAGCCCGGTAAAGTCTACACCAAAATCTATGGCTCAACATCAAACCTCCAATTTATACGGTCTCCATGGAGGCGACGAAGGGGATTATCGAATTGTCAAGCGGTTTGCACATCAAGGAAACCCAAGGATGCTATCGTCGCGGCAATACTATAGCTTCCTGTCGATTTGTACCTCTACCGTCGCTTAGTTTCAATAGGAAGTTTTCAAGCTTATGACCTTAGTGCAGTTTCCTCTTCTTTGGATATTGTTGGCTTTCTGCCTTCAGCTATGCATTTTGGCGATGTAATGGGGCTTTCCCCCTTGAACTGTTGTTTTTAATGAATGTTTGAGTTTTTTTTTAAAAAAACACTAAGGCCTTGTTTAGTTCCCGAAATCTTTTTCCTAAAAACGTTATATCGAATCTTTGGACACATGTATGGAGCACTAAATATAGATTAAATGAAAAATTAATTGCACAATTTGCATGAAAATCACGAGTCGAATATTTTGAGCCTAATTAGTCAATGATTAGTCATAAGTGCTATAGTAACCAACATGTGCTAATGATGGATTAATTAGGCTTAATAAATTCGTCTCGCCGTTTTCCAGGCGAGTTATGAAATTAGTTTTTTCA
This sequence comes from Oryza meridionalis, assembly GCA_000338895.3. Taxonomy (NCBI): domain Eukaryota; kingdom Viridiplantae; phylum Streptophyta; class Magnoliopsida; order Poales; family Poaceae; genus Oryza; species Oryza meridionalis. The sequence continues at coordinate 16,662,160 of CM002530.2, forward strand.
TTCGTGTTCTAGAACCCCTTCCGACATCCATTCAAATGTTCGATGTGACAAAAAAAAATTTTCTTCTCACGAGATAAACAAGGCCTAAAGTTGAAGCCGAACTAGGCAGGCAGGACCGACCAAATCGGCATGAACACGTACTACAGGTGTACTTTCTGCCGGTACTTTGCACAGGAACAAATTTTGCTCAGAAAGAAGGGAAGGTGGTATGGTATGTGCCAGGTCCATGGGAAAAAAACTGGTCAACTCCACTCCACACGCTCCCACCTTGGCGACGCTTCCGATTCCATCGCTTCGCGTTCCCCGTCGTCGGGGACGCCTTCACGTCTGGTGCACGTTCGACGCCTCAGTTGATCTCCTCCCTCACTCACCCGTCGTCGCCTCCGCCTCCGGCACTCCCACCTCCCCGCCGCCCGCCGGTCTTCTCCACTCCACGAGGTACTCCGAACTCACGAGACTCGTCTCACTCGCTCCTGCGACCTTTGCATTTTGACCGTCTTGGGTGCCCACGGGGTGTTCGGCGTTATGCCGCAGAGGAGAGATTCTTGATTCCCTCGTCGCCAGCGGTTTCGCGTTGCCGCGTTCGTCTCCTTGGCATCTGATCCTATTCCCGTCTCCGCGCACGTCGGTTTCCCCCCGTGGACGACGCAACCGGACAGCGCCGTCCCTGCTGTCTCTCTGTATGCTTCCCTTCCTCCTCAAGCTGGGCCTCGGTGGTCGGTAGTTAGGTGAAGGTAAACCACCGCTTTCTCACGCGCCTTTCTTTCTGTTCATTTCCTTGGGGTTTCTTGGTTGCCAGCGAGCCCAGTAGGCTGTAGTCCACCCACCGGCAGGTTCTTTGCTCCTCCTCCTCTGCCGCTGCCGGATTTGAGATGAGA